>JAODKF010000147.1:14140108-14152494 GCA_026779585.1 Mormyrus proboscirostris | reverse complement strand
GTCGCAGGGCACACACCTTTCACACTTACAGACAAGGCGCCAGTCTGTCGCAGGGCACACACCTTTCATACTTACAGGCAGGGCACGAATCTGTCGCAGGGCACACACCTTTCACACTTACAGACAAGGCGCCAGTCTGTCGCAGGGCACACACCTTTCATACTTACAGGCAGGGCACGAATCTGTCGCAGGGCACACACCTTTCACACTTACAGACAAGGCGCCAATCTGTCACAGGGCACACACCTTTCATACTTACAGGCAGGGCACGAATCTGTCACAGGGCACACACCTTTCATACTTTCATTCAGTTTTCAGACTGTAGTCAGGCAGACAGGAGTACCTGGAGGAAACTCCACAATGGGAGAACATGCAAACTCCACACACGTGGAGCTGAGCTGTGGAATTGAATGATGTGAAACAATCATGCAAACCACAGCAACACCACTTTGATCATTTTATTGTAACATAATACTATTTTAAACATTTACATAAGTTTTTTTTTAAAGACTGCAATTATTAACAAAAACGTTGTTTAACATGGCTCTTTAACTGTTCACTATATTCAGTAAATAAATTTTATATATTTAGGCATCCACCTGGTAAGTTCAATGTTTCTATCAGGGTAGGAGTTATGGGGGGGCATTTGCGGGCCCTACCCCCACCCCCCCAAATGAGCTACTGTCACCCAGTAAACGTGACCCATTGAGAACAATGTCTTTAATTTAATTTTAGTTACATTTTTTAAAGGTGTTCATCCTGAAAACCAACAAGCCTGGTCTCTCCCATGGGCACGGTGAACATTTACTGTCCCCCCGCATCAACAAGCTTTTCCGTCATCACCCCCACATCCCTGCCTTGGATTCTGCCTTGGGTCCTATTAACTGACATTACTAATTCTAGTTTCCATGCAAGTTTCCATCTTCGTCCTTTGTTAAGGTTTGAAGGCTGTTCATATTGTACTTCTATTCGACAACATCCATGGCTAATTCATTTTCTGGTTCAGCTTTGTCAGAGTCTAATGCCAGACTGAGATAATACAGCTCAGTGTGGGGCTGTTTGGAACGGACCCCAAAGGGATAATGGAAAGCAGCAGCAGCTCTGAACGAGACATGGAGATCACAGGACGCGTTACGATTCAGAGGAAGGACAATTAATAATTCAATAAGAACTTTACGCTGCATTAAGAATTTCCATCCATCTTCCACCACGCTTCCTTGATCAGGGTCACAGGGACATGAAATATTTGAATCAATAATATATAACAGAAAGTCAACCTACAACAAGTATGTAAAAGTATGAGTTGAAGATCAGACACCTAATAATAACATCAAATATTGTGTTTAACAGTGATACAGATCAACACTGACAACATCACATTATACGCCTCCCAGGCGTATAATGTGATGTAGGGGAACACTCCAGGCCTCATGTGTCAAGCTGCCTTAAAGTCACTAGACACTATCCAATGCACAGCCTAAACCAACATCTCTCTGCCCAGTCCTCAGGGACAACCAGACAGTCCACATGTCCACATTTCTGCTCCCTGCCACCCCCCAACACCTGTATCAGGCATGTTCTGGTTCAGGTGTGCTGGGAGTTGAGAGGAAGCAAAACTGTGGACTGTCTGGGGATCCCAGGGGACTGAGTTGTGAATACAATGTTTTAAAACTTTACAAGGTAAAATATTAAAGTTGAATTATGTGTGAGACATAATTTGTCCACAATGAACACAATGTTTAAATATAAGGGTGTTCATGAATGCACCTGACACCAGAGCACCATAGATCGCAATTTGATAATCGATTTTCTAATTGTATTTTCGGATTTATGCCCACATGTTTTGGACACTTAGGTATAGAGAGGAGCTGAGCTATCAACTGATTACCACCTGGTGGTGAGGAGGGTCTGATGGCGGATGAAGTTGCCCAATAAACCTGGTAGACCCAAATGTGAGGGTGTGCTGGAGCATCTTCCAGAGGTCCCTGTCCAGGATATCTTCAACTTGCGCCTCGAACAGAACTTCTCTTGCATCTCAAAGGTGTCAGGGAATATTGAGCCTGAATGGACAATGCTCCGAGACACCATTGCTGAGGTGACTGTGCGGAGCTGTGGCTGTAAGGTTGGTGATGCCTGTCATGGTGGCAATCCCCAAGCCTGGTGGAGGACACCGGCGGTAAAGGGAACTGTCAGGTTGAGGGAGGTGTTCCAAGCTTGGTTGTCTGGTGGAACTCCTGAAGCAGCTGACAGGTATTGGCAGGCTAAGTGGAATGTGGCTTTGGCAGTTGCTGAAGCAAAAGCTCTGGAGTGGGAGGAGTTTGATGAGGCTATGGAAAGTGACTTTTGGTTGGCCTTGAAAACATTCTGGCAAACCATCAGGCAACTAAGAGGCAGAAGCAGGGCTTTATCCATGCTGTTTACAGCTGGGATGGAGAACTGTTGACTTCAAACGGGGATATAGTTGGGAGGTGGAAGGAATATTTTGAAGGTGTACTGAATCCCACTGATATACCTTCCTTGAAGGAAGTAGAGCTGGAAGATTCAGAGGGGGACTTACCTAGCTCTAGGGCAGAAGTCACTGAAGTAGTTAAAAAAACTCTACCTTTGTAGGATGAGATTCCCCCTGAATTCCTGGAGGCTCTTGATGCTGTTGGGCTGTCTTGGCTGAGCTGCCCCTTCAACATTGCATGGGGGACAGTGCCTTTGGATTGGCAATCTGGGGTTGGTGATCCCAGTGTTTAAGAAAGGAGACTGGATGATGTGTTGCAACATTCCGGGGCACACACTCCTCAACCTCCCTGGGAAGGTCTATGCCGGGGTACTGGAGGAGGGCCTGTGGTCAAACCTCGGGTTCAGGAGGAACAATGCGGATTCTGTCCTGGTTGTGGAGACTTGGACCAACTCTTCACCCTCATGAGGATACTGGAGGGTTCATGGGAGTTTGCCCACATGTGTTTTGTGGACTTGGAAAAGGCATATGATCATGTCCCCTGGGGGATCCTGTGAAGGGAGCTTTAGGGGTTTGGCGTCTGTTGTTGAAGGCCATTATGCCCCTGGATATACGGAGTGAGAGTTTGGTTCACATTGCCAGCAGTAAGTCGGACTTGTTCCCAGTGGGTGTTGCACTCTGCCAGGGCTGCCTTTTGTCACCAATTCAACTCATGACTTTTATAGGCAGACTTTCTAGGCATAGCCTAGGAGCGCAGCAGTGGTATCCGGTTTTTGCAGATGATGTGGTCCTGATGGTGTTTCTGGGCTATGACCTGCAGCATGCACTGGGGCGGTTTGCCACTTAGTGCGAAGTGGCTGGGATGAGGATCAGCACCTCCATGTCCAAGGCCTTGGTTCTCAACTGGAAAAAGGTGGATTGGCTTCTCCTGGTGGTGGATGAGTTACTGCCTCAAGTGGAGGAGTTTAAATATCTTGTTCACGAATAAGGAAACGAAGGAGTGTGAGATCGACAGATGGATTCATGCAGTGTTATCAGTATCGTGGATGCTGTTGCCGTTTTGTCGTGGTGGAGCAAGAGCTGAGCCAGAAGGCAAAGCTTTCGACTTAGCCGTCTATCTATGTCCGTAACCCAACCCTCACCAACTTTGGGTACTGACTGAAAGAGTGAGATTGTGGATGCAAGAGGCAGAAATGGATTTGATTGCAGGGTGTCTGGACTCGGTCTTAGAGATAGAACGAGGAGCTCAGACAAAGTAGAGCAGCTGCTCCACCACATAAGAAGTAGCCAGTTGAGATGGTTCTATGTAGGATGCCTTCTGGATGCTTTCCTGAGGAGGTGTTTCAGGCATGTCCAACCAGAAAGACACCCTGGGGCAAACCCAGGACATGTTTCTATATCTGGCTTGGAAACGCCTTGGTATTCCCCTGGAGGAGCTGGAGGAGGTGGCTGGGAAGAGGGAGGTCTGGGCCTCCCTGCTTAGACTGCTGCCCCCATGACCCGACCCCAGATAAGCAGCAGATAATGGATGAATGGATGGCTGGGCTGTCCCTGAGGAGAGGTTTGGTAACTGAAGCAGTGTTCATCTAATCATTCAACAAGATTAGTGACTCTGGAGAACGGATGAAATTCATCTCCATTGTTACTGTTAATTTGCATATGTTCTAAAGTTAAATTGTGCTTTTTTTTGAACAAAAAACTTACTGCCCAGATAAATAGCCCGAGACATTTTCTTTAACTGCCTAAGACTGCACAGTACTGTAAGTCCTAGATTAGACTCAAGACCGATTCAAATAAAACGACCTCACCTTAACAGGGACAGGCACAGATATCTGAGACCCCCCCTCATTATCCTCAGGAGTCCTCCAGTTATACATACCAGCAAATTCAGTTTTATTAGAAGAACCAGCTGCATTGAGTCTCCGTGGGGACAGAGCTGTCGTTCAATTGCAGTGGCAAAACAGATTCACTGCAATACAGCTCTACCCAGTTAAAAGGGACAGGGACACATAGAGACAGGAGGGGATGGGACATTGTGCAAAACTCATCTATCGGATGCAGAAAATGAAATGTTTTTGAGAAACCTCTCCCTGCTTTTTTGATCTTTTCCTCCATTTTATGGTACAGGAAGACATTTATTGTACCGTACAATTCTTTATACACTTGAAAACCTTTATGTAATGCTTATAAAAAATATATTGAAGGTCACTGGTAATTGAAATGATTGACTAGGCATTATGAGGAATCAAAGATGAGGTCCCGGTGCCACAAAAATAGTCAGGAAGGCATTTTTCCATTGATAATGTGATTTATTGCCAGAGTAATAAAGATAAAAATAACAGTTACATCTGATATAATTATAATGCTGGGCTCAATGAGCACTTATGCCGAACCTACACAATTCTGTGGGAAATCATCATTCATTACAGGGCTTACTGGTGACGGAATAGAGAACTGATCAGCACTGAGAATGGGTGCAAAGGTTTCCTGAGTATTCAACTGGGAAAATCAATAAAGACAAACAGAAGGAGCAGAACGGGGAGAGAGGAGAAGGGGGAAAGAAAGAAACCATAAGATTTGGTCAAAGGAGCTGTCACAAAAGCATGCGAGGCCTCACAAAGAAAAGCGGAGGAAACACAATACGCAGCTGATTATGTGACATGAGATTCAGGTGAGATCAACACTCCCGGGAAACAGGAGGTGGTGGAGTGCTGAGAACCCGGGGCATGTGAGCCTGACAAGGCCGGGTCATTAAGCTGAGGTCAGGCCGTTACCGGCTCGTAGGCAGAAATAAATCTCACACAGGGTCCAGCGACCGTAACGATAGGTCACACCTGATATATTTTTTCTGCTTATATTAAAATGGTCCATTTCGATATAAAGTCAACCCTACCCCCCCCCCCCCCCTGCAATCTGGAAAAAGCAAAGCATTGTGTCCCGGATTTTAGTACAGTTTAGGGCACTAAAATGGCACAAAAAGATACGGGAAACGCAAGATACGAAGATCACTGCGAGACGTCATGTGAGAGGCTGCCGTAAACATACTGGGCGTCCTCCAAACCAGCACTGTACGTACATTGACAATGGCAGCTTATTCATGCTCAAAATGATTAAACATGAATAAATTTATTTTAATCATATTTCATCAGTGAAAGCTATGGCATACCACAAAAGAAATTGAAGAGGGCATGTGACCAAAACTGGAGAAGAATGAATTTTGTCAGTAATTTTTTGGTGGTAACGAGTTTCAGAAATTAATAGGAAGCACAGAGGCCCTTGCTTTGAATAATTGACACCCTACACCTGGCATCTATACAGGACATACCTAGTTTCTCACACTGCTCTGACTTGATTGTGTTCCCCTCGTCTTCCGGGTTCTTCCACAGTTTGGTAACTGTAGTGGGTTTGTTTGCCAGTTACCTTCCAGAGATTCTTCACTGGATTCAGATCAGGACTCTGGGCTGGCCATTTCATCACCTAGATGTTCTCAGCTTTGAGGAATGGCTTCACCTGTTTTGCAGTGTGGTAAGGGGCATCGTCTTGTATAAAAATGACTGGGTGATGCTTGTGGGAAGGAACCGCATGTTGCTGAAGGTTCTGATGCTCATTAGCATTCACCTTACCTTGTAGCTGTAGGAGAGGTCTGATTCCCGTCATACCCCACGCCATGACACTTACCCCTCCTAACTTTTCTGACTTCTTCACAAACTTTTGCTGAAGCCTTTCCTCAATTCAGCACCACAAATCTATACCAAGTGAATTAAACTTATTTTCATCACTGAAATGAACTTTGGACCAGTTCTACACAGCAAAGGGCCAGTCTAGCTTTTTCTGATGAACAGGATGATAGGGAGGCTCTTGTGTGGGATTGGATCAGCAACTGGATTTGCAAAACTCCCAGAAACTACAAATAATTTTCCCATTTAATTTCTTTTATTGACGCCGGGATATGCTGTATATAAACCACAATGTTAGTTTGTATTTGGACATGAACCCAAGAAGTCACAGATTTTTCTTGTTTTCATTTCTCTCTTTTTGGTAAAGCCCAATTTTGGTCCCATATTGCTCGTGGCACAAGGCGAATTAGGGATTTCAGTTGAACTTGCTGATACCGACACTTCAAAGATGTTGGCAAAAAAATTCAAGCTAGTTGACAGTCGTGACGTTTATCAGACGCAACCAAACAAGTTTCAGGGAGGGTTCAAACCTCTAATTTTACCCTCTACATGCCTGGGGCATGACTGTTATTGCACAACAGGGGGCAGCTTCTCACAGACAGCGTACTCTGCAAAGAGCAAGTTGAGGGAGGCGTAAAAATGAATTTCCATCATCAATAAAGTTGTGATTATTATTATTATGTAATTCATTGTTTTGTTTTTTTGTGTTTTTCGGTCTCATTTAGCTAGCTTATAGAATACTTCATATTTGTCTCAGACTTCAATTGAATTTTAAATCCTGTGTGTGTGTGTGGATTAGAATGTTATGTGGGTTTCCTCACTTAGGCTACATCACATCTCTAAATTGCATGTAGTGTGTGAGTGTGTGTGTGACCTGTGTTGGACTGGCATCCCAATTGGAGTGTGTGCCTGCCTTGTGTCTTATGCTGCCTGGTATGGACCCCTGGTCACCTTGTGTACCTGGGCAGGCTAAGCAGTTGGAAGATGGATATATACAAATGATTTTATTGTTTAATCATATTAGATATCTATTGGACAATTTAATGTGTCCGTATGCCAATTAACAAGGATTTATTGCAAGGGTTGTTGACATAAACAGTAAACAAGCACAAAAATTTCATGCTTCAACATAAATTATTTATACAAAAATGATTATGCAAGAGAAGGAGCACAATGTGAGTCCACCTTTGATTGCACTAATGTTGGGTGCCTGCCCAGTCTGTTGGCGTCAAGGCAAGTCTCCTCATAAAGTAAGATGTACGCCTCTTACAGCTGCAGGGGACATGTTATGTTTCCAAGGAAGAAAGAGCTACTCAAGGTAGATTTAATCAAAAGTTTTTAGTAACTGTCTCAGTTTAGCACTCTTTAATATCTGACGTTAGCAACAGATTTAGTATATACGGTATATCACATACATTCTAGAACAGGGGTGTCAACTATGGATCAATGGATGGTTATGTGCACACACACACACACACACACACACATACACACGCACACACATATATGACAGTATTACAAAGTACAATGTAATTCTTGTTTAATACATTTATGTAGATTGTTTTCTTTAGGATATAATGTTATAGTCCCCTTCCAAAGTGGATTGTTCACTTCCACATGCAATAGAGATGAATGCCATCAGACACATCCAGAAGCCACCGGTGAAAATTTTAGATATTGAAGAAAAAACAAAGAAATAAATAGAGAGATGCATCAATAACATTAATAGTATATGTTCCAAATCGAATGCAGCGAGAATCTGAATGGGCAGCATTATACATTTTCTTAGGACATTAAAGGCCATTTTTAGACCAACAAATAGGAGCTTAGTTGCTTCTGTATAAAATGCTGAAATACTTCAGTATATAAATAAAATATTTCAAGCATAGTTTTATTTAAATGAGCATTTGACCTGGTTTTAAATAGTGGAATGTTTGGCCAACTTAGCTCTGATCTCATCAGATCCAATGCTCTGCATTAACAGCCCCACGCAGGGCCACCATGTTCAGCATCTTCAACATCAAACCATTTCTTCCGTCAGAATAAGTCCTCCTTTTCCTTTGGCGGTTTCTCCTCCATAGGCGTCAGCTGTTTTTCTGGGTATTTGGTGACCGGGATGCCGGCAGGGCTTATATCCGGCTCAGGGTCGGAGTCAGGAAGGTGCCACTGGATGAAGATCAGATACATGGCGGATCCCACGGTGCCGCCCAGCATCGGGGCCACCAAGGGAACCCAGAACCAGTAATTAAAACACCTGTGAAGTCAAATGCAGGAAGTGTTGTGAATAAAAATCTCCCATATATGTGGGTGAAGAAGCAAAGACGGAGGCAGGAATTTACAATGCAAGAGTATCTGGGACAATTTATCACTTTTTTTTCCCAATCACTCATCATAGGGTTGTACTTCCCAGTTTTAATAAGGAAGAATTGCAGAAGGTACTTCTTTTAAATTAATGTACAGCTCTGGGAAAAAAAGAAACCACTCTATGTTTTAAAAATCTGCATTTTTAAATCTTGGTTTAATCCTGGTTCTGCTGGCAGGAGGCTACACTGTGAGACAGGCTGCTTACAAGCTCAGTTTCAGGGACAGCAGTACACAAGAACAGGGTGAAGCAGGAGACACTGGGAACGACCAGAAACCAGTCAGGTAGAGGGTAGAAGTAGCTTTCTAATGTCAGAGATGACTGTCAAATTATCTGACAGTGCCTCATAAGTTGGAGGGTGACCTTCAAAAGGATAGGATAGTTCGTATCAGGCTCCTAGAAGCGGAACTGAAATCCCATAAAACAAGGAAGAAGCCCTGCATTAATGGGAAGCAGAGAAGAGTCAGGCTAGAGTTTGCCAGAAAAAAGTGCATTTTACACAGACGCATACCCTTAAATTGCGAAATCAGTGAAAGTGTTTTTTTTCCAGAGCTGTATTTAAAAATATTTATATAAAAAAATAAAAAATATTTATTTTATATTATATACTTCCTTATACTGTCCTTAACTTTTTTACTACCCCCAAAAATAAACTAATCAATTTTTATTTCATTATGATTAAAATTGATTTTATGTAATGCTTGCAACAGATCTTTGATTTGATATTGATTTAAGATTGATACTCACTGGGAATTACTTGTTCTTAACTCAGCTAAAAGGTACACAAAACTAAGGTGTAGGAAAAACAAATAATATTACAAACATGTCTCAAGATTGAAATGGGAAGCGTAACACGCACGTGAAGACCTCGGTGCCCCAGCCGGCCGTCAGCGTGAAGAGCCTGGGCCCCAGGTCCCTGGCGGGGTTAATTGCTCCCCCACAGTTGGAGGACATGGAAACGGAGATACCCAGGACCACGGTGCCCACAATGGGAGGCAGCAGAGCATCAGGAGCTGGGCTGTTTCGTTTGTCGTCCAGGGGCAGTATGCATAGCAACAGCATCGCCGTACCAACCACCTTCATACAGTACGATATCTGTTAGAGCTCACATTATGGCGCTTGACTTGCATAATCATTTTAATGGTAGCTCAGTTGGTAACATAATTTCCAGGAATGGAAGTTTGAATCCTGTTCCCACACTGTGTGTGTGTGTGCGTGCGTGTGTGTGTTTGTGTACGTGTGTGTGTGTGAGTGTGTGTGTCTGTGTGTGTCTGTGAGTGTGTGTGTGTGTTTGTGTGTGTGTGTGTGTGTGTGTGTGTGTATGTGTGTGTGTGTATGTGTGTGTGTGTGTGTGTGTATGTGTGTGTGTGTGTGTGTGTGTATGTGTGTGTGTGTGGAGTCTGTATAATCTCACCATGCATCACGGATTTCTGGCATTATCCCTGTGTTGTGAGTACTCCACTCAGTTAGGTGATATAGTGTGGTGTTTCCCACTCCTTGTAGGACAAGGAACTGCGAGGAAGCAAAAACGTGGACTGTCTGTGGGTCCCCAAGGACTGGATTGGGAAACATTGATACAGTGTGTGACATATTTGTCTTGTCCTGTGCTTCCTGGGGTTGGCTCACTGTGACCTTCATCTGAATGAGAAGCTTCACATTGATGAATGTATTATATAAATAGAGGATGGATATGGAATTATGCAGAATAATAATATGCATCTGCTTTGGTAACTTAAATATTCACACTTCTGCTGTTATGTTTTACGCAACCAAATATTACATAAACTTGGACAGTCATTTTATAATACCTTGTCATTTGTAACAGTTGACATTTATAGTTCTTTAGCCAATGCTTTTATTCAAAGCGACGTCATTTTTTATTTATTTGTTTGTTTGTTTACTTATGTATTTGTTTGTTTGTCTATTGGTTATAAAGCAAAGGAAAATAGACTCTGGAGCAACTGAGAGCTAAGGGTCTTGCTCAGGGGTCCAGTGGTGAAATCACTGTGACCCTGGGATACGAACTGGTGATCAACTTAATCACAAGCACAGAATCATAATCCACCAAGCAAACACATCCCCCCCCTGCCCCCCAGCTGATCAGCTGAAGATGTTTTCGGTCTGGCACAGTAAAAATAACTAACGCATGTTTAACTCTGCATAATGCAACTCGTCGACGTTTCTTCCGGGAGATCAGGTTGTGTGTTATAGTCAGCAGCATTTTGATGTGCAGAGCAGAAGACAGGTTTCCTTTACACAAAGTAACCGATTTCAAAACAAGCATCTCATACGTGCTATGGCTGACCTACTAACATAAATGTTTGAATGTTATCCATCTGTTAATCATTTCATCTTTCATAACCAATTATCATGTTCAGGGTCACAGTGATGCAGGAGCCTATCCAAGGTCAGCTTAGGGTAGGGGAAGTCCTGCACTGCGTGCCAGTCGATCACAGGACACACCCTTACACACACAACCATACACTATGGGCAGCCATTCCATGCATTTGTTAAATTTCACCACCAGCTCACTTAACTTAATTAGTTAAATAACGCGTTAAGGCGTTGATTAGCCAAGTGATCCAGTCAAAAACACACGTGGGTGTATTGGATGGTTGCTGCAAATACTGGGGTGACTTTAGGAAAGGTTTGGCTAAGCTGACACACATTGACAGACATAATATGATAGTTTGACACCAAGAGGAAGATCGTTTAGACATCATTTTTTGACGGCCTAAGACTTTTGCACAGTGCTGTACATTTAACCTGGAAGGAAGCCAGAATACCTGCAGTGAACTTTTGTAAATTCAAACCATCAACCCTGGAGGCAGCCAGTCCACTATGCTGCCTTTTGATTGATGGGGTTTAATAATTCACTTTCAAGAGATCCTGCTCTCCGGGCCCTGCCTATCAGCACTGGAAGGTGATAATAAGGTGATAGTTCCCTCTCTTTTGGTTTAATTTAATTTAATTCACAGTTTTCTGCCGATAGAGTAACAGGTGTGCATGACCATACCAGATGACTCGCACTGGAATTGTCGCCGTGCTCATTAGTCAACCCTGTCTATACCGCAAATATATGGAAGACCTTTTTGAACCGCACCTGGTCAAAGAAGCTGCCCCACAAAGACAGAATGTCTGAGGGGTAGGTTGCAAAGATGGATGCAGTTTCATTGGGTCCAGTGGCAGTGAGCACTCCCCCGCTGTACACCATTATGGCATCTAAACACCACAGAGGGAAAATATAAAGAAAGGGTACAAAAAGGATGCGGTGATGATATATACATTCTTCTGGAAGCACGACCCTGCGTCTCGAACAGACAAAGAAAACCTAGCGCTGTAGCCGCCAGCGCGCTAGGTCGGCACCGCGTCAGTGAGCCTCACCGTAGTAAACGATGAAAACGACAGCAGAGGCCAGGTAAGCGCCCAGCACCTGCGAGAGGCTGAACGGCAGCAGCTTCCTCCAGGGCAGCCGGCCCAGGAAACAAAAGCTGAAAGTGACTGCGGGGTTTAGGTGAGCCCCTGCAGGCGGAGGAAAGGGCAGCATTCAGACTCATACTGAACCGCGGTCAGTGTCATTGTGTCTGCAGATGGTGAGTATCTGCATCAGCCCTGAATCTGTAAGCATTTACTAGGGGCTCTGATTTTAATGAAAATCATCATTCAATGAATCTATCTATCTATCTATCTATCTATGTAATCTGTCTACCTGTCTGTTTGTCTGTTTGTCTAATATATTTGTTTGTTTAATGAAACTAATTAGCGTAGATTTTAGGGAGAATAATCTACCCCAAACCAGCCCAAACAAGACTCCCTATATTACCTATGATAAATGCTAACAAATGCTTGGTATATAGAGCAAAGAGTATTATCTGATATTGCAAAATGAAAGACAGAC
>JAODKF010000147.1:14109239-14139336 GCA_026779585.1 Mormyrus proboscirostris | reverse complement strand
GCCTGCTTTTCGCTGGTACTTGTGACTAGTGACATGGTGAATTGCAATAGCAATAAAGGGAATTACTACTACTACTACTACTACTACTACAATATCCACCAGCAAAAAAAAAAAAATCTACATCTTTGCCAGATTTGACCAAAAGGTGTCTCCTAACCACAGAGATGTAACAGCCAGTCTAACGAAGGGATAGATTGAGAGTTAGCTTTGCGAGGTTGCCCTTGTTCAAAGAATATTAGTGAATGTTTTGGGATGTCAGGTTGTAGACGATCTAGAGTGAAATGTCACATGTTGCCAGTGTTGGTCCACATAACCTAAGCCTGTCTGGTTACACAAACATCTGATGATATTCACTAGTCCTGTGGTCCGACATCACAGAAACACAATCCTTCAAATATCCATGAATAACAAACCGTTCTGCACTGGCTGATTATAAAAACCCCCACTAAGTGCAAGTGTAAGACTCACGCTCACATAACAGTAAGTTCGTATTGAAACTGCAGTGCCATTCCTGACTAGTGATGTAAGACTTGTGCTGTAAGTGCATAACGTGCATTTTACAGGAATTAAATTACTTTCCAAAGTCTGCTTAAGTCACACCCAGTATTATGTAATGCTTGGAAAATGTCTCTCAAGCCAGCACTGGAAATACTATGTCTCTGGAACGTCGAGCTACTTTTTCTAAATGATCAATAGAGATGGACAAAGAGATCTCAGGGTCAAAGGTTGGAGGCTGTGAGGCGGTTGCTGTATTTTATTTCCTTAATCTTCAATTGATGAAGTTTAAAGATAATGCTCAAGAAAATCATAAGCTAGATGGTCAGTGATGAACACAAGACACAAGCACATGGAGAAGATCAAACTATAGTTTATGGATATAAAACAATGACCAGGTGCACTTGCTTTCAAAGAGTTTCGGGTGAGCGCAGGATGTAAGTTTGTGCAGGTGTCTTTGCTCTGTAACAGCAAACTGTAACTTGCTCTGATTGACTCACCATGAGGACGAAGGTGCCCAGGATCTCACCCAAGCATTCTCGAGCCAAAGTGTTCCTCACCACGAGCGCCCTCTTCACCTTGCACATCTTCCCCTTGTTGTGTATCTCCAATGATCCACAAGGCTCCATTGCCTCATCACACAAAACTCTGCTCTTGGTTTTATATTCAACTGTCCGTTTACTCCAGAAATGGTCTCCAACACTTCCCGGTTGTCTAGATTCGTCCTGAAGGTCCCTGACTTTGTTGGTTCTGCTGCATTTTTAATGTCGGTTTTAGTAGGAGAGGTCAAGGAATGCCAACTCAATAATTACTCCAATGGACTTTTAAAGCTTAAATAACAGGCAATAAATTCATGATTAAATATGACCTGTTTGTGCTTTATGAATGTCTTCAGTCATGGCCACTTTGATTACTCCCTTAATCGGCTCATTAATCCCTTGCCTATCCTTCACTCTTCAGAAAATCTCTTCATCAAGTTCTTCTTTTGTCCATCTGAGATAGACTTCAGGCGCAAACCATAGCCTACTAACGTTGGTCTGATTCTTTCCATTTATGTAGTATTCAGCAAATTGAGACTTTGACCAGTAATAAACATCTGCTTGTAAAAAACTGATAGGTGAAAGACAATGAACAGCCTGCTTCTATCTACCCCAGGTATCTCTGAATCTGGCCAGTGTTAAATGTGCATCGATATTAGCATTATTACGACAGCCAAATAACAGAAGACCTTGGGCTGGTTTCGCAGACGGCGCCAAGAGCAGGTGCCCTGTGGCTCAGCAGGTTAGACCTCCGTGCCTGTGATCAGCAGGTTGATGGTTTGAGCTTATGCAGGATAATTACATCTCTGTTGGGCCCTTCAGAAAGACCATATATCCCCCCCACCGATAATGTACTTATGGCTGCAAAAATGGTGTGACCTTGTGTTTGGTCCTCAAGCTTTTATGTGCGTGTGTCTTAAAGTATAAGAAGATGGACCATGTGAAAGGAAGGAGGAAAGGCTGCAATGTATTTGCGCCAATGGCAAAAAATGCATAATATCTTCTAGAATGGCTAATTATTGTCGTCTTTCTGAAATACAGCTTAATTTGGGATTAGTTACTCCTCGACTCTGGAGTCCTTGACTAAGTTCAATTAAAAATGAAAATGTAACCACCCCTGTTAATAGTCATGAGTGAGGGGTGGAGACCGGACACGGGCCTGAGGGTGCTCATAAACGCCGGAACGGATCACAAAAAGTCCATCATTTTGTGGAATCGGAGGAGTGAAAACAAAGATATCAATGGAAGGGCTATAAAAAACTCGATCAAAACCCTATAGTGAGTATGAAAAACCACTATTGAAGCAAATACTGTCAAGACATCCAATTACAGAAGACAAAAAACATACATCTGCAGCTGAATATAAAAAAATGCCTGGACAATGAATACAGTGCAGATGGAAATTGTACTAAAAGGACAATACAGCAGGTAAGATTCTTTATTATCTTCATTACTTCATTCTTTTATGACAATGCTTAGATTACCTCACAATGATGTCTCTTTCTGTGGAAAAAAATGAAAATAACCTGGAAAAGGAACACAGCAGTGATGAAGGGAGAGGGTTAAAACTGTAGTGGCCCCCCAAGAAAGCAGAGTTAAATGACAATAACAGAGAACCAGCAGCCTTTGTAAGGTTCCAGATGGTGACCGTTGGGACAGTGCAGATAAGAGATTTAGCACACCTGCTTTGGGTATATATATTTCACATTGCCAGTTTCTTCCTGTACCAGTTTCCTGTACTGAGAAACGCTCGCCTGTCATTTAAACACAATAATTTGACAACATCTTTAAAAAGTGCTTTTACAGTTTTCTGTATATATGCTTTGTTATATTTCTCAGATCAGGAATGAAATTCTCATGACTACTTGTACAAGCTCCACCTCATCCACTTGTCCACTTGTGCACATCATAAATGCAAAATCTCATTCATTTGGTCAAACTGCAAATGCCTCGGCACAGTCATGCACACGACTATGCACAATCATCGCCTGATTCCGACATTATCAATTATTATGTTGCTCAAAATGTATTACAGTATACAGGTACTCTCTTGAATTGTCTTACAAAACATTAGACATCAGTTCACTGTATAAGTCATTATATGCAAAACGGTCGAACCAGTTGTCATAATCTGTCAAGCATATTATTCCATACCTCTTTATTACACTTTTTTGTAAATGTGCCCGGAATTGATGCATTTCTCTCAGTTGAATCTTGACTTTCACCAATAGAGGTGAATGTTTGAAGTGTTTGATCGACCGGTGATCAGCTGCTTCTCTAAAATAGATCAGAGGTGCATCTCATGAACCTTCAGTTGTATATATTCAGTGTGTAATGACAGAGCAAAACACAATATTATAATGTGGCAATAAATGAACAAGAAGGAAATGAACAGGGCAAACAGCCAGTAAGAAGAAGAGGAGTAAGGCTGCATGGTGGAAGGGCAGGGAGGCAAAACAGAGGAAGAGGTAGAAGAGGCTAAGAACAGGGGCCCATTCCTGTTCTTGAAATAAGGGTCACAATCGTGGTCCATGTCCTCAGTCATGGCCTTACCATGGCCGAAGCCGGTCGGAGGGCGCAGCCAAATGGTGGAGGACCAACTGTGTCCTCAGTCATTCAAGGGTTTCATAGAGAAAATGATTACTGGGTAAAGCCCTATATATCCCCTGGTAAACATTCTAGTCCAAGAGATGGGACTTTAAGAAAAGTAAAATATTAACAGGTTTAATATTTTAACCTGTTAAGAAGGTTAAAATATTAGCTCTCTAGACAATGGCGTTGATGTCTCTTCCCATTTACTGGGAGACATGATTATTAGGGGGGTTGTATTAGATAGTACTGATTCCCCCGGTAATCTACACCCATGTCTATAGGTATGTTTTTAAGGGTTCAGAGCCAAAAAACCTAACCGAAGCTAAATTCATATAATAAAACTTAGCAGTTATCGTTTTGAAAAAATCATTATTAAGTAGTTTATCAGTTCAGCATTATCTAATTTAACTTTGGAGTTAGCAGACTAGTGGTTATTGAAGCTAACTTTTCGGTTAGCTGTGCCCACCACTGCTCCTCCAACAAAAATGCTTATATCTCGCAGATGGAATATCATTGAAAGAAGATCTATTACGGAGACTCTATAGAATTCAATAATCCTCAGCTGGGTAAGTACTAAATATCCCCAGGTAATCACACCAGCCCTACAGAACTAAATAGCTAAATGGGTTAGAATTTCAGCTCTAAGAAGCTAAATTTGTATAACACGTTAGTGGTTATCGTTAGCTTATATTACATTTTATCGAATTAAACTTTGGAGTTAGTGGATTAGCAGTTACGCAAGCTAACTTCTCAGATAGCTGCACCCACCACTCCCCTGAACATTAAAAAAAAAACAGTTATTGCATTTCCTGTTCTTCTAAGCATGAGATGTTGAAGGACACTTGATGGGACTATGGCATCGACCCATACAGCCATACAGCCTATCACTCCTGGAACGTTCCCATATTCATAGGATTATAACACTGGTATACAGCGATTTTGGTGCCAACGATGTCTGAACGGTTTCATATCAAGTTTAACTTAAAATCATTAAGTTTAACTTTAAACTTGCAAGAGTGGCACTAGTTTCTGAGATATTTAATAATTAATTAATTAATTAATTAATGAAACATGTTTGAAAAGCATTCAGAATTGCAAGAATATTATATTTTAGTTACAACTGGTAAGTAAACAGTCTAACGTCATACAAAAAAAGAAACTCATTTATTCTCCAAACTGCTTTATCCTATTGGGTCGCGGGGGGTCCGGAGCCTATCCTGGAAGCAATGGGCATGAGGCAGAGGACAACCCTGGACAGGGGGCCCAGCCCATCGCAGGGCACACTCACACACTGTTACCATCACTCACACATGCACACCTACGGGCAATTTATTAACTCCAATTAGCCTCAGCATGTTTTTGGACTGTGAGGGGAAACCAGAGGAAACCCCACGACAACACAGGGAGAACATGCAAACTCCACACACATGTAACCCAGGCAGAGACTCAAACCCAGGTCCCAGAGGCGTGAGGCAACAGTGCTAACCACTGCACCACCAAATCTCCCTGAAAAAAAGAAATGAAAAATATCTAACAGTGACAGGAAAAAGTTATATATGATTTGATTAAATAATACAATATTAATTAATTATTGTTATTAATGTCAGTGCTCTAAAAAAAGTACTGTGGCTGGTTGAAAAAGACTACTAATGTCTACGAAGTGCGATGCAGCCTTTGTAAAAAAGTCATCAAACTGGCAGCAATGGGCTCTAAAGCCATTGACTCACATATCAGGGTAGAGAAGCACAAGCATTTTGTCGAAAGTTGGACAACAACTGTCCCCATTCAGTTGTTTGCCAGTCCTGCAAGTAAAACCTCTAAAGATAGGCCTACACCCGCTTTGGTAGTGACTCCAGATCCCACAACAAGTAATGCCTTCAGTACATTCTCCTCAACTGACACGCTATAAGCAGAAGTGCTATGGGCTTTGCAAACAGTTAACCAACATCACTCGTATACGTCCAATGATGACATTCACACTGTGCTGGGACACAATTTGCTTGGACACAGTTAGTAATTGTAGGAAGTTGTGGCCTACATACCCTTCACAACTCATTCAAGACTGGTTTTGAAGTGTGGATGGTGGAGAAAGTGCTCAAAGCACTACATTTTGTATGTCCCTTATCTTAAAAACCAGAACCAATTCAGCAAAGGTAATGTGATTTTTTAATTCAGCACCCTCAAAATACCATAGATCCTTAAAAAACCTTGGCACCTTTGTAATTTATAGTTAGCTTGACCTGGGATTTTGGGAACTTGATGTAAAGGGCCTTCAGTTTACAAATGGCCGTGCAGAATTTATGAACTATTTTGCACACTGTTGGTTCACTAACACCACCTAAATCTCCAGCTTCACAGTGAAACGGTTAAAGAGATTGGTACTTGGAGAGAAGGAGATATATAGGCTTTCCTCTTTGTGACAGCGATGCCAGACTGGGCTCCAGCAGGGAGTACCATTAATCCATCTAAATGGATTAATCAAAATTATTGAGCTGATTACTCCTGATAGATTTCTTTGTGAAACCACAGAGTCGAATGATAAGGCAGGTTCCTTAAGATTAAGCAGTTTATTGAGACAAACAGCCGGTCGAGTGTTGGTCTGCGTCTGTCTGCCCCCACTGAGAGAAGCAGGCCCTTTATCGTTGGTCTTCATACAGACGCCTGGAGCCAGGGGGTCAGATGACCTTGGTGAGAGTGAGTTGCATGCGGCAAAGAACATGATGCGAGGAACGCATGGGTGAGAAAAGCAAGTAATGAGGAAAAAACAAAGAAATATAGCCGGAGTAAATATAGCTACAAATGAGTGAACGAAATAACTAAATTAAGTAGGGAAATCCCTCACTCCTGTCAATAAGTACTTATCTGGCAGGTGATGCTTGTTGGTCTTCAATGAAATGGTATCCATGTATCTGCAATGACAGATTAATTAAGTTAAATTTCGCTTCTCGGTCTTCATTTATTCCTTTAGTAGTTCTAATCCTCCTTCAGGAAGTGGGTGTAGTTACTGTAACTGAGGACTATGCTATGTATAGGCCTAATTCAAACCATGACTAAGAATATCATCATTTTCAATTAATCTGTGTTGAAAGACCATTTTAATCTAGAAGTAAACTTAATCTCCGTCTGTGAAACCAATCCCTTCTTATGCTTACAGACAGAACGGAGAAGCTTTTTTCTAAGTGGAGAAAAGAGGATAGGAAACAAATGAAGTACCTACAAACAGTAATTAATAAATCATGCTTGCATCGCCCTTGCTAATCTCATTATTTCATCTATTTTCAAAATCAATGATGCATGGATGATAATGCAGGGAAGTGAAAGCTCTATAAAAAATAATTCAAATTTAATTTCTATACCATGCTGTGTGGAATAGTCATTTATGAGCTATTACAAGTACAACAATACAATCATAACGTGGAAAATCAATAGATCAGTGTCAGAAGATACAGGACGAAGGACTCAAAGGCGGGCCTTTGGGTAAACGAAAGGGGATTATCGAACTAAACAGGAGCAAGGGAAACAATCGAGATCAGAAGGGGTCAAGACGAAAAGGTGAGTACGATGAAGGACACGGGCGGGAATGACGTCAATGACTAAACTGGGGCTGATGAGACAAACATGTACTTAAATGCAAAGGCTAACAAGGGGTAACAAGCAACAGGTGTGGCTTATCAGTGCTATGTTAGGGAGGAGACAGGAGGGTCAGGGGGCCATGACGGGCAGGACGTGACAATCAGTGCCAAGCTGTAAATGTCACATAGTTCTTAGTATAGAATACCAAGCAATGCAAGTTAATCTTCAGTTAAACAATGTACGTTTCTTGAATCAGGCAACATCTTTGTCAAAATACATCAGTGACAAGGCACTGATGAATGTAAATGTTGTTGGAGTGTCATTTTTACACACAGAAACAACAACAACAGCAGCATCGCCCTACTTTGAAACAACTCTTTTGACTAGAAGCTTGGCGATACTAGCTGGGAATCCTGCACTGCACTGTGTAAACAGAAAAAGCAAATGCATTCTTTGGGTTACAATAGTTTTATGTCAAAGGGTGATGGCACAGATAAGGTGTTAGCACCTGCAGAACAATTCAGGTCACATTAATGTCAACCCCCAGCTTCTCCTTAGCACTAGAACACTGGAGGATTATTAAAGAATCATTAGCAAGATACAAGTATGTCAACAAAGTGTGTGGCCTTGGTTTTGGTTGTTTCTCTTCAGAAGGACTACTGTTTTAATGGAACAGAAAAGTACAGTAGAGGTGTTCCGTGATTACAAGTTTCCACAAGAAACAGCAATTTCTACAGTCAATTCCTAAAACAATATTGAAACAACCTCACTGTATCATGGTTTATGACAAGGAATACAATAATAATTCATTTCAACGGCACAGGTATAAAAGGTAGCAGTGTTTTATCATCTTTAAATGACACATGTTCGCTATAAAAAGAAGTGGAAACTTACTCATTGGCAGCTACATAATGTTCTGAATGTCATTCCAAAGTCCATTAAGTAATCGCATAATCGTATGAACATAGAGCATGCTCACAGGTAAAACCTCAGTTTCTGTATTCGTGTAATATGGGCCAGTCTGTCTGTATCAGGCCACTTAAACTGAACCAGTGCTGGGATGGTTAGAAACCATTGATATAGACAAATTATTCTGACATAAAAATTACTTATTTGTGCAAATCAAATTCAGATGAGTATCTTCCCCGTTTAGATTATAAATACCTTAGTGGCATCACGCAACAAAGACTTCAAACACAAATGCTGGCTATGGGGATATGAGGAGTGTTCCGAAATACAGTCACGCAGAGACTTCATGAAATGCACTTAGAGTATGTGCTTGTTTTAGCATCATGGGATACCATTTATTTTTCAGACAACCAGACAATCAAACAACAGACTCAGTTGTGTGTTTTAGCAATATAATAATACTGCAAAAGCACTGAAATTTCAAAATTAATTAAGCAAAAAAAGTCTACTATAACCTGCTATTTGTACCTAATTAAAGCTGAAAGTATCCACAGAGCGAAGGCCTGCCAATGTAATGAGCAAGGGTCACTGCTCGCACCCCAGCTGGTCCTGGGGCTCCATGCTCTCTCCAACTGGTCCTGAGGGTCCATGCTTTCCCCAGCTGTTCCTGGGGCTCCTTGCTCTCCCCAGGACTCCTAGGGCTCCGTGCTCTACCCGGATATCTTGAGGATCCATGCGCTCCCTGGCTGGTCCTGACGCTCCGTGCTCTCCTTGAGGCTCATTGGTCTTCATGGCTGGCCCTAGGGCTCCGTATTCTCCCCAGGGCTCATGGAGTGAGTGACCATGGCGTCCTCATAGATTTGATCATCTCTCACTGTGTACCTCTCCATCACTGTCGGAAAAGGTAACACAAACACATTCTTATTATAATAACAAGCACCAAGAAATGTATCAAGACAAAATAAGTGAAAAATAAGTGCCCGTAAATGCTGCATTTGTTTGGTAATGGAGCTAAATTATGTTAAATAGGGGTGGCATGGTGGTGCTGGTGTGACTGGTGTGTGTATCCTGGGTTATTCCTTGCCTTGTGTCTGAAACTTCCAGGATAGGCTCTGGACCCCCATGACCCTGTACAGGACAAGTGTGTACAGCACGTGAGTCTAAAGGGGCAGCTGCATTTCTAACAACTCAAGATCTTTCATCCATACTTATTACATAATCTACATAAACGTCACCCCCTGTTCTTGAAGATAAACTATAGATGCATATTTGATTTTAATTAAATGGAATCCAAGGTATCCACATTTGCTGTAACCTTAAAATGGAGAGTGACATGTTTAAAAGGTTTACAACAACCCTATTATTCACCTTTGTCAGAATGTTTCTGAATTCGGCTGCTATCCACCCTTTTGGGCTAACAGTCACCGACCTAAAGAAATGTCTTGTGATTGGGTTCAACATCTGGTTTCTTCATCTGTGCCAGGTTCTCTGAGAAGGACTTTTAAACCATATGTAAGTGCATAAAATCAGATGATAGAATAAAGCTCATACAGAGACTGTGTTTATAAACTTTATTAAGCTGTTCCTGATTAGTTTACTGCTGATTAGAGGAGTTAATCAATGTGGCTTTCGTTAATTAATACCTGATATATAAATAATAACAACATATTTATCTGATTAGCTGACATGTTCATCCAGATTAGCTTTCAGGCCTACCCATTTCCAATATATACAGCTGGACGTTTGACTGGAAAATTTCAGGATAATGACATAGCTCAAGCGTACACCAATAGGAGCCGCACTAGAACTAACCATGTTCTTAACCTCTACCTGCTACTCAGTCAGTAAATAAAAAGCAGAAAGTTGGTGCTGTTTTACACGCACTCCCCTTCACAATTTCCATAGACTCCTACTTCGTACTCAGTGCACCTACCCAGAAATCATCAAGCTGCCCAAAAAGACAATGGGGCAAGAGAACATTAAATAATACATATACGGGTAAATAGTCAGGAGAGGAAGGCAGGAAAAAACAAAATACAGAGATGAATCATAACAAAGATAGGCGATGTGCCCCAAGGAAGGCACTCCTGCGGTTGAATGGGTTTCTAGGTATTTGATGGGTGCCAGCAGGTTGGGCAGAGGTGAGTAATTCAGGTCCAGAGACTGAAATTCCAGACCAAGATTTTGTTTCAACCAGCCAGTTGAGTGCCTCTTTGATTGTAACTCTTTATACTTTATACTGGTTGGTTGAAACAAAACCTTGGTCTGGATTTTTACTCTCTGGACCTGAATAACCCACCTCTGTGGGGATGGGTGACAGTGTATCCAACAGCCCAAGGCCTGTTGGAAAGGTCACCCACCTTTCTGAGTAATAAAGTCTCCCAGGGGCTTCTTGTTTGCTTCCCTTTCATTTTGGCCCGAATCATCCAAGGTAGAAGGTGGATCAATATGCGGAATGGAATTTGAAAAGAGCATAAAAACAGTATAAGGTTACTTCAGAAAGCCTATGGTTTGTGTAAGGTTAATACGATGATAAGCATTCAACAGAAAAAGGTAATGGGCAGATGAAGAAGGCAGAGGAGAAGACCAATTACCACCGAACATAGTAATGACAGAAGCACAGCAGAAAGGGAAGCACAAAAAGATCAAGACAGAGTAAGGACAGTAAAGCATTTCATTTTAGAAGTACTTTCCAATGGCTTTGAGAGGAAAGGATTTCCTCCATCACCCTGAAATTGTGTCCAGACCCCAGAGGCACCACCTACAGCTCCCTGAAGTTGATCCCACATCTCCATCAACAAAGGGCCACTGGTCTCAGGACGCGCAGTCATCATCATCACCATCTTCAGTGTCATCATGTATCACACAATCAAAAGAGAGTTCCCGGTAAAGCCAAATTCAGACACTACACAAAATTCACAAATTAAGATAACTTAAGCTTTGTAGTTTCATAACTCTTCATCAATTATAATTAGTGGATTACAAATCTGTATAAATAAATGGTTGTGTTTATTCTAGTTTTGTTCATTATGATTCTCCGGCATGCAAACCAGACAAAGAAAAAATAATTCTTGTCATGTCAAATAAATCTTGTATTATGTTGTTTTTCATGTGAACATCTTAGTGAAGTTGTACAGTCATACAACACGCAACGTACAGAAATGCGGTCGCTTATGTTGACGATACCCACGTCTGATGTATTTAACTCCGATTGTCTTGAATTGCCCGCAGTACGCTTTAGGTAGTGTGGAATACTCTAGACGGGTTTCGAGGGTCTCGCCGTCGCTCGTCTCTGCGATGGTGACCCCCAGGAAAAAGCATTGGCTGTCCGTCTGTCTGTATCGGGCCATTTACAGTGAGCCAACGGCGAGAGAGTCCCGCTGTCACATGGAAAGATGTGCTGATACTGACAAATTACTTAATGACATAAAATTTGTTCATTTGCGCAAAACGAATAAAAAAGAGCGTTTCCCGTTTAGACTATAAATGCTTCAGCGTCATCGCGCGACAGAAACTTGGCCCGCAGTCTGTAGGCTTCACCTGGAGGGAAGTGATCGAGGCGGTGTTTCTGGACAGTTCTGACCGGTTTGGACGAGGGGAAAATGCCAGGGCTGTCAGCTCTCACGCACCTGGCAAGAATTCTTACGGCAAATCTATATTATACCATTATAAATATTAGATTAGCTACATTAAAAGAGTTGGGGTAGTTTGCAAACCCTACAGACTATTTACGAGGTAATACAACTGCTACATACGTGCTAATGCCTGTGTATTTGTGCAGCCACCTGACCAAAGTTGACAAAACCGAATATCATCTCCCGTTCGGAGGTATGTAGATAAAGTTGACAAAACTTCTTAACTCTGACATAACAAATTAAGCATATGTTAAGTATAAGTACTTGGCTTTTATTAAAATAGCATTTGTATAAATTTAACTTTGTATTTACCGGTAAAAGGAAAGCACTGCATTTTGGGTATTGTAGTTCTGAAGTCGCAGAAAGCCACACTGCCAAATAAAAGGGAACATGCTGCAAAATATATTACATAACTATGTACATATTTCTCGGCTAGACAATTCGACTGAAATAAAAGGCTGACTATGGCACATAGCAAAGACTTAAGTTATGTAAAGTTTATATCCTTTGAGTCAATTTGTCAATGACAGATTGCAATTAGAGCTTCAGTACTGCAGTGCGGCTCTGTGCAATAATATTACATCTTTACAGACTTTAAATACAGTTAATACCAGTGTGTGCCATTTATTTACAAACAACGTTTTAAGCAACTCTGCAGCCCTGTACGGAATAAGCCAATTTACAGTTGTTATAAAAGGGAGTTTTTGAAATGCAGTTTTGTAGATATGCAGTATATATGCAGTTCATTTTTTAAAGGTCAATAAGCGAATCCTGTAATCTGCAAAATTGCTGTATATCAAGACCACACACTTTTTTGAACATATCGTATAAGTGGTTGTTATTCCACGTGATGCTTCTGTCTTCATTCTCTTCCGGGTTCTTGTTTCTGCCTAACACAAAGACGTTGTATCTCTTTCAGACAACTCTAGAGCTTGGGTTGTGAAATCCATACCACTTGCTGTGCTGTCCCAATGTCACTGGGCATATATTAAAGAGGACGATTCAGCAACACTTCCACGGGCCCAGGGGGCAGCTTCTTAATCAAGTTCCAGACCTCCAGTCTATGTAAACCCTGCAGGCTGTGGCCATTGATTTCCAACAGCACATCCCCTGGCAGCACCTCATTCACTGGGCCACCTGGAAGAGAACAACAGGGGGCTGCTCATTTGTCATCACAAGTTTTATTTCTTACTATGACAAGGGACTAGTCATTTCAGTATTAGTGAAACCATTGCCATTTTACCCTGGAAGACCTTCTTGATGACAATTGGCCCATCACCCTGGCTGGAGCCCAGTCCTCCCTCTAGACTGAAGCCTAAGTCTGTGCTGCTTTTATTCAACACCACTGTCAGTGACCTGCCTCCTGAGGGAAGAATAGCAGAGGGACAACATATGCTGAGTATTGTAGAGATAGCCGTCACCCTCAGTGCCCTCTTGCCGTTCAATTTTATACTTCACTTGTATTCACGGTGACCGGGTCTAGCTGCCGTTGACTCAGATTGTTCTGGGCTTTCTGTGGCTTTGTGAGGCTGTCCTTCTGAAGCACCACGACTGCCATGCCTCTCGACCGAGCCCTCCTGAGGGTGCGCAGTGCCTCCCAGTGGGTCGAGTTCTGCAGTTTAGTGCCGTTGATTGACAAGACCCGGTCACCCTCACAAACTGAACCCTCCTGGGATGCGACACTGCCAGAGAACACCCTGTGGACCTAGATTAGATAAATAAACAGTTGAAAGGTCACACAGGAATACTGATGTAACAAGGCTAATTATAGGGTTAGTAATTATTACAATATAAGATAAGATATCACTCAACTTAAATTGTCAGCTGAACAGCAGACTAAAAGCAAAGTTATGTAATGTCAGATGTTAAGGTCCTGGAACATGCAAAGGACTCTAACACTTACCGTAATGGGCTTGTTCTGATCAACACCACCAGCTAATGTGAAACCCAGCCCAGACCCCAACTCTTTGTGCAGAACTACAACCTGCACATCTTCATAGTTCTGAAAGAGCCCAAGAGTTTTTAAAAGAGTATGAATGTTGAGCTGTAAGCTGGAAATATTTGGCTCAGGAAAATATGAGAACATACATTCTTGACCATGTGTCACTCAAGGGCTCACCTGCAACGTTTCATCGCCCAGGCTCCTGACATCACTGAGCAGGCGATCCAACTCATCAGCACTAAGTATTGACACACACGAGAGGGCAGAAGCATCTGAACTTAATGAAGCTGTCCGATGTGACGTGTAGTCCAAGGAGTCTTGGTCCAGACTGCCATCATCATGGTACATGTAGTCCACACCGCCAGCATGACAGAGATCAGCTAGACTGAGCATGGATAGGGCAGGAAAATGCGCATTGAATGGTTGATAAATACTCCTGCATGTTTTAAATGCATGTTATCTGTCAATTTGAAATTTCCCAAGTGGTAGGAAATTTGCTGACAAAAATTCATAGGACTCACGTGATTGAAAAGCTCCTGTGATCAGATTGGCTCATATTACTAGTGATGGTCACTGACGATTCTGCAGAGTCTGAGTCATAAACTGAGTTCTCTTCTTTCTCTGTGCTACTGTCATCATCTTTGTCAGACTCTTCTTCGTCTGAACTCCACCTGGCCTTGTGGACACTAGAACATTCACTGTCTTTTTCCAGGGGAGTCTTCCCGATGTGAAGTAGGGAGTCACTGGAGGAGATGATATTGGATGACTGAAGCTTTGAGGCAGGTGGAGTAGGGGCACTTGTAGGTAGGTTGGGTGGAGGAGGTGAAGGTGTGCTTTTGATGTTTTTTAGGATATTCATTGAAGCTGGGGATTCCATCTTTGAAGTACAATCCTGATTTGGGCAGCTGGAAGTTATATTGCTGACATGAATAAGAGGCGACCTCTTTTGGAAATTGGGTGCCTTGCATTCTACACTTGATGCATTCATTGAATCATAAACATTCTGACCACTAATACTGTTTTTATTGTTCCCGTCAGTTTTCTGAAGACTATTAAGTTGCTTTGCATTGAGGTGTTGAGAGATTTCTTCTTCTGATTTTACTTCCCCTTTGGTGTCAGTGTGACGAACCTTTGAGGAATGTGGCTCAACCGAAGCCCCGTGTAATCCAGCTCCAGCCTTAGAGCCATCACATTTATTTCCGCAAACCATTCTCCTGTCACATCTCCTCTGCCCCGCCTCATCTATTGAAATAGATCTTATTACATAGCCACTTGGCCTACCATCTACCTCTACATTACTTTTCCCTTCTCCCTTAGACCAAAGGTTGTCATTGAAAACTTGAAGCCCACAATCTCCCTTCCCAGCCAAAGCTTTGTTTGGTACACCCTTCTTTTCCCATCCTCCCCATAATTCTCTGGGCGGGTCCTGCACAGAGGAGGCTCTCTGAGATCGTGATAAGGGCAGTGGGGATGGCTGGCTGTTTTGGGCAAGAGTTTCAAACTTGCGGATTTTATTGCGTACACTATCTGGAAAGTCAACCCTAAATTTTACAGGATCTGGTTTTCCCTTCTGATCCTTTATTTTGCCACATGGATTATCAAGTGTGTCTTTCTTTGCTTCTTTAGTCAACCTTCTTGGAGCTGAAACTGCCTCTTGTGATGCTGCCTGTGACGCCTGCAGGGACCAGTCCAGTGTTGTGCAGATTTTCACTGGAGGGCTTCTCTGGACAACGGACATAACTCTCGTTGATTTTGATTGCATGTTGTTGTCTTCCCCACTTTCCTTTGCCAGTTTACCTGCTGAATTTCCCTCTGCCACTTTTTGTTGGTCAACATTGTGTACTTGGTCTCGCATCACATCAGCCTCTTTCTTCTTGTTTGATCTACCTATTTCATGCTCTTCCTGCATCCTATCCTTCTCCATTTCAAACTCTCTCCATCTTTCCCCCTTGTCCATTACAAGCTTGGTTTGTCTCTGCAGTGGAGGATTCTTTCCAGACATTAACATATTCCCAGGATTAGGCCTAAATAATCTGGGTTGCATTAGAACAGAAGGGTTCTTCTGAGGTCTGTCAAATGACTTAAACTGGTGTTTGCAGTCATTACCTGAGATTTCTGTTAATGAAGTTTGGTCAGCTGCAGCAGAGCATACTGGAGGCATTTCTCGATTCAAATTCCACACGCTTTCTTTGTCAGTGCACAAGTTTCCATGACCACTTGTAAGTTTCTCCTCTACAGAATGAATCCTGGGGAATGTAGCACCCTTGGGGCCTTTGTATGGAATACCTTTCCAATGGGTATCAGACAAAGAAGGCTTAAGATTATTGTGGTCTTCAAGGCCCTGCTTAGTATGCTGCATGTAATCCCCCAAAGGTTCCTGGTGGTATTTTGTAGCCATACCCTTGCTGTTTGACCCAAACAATTTCTCAATCCGATTCCGAATAGACTGGTTTGCAGATACCTCTTCAGCTTTCCTGCTGTTAGCTTCAGGGTCTACAGGTCCAGAGAGAGGACTGTATTGTAGCTTGCCCAGGCAAGGACCATCCTGACTTGGATCCCCCAAATCTTTTCCCGCCCCAGAATCACTCCGATTCAGCTTTCTCCGAGATGGCAGTGACTGAGAGTCGTTGCCCATTTTTAAATACAAAAGTCCATGAGTGCTGCCTGTTACTGGTGAGCCTCCAGAGGGCTTTTTTCCCTCTGTTTTTATGACTGACTGGTACAAATCAGTCCTGGGTAGCACACCAAGATCCTCTGTGTTGGATGTTGTTCCTCTGTCTAAACTCTCTGCCCTCTGCACATTGTTGTTTTTCCAGAAGATTTGCTCCCCAGCTTTCCCTGCATTACTTGAGTCCCCACCCAGGTCCATGCTCTTGCTCCTACTTGGCCAATTGCCCTTTTGCAGCTCTGCCCTCCCTCTCAACATGCCTGGTTTCATATAATCTTCATTATAACATCTTTCAGGTTTTCCTACCTCTTGACTCCCTTGAGTAGTCACTCTTACTTTTTCTTTCACGTCTTTTGTATATTTTTCCCAGTTCTGGGCCTTGAACTGATTAGACTCTAGATCAGATGAAGTTCTGCTCTGGTCTTCTGTATCATCCCCGGTGACGGTCGTTGAAAGCCGGCGGATGTCATTACCTGGTTGTCTGTCTGTCTGCTCGCTCCCGCTCTCTTCAGGTAGTACGTTGTTGCCTTTCCCCTCATAGACACTGCGAAGTCTGCCCAGGTCCTTCTGAGGCCTGTTTGTTTCTTTGGATGGAGCGAGGTCAGTAGCGGCGCGGATTATGAAACGACGGTTGTGACCTTGTGGCACTGCTGGAGGTAGAGTGTTTGTGGTGGACTCCAAGCCCTGGGCCTTGCATTCGGCTTTAATGTCTACTGAACCTGGCTTAGACACAGCACCGGGAGGCGTGCTACATTTAGGCGATGGGTCTTCAGATAGTTCCATCCTTTTTTAAAATCCTGCGTCGGCTAGGGATGAGTTCAGAATGACAGCCACTGAAAAAAAACACAATAATGAAAAAGCATTCAACATAATTCTGAGTATTGTAATTTCAGTTACTATGTACAAAATGAAGTTTTGAGTTAAACAAGAATATATTCCAGTTGTAAAGACCAGGCATCATTTATGCACAAGGTTAAGATATGGTCCACAAGGCTGGCAGAAATTCGCAGTTGCAGAAGGAAAAAAAAAAGTGCTAAGCAATTGAAGTAGTTTCATAATCATGCTTCCACAAACAAGACTTCCATTTAAAAAAAAAAACAAAAGATACGTACAGTTTGAAGGGAGAACAAAAGCAGCACTGTAAGTCTTTTCCATACAAAAGCTGTGTCATTTATTCACATTTGCACGATCATAACCAGGCTTGCTTTATTCCATGTGTGAGGACGGCCGCTCCCCATTCATCCCCTCACGTCGTGTCCCGACAGCTGGCTGTCAGAACTACAGCTGTCGAGATCAGCACCCTCTGGAGAGAAGTCCATGGAAACAAGACGTATGTTTTTCTTCTTCTCGGTGGGATCTGGCGCAGCCCAGTGAAAACGCGTCCACTTGTATTAGGTTACCTTTACCCTCACAGGAAAGTTTTTACATTTATTTTATTTTTTGAGGAAGTTGATTTTCTCCACACAGCTGAACTTTTTCCTCCTTTCGTTTTCGGGTGGGCGGTTGCCACTCCGCTCCGCTCCGCTAACCTCGCAGAAGCTGCATCGCTACAGCCGTGGTTCCTCTGGGTGCCAGCTGTCGTCGTTGCATTTCCTGGGTCCTCTTTCGGGTTACGTTTCCATTTTAGTCATGAGCTTGCCGGTCGTCCTGTACCCTGTAAAAAACAGTTCTCTTCTTTAGAGATTTTCCTTGACACAGGAATGCTGTAGCAAGTATGGCCAGGACATTCAAGTGACCCTGCTAGAAATCGCTAAACCTAGTTAGTATGCAGTTCTGCAGCCAAAACTTTTATAGGAAAAAAAGCCATTTAGTCCAAGTGATCTAAATGAGAGGGAGGAAGATTGGGAAGAGAGTGTGTGCAGGAGGAAGCGTGAAGGGTGGAGGGAGAGACATTTTAGGGCTGAAGAGAATATTCCATTACAAATCTCCGTGATTTTTCTAGAATCTGGGAACATAAGTGCAGGGCTTGTTTGTCTATCCTTTTTTCCCTCCACATAATATTTAGTATACTCACATGAAAATAAAAGATCCCACCTGAAAAGCAGTTCATTAAAATGTACATATAAATGTTAATGTTAAAAATGCAGACCAAAAATGAGAGACACGACACTCAATCACACAAGACAAAAATAATAATTAAAAAAAACATGGTGACCTGATGCTTCATATGAATCAAGGTATGCGGTTAACTGGAAGAACAGCAATCCAGAAAGAGCGCCGTAGTTGTCCTGAAACCCAAGTCCCGTGCCACGCCACAAACGACTGCAGTGAGTTAAACGTGCACTGTTCTCCGTAGCAAAACAAATGCACCATTAATGCTGTTTAACAAGCATTTCATTCAATCTCCACAGAGCATAAATACTGGGCTTGTGACGGCATACATTTTGATCCAAATGATACATTTATAGCAAAAAAAGATAAAAGCATTTCATTGTTTGATTACATCTTTTTGTATTTCTAACCTTATTTTTGTTTATCTATTACAAAGTTTTTGGTTATCGTCAGTACCGGGTGATCTGTGATGACCCTGCACCAAGCAGGTGTGTAAAGTTAACGCATAAAGCACACCATGAAGAGATCACCACGACACGGGGGTCAAAACAAATACTGAGATCACATGACCGACGCATCAGAGGAGCACAATTAACTTGAAAAACAAACCTTATTAACAAGCTTAGATATTATTTTTAAATATAAAATGTAATAACTATGAAAAGCTTACTTTGAAAGGGTAGAAAGCCGGCTAGTCTTTCTAGGATCCATGTGCAGGAGTGTCATCTTACAGAAACACCTGTTAGCGCTGCTCTTAAAAAGACAATAGCTTCCATCCCATGGCAGCCAGTAGACAAGTTTCTCAAAGCCAAACAGAAAGCCGCTGTACTTTGTACTCCATCCTTCCCCCTTACTTCATTATTAATGATATTTTTTTTTTTTAGAGACCGTTTTCAGGACTGTTTCTCGGGGACCTTTTGTCAGTGATGCATCTTCAGAGGAACGCAAACCCGCACAGCTGGTTTTTCCTCTTCCCCTCTCTCATTGTCTCCCGCCCTCTCCTTATTCTTATGGGACAGCATTCCTGACACAAGCGCCTTTGTGCCTCGGCTTCGCGGTGGGTAACGTGCTATTTCCTACGCACAGAAGTATTTATGATGACACGCGAGAGCCGTGACAGGCTGTGCGCTGCGCGCCCACATGGGGCCGGCCGCGATGATGGTCAGAAGCCAGCGAGAAGGGGGGAGGAAGCCAGAGGCAGGTGCCAGACAGAACAACACCCAGCGACACTTGCAATGAATTTTCATTGTCGACCCGCGTGTTGCACTTTAATTTGGCAACGTATGAGAGAAAAATGTGCATTCTCCCACATATTTACAAAACAAACTAAGTTAGAAGGTAATGGGCTGTTCCTTCAGAAGGGCTGCAATCTATCATTACACTAAACATAGCAGAGATTAATTCAAAGTTCATTTCACAAAAGGAAATAGAAAAAAAGTCGCAGTATAACCATCCAGACGCACTGTGTAATGAGACTAAAGGTCAGCGCGCATATATATATGTATATATATATAAAAATAATGCATGCTAAGCTATAGCAAAATTCACACTAATTCCCCCTTAAGTTTAATAGAGTTTTACTTAAGGGGGCCAATCTGTGTAAAATGCACCAGCAGCAAGGTTTCCAAAATACCGTACAAGCTAAAATTGAGATCCCAGAACGTACAAGGTCATTAGGCTCATTAATATAAACCACTGGAAGCTTATCCACATCCCTCAAATGCTAAAATTATGCAACACCATGGTAAAGAGAGAAACATTTCGTACCTCTCTGCATTAGGGCCTGGGTCTTCTTTTTAGCGCCGCTTTATAGAAAAGCGAAAGCAAGCGTCTGACTTCCTGCCATTCGCAAAGGGCCAGGTTCGCCAGTATATGCTAACATGTGAGTTGATGCAAGCGCCTCCTCAAACGGCTTGAGCTAAGGTCTCGCTTCAGCAGCCGGATGTGGACTGCAAGAGGACACTTTCTGCACCAGTAAACCCAAACTGACGAGTTCAGGCATCAACTTTGTTCTACTACTTCCTGGGCAATGGCTGCACTTTTACGTTTGATGTACCTGCCAAATGCTAGAGGAACTTTCAAATTAATTGCAAGGAAAGTCTCTGATATCAAGCAATAGTCTTCATGTAAAAAGTGTGTTGCAAAAGGTCTGTTTAGCTTTCAATTCAACCATTACAAACCAGACTACCTGATACCAAGAGACAGGAAATAAAGCTTGTGGTTTTACTCCACAAGTACACAAAATCAGTAATGAAGCAGAGACGACCCATTGATCCAGAGAACTCTTCTTTTGAAAGAAATAAACAAAACAAGCAATGGAAACAGTGCATGAGGAAACAAAAGACTGAAATGATTACAAAAGGGTAACAGAACCAGTTTTGGGGGAAAAAAACTAAATCACAGGTAACGTTGAGAGTTTTATTAGTCTTTATCTGAGGATGAACCACTTTTTAAACCCACCCCTACGCCTCCCTCCCTGACGATTTCACTGTATGAAATGAACAATGAAAGTTACAAAAAAAAAAAAAAAACCTGCTGAAGATTTAAAAAACAAAAAGTCTGCTGTAATTACAAGCGATGCAAGCTCCAAAAATACATTAAAAACATTTGCATCCAAAGGATGAAAATGTCTTCCTGTTTATTTCCTTAATATTTATATATATATATAGTTTACAAAATAAAAAATAGGAAACCAAAACTAACAGGTCTGAGGGTGAGAACTTGGAAAATACAAATAAAAAAAATATGAAGCCATCACACATACCAGGACTACAGTACTTTGTTTTTTTTATATATACAAGACAAGTTTATCCATTTAAATTCTTTTTAAACGCACAGTACAAAAAAGTCACCGACAAAAACAAAACAAAAAAAAGTACAATTCTGTCCATCATTAATCACTGCTTTAAGTCTCCTAATAATAATTATAATATAATATTGGGGGGGGGGGGGAGAGAGAAGGAATGGAAATACACACACACAGTCCTAAACACGGGGAGGCTGAGGGGTGCACTGGCCAGTCCCATCCCACTCCGCTCTGGACAAGTTAGCTCAGCACATACTTCTCTCTTCCAGGCAGCTCCATGGTAAAACATGATTTGGGTACTTTTCAGATTCACACTATTCAGTGGTGAACAGGAAGAATAGCTTGCAAGGAGACAAAATATCAAGGGGGAAGAGGGGCAGGGAGTGAGTATCGCGAACGGAAGACCTCCGGGTGAGCGAGGGGAGGGCTCCCATACCTGTCCATCGCCATGCAGCAGTGACACCAGAGGGCCAGTCCACCCGGTCAGCCCCGCCAAAGCACACCCCCCCTACACAAACACACAGCACCTGGCTATGCTAGCGCGCCTGTGTACACATTTGGTTTTTAAAAAAAAAAAAAAACAAAAAAAAAACCAACAATAAAACTTCACCTGCCTTGCCGAGTTCATGTAGAGAAGTGGGGAAAGACGGAAAAATAAAATCCAACTCCAGTGGGAGGAAGAGATTTTAATTAAGCAGATTGGGGCGGGGGGGAGGTGAGGTTAGGTGAAATAACACCTGTAAGACTCCATCTACAGACTCCATTCCCTCCCAGAAGGGGAAAAATAAACCTCAAAAAGCCATCTTAGAATACAACTATGTGTTACATACAACAGAACGGGGCGGGATACAATACAAACTCAGAGCTCTATTCTGACTACTGGCTTTCATTCTGGTCTGTAGTTTACCCTCCAGTCCCTTCTACCCCCCCACCCCCAACACTCACAACTCCCCCCACCCCAAGTGCTCGCTCACTCGATACAGTGACACCTGTGGTGGGGTGTGAGTACTGCAGGTGTGCTGTAGGGAGAGAACTGCACGGGTTTGGCAAAAGACCACTGCACAGGCGGGGAGTGGGGTGGGGGTGCGGTTAGGAGTGGGCAGGCTTCTGTCAGACTTTGGGACATCAGGAAATGGATGGAGGGGGCAGGCCGGTTAATTGCCCCCCCAGTTGTAGCTGTTGTAAGCAGACTTGTTGACCTGGGACTTCTGTTGAATGGAGGAGTTCTGGCTACGTTGTCCAGTGCCACTCTGTGGGGGGGGGGGGAACGGACCAGTCAGCACCACTGAATCTCTGGCACCTTCTCACCTAACTATAGTTCACAGTTAAAAGTTTGTTAGTGCAATGCTCTACTTGAGATACAGGTCTGTAGGTCTATGGCTTTTACTACTATGCACCCAACAACCGAAATGAGAGGCTGCACCTGTCCATCCTGCTGCAGGTGGTGATGTAGGATCTGGGAGTGCGGCTGTTGATGGGGAGCCAAGATGTGCATGAAGGGGGCAGGGGCGTAGCCGGCAGCAGCTGGGGGGTTAATGGGTCCCCCGCTGGCCAGGGCCGAGGGCAGGCTGAAGGAGGCTGCTGGCGTCCCCGCGTGGAAACCCTGCTTGTCGAATGACTGCAGAGGAGGAGGAGACAGAGCGTCACCCTGCCGCACAGGGAAGGGATTCAACCAAGTCGACTGTTATTCACACAAACTGAATCAGAGGAAGTCTCGCAATCAAGGGCTCAACTGACATTTCGAAACCTCTATTAACGTGACGGATGACATGCTTGTTATCGCGGCGCCAGATGGAGCAGATTGGCCACATGCACTGTTAGCGCCCTTACCTGTGTCTTTGTGTAAACAGACCCTGAGATGTCAGGAACCCCAGTGTTGCTGGACGTCACAGAAACTCCTAAACAGAGACAGAAGAGGCTTGAGGACAGGGTATGGAAGGAGAACCATGGAGACAGGCAGGAGTGTCGCAGAGCAAATTTCCACGTAGCCAGCAGGGCAGACTCGGCCAGTTGAAGATGCAGCCACAGAAGGAACCAGCTCTCAAGATCAGCATTTCCCAGCACGGAAAGTCAATAGCATCTCCTCCCAGCTCTGGACAAACCTATACCAGGTATTCGGTGTTCTTTATTTCCTGGGAGCTGGGAGGCAGCAAAAATGTGGACTGTCTGGGGGTCCGCAAGGACTGGGTTGGGAAACAGTGCTCAAGCCCTGTGACAGCCATTAACATCTGCACGCGTGAGAGGGAAGAGAGACGCTGTAAAGGACAGATGAACCGACAGGAAGACAGATGCAAAATCGGTGAACAGCAAGAAAAAAAAGTTCTGCAGTTTGACGTCAAACACGAAACCTCCGATTACACTCATCCACAATCACCCCATCTGGCTTTACACGCTTTTAATCACAGCATCCAAGGCTATACAAGACACTTCCTGGTGCTGCGTTTTCATACAAAGGCGTCTGCTAAAAACACAGGGGAAAATTTCTGTAACTAGGGGCAAATGAGAGGCAGAAAGACAGGAAGAGAAGAACGCAGTTTAACTGAGGCAGAAGCACAACAGAAGCAGGTGGTGGGGGGAGGGGGCAAAAAAAAAAAAAAAAAAAATGAGGGGGGGAGGAGGGGCAATTTAAAGCTGTACACAGAGAGGACACTAAGAGGAATATGGGCCACTGACAGGTGCAGAAGAACACCGAGTGGAAGAGGAAGTGGGGGGGTGAGAGACTCACCAACTCCGGGCCCGGTGACGGAGCTGGCCGGCTTGTTTTGCGCGGAAGCGGCAGCAGCGGCGGCGGCGGCGGCGGCGGCGACAGCAGTGCTATATCCACCCTTACAGAAATCCCCACTCCCCGAAGCCTGGCCCATTTCCTCATAGCCTGCAACAGTCAGACAGCCACAGCCCTCAGCGTTAGACACCAGCCAGGAAGACGGAGCAGGGGCTAGGGATGGGCTGCTCCACCGCGGATACGGCGCCAACGTCCAAGAGGGCTGAGACAAAGACAGAGTCCCAGGGCCGCTAGGGACGGAAAAAGAGGGGCTCTGCGGCGAGGACAGCGATGGCTGGCAAAGAGGTTGGCGAGTAAATACGAGTAGGGCAAGTCAATGGAGGAGGGGGGGTAAACGCAGAGATTAAGCCAGTGCAGGTGGCGGCCCATTTTCCAAAGGAGAAAAACAAAAAGCCCTGACGCAGGGACGGCACAGAGCTGCATATTTAGGGGAGTATCAGCGCAAGACGGGGCGAGAATGATCAGAAATGCGGAGCCCTTAGGAGGTTAGTGCTGGACTCTCTCTCACACAGACACCAGCCTTCACACAAGAGTCCATGTGAACATGAACAAAACAGACAGGCCAGATATGAGGGTAGCAGACAGCGAAAGAACAAAAACTCAAAAAAAAAAAAAAACAAAAAAAAAGCTCTTAGAGAAACATGTCTCCCTTTCATCTCCGGCGGTTTCCTTTACAGAAACCCACCCGCTTGTCTGAATTGCGCTGGACCCGATCTCACTCGCGCCAAATGCACCACATGCATGCGGGTTAGTTGGGATGCCGTCAGGAGGGAGGGGTGAGGCACATCACAGTCGCACTCACCGGTGCTATATCCGTGCGAGCCGTAGCCGCTGGCCTGCTGGAAGGCAGTGGCCGAGGCGTTGACGCTGACGTTGACGCCGTGCTGCTTGGACGACGTCGGAGCCACCTAGACAGACAGAGGCCGGTAATCTCTAAAAAGAGGAATCCTGAACAAACAATCAGATTCAAGACAGACTCGGGAGGCCATTATGTAATCTACAGCACTGCGCAAGTCTTAGGTAGTAAGAAAAAATTAATGAACATCATCTTGGTGTAAAATTGTCTTTCAATCTGTCAGCTTAACCATTTCAAAACCTCTCCAAAAAAAAAAAAATTCACATCAGAATTTGTAGTAACCATCCAATACACCCACGTATTTGACTCAACTACTAGCACACATTTTGTTTAGCTCATTTAATTATCAGTCAAGTCGCTTAATTGAGTTGGTGGTGAATACACATGGAATGGCTGAGGTGGCCCTGAGGAGAATCTGAAGCGGTGTCCTACATAACCAACAAGGTTATCAGGAAATTTTTGGAGAAATGAAGAAATGTTGTTTTTACTGTGTTACAGACAGACTCAACTGCAGACTGACACCACTGGGAATATATTCTCATGTTAAATTGTTTTTTTTCCCCTCTGTGCACACATGCTTCCTACCCAGACAAATTTGCTTTAAAACACGTCCTCCGAGTACCTGACAGTCCATCGGTCTGAGAACTAAGAGTGGATCCCGGAGGACTAGGGAAGGGCAGGGCGGCCGTACCGGGAAGACAGCGGGGCCGTACTGGAAGGGGTTGGGCATGCCAGGCACACCCGTGTAGTAGGGCAGGCTGGTGTAGCTGTAGCCCGGGGGCAGCGCTGGGTTCAGAAAGGGCTGCTGAGTGGTGTGGTGCGTCTGCGGCTGGCTCTGCTGCGGCTGTGACAGCGTGGTGGCCGGCGCCGGGGACGGGGCCTCGCCGCGCCCGAACTTTGTGAGCTCCGCCGCTGGGGGGGGGTGGAGGAGGGAGAGAGCGCTAGGAAAGGCATACGAGCGGCCGGCAGTACGACATCAGGACAGACTTCTGTCCCCCCGGTTGGGCTAATTCACACCATTAGCATATTAAGCCAGACGCCGCGGGAGATATTTATCCTGAAACAGAGTAAACAGGTGAAGAACCTGTTTCGGAGGCCAATGGGCAAATCGGGAGCCCCAGGTGGGAGGGGACAGGCGGCAGAGAGAGCGTGCAGTGTCTTACCGGAGTACGGGTTGCTGGTCAGGCTGCCCTCGCGGCCCGTCAGCGCCGTGGTTGGGGTCGCGAAGGGAATGCTGTAGTAATCCTGGCAAGGAGCAGAACTCGATTAGCGCTTCCCTGCATTGTGAATATGAAGGGTGGTGCCCTCCACCCTCGGATATTAACAGAGCAGTGACATGAGGCAGGATGAGGAGGGGAAGCAGGGCTGTGAAAAGCACGCGACTGATTAAGAGGTACTTCACTGGTACATGTACAACACCTTGTGATCAGAGTCCACAAACCAACATAGCTAACCGTTTACCTAAATTCAATATGGCTGCCACTCACAGCACCTCAACTGTCCACATTTTACATAAGGCCGATCTACCGACACAGAACAACGCGTCTAGTCAAGGATCACCGAAAGAGGTTACTGTGAAACCCACATCTGTGCAAGCGACGCTTCCGTAAGCAGGCCCTAGTGATAAGTATAAATAGATTAACCTTATAAAATAAAAAATAAAAAAAAAAAAGGCCAGAGATGAGAATTCTTTTTGGGAATCATGGCCTGGATGAAATTAAAATCAGCGTCTAAACCACTGCACTGCATAGTTGAGACAGCCTTACACAATTAATCTCTACCCACATTTAAAAAGCAATGATGGGGCAAAAATGTCAGCAAATCCCCACCATACAGAAAGAGAAGCTGGTGAGGCAAAACGTACCAGCGGGATTCTGGTCTGGAGCATCTGAAGGTCGTCATAGCCGTACACTTGGGGCTGCAAGCAGAGACAGGTGTCAATCACCATACAACATGGGAGAGCGTCAGTCTGGATAGCACAAACAGGACAGAACCTATGCCTGCGAGGACACAGCCGGCACTGGGTACAAACCAGCCAAAGGCAGTACTCACTGGGTAGGGGTGGAGCAGCCCAGGGGCCATGATGTAGGGGTTGGGTAACAGAGGCGGCACTCCTGGGGGCAGGTTAGGAGGTGCTTTCCCTAGAGATGAAAGAGCATATTGTTTATGGAGCAATGCTACTCCCCTTCTGAAGGGGGCGCCATCAAACATAGCGCACGTCCTCCTGCATCGGGGCACCGCTAACCTGAAGCCACAGAGCTGCGAGCCGACGCCGAAGTGGAGGCCACGGTCACCGTCGCAGAGGACGAGGCCGCCGCAGCCACCACCGGAGGCACCGCCGCGCCGGCGCTGTTCAGGCCCATGCCGAGGCCGCTGACTGGGCCCAGGCAGGGCTGAGCTGACACAGTGCTGACGGAGGGCGGCGGGGCGTTGAGCGCGGCGGACGCCGATGCGGAGGAAGGGGCAGGGGGTGCCGAGGAGACAGACGACGCCGCCGTGGCCGCGGAGGGGAAGGACGACGAGTGCAGGCTGGAGTCAGCGCTGTCCACACTTGAGTGCTGAAGGAGAGACCGCGAGAACAGGGGTCAGATTTCAGCAAAGCTCACGGCTGCGAACGACTACTTCAAAATAAACCTCTACATTTTCTACACGTGCGATTCAGTAACGCTACTCTGTTATACTAATACTAGCACATTAGCAGGTCGGCAGCTGGACGGCTAATATGACACGCGTACGCCAGCGTTTGAGCATCCCTGTGTTCTGCCTGCGTTAGTATCCTGCCACTTCTGCAGCGAGTTTAGCTCCGTGTCACACAGCCGAAAAGGTCAATGGTCATCGCTGGTTCTGCTTCCCACTGGAAAAGCCCTGGTAACACTCACCAATAAGCTGGAGTTGGGGGTACGTGCCGTGGAGGAAGGAGCCAGACTGTTCTGCTGGGTAGACAGAGAGCTGGGGGGGGATAGTGGCAGTCAGCAGAGTTTCTAAACCAGCAATTGTCAGCCTGATCTTTGGGGAACCTCAGAAAGCCCACATTTTTGCTCCTGAGGGGCCACAGAGAGGAAGCAAAAATGTGAACTGTCGGGCAGGGAGCAAAAACATGGACAATCTGGGGGTCCCCGAAGACTGGGTTGAGAAACACTATTGCAAACCATCATCCCATTAATTTCATACAGCAAGGAGCTAAACGCAATCCGAGTGACTCAAATGAAAAATTAAAAGGAAAATTAAATGCTTTATTTTTTCCATTTGCACAAGTATGGGTTTACTGAAATGCCTTGGCTCTCATATCCCATGATGCTCTCCTCAAAACACACACACATAAATGTACAGTTGCGCGCAGGGTCAGCCATTCATCTGGCATACCTGAAAGCTATCAGATGGTTTGGGGCCTTACTCAAGGACCCAATGGAGATGCAACTGTTCGGAAGGCGGCTGGTTTGAACCCCATCCTCCGCAGATCACAGGCACAAATGCCTTCCCTACCGAGCCACACACCATCCCCCAAACCTAACCAAAGCCTAACCTGTCAACTTGACCACAATGCATTTTCTGAACCCGTCACACAGCTGGCAACCAAACATGGAGCCCCCCACCAGCACCCCCACCTGCTGTGCTGGGGCTGCGAAGCGGCGCTAGGGGCCAGATCCTCGCCGTGTCCCAGGGTGCCGAGTGACGTCTGGTTGGGCGTCGCCAGCAGGGAGACGGGAACCGTGGTACCGTCGGTCAGAGAAGCCATGCTGGATACGGAGACGGTGCCCTCTGCTTCAGAGGCAGGCTTTGTTGGTACTGCAGCACCCGATGCAGCTGGGGGTGCCAGAGAGACAGACATTTCACCATCCTTCATGAGGACCCACAGATAATCCACATGTTTGCTCCCTCCCAGCTCCCAGAGCAAAAATGTGGAAGGCCTGGGGGTCCCCGAGGAGCAAACAGGGAAACACTGCTGTGTAGGTAGTCAAAGCTAGCAAACAGGGTCTTTAAGGCATCTCTCTCACCTTCCATGGACTGTGTCGTCTGTATTGAACTGAATCCATTCTGTAAAACACACAACAGGCAGTTGGTCCAGCAGGGACAGTACGTGTATACACACACACACACACACACACACAAAGAACTCTTGCACTGCATTGCTTCATTGTGGTCAGCAAATGCAAAATAAAAATTTGAACGAATATTTTAATTCAAAGAGCAACTAATACAGAAGTTAAAAAATAAAAAAACCCATATCAGTTTAAAAAGTCAAACAGCTGAGGGGGGGCAAAGATTAAATACATTCATGAAACCAGGTAATCAAAAACCAGATTAGACCGGACTGTCAGGAAGGCTTTGTGGTCTTGCAGGTCAGTGATATGACTGAGCATTTGTTGCCATTTTGGATAACAGACAGGCTTTTGAAATAGGCTTATAACATCATATTATAAGCAGAGAAAGAATCAGATAAAATAAGCTTTTCCTATTTTGTTTTGAAAAATGGACATCGAGCTAATGTAGAGAATGCTCCTTTTCCACCACGCTTCATGGGCCTTTTGCTGCTTTCACTACTGAAGAATAGAGCCATTCAGTAAGTCATACATTAAGGCAAATGCCACTATCGGTGTTCAGGCTGACTGCCATGATTCTAAGCAGCCATGCGTCCCCATCCCTTTTAGTATAGCTCCCCCTAGTGGAGGACAAGTCCACTACTAGACTTGTATGCTGTCCTATATTAAAGAGCCATAAAAGTCAATTTAAATGATACGGGAAAAAAATCCCTTATTAACTACAGAGGGAACAGGAGGGTGGGGGACAGGGAAGGGTGAGACACCTGGCAGTGCTATGGAAGCAGATGGGTGGCAGAATCAGGACAGAGATCCCTGATCTCAAGGAGGCAAAAGCCGGCCCAAAATAAAACCTGACGGCAAAAAATGGCAAATTTCAAATCTGGCAGAATGATTGAGAGACAAAGGGGGGGGGGAGACATTAAGCTTGGACCTACTTAAGGAAACCTAACCTAACCAAAAAATGAGTCCTATGTGAGTAAAATGGCAACCAGACTAACCCAGGCTAACCAGCATCGGCAGGGCCCTAGAGAAACGGGAAGGCCGCGGCCGGGTGGTAGTTTTCGCGCCCCCCCATCACTACGATGAGGTCACCACAGGCGAGCCTGCAGCCCCGTAGAAACAGAATAAATTCCTCCTGTACTCACACAATGGATTCCCAAAGCATCTCCACTCAGACCACTGCTGCTCCACTGATTTAAGATAACATT
>JAODKF010000147.1:14092009-14105958 GCA_026779585.1 Mormyrus proboscirostris | reverse complement strand
CCCCCCCCCCCCCCCCCCCCCCCCCCCCCCCCCCCCCCCCCCCCCCCCCCCCCCCCCCCCCCCCCCCCCCCCCGATCATTAAACCCAGCTCTCAAGGTCTGAGAGAACATGCCCATACCGACCCCCAAAACCCCTCAGAGCCAGAGGGGGAGAGCAGGGGCATGAGGGGACTTTTGTTTGGTTTCATATTTCCAGATTTGCTTTATTTGGAGTGAGCGCTGGTGTGGAGATTGGGAATACTAACCATGCTGTGCTGGCCATAGGGGGCGCTAGTGGGGGGCTGTGACACCGTTCCACCCTGCTTGGAGTTGCTGAAGACCAGTGCCTGGGACAGGGAAGGGGGCTGAGATGCCTCCAGGGGGGGCAGTTCTGGCTCAGATGTCGAGGGAGGAGTCTTCCCCAGCAACACTGCCAGGTCAATCCTGTAGGGGGCAGCACCACAAATTTTAAAAAAAACTAAGGTATCTCCACACAAACATGTTGGCAGTCTGATAGAGCAACCACATAAGAATTTAACTATAACCACCATGGGAAATTAAAAATGAGGACATGAAGCGAAAAACAATGATCTACCTCTGTCCAGCAGTGATGGTGACATTCTCCTGGGGCAGGGACATGGCTGCAACACTGGAGGCCGTGAAGATCTTGGTCTCGGACAGCTTAGAGCAGACAACAGATCAAAGTGAGTTACAAGTACCATCTCCAACACAGAACGAAGCAAAGCACAGCATGACGACATTGACATGTTTTTTAAACCAGCTGTCAGGCTGCTAACTGCACATGAACATTAAAATTACTGGGAATATTTACTTTTCCAAAGCAATTTAGCAGATGCTTTTATCCAAAGCAATGTATAAATTAATAAGCAGGATTAGCTTGTTCCTGGAGAAATTGGGGGTTAAAGGCTTTGCTCAGGGAGCCAACAGTCTTAAACTAGAGTCACACAGCCCTGCCAAAGAAACGGCATTCCCCGCTGGGGAATACCCAAAAATCCCTAGTTTTATTTACATTTGATGACATCACACCATATCATAGACACCCATCATGTTTAAATCAGCAGAGTGACAAGCCTGGGCACTTACATCCTCATTCCAGTCCTCTGTCCCCCACTCCTCAGGTGCTGTCCTCCATGCTCCTGGAGACAGAACACAGACCCCATTAAGCCAGCGATCCCACCCCCCGCAAACTGGGTGTGTGGCATGCTGCCATCCCCTCTGTCGTTATCTGAACTCCACACAGGCAGGCTTGGACAGACCAAAATGAACGAGATGATCGAGATTCATTAAAAAGAAAAAAAGTTTTGCAGAAAGTCAAATAAAAATGAATAATCATACCAGGAGCAGAGTCAAATTTTCCAGGATAATTTGTTCCCTCGACGCCGGAGAACTCCAGCCCTGCAGAAAGAAGAGTATGAGATCAGCACACACACAGTCCCGCGGGTCACTCAGATAACGGGTGCGGCCTCCACAGCCGAATGTGAACCACAGGGCAATGCAGTCACACCAGCGCCGTGACGGACACGGATGCCGAAACTGACTGGGGCGGCACCCGTCGCCTGAAGCGCAGGGGTGTGTTCCGGCAAGGCTGACCTACGCGGTCAGTCACTCATACGGGGCAAAGCAGCACAAAAGCAGCCTCTGTTCAGAGCAGGAGGCAAAGGGGCTTCTGAGAAGCAGCCCTCAACTTCACTAATCTGCACACACAGGTTGGAACAACATGGCTGCTTTCACTAGTTAACAGCTATTTGACTATGGCAGCACCCCCTAATGGCAAAGTGAAGTAATGAATCTCACACACACACACACACACACACCTCCTACACTCATTATTGTGGGGAGTCAATTCATTCCAGTGGTCAAAACCCAAATCCTAAATATGACAACCTTAACCCACCCTTAACTAGAAGTAACTAAAGAAAATACAAGAGTTTTGGCATTTTTATTTCATTGATTACATTCACAGATATTCATAAAATTGAAAAAATGTCCCCCGCAAGACATTTGGCCCCTACCATGTGGTAAATTCAAAGCCACGCACACCCAGACACACACACCCACCCGCAGACACACAAAGAAACAGGGGTCAAAGAACACTGACTGGCACCATCATCAGGCTCCAGGCTGCCGGTGTTGTTCCATGTGCTGCCACCAGCATAGCTCTCCTCAGCCTGGACCGGCTCGGCGTAGTCGGCAGGGTTAAAGGTCCTGGTGGGGAGAGAGAATGAAATAGGTCCGGTTATTCTCACGGTGACTCACAGAGGGTGCTGCTCTGCCTGTAACAGGACACTCTTGGGTTACATTTAACCTTAAATTCACCAGAAAAATGCCAACGTGAGCCACCATTGTACTCGCGGCCTTTTCCTGCACGGCAGGTTCTCTCTCGTGACCATGACTGCTGGAAGCCGGGCTGTCTACAGCACACAGATCTCACTCACAACGAGAATACCCCCCCCCCACTGCCGGCTCACAGATTCTTCAGTCATTTTCACCCAATCTGACCTGCCTTTTAACAGACAAGCGACTACTTTTCAGCAAGCGCCAAACCTGACGTCAATTGCTGGGAACACTGTGCATTACGACGGTATCCCAAAGCCAAAATGTCACCTGAAGCCACCTGGACACGTGACAAACTGTACGCTTTCATTTATCCCGCTGGTTGGTCCCCCATTTCCCGCCTCTGGTCCCTCCCCCAAGCTCCTAATTGCTAACGCCAACAGACACCGCCACCCCCCCCCCCCTCGCAAACTATTAAACTGACAAACGGGGCGAAGCACCACTCACCTCTCATCTCCCGAAAAATCAAATCCTGCCCCCTTATCAATCTGGCTTTAGAGGAAAAAGACAACAGCAAACGTTACAGCGGCCCAAAATAGGGGACAGCTGAGGTGCAGCGTGCGCGAGGCGGCACCGGCAGGGGAGAGAAAGAGGGCATCAAACCGACGCACATGCCGGGACCCCTGCACCACCGTGCACACGCAGGCAGGACAAACGGAAGGCGGTGCTCGTCCGGGGGCTCCGCACTACACAACATTCAGTTAGAAAGCGGCGGGTAAATCCAGTCAGTGGCACTTCTTTATGCGTGTTAGTAAAACTGCATCCATCTTAAATAAATACTGGGTTAAATTTAGTGCAAGAGGGACTACATGGAACATTTAAAGCAGGACAGCTTGGGGGAAACCTCTCCTATTAGTGCAACATTTTCTGCGGAGACCGTTCCAAATGAAAGGAGTTCAGACAAATTCAGTTAAAGTTTTATGCGATGGGTCCTCACACAGCATGTGGTTGTTTGCAGAAACTGATCGCAAAAGAGGAAAAGAAAGGGACTGTAGATTTGGAGGGGCTGGCAGGGCACTCGCATGCAGAAGAGATACCAAATGCAGGTTTGGCTCACGCACGACTGTACGAAAAAGCCCACTGAGTAACACGACACACGACAGTCCAGCAAGAGCCGTCTGTGCAGCAAAACACGCTCAGAGGTTTGTGTATCACAAAACCACCACAAGACACACACCAAACCCCTTTTTGTAGTAACGGAAAACACTGCAAACCCAACCTACTCATCCGACACCACTCATCTTAAGAGGAATTTTAAAGTGTAAAGAGTCGCTTGTCAGGTAAACCAATAAAAAGAATCCACTGCAATTAAGATCAGTTTAAACTTGCTGCACGTTTCACTAGAAGTAACCTCAAGATTCACCATTATCTTTGGTGACATTTTGCCTTGAAAAGTAAGGATATTATCTAGGTCAGTTTCAACGGTCAAACAAAAAAAATAAATCAATTTATCCTACTGAACAAACGTTTGTTTCCCGGTGAATAAAGAGCGAACACATACTTTACCAAATCCAAACCACATCACTGGCTGCATTTCAGGAATCCCACACAAAACTGAGTGCCCTTAACTGCTGAGATTCGCCCGCACTCAGAATGTCTGTAAAAATTCACTTTCGAAGAAATTAAAGAATCAAGCGTGAGGTACGAGTTTCTGCGTTCCAAGCAGTCAGTGAAATCCACTTCCACCAGAGACCCCCGCCATCCTACCCATTTCAAGCACATGGTCTAAGGAAATCCACAGAATGTGGCCAAGAATCCAGATGTATCAGGCAGCAATGAAAGACCGCTGCTCAAGATATGCAATAGCTACATGCATAAACACACTGACAAATGCAAACACACACACACACACACACACACAACCTCAAAAGCAGACAAGCCCACACTCAGCAGCTCTAACACAAACACACGCCAGCTTCTGACAAGGCTAAACAGTATACTACTCTCTGAAAAACAACAGATGTATCTAGAATTATCACTGGCATCCCTGCCTTAGTCTCACTGGTGGGCTTGGCCCTCATAGGAACTCCAGGACTTACCCCATGCCCTGGGCTGAAAACCTGCCTCCTCGTCTTCCAGAGCCCCCTAAAGGAGAAAACAACAACATGACCAAGCAGCCTCCTTTACACGGTTGTTTCAAGCAAAGAACGCATCAACACTACCTGCAAAAACACGAGAACTGTACACACGTCTCAACACTTGACCATTTTTTTATAGCTAGTTGTACAGAAACAGACATATATTTCAAGGCGGACCCTGCAACAGCTTAACTTACGACGATGGCACCAGGCTTCAAAGGGAACATCAAGAGATGGATGACATTTCAGACGAGTCATGCCGGTTAAAAAGGTACCTCTGCCTCCTCTCCCTCTTCCACGGCGACCACGCTCTGTTCCCCGGCCAGAAGCTCCTCCCACTTTACTGCCATCTAGGCCATTCTCCTGACCTCGAACTAGTAAAGTGGAGGGGGGACAGAAGATGCATTGATTCATCGAGAGGAAGCGGAAATGAGGGGTAAATACAATTAAACTCAAAGGAGAGACAGAATTCAATTGCAGAATTAGGAAACGTGGGAGACACGGCAAAAATAACATTATATTAAAGGTTTGGTCAAAAGGGCTCCATGCCTGTCATGGGCCTGGATGGGATTGTGAGCTCAGTGTTGCCCGACAGCCTAAATGAAGCTGACAGAGCATCTGGTACCAGCTCTGATTTGGCTATGGCACACACTGTACCTCCTTCAAAGCTGCAACAGAAGCAAGGAAGAGTCGACAAGTGTGCCATATATGGGCGACGATGGAAAAACTGCTGGCATTTCAAATATTTAGACATGTAAGATACCACCGGGTTTGGACACTTGTGAGACCTTGGGAAATCTACTTTTCCTCATAAACGATAAAATATGGATTACAGAGGAAAAACTAAACTAAATGCAGTTGAACGTTAATGAGGTCTGTATAACAGACGACAAGATGGGTTCCCGGAGTCCAACAAGCCACGGGGCTTCTGATTGGCCACTACGCTCCAGGACACTGCGGCTGAGCATATGCACTGAGGAGATTCAAACACTCACACTCACGCCCCCTGCTGGCACCACGGCCCCTGCGTGGAGCTCCTCCTCTGCGCCGTGCCACGTCCCTCTCTCCTCCTCGCTCCCTATTCTCCTTCCCTTCCTCTCCTACGTCCATATGCGCGTTCTCCTTCTGCCCAGACACACCTTTCTTCTTCCCCACCATCTCCCATGAGTCCTGACACAAGAGGGAGAATCGGCGGTCAGATTGAATCACGATACGTAAAAACAATTAGTAGAGGAAATGCAGCATGCAAATCCAGCAGCAGATCAACCCCACTTACTGCTTAACCTAAAGCCCCATTCACACAACACCCATTTCTCCAAACAGTATTGGCCATCTACAGGGACACCACACAACCACCATCTTGTACGCTCGTCGTTCTGGATCCACCAGATGCTACTACGACGTCGGTCCCCATAGAAGCTGAACGGCTTCGTCTTTCACCGCGACTCGCTGAAATCCAGATGACCGCGGTCACGGTGCCACTCACAGTGTCCGGGCTGCCCTCCAGCAGCACGTTGATGGCTCTGTTGACGTCGCCATTGCAGTCATGGAGCGCGATCATGGACTCATCCTGGTCCTTGCCTGTGATGTCAATCAGCTGATGTAATGGGAGGTGGAAATACTGGAATTAGGACACTACTGGCGGACAGGAACAAAATTTTAAAGGGGGGGGAGGGGGGGGGGTTAATATAATGCAGGAAGGAACATGGAAAGGGCATCACCGTCCCTGAGACAGGCATAAACAACCCTGTGTGTCTGGCCATGCCACTCACCTTCCCAGCTAAAACACACGTGTGCAGGCACCGCCTGGATAAAGCACCATTACTAGTTCTTGCTCCAAAAACACTTTAAATTTCCCAGAGCAAATGCAAACTAAAGGCACCAAGACACAAGATCTACACTAGTATGTATTATTATACATCAAACAGCCCTGTAACATGCATAGATTGTATGGTGGCTGCCGGGAAGAAGAGCACCAGAGAGCAGAAGAGACATCCCCCACCTGTTTGACCTTCTCCTCAAAGTCTGCATCATTGTGGTCTGAGATCATCTGTGCGAGTCGGATCTGCTCTGCCGTGGCCTGCGGAGACAGAGAGCGCAGTCCAAAGCGGGATTCCCAGACCTGGCATTCAAAGCGCAAATGGGAGCCGCCGCTGGCTCAGGGGGTGTTGCACTGAAACCCCATCCAGGGCAGCCAGGGCGGATTCAGCTGGCAGAGCCAGGGGGGCGAAATGAAAGCGATACTGATGCTAACATTTCCCCGTGCATAAACATAAAAGTGCCAGTGATCAGTGGGACGCCACGCTTTTCACTTTTGCGGAGCGTTGATAACTGACCTATAAAACGCAGGTCAGATTCAAGAGACGGATAAAAGTGCAAAAGGGCAGTTTACTTCGGATGGACGTGCACTGCGCCCTGGAGGGGATGCCCATGTGTGAGTCATGTGACTGGCACTCTGGGATTACCTGTGGCCTCTGCTTGTGCTGTGTCTGGTTCTGCGTCTGCGTCTGCTCCCAGCTGCCGCGAGCTCGGCTGCTGCCCACTGACGTCATCATTTACAGTATATACAAATACAAGTATTTACAAAGGAAAAAAACACCTGAAACAAAGAGAACTGGGCATCAGCTACTGCAGCACTGCTCACTGTACAGTTAGGTGAAATTCACCTTAATGACACTAAATACAAGTGCACTAGATAGGCAACCACTTTTACATATATAATACAAAAATTTACTTTTCTAAATACATCTTTAAGTTTTTTAATGTATCCTTTATCAGAATCTATACGCTTTCTGAATTTAAGGTGAATTTTTACAGAAAGAGAGAAGAGACTGAAAATATACCCTCGCATTTTCAAAACTGCTTCACCCATACCCCACCTGTATCCCCATTACACAACGAGGGTCAGGAAGCTGGAACACACTGCAGATTTATTAGACCAATATTTAAAGTACGCGAGGGAAAAAAAAACCTTCCTCTGCGCCACTAGTGAGTACAGGAGCAGCAAAGCAAAGTTAACATTTTACACAGAGTCGTGTGTAGTAAACCCGCGCAGACAGCCCGCAGTGACCCGGACCCAGAGCGGCCCGGTTACTCGACGGCGGGCTCTTTTTTGATCGCCCCCCCCACCCGCGACGCTTCAGGGTTACGGTTAAAGCCGTGGGGAGACACTGCTCCGCTGCACCCGCGTTTGTCACCCTCAGCGCGGGCACTCTTTGTACTGTGCTGGCGGAAAACCTTGTAAACGCCTCGAAACCTATTTTTGCTAACTGGAGCCATTAAGTGCCACACTAAAAATAAAATACGGGGAGCTTTTAGCGGCCCTCCTAGAGCGTTATTAAGTTAAACACTCCGCCGGCGACACGGCTGAATTAATATCGCTGCTGTGGCAAATCGCCTGAAAAAGTGATCAACCGAACTCAGGTCACTAGCTGACTAACCACGTTGATAGACGCTAGTAATATCAATTTCCGTAAACCACGGTTGCATAAATGTAAAAAAAAAAAAACAACTTGGGCAAACGCTAACAGCGAAACGTTTAATTTCCTTTAAATGTGTAATTACACACGCCTTTGGGACAATACGTTTAGCAGACAGACATCCCCTTAAGTAATTAGCAACTCTTTCTCGTATTCACTATTCTGTGGTACGACATACACGACCGATTTCTCATAGTTCCCTTTCCCCTTAAACACGCCTCTCTACAAGATTCTGTGCTTCTGTTAAAATTAGCACAAAACAGATGATACACATATGTATTGGTATACCACATTAATCGCTTCGTCAAATCGCCGTTGCCATCAAAGCTAGTTACCCGCACGTAGGAAGCGACCTCATGGCCGGTTGGTTAAAGCAAACAGATCCATCCCGGCAACTTAGTCAGTCAAATATTTTAACCGTTTTCAAAGAAAATATACACAAAATGTATAATCCGCCGGTTAAAATCGCATTCTATTGTCAAATAATTCCCATGACTCCGTAGCATATCGAGTCTTCCCATAAATGCATTAGCATCCATATAATACGATCAGCATCCCCAGGCACCAGTAAGCTCAACCGGCGCAGAGGGACATACTCTACACCGAGGCCCTTAGTAGGCCAGCAGGCCCAGAATAAGTATAATAAATACCAGACGATAAAGAAACCAAAAAACCGATGGAACGGAAGAAATCATCATTTAATATTGTTAAGTGGCCTCAATATACATATCCTAATCGTGTTTTAATAAAACCGAACCACCTAAAATCTTATTAAAAACAGACAATACCGACTCACGCAGACAATAAGCGACAAGCCCGGAGTTTACCTGTTTCTCTTCCACACTGACACCCCGATACAGCCTCGTCACGTGGTTATGAGAACACATGGCGGCTTCAGTGGCGTCTCCTAGGTCATGTGATCGACCTCCGGGTAGAGTCGCGCCGTCTCTATGATGTCTTCCTGTTCTGTGGTCGTTGACTACTGAAGGCGTTTTGTGATATAAACAACACACTTCCTTCTTCAGAAAAGCGCTGACTATAAAAACGGTGAAATGTTTTTTCAGTCAGCCACAAACGGAAACGTAGGCGATTTCCGTAAACTACTTCAAAGGCCCAGTTTTTCTAACGGGTATTTAACTTATTTAGGGCTGCCGTCATATTTCATTACAGTAGTACAACCACAAACATATAAGAATAGAGCAAAAATGAAAGCAAAAACTGTCGGCGGAAGATGCTGTCTAGTGTGCTACTCTGCAATACAATTATGTGTTTCAATAATTTTGGTGAGTGAGAGAGGTATAAAACACGGCTTTTTCACGATTTTGTTGTACACTGTATGATGACAATAAAATTCTATTCTATACCCCTTGTACCCCCTGTACTTTACTTCAGGGGTGCTAGCTGATCCTGCACTCTGACCTCAAAAACTTGCTCTCACCTGTGTATTTATGTGTGTCTTGTGGAGAGCTATATTGGACAGCCAAAAACATCCAAATTTCCCCAGATGGATGAGTACACTATTCCACACTGTGCAGAATTATTAGGCAAGAACTATTCTTGCAGATCATTTTCTACAAAACCGTTTTTATAAAAGTGAATTCAGTAGTATTCTTTTAATCTAAGTCAATTTAGAGAGAAGACATTAGTCTGTCACAAACAAAAAAATTATAAAAGTATACAAATCTATTAGTCAATCAGAAACTATGTGGATTTTTCTCTCTTCACCATCAACATAAATAATAAAAACAGTTTTAGTTATTCTGTCTGTATAAGGAATAACAAACTATTGGCCATTCTATACAGTCCACTTTACCAAGTTTAATTAACATCCTGTATAGCCACTTCTCAATGATCATCATGAGCCTGTTGTCCATTGAACCCATCAGAATTTTGGTCTGATCATATCCTATATTAGCTCAGATGATGTTGGTGTAAAAAGGGTTCTGCTTGCCACTTTAGTTAATCTCATTTTACTAAATCCCAGTGTTTCTCAACGGCATTTAAGTCAGGTGATGAAGGGAACCAGGTCTTAATTCAATAATTTTCCAAGTGTTTCTTGACCAATCTATAAAATTGATGTATGGGAAAGAGGTATTATACTGCATGAATATCATAACCTTTTTGAAAGCTGCTGACTTTTTTTTTTTTATACCAGTGCTTGAAGAAGGTACATTCTACAAATTGGCCGTAGATCTTGGAGTTATTTTTTACTGCAAGACGGAAAGGTCTTACAAGTTCATCACTGTTAATTGCAGCCCAAACCATCCTCTTTTGTTGATTTGCTGGTGCTTGATGCAGGTGTCCATCTATCTGCTCCATCAAGAGTCACTTTAATCTCACTTGTGCGCAAAACCTTTGTAACACCAGTCTTGAAACATGCTCATGCCCATTCATGCCCATGAAGTTTTTGCTTGTGTTTCTTATTGAGTGGAGGTCATGTTTGAACCCATTTTAGTAGTGATAATTATCTGCCTAATACTTCAGTACAATATAGATTCCATGGTCTTCTATCAGAAAATACTCAGATCAAATAGTAAGCATGCTCTATTTTTAAACAGTCCGTTCTTAACTGGAGATTCATTGCGACAGAAAATATTGGTCTGAAGAAAAGATGCAAGTACAATACACACTTCCCTAATGATTCTGCATGCAGTGTATTGTACTGTATATTTGAAACATTGATACTAGTGGCCTGTAGATTGCAATGTGATCTTTCTGGAAGAACTTCCTCGTATATTTTTGGTATCATTATCACAGTTTGATAGCATCTTATTAGTCCTTAAATGGCTTAAATAGGCCACATAAGAAAAAAATATGCCATGCACATTTACGGAAAGTCATTCAAGCCTTAGATTTACTTTGGTGATGTTTTCTCATGGACCTCTGAGTAGGTTTTCTGGTTATCAACATTATCAGTTACGTTCGGCACTTCAACTAACCAGAGTCAGAATCAGGTTTATTGGCCAAGTGTGTGTGTGTGGCACAAACAAGGAATTTGGATTCAATTCCAAGAACACTAAACATGCATTTAGCTGTTGTCATCCAATTCCTGACCTGTTACTCAAGCAATCAATCAGGTTCAAGATGTTGATTTTTAATGCTAAGAAGCAAGTCAGTCCTAGCTGTAATATTTACAAAGCATTATCAGCCGCAGCCAGACTGCTTCACTCAGCAACCGCTGGGCATCTAATAATTCAACTTCCTGGAATAAACTCTCCAGAGGTTTCGCTGTCCTCTACTGTTATCTGCTGACTGCTTTTATCTCAATATAATGCATTTCCCAACACAGTTACCACAAGGCATCTACGACATAGCAAAAGGACCAGTACACTAGACATAGCTGCAGTCACTGGTACAATATAGTAATAAAATACAGAAAGATGAGCTTCAAACATTAACCTCCACAGACACGCTTTCCACTCCATTGTTCCACATACACAGAAATCTGAATTTCCCATCACAATTATATTACCAGTTCTTCACTAGAACAGAAAATCAATAACAACTATTGTCTGTTGCCCTTTCAGGAAGACCAATCAACGACAGGACCCTGCTTGCAGGAAGTTACACTTACTGTAATGTACTGTACCGTACTGTAGATGGCAGCAACGCGCTTCCGGGTGTTCAAGCTGCCATTTGACAGCGCAGAAGAAGACGGAACTGGAAATCCGGACAGGTCACGTGAGACCTCTTAGCTACGGAAGAAAACAACCGCTTTACACTAGCGGTTGCTGTTTTTAAGAAGTAAACGTTTCTTTGTGATTTGGGGTGAATATTGCGCAGGCTGAAGGGGGAGAACGAATGCAAAAGACGGCTTATATTACTTTAGGTTTTCAAACATGGTTTCGGGTCCGCCGCTGTCAGGAGTGAACGTAGTGCTGGTAATGGCCTATGGAAGTCTGGTATGTCTTCAGACTGCTTCATCTAAAAGGCTTAGCAAGTATTAATATTTTGTTTGGAAATTTGTTTGTGCAATTATTTGGCTAATTGCAAGCCGTCAGTGAAAATATTGTAAAGTTGCACCTAATGTTGCAGCTTAGGATTGAATACAATATATGTTTATTTTTTAAAGCCAATATAAATGTAATTTATTATAGAACTTAACATCTTATTTAATTAAGTTCGCAGCCGTTTTTCCCCAGGTCACTAGTCGTATAATAAATGTTTTAGTCAGGAAGGCACAAGTACTGCGATGATTCGTGGTAAAGACTGACTTTGCTGGTACTAATATTGGGGCCATAGGGGGAAATGTCACGAACTCATGCCTCTTTATTCCCGAATGCAGGTATTTGTGTTACTGTTCATCTTTGTGAAAAGACAAATCGTGAGATTCGCTATGAAATCTCGACGAGGACCCCACGTACCGCTTGGACATAACGCCCCCAAGGTGGGTTTGATATGCCCATATCACCTCAATGCCCCTCTTCCAATGATGGGAATCGCGGCTCCTTGAAGCCTATGGCTGCGTTACTTTTCGAGAGTCGTTCAACATCGCTTTTTTTCTTAGGGGGTTACTAGGTTTGTCTGTGAAATAATCACTAGGATAATTATATTGTAAGATTTGGATAAGGTTTAGACTTGGACATCCCTCCATTATACAGTGGTGCCTGCGATTCACGAACACAATCCGTTCCAGGAAAGTGGTCGTGAACTAATTTGTACGTGAACCAAGGCAATTTTCCCCATAAGAAAGCACTGAAATTCGATTAATTCGTTCACAAACCTATCAAATAATATTTTTTGTTAATTAATTTTCTGGTTTTTATAGTAAAAACACCTCTTGTGACTGGCTGGTTCCTGCTGTTCACTTAAAGGGGAGTGGAGTGGATTTAGGGCAGGCAATGAAATTTGGGCACGACGATAAAAAGAACGACTCTGAAGTACGACTCCGTTCCTTTTGTTCGAACCGAAGAGCCATTGAAAAGAATTGAATCAATCGCAAGCATAACATCAGTACTGGGTTGCGAATGCAGACTGATGATTGCTCTGTGCTCGCCCCCAGGACATGAAAGAAGAGATTGAATCACGCCTGTCCAAAGTGCATGCCATCCGTTACGAGCCTCGGCTGCTCTCTGAAGAGGACGACCGGCTGAGGAACAGGGCTCAGAATGGTGAGTGACCGCACCTGACTTACAGCACACACTCGGAGCGCTTTCAAGATTCAGTTCAAGATTCTTTGTCGTTTCACCATACAAGGATGAATGTGCACAAACATTCGTGTACCACACACCCCCCCACTGCTGCCATGCAGTCTGTGATGAGGACAATACAAGTTAGAAAACCCGTAACCTATAAAATATGCACGCATACATATTGCATAAGAAGCAGCAGTGGCAAACACCATACCTACAGAATGACGTCTTAGGCAAAGAAAATGTTTAAAGCTTTATCTTGGTAGTATGTGTACATTTGCTCAGAGAAAAAAATACTAGTATTTGAACATATGCAGATTAGCAGTAACACAATAACAAATAAACAAGAATTTCTAATATACTCTTCAGCTTCCGAACCTTGCCTCAGAGCTACCCTAGCTATTCTATATATTAGTTAAATTTCACCGCCAGAGGTCACATAATTAACTTAATTAGTTAAATAACTCAATGAGGTATTGATTAGCCAATCACGGTGGGCTAGAGGTCAAGTTAAAAACATGCATGGGTGTATTGGTTGATCGCCGCAAATACTGGGGTGACTTTAGGAGAGGTTTAAGCTAACACACTAGAGATGCGCGGATGGCGGTTATATCTGCGGGCGTTGCGGATAATCCGCGGGTTGGGTGGGTCGGGTAATAAAAAAATACATTTTAAATAATTGCGGGTGGGTCGCGGGTGGATGAGATCAATCATTAATGATGCAAATATCAACTATATTCTCTGGCGTTTAGGCTGAATTGGCACCGTTTTTGTAACCTACGAGTTTTTTTTTTGGGAAAAAAAGTTCTTAATTGTTCTCTCTCTTTTTTTATCTATTTGGAAAGCATACTATTCTGTATTATTTGAATAGATAGGGCTAATAAATTTGCCGTTATCCAGTCATTGTGTGTTTATGTGTTGCAGCGA
>JAODKF010000147.1:14061461-14081598 GCA_026779585.1 Mormyrus proboscirostris | reverse complement strand
GAAGGCATCCTTTAGCTAGAGCCTGCAAGCGTTCCTCCTGGATGGAACTGTGAACATATTCGACTGACACCATTTCTGGCTATGGGCCTGGGCCATGGCCACACACCCACATGTGTGCACACATCAAAACAACTGCAGGCACACAGAACGGTACGGCGTACAAAAGAAAATGGCTCTTCCAGTTCATCGAAAAAAACAACAAAATGCTGTATATCCTCCACGTCTTCTTTTCCATTAGATTTACCTTGATTACTTCTACTTTCTCTTGAGTGGGTTTGACCTTCTCCAGCAGCAACGTCCGCTTGCCGTTGGGTGGCTGAACCAGGGCACAAGAGAGTCCTGCCGGCTGGAAAAATGGGGGGAAAAAAAAACCTAATTAAACCCATACAGAAAGACAGCTCGCAAACAATGCGTGGTATCATATGAAGTAGCCCGGAAGAGCTCCGGAACCCATTCTTATCTAATAACGCGCTGACAGATGAGGCTGCCATGTAGCCCCAGAGCGCAACCCATATCACATAAACTTTGTGAGTGAGTGCATTCCGTCCCGCGCCACAGAACGTTCTAGTAAAAGCAGCGGCGGATGCGGGAAGCGGCTGGTCCGAACTCAAAGGGCTGTTTTACGGTTGTATACGAGGACTATACCACCCACAAGGCTAATCGCTTAGCTTGACAGACTAGCGTCTGGGATTATTAGGATCTGTAGAGCAGCCCAATCTGGCAGTCACGTTCAAATACAAGATCACGTCAATGCTATGCTAATCTGACGGGCATCTGTAACGCGTCTGACACCACTACCAGCGGAAGTGTTCTACCCCTAGATGTTACTTCAGGTTAGAGAGTCCGGGACAAAAAGAGGATCCACGTTTCAGCCATCATTCCAGAGCGCAGTTCACGCTACGGCCTCCGTCATTCCGTTACTTAGGCACTTCGGCGAGTTCTTTACCTCGCTTATGAAAAGGTCTGGGTCGTGGTCAGGCGGCTTCTGGGCCAGCGGGATCTGGTCCTGCAGAGTGAGTCTCAGCCGAGGGCACTTGTCCTTCGTGGTGAGAGAAGGATGAGCGTGAGCAGAAAAGGGACGACTGGAGCAAGAACAGAGAGAGGGGAATATAGAGGGGGGGGGAAAAGGGGGCTGGGGAAGAACCAAAGGAGGGAAAAACCAAAGGGAGGAGACAGCGACGACCACAGGGAGGGGGAGAGTTAAGAAGGACTGGGAGAGAGGAAAACCTGAGCTGGTCCCAGTGGGCCAGAGAGTGAAATTGCTGGAAAAGGCGGCATTTGTGACGCAAATAAGTGTTCCGTTTTTGAACTGTATTCTTTTAAACCGACTGGCCTGCAGCTATGTGAGTTTGTACTTAAAATTTCAGTTTTGAAACAGAAGAGATGGAAAAAAGTATTAAACTGGACCCGTTTCCACGGCAGCTGGAATAAGGGCTGGAGAATGACTCATTGTAATGGGATTAACCTCTGAGCCACTCGGGAAGAGAACAGATAAACACAGGAAGCATGGGACAGGCGTCTCTCAACTCAGACACAACATCACAAGTCACTACAAGCAGAGAACCGGCCATGTACTTCATGAGAAAAGCAACAAGCCTCCATCATTTGTTCCTGGGTTTCTCTCGCACAACCTGTGCCCTCCAATATTCTCCAGATAACTCTATAAATATTTCTCCTGTCATATCAATGCCTCATTAGACTCATTTAACCTACAATCCTACAACTTGATGGTTGCTTTTCCGTAATGTTAAATTTTCCCACAGACCCTTGCACTTCGAAAAAGATGTTTGCTCAGAACTGTGGGAACGTCAGAGGCAGGGCAGAGAATGAACCCTGGCCGTGCTCATTTTATTACTCACAAAGATAACCATGATAACCATGTGGACGTTCACCATGGTCATTTATGGTGAACGAGCTCATTGAAAGCTGCTGCGCGTCAAACTCGTGGAGTCTCAGCTGACTGGGGTGTGTTGGAACTGGGTAAAGGGTTGTTATAGCACATTTCCCATTTATGCTTGTAGCTCCACCCTAAGAAAGGCTAGCTGACGCCCCCCCCCCCCCTACGCACAGACACAGATACAGACACACTTTCCATGAGTCACGTCTGTGTAGAAGGGAAAACCACTGCGAGGGGGGGGAGGCATGGGATGGACCGTCAGTGTTGGAGCGACTCTCGCAGAGGGCCTAGAAAGAAGTACCCATATTCCTATACTGCTGCATATTCCTATTTGTAGCCAACATCATTCACCGGCCGGTTGAGTGTAAGCATGCCAGAGGACAGGCCCGGCTGTGGTTACGCAACGCTGACCAGCTTCGATCTAGCGCCTGCGTTACTTAATTTGGCAGTTTGTTAATTAGTTTGTTTGTGTTCATTTACTCATTGCTGCGAGCCTCATTTTGTAACAAACGTCTGCATAACCAAAACTTGCATCACTTCGCAACCCCAAAATAACTCCTACATATGTACGCAAATCTCCTCCACCTTGGTTTCCATCCTCATTGTGTGGAAAAGAGGTGTGTGCCGCCGTAAGTCTAGCGTGAAATAGCAGCATTCCTGGAAGTATCTGTGTAGCTTCTCAGGTATTATTTGTTAGCTAAAAACGCTAATAAAAAAAAAAAACAGGCGGAACCATCTCAGCTTAGTGCTAAGCAGCAGCATTTGCATGCCTGTAGCCAGGCAGCTCTCATTTGTTTAGAATAGCTGAGCAGGTGATACCCAGCAAGTTACCCAGCAGGAATAAATACAATACAAGACACTAACATAAACCAGATTGAGGGACGGACGGCTGTGCCCTCCCGCTGTGCACAAACACCAAGGGAAGGGGGGGGGGGAGACGTGCGGCATTCCTGACATATTTTAGCTGTCCTTGACCAATGTTTTGACCAGCGTTGATCGGTCGCCGTTCTTGTTATCTGCCTGAGGTGGCCATGAAATATGGACGAAGGACAAATGGGTGATGGGAAAGCACAGGGGACGTTTTCATTTCATCCTACGGCCTACGAGCCCTCGAGGATGATGGTGCACTGTCAAAAACAGAGTTCGGATATGTACCTTTGCCTATCAGTGGGGCTGTACCCTCAAGGCTCGGCCAACTGTACCCTTAGCTGTAGGTAATGGTACCGTGTATCCACTGATGGTACGTTAATGTCGTCTGCACCTTGGGGATGTTCCTCAGAGTCCATTTCTGTACCTTAAAAAAGTACAATTGACAGATCCTTCAGTGACAGCAAAGGTTCAAAGCGGGAACTCTTTTCTGAAAGTTTAGCAAAACCGCCGCGTTTTGGCCGAATTACTTTTATCCACGAACAGCTCGATACGCTGTGGGGCGGTTTCGGTTAAGTACCCTTGAGGCAGTTTCGGTCGAGGGGTACTTCAGTTGGGTCTCTAAGGCAGCCCCACACCCACGGCTGTGGCAGCATGTTGACATAAGGGCACCGTTTCGACAAGCATGACTTTTTTTTGTCTCTCTGCCAGCTTGTTCCAAGATGGCGAACGCGCGTACACTGTACACTGTACACTGTACGCGGTGATTCCTGTTAATGCATGCTATTCTAAACCACAATAGCCCACACACCCACTGTAATGGGATCCCCATAACTGTCAAATGTCAAAGGCATGAAAACATCAGCGGCATCGTTGCCCTGTTCCTATAGCACAGACTTTAGACAGTATCTACATAATCTCCACCAGCCTTTACACTTTAAATTTAGTCTATTTATGTACATCACCTAAAAATACACACACCCTTAAAACAATGTTTCCCTGTTGTGTGAGGATGCATCCTGCCGCCCCCCCCCCCCCACAGTCTTTTTCTGATTCTGCATGGGGGGCCGCTACCACGGAACACTTAAGGCCACACAAACAGCAGGGCAGGCAAGCCCTCACAGTCATTTCTTCTTAATACAACAGGAAAGCACATGACGACAGGGCAAATGGCGGTTTCAGTCTGCATATTTGAGTTTCATAATCCTTATACAAAATATGCTAGACTCAATCTGGATTAGGAAGGACAGGAAATGACATGCCTTTGTGGAATTATAATTAATTTTTAAGTGCTGGTTTGATCGAATAACTTCAGCAAACACTGAGACCCAGGTCCGTGTCAACTAAACATAACTGGATACAATGGACAGGAGACCAAGGTGGCGACATTGCTACTTAATGATTAACATGCAACATGTCGCACTATAACAGACTGTCTATTTGAGCACGGATTCTGGCTCCTGGTAGTACATTGGTCATACAGCATTTGCACAGGCATGACTCTGCTTATTACTGCTGGTGAGGTCATCCTATTTCCCTGTACAGCATGCTCTCCCCAACTCCTTGGTTGCTAAAATTTCAGTTGACCTCCTGTGATTGGCAGCTGTCTGTCTATGTAGCTCTGAAATCTGAGTCCGACATGGCCAGTACTGCTGTCTTGACATTTTTCCATGTGCATGGACATGTCGTGACACCAAAGCCCCAATGGAAAGACCTGCAGGGACACACCTTGTCCCTAGGGGGCTCTCTGACGCAGACTGAGGCCCCAGGCAGGAAAACAAGTGTAACATAGTGTGACATAGTGTGCCATAAATCAGTCTCTCTCCTGCAATGTAGAGAATGTTGATTGGGTTACATAAGTAAAAAAAAAAAAAAACATCATGACAGGTATGGGGGTTGATCTGTCAGGGCTATGAAAAAAATCTAGACAGACAACACAAGGCTTTAAGCTTCAGTTACTTCAATTTTTTTTGTCCACCGATAGGTGCATTGTGTGTATCTTTGTGTCAGAGAGACAAAAGCACGCTGCATTTTACTTATTTAGCAGACACTTTCATCCAAAATGACAAACACTGTTTTGATAAAGCAGAGTCAGACAGTCCCTGGAGCAACAGAGCTGAGGGTTAAGGGCCTCATTTAGGAGCTCAACAGCAAAATCACTCTGTTGGCGCTGGGATTTGAACCAACAACCTTCCAATCAGAGGCACAATGTCCTTACCTACCAGCACCAAAGAGCCTAACTGTGTCTAACTAAAGCCTAACTAAAGATAGGATTTGAGCCCTAAGTCATGGGGGTACAAAGCCACCATACCAACAAAATGAAAGACTTTATCAGGATGGCAAGGCATTATGGGTAGGGCACAGAGTTCACTGTGGATTCATGATGTGGCTCCATTATATTGCAGTTAAATCCTTTGGTTAGGGCATGTTCTAGAAATCTACATAGTGTATGGATCCTTTGAAAAGCGCTTTTTAATCGTATCTGAATTGCAACACTAATAATTTAACCACACAATTAAAAATAATAATTATTATATTAAACATATTACTCAGAGCTGAAACATTTGGCCAGTGACCATAACTGAAATGGGTAGGTAAACACAAAGTTGTTACAAGTAAACAAAAAGCATGTTCAATTGTACTAAAATGAAAGATGAACAATGAATTTGGCAGAAACACTTGTGTCAACAATCCAGGGTGAGGGGGATTAGTGTGAAAAATATTATGTTGCGTAAGAGTGGTTACGTAAAATGCTGACAGCAAGCAAACCAAGCTTAATTATTAATTATCCGTCCAGGCAGTCGTGTCAACATGCACAGCGGGTCTGTGGGAAAACTGAGGGAGGGGCAGAGGGCTGCCTGGCCCGTAGGGGGATGAAGGCTCGGAGTACAGCACAGCTTCACCCAGTGTGGATTCGGTTAGCGTGTGCGAGAACGCGCAAGGTAACGCAGCGTTAATATAAGTCTGTACATGCATACTGTGGTTTGCATTGGAGCAGTGTATACATGAAAGAATGTTTGCATAAGCGAGTCAGCGGAACCAATTCTTTGCGTCTGCGTGATTAGCGTAGATGGGGGGCAATTGGCATTTAGGATAGCCAGAGGAAACTGCCCCTTCTCCGTCAACCTTTACGTGCTGCGTTTCATCTCCTCTCGCGGTCAAAGGTCGGAAAGGCTTGGAGAGGCAAGGCCTGCTGACAGTATCACCTCTCCCAAGCCCTGACACATGAAGGGAGTGACTTAGAACAGGGATAATGCTAATGTAATGAAGGCACAGGTCACACCCTTAAAATCATCACCACCACCATCATCAGTGTCGCTCCAAAATAACTAAACCGCAACACTTTGTTTTTTGTGGAGCGAGGTTTGAATTCAGGAAAAAAAAAATGCTCAAAACAAGAATTCATTAATCCGTGAGAACCCAAAGACAAACTCAACACGATGTCAGAACCTCCACTGAAATGTCACTACACTCCGCATCTGAAATAAAAGCTGCACTCTCAAATTAAAAGCTTAAAGTTCCATTGTTGACAATGATCCCAGGTGACATTGCACACAGTCCTTGCAGTATTTACTTTTGACAGACCTACGGGCCACTCGTGACACGCACACACAAGGTGTTATTTCGCCGAAAAGCAGTTCACTGGAGGACAGGCTGTCGTTAGTACGGGTGCTTTGGCACACTGCAGCATCTTCTGTCTGTCATCAAAGATCCCCCCCCCATCCCGTCAAGCTCTCTGCCTCTGTTTGGAGTGGAAAAGCAAGGAGGACTAAACAGCAGTGCATGCCGTGATAGCATGACATGCCGCCTCCCAAGTAAGAGGGCAGACAGGAGAGTGCAGATGAGCACATTCCTGAGCAGGCACCTGCCCATCTATGGACATACCCACTAAAATTAATCCCAGCAGAGTCATAGTGAAGGCTTTACATGCCTTCCTTAACCTTAGATGCACAGCTGGTGAAACTCCGTTTCCGCCCACTTTATGCAATAAACATGACGCCAGGACAAGCCCACTTCGACTGCGAGAACATTCCACTCCGTCTGCGAAGTGATGACTGAAATTCCACCAACGACTCTGGAACTCGGTGCTTAAGTTATTGATACACACTGACTAAGTAAAGCCCCAATTACATATTTCAAAGTGACGAAACAAACAAACAAACAAACGGGGCACTGATTTGAAAATTTTACCAATACCAATAACCAGGGGTGTGGTTAGAAATTCTGGGCTCCATGATGAAATGTTATCGGGTCTCCCCACCCACTTTTACATATTTTATGTTTGCGAGGATCCCTGTACAGTGCTGGGCTCTTACTGCACACCCCTGTTGATAATTTATTTTTGTGTAATACCTGAAAAATGATAATTGGCTAACTTCTGATTCATTCACTGAGCAAAGGTGGGGCGGTGGGGGGGTTCTGGTGGTGTACTTGCTGAGCTTGCCAACAGCACAGGTTAGACATTACATCATTTTTTTGTTCTGTGGATACGGAAAGATTAATCCGCAGGCCTGATTTAATAGCGACTTAAAAACATGTCAAAGGGGCCGTATGAAGCTCTGGTGATGCAGGTTAAATGTCGGCCAGCAATATCGGCCCAGATCGACATATTGATTTTTAACAGATACTCAGCCCACAATGATGATATCTCATGCACCTCTACTCAGTACAAAGCAACATACATTTCTAGAGGAGGCCAGCCAGCTTCCCTGAAGCACATGGGTACGGGGCATAAGGGTCTTGCTCAAGAGCAATATGACTGTTCAGCAACCACGGGATTTGGACACAAGACCTTCCAGAAATGCAAAATGAACATGTGTAAACACACACACAAACACACACTATAAAGCATACCACAAATCACAAGTAATAGCTTTAGTTGGTAAGAGCACCATATAAACTGGCCCCAAACACTCATTTTTCACTTCTCTGTACATAAATTCCACATTTAATTTGTTTCCCTCAAGAAAATAAAGAACTTTTCATACTGTCTTGCAACCCATTTCTTTAAAAAATCGCACTGAACTTACCCACTGAAATGTAATGATATTTCAGCATCCTTCAGATAAAATACTACTCAATTTCGCACTAACAGTAGCCTAGACCCTAAATAAAGCTTGAAAAAAGCGAACCCTTTCACGAGATTCATTGCGGAAACCCCACATTCAGCGGCGGAAAAACGCCCTTAAAACGAAAGTGAGGTCCCGACTCATCCCTGTCTCAAAGTAAATGACTAGAAAATCCCTTTATTTTTATTTTCTATCAAAATAAAACATTCTTATTGGTTAAATCTAATCTGGACCAATATTCCATTTTCACCTGACAGTACCTACTTGTAACATCGGCTAGCCTGACACAAACTACGATTTATTAATAAAAAAAAACAAGCAAGGACTTCGATTTACATTGATAAAACCGAACAGGGGGACTGTACACAATGTGTTAGTAAGAACAGAAGCAGAACCGAACCGAATTATAACTGGGTTACTGTATTTAAGATGAAATATTACAGCTAATTTACAGCACATCATTAAGGTGCTAACAAAGAAGCTAACGAAAACGACGATAATTAGTTAAAGGACATTATTTACATAGTTACAGTGAACTTACTGTTAGCTGCACGCACACAGTCTCGCAAAGTCACAAGTCGAATTAAATATTACAAAACTACACGTTTTCGTTCGCTACAAGAAGCCACACAGACAGAAGCTCCTCCGCCGAAGTTTCAAGTGCCGAAAAGGGCGTGTATGTTTATATAAAGAAGCACCGAGTAACTCCTGAATGACAACGATCTACACCAATAACATGCCGAATAATACCGACTCAACAACGAGAGCGAGTGGTTTTTCCAGTAGAACTAATACTCTGCAGATAAAATCTATAGAATCTATGATACATATCGCTCATAGACTTAATGTTATAAAAGTGGCAGCCTCTCTGCCTGATGTTAAGGCACAATATCACAGCAATTACAAATACAAACCATTATCATAAACTGACCATACCAACAGACAGATAAAAATAAATATTGCATTTATTGATATGATTATTTTCACACGATTTTTTGAGACTGCGTGTCCGTGTATTGTTATATAGACTCGTTTTAGAACATGTGCTGCGCAATATAATGCTGAAAATGCAAAAAAAAAAAAAAAAAGGAAACAAGCTGCAATTAAATTCTGCCAATGGGTTTTCCACTTTAACAGCAGTTACATTTCCCTGCTCAGATATATGGCAATATAGCTTGCAATGTCCAGACTTAAATCAATGACTGTTTATGAAAGATGGACAGAGAACCTCTTCATAATTCAGCAGCAGTGAGTGATCCAGCCTACTGACAATGCGGTGCAAAGGAAAAATGACCCACACTGGGCTGGACCAGATTTGTGAGCTCTAAAGCAAAACCTAACAAGCTCTGCAATACCTAATTATGAATCTTGCAACTTTTTTATTTCCTAATTGTACAAGAACAAGAACAGATACTTCGGAATGTGTTTTTTTTTTTTTTTTTTTTTGCATATCCCATCTTGCTGTCATGCTATTAAAGACATATATACACACAGATGCTGTACTCCAAGAAAGCTTGGGTTGTGAGTGCAGGGTCCATCCAGGGCCCCTGGACCATCCACACTGGTGGCATTCTAATTACAGGGGTAGTGGCCTAACACCCTGAGCACACACTGCCCATCATTATCATGCAATTGATGGTCAAGGCAAATCCAGCCTAACGGTCATAAGAAAATCATCAAAAGTGCTTCATCTACAACAGCATAGTCTTATAGAATCAGGTTACAAATTTATGCTACATTAAACAGCTCTCTTATGAACACTAGTTCAGTTAAGTTTGATTTTAAAAAGGATACTGTGATAAGATATTAATTATTATATTAATTAGTATAGCTTTACATTAATGTCAATGACTTAACACAGACAGGCCACACACATAAAATTACTTCACACGGAACATTTTATTAGACTGTCGCAAATGTAGACATTGGATTTACAATTAATTTTTACGTTTGTGTAAAATATACAAGTTAAATGTGCCGAAACATTCATGAACGCATCACATTTCCACTAAGATACTGAGCTGTGTGTAACTCCGAAGCAAAGATCTCAGCCACTTTATTACTATTGGCACAATTTCCAGTTAAGTCCTGTACAAAATGGTGTGTGATGAGATATTAAAACTTTGACTAAAACACTGTCATTTGGAATTAATTTTACGCCAGGGCTAAATCAGAACCCAAGCTAGAAATAAATGTTTCTAAAAGGATATCATCAGTCTAAACAGCTACCAGAATCTCACAATCAAATAATCCACTGGCGCATTCCTCACTTGTGTCACAATAATGTAGGTTATACACGGAGCTCTATAAAAACCTTATATTATATATGTGCGTGTGTGTGTTTGTATGTGTGTGTGATCTCTGTTACCCTTACCATGCAGGATAAGCGGCTGGAAGGTACAGGTATGAATGTAGCCTACACGATATTATGCGGGTAACATTACGTCAAATTCACACATTATTATTATAATTAATTCATGGTGACTTGGGCGCTCAGATTAGACGCTGACGTCCACAAAGCTTAATGTTTTAACCCTGGCATGTAACCAAAAATAAATAACCGGATTTATTATTAATCAGGGTCTCTAGTGTTGGCAGATCAAAGTAATCACAAGAAGAAAGGCAATAGTGATTAAAATGAAAACGCATATCAAAAGGCCATCACATTACAAACAATTATACAAACAGAAATAGCAATCATATCGCCATATCATATCACACTATGTCAAGGACGTTTGAGAGACTTTGATATTAGGTGGGGGATACAACTTAGTAATGTAAATGCAATGGTCTGTTGTTATGGGGAGCACGAATTAAACATTGGGAGGTTCGTGCCCCCCGTCACACCTGGTTCCTACACCCTTGCAAGATAATATCAGGTAACTTTTTGCAACTCAATCGAATCTACATTAGCTATTAAATGAAAAGAATTATACTTTGTTAAACACTGTAACAAGTGCCTGGTTAGATACAGACCGTCACAGTAACAGGAGGCTAAAGACAAAGCAGGCATTTAGGACGCAGTAAGTTGTTTTATAGGAAAGGTCCGGCTCACCTTTGCTCTGCCATCCGGTATACTGCTAAAGGTACAGAGACTCCGGGAGATCCCGTTCATTTTTGTGCGACTGCTGAAAAGTTCAATGAATTAATATAGTACTGTTAATTTCGGCTAATTCCACAAAGAAACCGTTTTATTTTCCTTGCTGAAGGGAAGTACTGCGCTTTAATAATTTGCTTTTACTTGCAGCCCGCACTTGAACCATCACACACCGCGTCGTCTCGACCGGACCCTGACTCTGCGAGCGGAGCGATAAGCGGTCTGCGCGCAGTTCGCTATCTAGCACCAGAGCGCCGCCAGCCAATCAGAGGATACTTTCCGCGTGACCTCACTGCTAACACGGCGCTCGTTACCTTTCGGCTGTCACACCCGAGGAATGTTAAAAAAAGATTCAACTGAATTACACAAGAAGCTTTGATGAGGTCGTAATTTGCCCCAGGCACAAAAATAGTTTCGGAGATGCCTGTATAGCGAATAACCTGTTTTTCAAAATGATTTCAAAGACGCTATTATTATTAAGCAACCCCCCGAAGTTTCATTTCTGCGCTTTAATGAACAGATAAACAATTACTCATAAAGTCTGATTTGTATACATGATTTTCCTAATTTTTCCATCTTCCAGCCACCTATCCTGTACGGGTTCAAAGGGGAGACTGAAGCCCATCCTGTGTATCATAGGGCTGAAAACAGGGGTAGACAGGATTCCTGTTCAAAACATGGCATGTAAATGGTTTTACCACAGACATGGTTTTAAATGGAGGGGGGAGTTTTGGATTTCTGGGACTCCCAAAGAACTCGGCCTTCGAAAGACACTGTTTTCCTAGATTGCCATTATTTTTTGTGTACCCTCTAAGAGTTAGCAGTCACACCAAACACTGACCTTAGAGATGCCAGTTAATGTGACTGCATGTCTTTGGAGACCCGCACAACTTCGGGCAAACAGGCAAACATCACGCACAGAGCAGCGACAGAATGAAGGTGGCTGGGGGGGGGGGGGGCAGGGGGCTTAGTGAGGTAACAATGCTATCCTCTGAACCACTCCAGCCTCCTTTATTGATTCTGAAATTAATTACAAGGGATTATGAACATATACAAATACGTCAGGTCTGTTGGTATTATATTAGTACTGTATGTGCGATATCATTGTTTCACTTTGTCTTAGTTTCTTTCACTTCCTTCCTCACACAGATTCCTTTTGACTTTCAGCTCGAGGAAATGTTCAGTCACAAAAATAGAACAACAGCCTACCTGGGAGCTTAAGGCTTATCAGGGAATTAGTTTGGTGGTTGCGAATTGGACAGAAGCTTAATGATACTTAATGGTACTTAGATGAAACAATGAGAAGACTAGATCTTATTTGGTGGAATTGCTCCGATTTTTATTACCAATAACAAAATTAGTTATAGGCTGTAATATAAAACCTTCAACGGAAACTTTAAGATCAAGTATGTGATCATTGTTTTGTCTTGTCTTAACTGTGTCTGCACCCACTGTATGCATGCGAGTCAATAACAATCAGAATCAGAATCAGAAAAACGTTATTGATCCTGGAGGAAATTGCTCAACCGGAGACAAATTTCATATACAGTACCAGTCAAAAATTTGGACACACACAAAGGATAGTGATAGAGTCACATGACCTGGCCACTTGACCTAAACACACTAGAAATGGTTTTTGGAGGAGTGTGAGGAGAACGGGAAGGAAAGGCGGGACAGCATATGTGGGAGCTCCTGCAGGACAGCTGGAAAAGCATCCCAGGAGGTCACCTCATGAAACTGGCATAGAGGAGAAGGTAGGAACAGCCAGTCCCAGGAGCAGTTGAGGTTAAAGACCTCGTTCAATGGTCAGATGCTGGAAACACTCTGCCGACCCAGGCATTTAAACTGGCAACCTTCCGATTCTCAACCCCAAACAATTTTTTGTTTAATACTTTTTTGGTCAGTGCATAATCCATAAACGTGATTTGATAGCTTTAATGTCTTTGTAATTATTCAGCAATGTAGACTACAAATAAACCTTTCTGTGGGCAGCGTATCCATAGCATGTGGTCAGTGGGCTAAGCCTTTGTCCCTGTAATCACAAGGTTGCAGGTTCAAACCCAGCCTCAGCATGTCTGTGGGCCCTTGAGCAAGACCCTTAACCCCCAGCTCCCTGGGCGCCCCAACAGGTGGCTGCCCTTCACAGACAGCTTACTGTACAACAAGCAAGTTGAGGGAGGTGTAAAAAAGAATTTCCCCATGGGGATCAATAAAGTTGTAATTACTTAAAAAAAAAAAAAAAAAAAAAATCTGATTCAGATATTTAATTTGTTTCATTAGAAGCCATTTTCTTAATGAAAAATATCTGAATGCTTTGTTACAAAGGCTCAAATTTCTTCTACATGGTTCACATGAAGAAGTCATATTATGGGTATTTATCAAACAGTTATAAAAGGCATATTTCCCGCAAATTCTAAGCTATTTTACCATAATTCTGTTGTTATGGAAGATTGAGGCTGACTGCTGAACTTTAATATTTGCTCCTGGCCATTACAGGAAGATGGAATAATGAGGAAGCTACTGGAATGATATTAGATCTTCTAGGATCCCGCAGTGACGTTTCTCACAAAATAAAGGAGCCTTTTTGGTCAGGGTGTGTTTCACCTATTGCAAAACGCAAATACAGTGTCATGCATTCCTTTTATACTGAGGTAAACCCAATAAAGTGTAATGCATACCTTTTAAATTCCATGTTGTAAATATTGACACTTTCACGTTGTGCATCTTACCATTACGTGCATGAAGAGAACTGCTGTCGTGGTCAAAAATTACACGCAGTAAAAAATTTAGGCATTTAATACACTGGCGCCCAGACAGGGCAGAGGTAATTCTTGGGTTTTTCCTGTTTAATACACTATATCACTCTTAGCATTGATATCAAAATGAACCACACCTTACATCCTGTTTCGTCAGAAATGCACATTTTTCCTGTAGCCTGAATAGATCATGCATTTACTGAATACAATGATGGATGGATGGATAAATGGACAAAAATATCCTTACAGAAAGATTCATTAGCACCATCGTTCAGCCCACATTCAGCTCACTGTTCGAGATTTTAGTTTTTTTTAAATGTTTGTATCATTAAGTCGTATTTTTGTGTCTACAGGAATAAACGAAGGTTCAAAACAGAGAAGCCTTCACATGTAAAACCACACAGAAGATATTTTCCGTTTTCGTAACTTGAGTTTCAAGCCAACATCTAATTGCATACCACTGACATCACTTAACCAAGAACTGACACATGCAGCTGCAATCACATTTCGTAATATCACATGAAATCATTAAAAAAAAATGTCAAGTTAATAATTGAAGAAAGTATCAATCCAGTGCATTTCTTTTTGTAGCAGATTGTGGAATATTATTGCAGGACATAGAAAGCCTAATTTTATGTTAACCTGTTTAAGTCTGTGGACTAGTTTGCATGAGCTAACTATCTTCAAACCAACAGTGTCCAATACTGAGTATTTCACATCTAGGGTGTATTCAAAGCTGATTTCATATCTAAAACAACTTTAAAGTTGACTTAAAAAAAGCTTTTGGAGCCGGCCAAAACTGACAGACCCAGAAGTATACCTGCCACACCTTAATGACGTTCTGTTTCAATAATACTGCTGCATTCAGTATTGTATGCTGTCATGTACAGTAGACCTTAGTCAGATAACTGCAGGTAATTCATACACATGCTGTAGCATCTGATCGCACACTGTTATTATGACTAACGCAATAACGCAATCCCTGTTTTGCATGACCTCCAGACACTGCCTTCTGGTTTAAAAAGCATTTGTGTTGACAGTGTACTGGAAAGAGCTTAATTTGCATGGGTATTATCCATGCTCCGCATTTCAACACACCATAAAGCACACTAATCTGTTCTGATGGAAAAAAGACAAAGGAAAAAATGCTATTGTCCTTTTTTTGAATGCACTAGACACTTCTTCCCTTATTTTCCAAATATCCACTGAGAGTACTCTGCCTAAAACAGATCAGTCAACAGACTTAAATAAAACTGGAAATTTAGAATGACACTGCAACTGCTTCTTTGTTTAGTGCTTTACCATCAGTTCCCTCATGAATGCCGGCTCTACAACTGTAGACTTATTGGCCACTTAATACTGCTGGGTCTTTAAAGTGGTTGCAAAAGAGAGTGCAGGTGTTTGGTGTAGGATATGCTCCAAGGGAGAATCATCTGGATAAGGAGGGAGATTATTCTTGCCATGTCCCTCCGCATGCATGGCTGCAGGAAGAATGGCGGGAGAGGGAGGAATATAGAAAAAGGGATTGTCCGTTAGCAAGTAGTGACATGGAGGGTGTGACGTGGAAGACTTCATAAAGGAAAATTAAAAATGAAAAATAAGGGATATAACAATTAAATAAACTACTCCCTCTCCAAATACACATATAATACATGTTGAAGCTCTTGCATTTAAGTTCTTAAGGTACATTATTAACCACTGAATAAGTCACGCAACCTTCACTGCAGTATAAATGCATATAGTAAGTAATAGTTTAAGCGTTGTTTACCTATACTTCTGTTTGTCTAGATGATACGATGAAGAATGCCAGGGGTGCTACAGGTATGTGGACTTTTTTTGCTGGTAACCAGAAGGTCCATCCATCCATTTTCCCACTTGTTATATTTAGGGTCAGGTGGGATTTGGAGTCTATCCTGAAGGCTACAAGCCTACAAGCATGGAGTGACATGCGCGCACACACACAATTTCGTAACTCCAGTCAGCCTCAGCATATTTTTGAACTGCGTGTGTTTGGGGGGGGGGGGGGAACCGGAGTACCAAGAGGAAACCCCACGATGACATGAGGAGAACATGCAAACTCCACACACATGGAGTGATGGCAGAGACTCAAACCCAGGTTCCAGAGGAGTGAGGCAACAGTGCTAATCACTGCTAACCACTGCATGCCCCCCAACCAGAAGGTCACCGGTTCAAATTCTGTGGTCAGCAGAGTTGTTTCACCGCTGGGCCCTTAAGCAAGACGCTTAAACACTCATTGCTGTAAGGACAAGTTAAATGTCTTTGTCCCAAAATGCAAGTTGCTCTGGAGAAAAAGTGCCTGCAAAAATGAATCTGACATGACTGACATGTAATGTCTATCAAAGGTTGCTTTGACTATTTATAAAAGTAACTCTATGCCATTTGTTCTTGCAGTACAAATTTTCCACAGAAGAAAAATGCAACAAAGCATAAACAGTAAATGGGTGAGGCTGGAAATAGTTATTTGCCAAATAGTTTTGTGACACCTGTGTTCCATCCATTTTGATTAAGCGCTTGTCCAAACAAGGCAACATTGGTCCCAGCAGTACCCCTGGAAGCCCAGGGCTAGTGGACTACACCCTTAATTGGACCGAGTTCTGCATGGCACGCTCATGAAACAAGAGTAATTTAGTGTTCCCAGCTCCAGAAATGTGCCACTCAGTGTAGAAGGAAGTCAGACGGCCTGGAGGAAGCGAGAACGCGCAAGCTTCACGCACACGGAGCAGGGCGAGGTGGATCGGGTTCTAGAAAGAGGTGGTGCTTCAGTGTAACAGATCTGTCAACAGGATGATGGCATGAGCACCTTAGGTTCTGCGTCTTAGGCCAATCCTACGGCATTCACCAGCGCCGATCGATAGCTGTTACAGGCTCGGCAGCATCGCACTGGTGGTCTCTTCATTTCCTGTGCAACTGACAATCAATAGACAGAAGCCCACTGTACTGTATGTGTCCATTGCTTATGCATTACATTTTAAAACAAGAGGAGGACAAATATGGAGGAGAAACAGATTGTTTTTTTTTTTTTTTTTTTTTTTTTACCCGATATGTTTGACGGCGCTAAAAAAAAATGGATAACCCACAAGCATGAAAGATTCCTCATTTATACATTTTATTTTATTTTCAAAAAAATAATAACTGAAAAGGTAAGATGACTAAATGCTGTAAACAATTTCACAGTTTAAAATGATCTGTGTAATAATTTTGGGCCAATTGCAGAAGACAGTTACACCACATTAAAAAGTAAAGCAATGGTCTCCAACCTTTTTACAGTGAGATATTATTATAAAGAAAACACTCTGATGAGCTGCCAAATGGAAATGGTATCCAATTGGTACATTTTCACCGATAGTTGGAGGGGGGGGGGCATGTTGCGATCGGCTAAAAATATCTAAATATCTTGATGATCAACCAGTTGACAACCACTGAACTAAAAGATAAAAAAATATTTCAGTAAACAAACTTTCAAGTAAAATCAACCATTATAAAATCATTGCAGAAATGGATTATACTGATTGTAGTGTAGTGACTTTTCATTAAATACTTAAACTGCTGTTCAGTTTTCAGCATACTAATAAATAATTACAATAATCATGTATAATTTTAATAATTTCAAAACATTGAAAAGGTATGGCTACATTATGAACAGTATTGTTAAGACTTGACTGCTAAGGAAGAGTCAATTGAGATTACACAAAATGCATAAAGGTGCTTGATTTAAAAATAAAGAAAACAGAGATAATGAAATGGGGAAAAATACCCGAATGAATATTCGGTAAAATATGTTGCCAGTACAAGTAATATAATGGGAATCCAGTGCTTAGTGCAGGTTGACTCGAATTTGGTTAAACAGGATTGTAGGGTTCAACAGAAGTAAACCGTGTAATGGTCTGTACTTAGACTGCTTTTGTGTTCATTTGGCAGAGTCTGAATACATTTTGTGACTCAATACTCACTTGTACTGAACTCAAAGTACAACATATTGTCCCGTCTGTGCAAAAACATGAAAAAAAAATTGCTTGCAAAAAATAACCATATCAAAACCACGGTCAGACTTGTACAGCGTATCAATGTGAGACCAAAGGAGAGTATTTCTGTACAGACAGTAGGTGCAGCTGGGTTCCTGTGCAAGACAGAGCCAGGCAGCAGGACATGAAGATGTCTGAGGGCCCACTTGGTGGAGCACCTTAAATCTAAGGATCTCCAGCGTCATCTGCTTTGGAGGGTCAACACAGCAGTACTAGTGGAAAGCGATCTGTGAGTGCAGTCTAAGCCAAACCATCTTCTGTACAGTAAACAGTAAACTCATATATTTCCCACTTAAACACCAACTCTGTCTTCGATTAAAGTATGTGAAGAGGGAACAGCTCCCCCTATTGTTAGTGTCCTGTATCTAACCTAAAATATCTTGGCTTCTCCTACCCATTTGGTAGATTATATTTCTATTTACCTCGATTCCTTTACCAAGTACAATGTCAGTTTATTATACTGCTTACTAGGTTTGTATTTTTTCCACTAGCAACTAAATCCTCCCTGTTCGTCTTACCAGGCCCACTACTTGAAGATGCAGTGTCTCGTGTAATGTCATATGTCCAGTGTCCCCATTGTGACTGTGTAATGACCATTGTGATTGTTACGTGCTTTATCCAATATATGCGTACCCTCCTTTCCTCTAGCAAGAGCTGGTCTGCAGGTTGCCCTCAGTTAATATGGAGGTTATGCTGGAATGATCATAGAGTCCATCATCGTCGTCATCAGAGCTTAGGGCACCGTGGTCCAGTGCTGCCCGGTGTGACTGCTGTGCTTTCCGCCTGAAAAACAGTCAGTCACCATAATATCACTGAATATATGTATTTCATGCATCTTATATAATTCACATAATTCTGTTTATTTCACATGGTCCCCATCAGAGTTGGAGATTGCAGGTCCAGAGAGTACAAATCCAGACCAAGATTTTGTTTCAACCAACCAGTTGAGTATAGAGTCACAATTGAGTACTCAACTGGTTGGTTGAAACAAAATCTTGGTCTGGATTTGTGCTCTCTGGACCTGAAATCTCCACCTCTGGTCCCTATGTTGTATGACTGTATGCTGCACGTTATGGTGAGTAAGTGTAAAATGATAAAATGTGCTGTGCATCCATTCAACAAAAACATCTGCTGCTCCAACTTGAATGTAATTGCAAGAAAGCTTTTTATACTTAAATTAAACTAATTAAATTAAACAACAATTTCTGGAACTACAATTCTTAAGTTACGACTCCAACACAATGATGCATTTCAACCGTTCATTTTATCAGACTCCAACACTCCAAACTGATTATTTTCAGAAAAGAAGAAAAATATAAAATACTTAAAAACTAGTTTTGGATATACAATATTTGATACCATTAGCAGCTTCGACACTGGGAAGACAAACTCTTTAGAGTTAATCATCATGTAATAAACTACAAACCAATAACATGGTGCCCCCTGCTGGTCTCAATGTGTATAAAAGTCTCATCTAGGAATCATAAATGAATCTGACATGACTGACATTAAGAAAATACTTCTGACAGTCGCCCCTTCCCATTTGTGAAGGTTAGAGGTGGAAGATCCCCGTGAATGTCAAAATCTGCAAATACTTGTATCCTTTATTATAATGGAAAATAAAACTGGAAAGTTTAAAAGTTATTGCGAGAAAAACAAGATTCTGTGGTCACAGAGACGGCTTATATATTATAAGATTAAGTGATCCAAATCATTTTCAGTATTGTTTTGGCATATGCCTTGTCCAGGGCCAACTTGCAAATAGTCGAAAGTGGGATCGTCAAAATTCACCGAAGTGAAGAGGTGGCAGTATATTAGCTGTTACTGTGATAACTATGTCTCCTACTTTGAAGTATATTAGCACTCACAGCTGTTTTCCATGTTTGCTATGAATTGCCCTTGTCCTACACACACTGGGGAACTGGATGGCTGTAGGGTACAAGACAACTCCCTCCCGATCTCACCGCTCAGTAAAATCCAGTGTGTGCATGCAGTGCTCTGTGCCACAGCTTTGGACTCTGGGCCTGACAGATTTTTCCAATAAACATTTTGAGCTGAACTGGCAGGAAGGAGCCCTACTGTCTTCCTTTTGTATGTGCTAGAATCTGCCCTCTGTGATTCAGACAGAGCACAATCTATTTAACATCTGGTGATGATGCGGGGGGTGGGGGGGTTGTTTTGATTCCTCCATAAAGTGTACAGAAGGCATTGCTCACTTGAGTTCGGACTCCAGTGCCGTGACCCGGCTCTGCAGAGCTTCCTTCATCTCCAGCTGCTCCTCCAGGTCCCTAACCGTCTTTTTACGCAGCCCCTCCAGTCGCTCCACCTCCTCCTCGCCTTCATCTACCTGCCTCTGCAGAGCCTTCATGCGCAGGGCCAGCTGAGGGGGGGGGGGGGGGGGGGCGCGG
>JAODKF010000147.1:14030722-14045921 GCA_026779585.1 Mormyrus proboscirostris | reverse complement strand
GGGGGGGGGGCTTATCTCTCAGTCAAGTGTCTGCCCATGTCATCTTCATGAGCTTTACTTGCCCATTCTAATGCGACTCCATGTACCCTTGTGTCACCTGGAAATGTGACCATTTTAGGTCGAAGCCCGTACTAACAATTACGTAACATGTGGTATATTACAAAGAGCCATGGTGCCAATGCAAAGTAGAGAGGAATTTTTAGTACTTCACATTCCTTTATAACCTGTTCTCTGTTCATATCCTCTCATTTTGAATTCCTTTCTCTTCTGAGGTCTTTGATCTAGAACTACCAGATTTACTGGAGTCTGTTCAAAATAATCCTATAATGAGCTCTTACCATCTTTAGCACCCTTTCATTGTGAGCAATTAGCAGTCCTTCATACACTGCGTATTTTTTAAGGATATGTGTTAAACTATTTACTGGTCGGTTTGTTACTGCTTCTAAAATACAAATCCGAATCAGGTCCCTGGGGCTTCTCTGAGGTAAGAACCACCCCATAGTAAATCATTGTCAGGTATACTTGTCAAAAAAAAAAGTATTATTATTTTATGATTCTTCAAAATATCCAGTATCACACCTCTTCCAGTCCATTTAATGCTTTTTCTTCCCCAATCATTAAATTTCCCAGAAGCTCTGATCCACTGCAGGGTTAATCTAAGTCAGGACCCAAACCCAGAATGCACTGGGCCCAGGGTACACTATTGATGGATGGGGCGCCATCATATGGGACACGCACACGCTCATTAGGCACATTGACACATTACAGCCAACAATGCAGACAGATAAACTGCAAGTCTCTGGACCAGGAGGACGCTGGAGGAATTCCATGTAATGTTTCTAATCTTTTCTGTTATATTTCTTGATTTTTGCGTTACTTTTAAAAAAAAAAGTAAAAGTAAAAAGTATCTGTATTGTACACTTGCCATTCTGCTTCCCCGTATCTTTACAATTTAGGACTGAGCTCCTATAGATTTAGTTCATAAGTACCAGCACATTTTTAGTGACCCAGATTCACTAACCTGTGCGTCTGTCTGAGTGAGTGGAGCAGTCTCTCTGGCAACATTCATCCCAACAGATTGGTTGTAGCTTGGCCTTGAAGCCGGCAGGGCTGTCACCTTGGCCACAGATGCAGCACTCCGCCCCGGGCTGCTGTAGGGGGAGGTGTTGGATGACAGCGGGGAGCTGTTGTGGTCTGGGGGGGACGCCGACATGGAGGGCGACACTGAGCTTTCTGACACATTCTCGTAGGCGTCCAGACTGCGTACATGCCTGCGTTCCTCAGAACTCAGCCGCTCCAGAGCTCGAGGGCGCCCCCTGGCTTGACTGCCAAAACTGCTGCTGTCAAACTTGTTGATGAGTCGGTTGATGGGCGCCAAGGAGTTTCTGTCCACGACACTACCGGGCTGCTCCCAAGCACTACCTGTAGATGGCACTGGGAAGGCCTCCCTAGACCTGTACTGGGTCACCAACCTTCCTTCTTCTCCATCTAAAGACCCATTGAGACCTGCCTGGCATGATCCAGTCCAGTTGGCCCGGACCATTCTATTTGAGAGCATGGGGTTGGATTCCCTTCTGTCACCTCTTACACCAGCACCCCCATCCAAATTTCCATAACTTCCTGAGTGCCCATCCCCTGGGGGTCTCCTTAGGGGTTCCTCATAGTCCTCTGTGGGTTCTCTTTCCAACAATGACCCATGTGAACGTGCACGGCGGAGGTTTCTCCCCTCAGCGGACATGTGGTATGGTCCGGGGGCCTCTCCATCCTCGTTAGTTCGGGGTAGACTATTATAAGCAGGGGGGAAGTTGTAGTCTCGGGGCTGGGTTCTCAGTTGCACCCCATAGGAGTCCCCCTTCTCGCCTCCCTTGAGGACCACATAGGGCTGTCCCGCGATCCCCTGCACCCTGACCGCCACACCATACTTGGAGGAGGAGGTGGTGCTGGAGGCGCCTTTGCTGCTGTCCCGAGGCCTGACAGGAACGCCCCCGACGGTGTTGTGGAGGTCATTGATAAAGCGGATTTGGACCCCATAGTCCACCTGAGACTTCTGGTCTGAAGAGGCAGCACTCATCCTAAAGCCAGATAGAGTACAGGATTAAAACGCAGAAATCCGCAGCCACATACACATGAACACTGCTCTTTGATTGTGATCTCGCAAAGACAAAACAAGCGTGATCACAACAAGAGCCTGTGTCAACAAGAGCGGTAGTTACAGGTGAAGGGAGCTGATTTCTGAAAACCAGGAAAGATTAGCTGAAAACGTTAAGTCACATTGTAGGGGTTCAGAGACAACTAAAGGTCTTTAGAGGCAAAAGCAATGCGAGCAGATGTATTAGGTTAAACACAAGCTGACATCCCCAGAGCAGTGAGATAATGCTACCCACTGAGCCACCTTACAATTACTGAAAAACTGGAGGTTCCGCTGCTTTTCCCTCTGGCTTGTGCATTGTTCCCAGCAGCCAGCGAAACATACCAGGCACAAAAATATAAGAATATGCATTTGAATAAAACTAGGTACCAATTTTGCCAGCGGACAACATTTAAATACTGGCCCAGGTTGAAACTGAATACATCACAATAATTTATTTTAATACCATACAGACAACAAAAATTCAGATGTCTGTGATAAAGCTTTTGGGGTACCCCTGTCCTGATGAGAGGAGATCTCGCATTCATTTTGTGGGATTTCGTTATGATTTTTCTTATTCTGGCACCTAGTCTAGCAGTGAGTAGGTTTCTATTAATAAACAGGGTGAAATTAGCCAGTATTTTAGCTGAATAATGCTAGAAAATAATTGCATTTAAATAGCTTATTTCATTGTGGTTTTTGAAATTAATAAGGACAATGCATAAGTTGGCAAAGAGAGTAGGAAATATCCTTTACTTTGGTGAAAACGATATTTAAACATGACATTTCCGAATAGAGAATAGATAAGTGGAACCTGAAGTCAGATTTGTTCACCTCTCGGTATCGAATGAAATTACAGAGGTACAGGGATCTACCGATTCTTTGAATATACTTTTGGGAAGCAACATAGGAATGTCAGTCTGTCTGATTTTTAATTTCTTGGGATACATTTAGCCTGACTGCACAAGCATGCACACACAAAAAACTACACACAAACTGTGCAGAAGAGAGGAGCAGCATTCATGCTGCATGGAGCAGAGCTCATAGAAAGAAATACTGTGCAAGACTACAGTTTTGCATCAATGCAGCTAAAACTAACCAAAGCATGCAGGCTGGGGGGGGGTCACCTCTTCAGTGTTTACACTTTAGGGCTGTGTTGTGATTATGATGTTTTGAAATGAAGGGAATAACTCATTGAGACGCATACACATAATTTCCATTCAGAAGCCCCAAAGGATTCAGTATCTTCAGTGTCGTTGGTCTGAATTATGCACTTGAGTGCAGCTCTGAGTTTCTTTAGTTTATCATCCTGTTTGACAGATTAGAACTCTCCTTACCATGTATTTACAAAGCACAAACATGGTCAGACACAGCACTGGTCAATGACCATTTACTGCAGCAACATTGCGGTGTCCCTGTTACAATGCCGGCATGTTCCAGCACACCAACGCTGCCATATTTACCTCTGAGGAAGCCAAGGCTAGCAAATTACACCAGGCTTTAGCAAACTGAACAGCCCACCGGGCTAAAAACAAGCAACACTTGCATGAGCCACTGAACCCCAGGGACAGACTGGCATTCCCAAGCCCAGTGCGTCACCCCGGGAGTACACTGCAGGCGGAATACGTCATACTCACACGCTAAGGCGGATGCACCAAAGACAGAGAAGCCTCACATGCCCTGACTCCCTCTCCTACTCCCTTGCAAGTGAATCACTAATTGAGGAATGAGGAAGCTGGCAGTGGCCCAGGGGGACTGCAGCTTATAGTCCTGGTGCCGTTTACCTTGAAACTAGTCCTGTGGAGGACTTTGCCTGCGACCTTCGTCAATCATTAACCCTGACACACGCGCATTCTCTCTAGGCACCTGCGGGCAACAAAACTAACAGGGAAATGAGTCACAGAAACCAGCCTGAGGAATCGACAAACTCTGTCCTTGCTATTCCTGCTTACTGAATGCTCACGCACACACCTCCTCCAGTGTAACACAAAAGGCCGCAATTGCCCTGCAGTGGCCCCACTCATCCACATTCCTGTCTCATTGTTAATCAGCTCTTATTTCCCTTTTATCTTCTTTTAAAAGCCACATAAGTATTAAATCAGCGCATTTTCTGTATAGCGCGTGACAGCTGTCATGGTTTCACAACATGTAGACATGTTACAAGCCGTGAGCCACCCAGATTCTTTGGTGTCCCACTGCTTCACCTCTCCCACCCCCACCCCCACCTGGATCCCTGTCTCCATCTTCCAGGAGCCTCCCCCATTAGAAGGGAACCTCGTCCCCACAGTCTGCTGGGCCGCCAACACGGTTCACCGTGGTGACTCCCATATACGGCCCTGCAGCCACGTGTGAGACAATACAGGAATTACAGGTGTTCCCTCATGGTGCAGACCAATTCTGCGGGGCTGAAATTTCCTTCAGCTTCAGACTTTCCTCCAGAAGTTCCACAGTTACAACATGACAAGCAGGCGGTGTGTGGCTCAGTGGGACAGGCCTCTGTGCCTGCGATTGGAAGGTTGTTAATTCAAGCCTATAAAAACTATAAAAAGAGCAAGAGGAAATATGCGGTAAGAAACATTGCAATGTATTTGTATTTATGCAATGGAAAATAAAGCATATTTGCTGCCTGGGCAAGCCTTTATATGCAGATCCAGTTATACAGAGATGAGAAGGCTAGGAAAGAATGTTTTAAAATAGTCCAGGTTAGCCCAGCCTAAACCGGACATCTTCTACATGATGTAACACAGACTCCTCCCTCCTCAGTGTGTCCATGTGCCAATATGTCACTGAGGGCAGGAGCCTGGGGTACACAGCAGCCCTCAGAATGCCTCAGGGCAGGAAGGGGAGTGCAAGACCCATCATATTGTCCAAAAAACATGGAGCAGAAAATGAGAGCTGTGATGCTTGGGGCTTTTTCCGTTGGACCTGGCCCACGTGCTGACCATCTCTCTTTTGTGCTCATGGGGTTTTGTATAGTCGTTTCCTTTTAATTATCCAGTTGAAATTCCTTGGTCTTTCATGGCAGTCTGTCCCAGTGATTTATGTCAACATTCTGACATGCTTAGATCACAAATAATGAATATAGCAACAAAAAACCTTATGTAACTCATTATAGAAACCAGGCCGAATCTGAAATATTATGCAAGATGGATTGAAGTATCTATTGAACAGTTAAAACACAGTTGAATTGTAAACAGTGACCACCAAGTGAGAACACAGTGACTGAGCCAGCCTGCAGGACCTAAGAATACATACATTTTAGAAATATAATCACACCTGTGTGGTACAGTGGCTGGCAGTGTCACCTCAAAGCTCCAGGGGCAGGAGTTTGAATCTCTCTATTCATGTTGCATGAATTTCCTCAGAACACTTTGGTTTCCTGCCACAATCCAATAACAAACTGGCATCTCAAAGTATGTGTCCTGCAGTGAACCAGTATCTCATTCAGAGGGTTCAGTGCTATGTGCCTTCCCTCTACTGGATTAGCAGTTGGAAGATGAATGAATGACCAAAAAAAAAAAAAAACACACGTAAACAAAAGCCAAGCAGCAGTACTTCAACAAGACCTGGACCTGACTAACAACCACTGCGGCTACACACAATTATACTTTTCTCAAGAGGATGCCAATGTGATGTTGCTGTAGACCATCAGTCACTGTGCAGTGAATCAGCAATCAAGAGTAGGGAAGCTGGATACGTTTGAAGGAAATGAAAAGCTGCAAATGACACCTCAAATCAGCACTTTCCAAATACAGTGGAGAACACGCCATAAGAGACACACCTCTATAGTTACTTTTAACTTTTGATAGTATAGGACAGATTTAGCCCACATCGCCTCAGCACTAATCGCATCCACAGTGTATCACTCCCAGGCTGGTCCCAGGCAGGCTAATCTGGCTGTTGTCTTGGACTCGGCATAGAAGAGTAGGGCAAAGCGCACAGATATGAATAAATGGAGTTTTAAAAAAATGAATCTAACTGGTCCTGCTGCCCAATAACTTCCTGTCAGACCCATAAACTGTGAACATTGAACTGTGTCCTTGTAGCTGTTATCTATAACTTATTGTGCTGCATAAAACATGACATTATGATTCAATAGATTGTTAAATTTGATAAAGGACTATCAAAAACTATACATACACATGCAAGACGCAGCCAACTGTCTGGAGCTCTCAAACAAGAGAGCAACGCAGAACCTTAAAATCGCCGGTCTCTCAGTCAGGCTACAACTTGATCGAAAAAGCACTGGCCTCCAAGATTCCAGTCCAGTACTTATCAGTAGCGCACACAAAAGAGCTCTGTCTTCTTGATATCCAGTGCAGTGCATGTTTACATTATTGGAGGACAGAGGGGTGTTAGGGGTAGGGACCTGGAAGAGGACTCAAATATTGTCACAGCCCATTACACTCAAGTAGTTAATGGATCTAGACAATTACCTAAAGAGCCACTGGCTCTGAAACTGAAAACATAAAAAACATCAGGATTTGAAATGACAAACGGAGCCATAATACAAGAATAGACCAAACAACAGTTGTTAAAATAACAAGATAAGTGATTCTAGGAGCAAAACCATGCAGCCGCCGCAATAATAATGTCTCTGCTGCATCACATGCGCGAGGAAGAGTAATACACGAAGGGTACCATTTTACATTCTGACTACTTACAGTATGGGAGCCCGGTGCAGTATTTGTAACTTATTCACTCTGTAAGTTTGTTAACCAGATGATAATGACTACACTTTTATTGATCGCTGGGGGAAATTCTCTTTTCATCTCCCATCTTGTCCTCGGTAGGTAAGAGCAAGCTTGGCGGGCGTTACAGCCCAAAGACACGCTGAGCCCAGGCTTGAACCGACGGCCTTCTCATCACAGGCACAAAGGCTTAGCTTCACAGAAATTAGTATTTTTTTATCATTATTTACATGTTAAGATTATTCGTTTGTCTGAACCATTGGCATTCACTCTCATTTTATACAGTTTTGGTTTTCATGAGAAAACTACTGTAGCTGATATCATAAATGGTATGTATTTTCAACAAGGCATGTCCAGTACAAGCATTCTTAATAATGGAGATGTTGCCTAAGCAATTTAAAAATAAGGTAAGAGTATTTGAGGCAGCATAAGATAAAATAAGTGTATCATAATTAACATTTTATCACACTGAAATTCCACCTGTTTACCTAATAGTTGATGCACCATTTTCAGGGAAATTGCACAAAAAACAAAACAAAATGAAGATCATGCTACCAAGGAGTACTCTAACTTGCAACGTAGGTATCCTGATAGCAGGGGTGAGCTCATGTGGTATCAATTACCATTTAAGGTATTGATTACAACTGATCAATCAGATTTTCCTGATGGTGGTCATAGTATTCTCAAACACTTAAAATTCACCTCAGCACTTTCTGTAGTTACACTTAATCACTATCTATCTATCCCAAAAGCCCACCACATTTATGATTATTTAAAAGGATCAGATTAAATTAAATATTTTACCTGTACCAATTACATTAAATCTGATTTTATTAATAGACATAAAACATGTAATATTCCCCAGGTTCTGCAATAAAATGTACAGTATTTCCTAAAATATACAGTAATCTTTACAGATTAACAGTCATTATGATGAATTCATTTTTCTTTAAAGCTCTTCTCAGGCCATTCTATTTCCCTCACTCCTCCCTTCTGCTTGGTTTCACGGGAAAACAATCACGCATTTATTTCACACAGATTGAAAAGTGCCTCATTGGCATAACAAAAAAAGATCTCCAGTGGACCATATAGAGAAGAATAATACACTCTTGCAGCTCGAGACATTCCTCATTTTTTTAAGGAACATCACGGGCAGTGAGATATTTTCATAGTTGTAACATCGTCTTATTTGTAACATTCTCACAAACTGGATTTCACAGAAAAAATAACGCTGTACTCCAGGCAAAGCAACAGTAACAAATCCTACAAACCAACAACTATTACCATGATAAATAAACTAACTTGTGTGAGAATGACAACACTTTATGCTTGGACTATGTCTTAAGTAGGTAATCACCGATGTCCAGGTGCACTACTCCTGATAATGTGAAGCGAGCCGCCCCCATGACAATACCGAGCCGGAGCCGCGCATCCCAGTTCCCGCTCGGCTCACAGAAACTCGCACCTTCCTTCACACGCTCACGGTCACTTGCGTCACACCAGGGACGGAGAAGCTCGAGAGTTCGAGCGAAACTCTGGTACCTGTTACTTTATTGAAATGTAGGATAGATGCGGGCGTGCAAGCGGCCGACTTCGGGCAAGGGGATTCGTCAGAAAGTGACAACGTGACACGAAATAAAGCGGCCAACATTTAACAAAAACTAAACTTGCCTCCTTCTACTTGGCTAAAGTCGCGCGAGGGTGACGTAGTGTAGACAGGTGCCGCGATCCCTACGCCCTTTTCAGACTATCCCACATTCTGACAGCCACAATAATCACCAGTTATGCAAGTATTTGTTTTAAGGATGTGTCACCATGGATGTCGAGCTCTCCAAATAAGCAAACAAGCTGACGAACTAAACAACAACTTGACAACTGTGACATTTAACAAAATAAACAATACTCTTGAATAAAATAAGCAAAACTGCTAGCGATTTACAAATGAGTTACTACAGCAAAAAGTCAACTGATTAAATATGGCGTAAACCTATTACTGGGTAACCAAACAACTACCAGCAGTTTATCACTGCTAGTGAGAGAAACTTAGGCATCTACTATACCTGCTGTTAAGTTAGGAGAATCCGTATTCTTTCTCAGTGTTTGGTCCTCTGTGGTGCCTTCGGTTAAATGAACTTAATTTTTAGAACACCTTGTATTACTTGAAATATAATAAAGCTCTAGCACCTCAAAAATGATATTACTTCTAGACAGAAGAACAACTTCGCTTTTGAAACAACCTGTTACCTTTCGTACCGATAATAGTTATCCCGCCCAGTTTCCCGCCCCTTAGGATCACCCGATTGGCGGAGTGTAGTTTAATAGGCGGGACTTTGAGCAAGGTTTTCGGTTTGTTTATTGGTTAAAGATCGACGTCAATCTCTTAAAAATCACGCTGTGGGTGAAAATCCAGTTTTTTAGGCTTTCAATCAAACCTAGTAGGGATTCGGCAGACTATGGTGAATAGTGATCACACACGTCAGACGTTCAGTTTCGTGACTCCTAATTATTTGTTTTCCGATACTGTTGTATGTTTGAGAAAAACATACAACATAAAACCTCCATTTTTGAGGTTTGACAGATATTATTTGTTAAAAGCAAAAAAATATACAATAAATATTAGTACAAATACGGTGTATGTTTAATTCAACAATATAAATAAATCGTTTTAATCTGATGTATGTACATATCTCTATAGGTCTATACTTTGTTTTCAATATATGTGCAGTTATAGTGTATAGTTTTTAAACAGAACAGAATAGAATAGATCTTAATTGTCATTGTTTTTTTTTTATAAAACAACGAAACACCGTTTAGCAGCTCTAGAATTGTCAGCCTAGAAAATCACAACAAATGTAGACAAATATGAACAAACATAAATAGCATAACACAATGAGGTAGTATATACTGAGGTTCTGGTGCAAAATGACAACAGCATAAGGTGCAAGTGAAAAATAAGAGTGACAGGGAGTTGTGAATTTTGTTCACAAAGTGAACCTTGTTGTGAATTTGCAGATGACACAGCAGTGATAGGACGCATCATCCATGGGGATGAAACGGCATACAGACTGGAGGTGGAGCACCTGATACGGTGACGCGGGGACAACAACCTCATTCTCAACATCCAAGGAGATGGTCATGGATTTCTGCAGAACTGGCAGATGCAGGGAAAAAGCCTCCTGATTCCTTCATGACCTCACCTACCCTGCATATGAACTGTTCACCCCCCTGCTGTCGGGAAGGAGGCTGCACTGCATCCAAACAAAAACACCCAAAGTGAGAAACAGCTTCTATCCAGCTGCAGTTTAAACTGCTCCACCTCCCGAGTACATTTTGCACTATAATGACTTGCCTTGATTTTGCACTATAATTGCTTGCCTTGATTTTGCACATAATGACTTCCCTTGATTTTGCACTATAAATGCTTGCCTCGTCACTCTGTCACTTACCCTTGAAATTGCACTGATCATTTGAAGTCGCTGCTGCCATACTGTACATTACTTTTTCATTTTTACTTCAGAGGTTTTACCTTTAGCTCATTTCATTCCCAGTTCAGATATTTTACTCTAGGGACACTTTAAAAGACAGCTGGCTTTCTTTTGAAGTCGGCCGGTGTAAATGTCTCTGAGTGACGGTAGTGTAGTGCTGAAGACACGCTCTGCCGCCCTCGCCACCTATCGCAGGTCCTTCCTGTTCCCTTCCTTGCAGCTCGTGAACCGTGCCATGCGGCAATAGGTCGGGCGGCTCTCTATTGTCGACTGGCAGGTGATGAGGGAGGTAAAGCATCTATTGGGCCTTCCCCACCTGATGGGAGATGTGTGTGGTCCAGGTGACATCATCCAAGATGTGCACACCAAGAAAGCTGAAGGCTCTCTCCACTCTCTACCTCCTCTACGCTCTTCAACTTTTGGCAACGTTACATCTATAATGTAATGCCTAATATTGTCATTCCACCTTGTGCAGTTTCACATATTAAGACTCATATTTTGAGTTACGCAATATCACACTGTTACTGTAGCTCTTATAAAAATAGTTTTTGCCTCTCCCTTAATCTATACAACAAAATACTCATATTAAGACGTTGCTTTAACTTAATCCTACCTACACGCCCACAAAAACATCACAACAGCAACAATAGCAGAGTTTTTAATGTGGAAACCTTGTGAGCGCATGCGCCTGTGTGCCTTGTGATGGACTGCTGTGGCATCTACGTAAGCAGTTACAGCTTGGCAGGACGTTGGCACAAAATGTGACCATATGAAGAAATGAGACAATTGTTTTAAATCCAGTTTATGTTAGCTTTCAGTGTGGATTTGTTACTTTTTATTTTAAAGATATATTTCTATTTAGTTTCTAGATATTTCAGTTTAAGATTCAGCCGTTTTAATTCAAGGGATACACTCAAATGATGTATTAATGTCCTCAAAATAGACAAAACATGTTCCAGGTCGTAATTAAAGATAAACAAATCATCACTGTATTTAGTTTTGGAAACCTATATTTAATTTTTCCGGAGTGGTGCAGTGTTTAGCACTGTTGCCTCACACCTCTGGGACCAGGGTTCGAATCACTGCCCTGGCTCCATGCATGTGGAGTTTGCACGTTCTTCCCATTTTGTCGTAGAGTTTCCTCCAGGTGCTCCATTCCACCCCCCACAGTCCGAAAGCATGCTGAGGCTGATTGGAGTTGCCAAATTGCCCATAGGTGTGCATGTGTGTGACTGGTGTGTGACTGGTGTGTGACTGGTGTGTGAGTGTGTGCCCTCCGATGAGTTGGCATCCCATCCTGGGTTGTCCCCCACCTTGCACCCGTAGGCTCCAGACCCCCTTTGACCCTGAATAGGATAAGAAGATGGATGGATGGATGGATGGATGGAGGTATGGATGGAGGTATGGATGGAGGTATGGATGGGTGGATGGATGGAGGTATGGATGGAGGGATGGATGGAGGTATGGATGGAGGTATGGATGGGTGGATGGATGGAGGTATGGATGGAGGTATGGATGGGTGGATGGATGGATGGGTGCAAAATTTAGGGGGAAATCCAATGTTTTTTAAATATTTAATGACAATAGTCAATTTAGAGTAGGGTTCCCCAATTCCAGTCCTGGGGGGCAGAATCAAACACAATTTGAATGCAATACAAATACATCTTATCAGCTAACCCAGTTTAAAATATGTGTCTGAACCGGGAAATATGCAGGCTGTTGTTGGTTCTGACCCTCCAGCACCGAAACTGAAGAAACCGTGATTTGAGTAAAACCATTCAACTGACTGGTTTGAGGAAAAACACCTCAGACATGGAGAAAGAATAGAGTTCATGGGTTACCTGCTGCAGGTGTGGCCGTCCTCCTCCATGGCCACGCGCACCTCCATTTGATTCCAATCAGCCCCACCTGTAGGCAGTCTATCAATGTTTTTAAGCTCGCTATGATTTCTATCACATGTCCATGTCTGCCATTTTGGATTGGCTACTGTGCTTTAAACTGTAGTTTGTCAAAGACAAGCATTAGGCGATAATCTATCGTACCAGTTAAAGGAACCGTCTCACCAGTGACATTATAGTTCATCTAATATGAATGATGAGATGGTTCCATGGGTTTTTTTAGTGCATAAGTTAAGACAGATGCATAAATACATACTGGTTTTTATTTATTGCTATTGCTTTGTCATAGTCCATAGTTCACACCAGTTCTGTGTTAATTTTCTTTATTAATCATATGTCACTATAACTCTCTGTTTCACACCCACTACTCCACTGTTTTGGACAGCCAAAATAAGAGTGGATGGATTTATGTATGCAATTCCCTTTGTGAGCCACAAGGGGGAACCACAGCTCAGCAGAATTATTCAATTCATTTTATTTTTATATAGTGCCTTTCACAACAGAGTCTCCCAATGGCACTTGATAAGAGTGTGTGGCAGTTACTACATCATTTATATGTGTTTCCACAACTTGGTTCCCTCCCAGCTTCCAAATCACCTGCATCAGATATTTCATTTTCATAATTGGGAGGGAGCTGTGAGAGAACAAATTTGTGGACTGTCTAGGGGTGCATAATAATAGTATAGAAAACAACAAAAAGGAGACTGTTTAAACCTAACCTGCTATCTTGGAGTCCATAAATGCGCAAGTGCTCAAAACAAGTCTGTGTAAGCTGGTGTGTTGCAGACCGCAGCCATGATGTCACAGTTCATTACCCGCATCCGCAATGTCACACACCCACTGGGCTCCATCTTGAACACTGGACATGGGTGGTCAGAGCATGCAAAGACATATGGATGAACAAGCACAGTAGCATATACAGCAGCATCATCAGCAAAAGGCATCAACAATGACAAAACACTAAGTACAATACGGAAAATGTTCCCCGCTGTCAGAGAAAAAGGTATAGTTTTGTTCCCCAAGGTACAAAAACATTAAAGTACCCCCAACGGTACAAAAATGTTCCTCAGACTCTATTTCTGTACCTTAAAAGGTATGTTAAACCTACAGCTAGAGTACAATTGGCATATCTTTAAGGGTTCCGACCCGAGAGACAAGTAATTGTACTCTCAAAGGTACAAAGTGGCACTTTTATTCTGACAATGCACTGCGGACAGGTCCCCAGTGACAACACAGTGTCTGAACAGGTACAACAAGCTGAGCAGCTGCACACGCTGCAAGCATTAAGCTAACTGCGGTTTCCCAAATCATAAACAACCTAAATAACCCAGCTACTGCCCCACACAAGGCAACCGCTTGTCTGTACCAATTTGCACCCTGATGCTGCTCCAGTGGTAGCTGCAGACTGGCAAACCATCTGGCTATTCATGATGTAAACTCCAGTGCAGCTACTTGCGTGACTTGGGGAGTGACTGTGTTCCTCTTCTATAGCCCAGTGATGTTACATCTGTAACTCTCTACAATTGTTATGTCTGTAACTATCCAGAGCATCAGCAGTGAACGCATCATCAGTGTTGCACTGTAATCCCCAGCCCTCGAACTGCAGGAGGAAGGACATGCTGTCTTCAGTGACCTTGGCTGCCTCTCAACTGCTCTTCAACCACCCAGGTTACACCATCTGGGTCATTTGTTATTTACCATCTGGCTGCTCCATCTTAACCTGGGGGAGGAATTCAGTTCTGATCTCAAACTCATAATGGTTGCAGGTAGCGAGCTAATGAATGACGAAATAAGAAGACCTGCATACGCGTGTCTTATCCTTAGGGCATGCAGTGATCTTCTATCTGGAAGGAATAACAAGTACTCTGCTGCCTACTGCACAAGTGTTTACCAAAACGTTTCATCGCTCCTACACGGTTTCTAAATTAATCTTAAACCAGGGCTAAATTCATGTGCTCCCTTCACCATAACAAGAAGAATCTCACAGTGAACTGTTTTCAACTCCCAGCAGTTTGCAGTAGATCATTTTTGTTCTTTTTCAGACATTACAATGTTCTAAATGATAGGGATTGTCAACTGTGTCTGTGGTATGACTTGTGCGTCTGTGGTAAAAAAAAAAAACAAAAAAAACTGTGTAGGCTACATTTTTAGAAATCATGTTTCTAATGAAAACTGTCCATCATGAATTTGACTTGGTGTTGACCTTTGGTTTGATATTAGCAGGGTTGGACTGCAATTAAAAATGGGCCAACCCGGGAGTGGGGGTCCCTCTGGGAAAATACACGGTAAGCCAGATGGTTAGGTCAGCCCTGGATAGCATACATTTCTTGCGTGAATTGATGTCACAGTTTAATAAATTAACTTTGAATGAAGGAGCTGTAATGGCTTAATTAATTAAATTGGGTGAATACTTAGAAAGGATTAACTCGGACAATGATTAAGATTAAGAAAACTTATTCTAATTTTTCCTCAGGAAGTAGTATTAGCAGAGCCGCGATTCCTGCCTCGTAAGACAAGAAATCCAATAAACCAGCAAGAACAATCACGGGAGTGAAGCTTTAAAGAGGTGTGTCACCGAATGGCTAGTGGCCAAGGCTGAAAACAGGAATCATACAGAATAATGCGAAGTGCGCGTCAGAATCTGACAATAGACAGAGGAGGTTTATCGGTGAATTTAAAAACGTTTCTTTTGTGTGTGCCTTCTTATCTCAGGTAAAACGCCTGCATTTCTGATGACTACGAAAGGGATATTTAACGAGTGACCACTCCGTATATAGTGAAAATACTATGATAATAGTAGTAGTGATAATACTAGTGATAATAACCCGGGCCGGCCCGCCCTATAGGCGACATAGGCGATCGCTTAGGGCGCCATTTGACTAGGGGGCGCCAGCGGGGGAAAAATACGTGATATGACAGTAATTTACAGTACTTGTAGTATTTCACTGAAACAGATGCCAGCTAGCTAGTTAGCAGCCAGATATCATATGATATGGT
>JAODKF010000147.1:13988684-14028490 GCA_026779585.1 Mormyrus proboscirostris | reverse complement strand
GACTGAATGCTATCAAGTTGTTTAAAGCACTATGTCACTTGACACTTAGGTGCAAATCTCTTCCAGAATGGGACCCCCCCCCCTTGCCCCCAGTTAGGCTTTGATAGTATAAAGAAAAATACATGCGAGGGAGAGATATGGGAGCAAGAGCAATTGGGTGGGGGTGGGGCAGTATAAAATGAGGGGCTGGCATTAATATTTCCAGAATGTGGGCCTTTCTCATTACAGCCCATTGTGTTTACGGTGGTCACTGATGTTGCTGTCTCACTAAGACTAGAATTGTCAGTCTCTTTTGAAAGATATCTTACTCTCCATGAGACACACACACAGCCAGTATGTAGTGCCTCTCAAGTTAGGGGTGGTGGTGTGGCATCAGTCTGCTTGCCCTAGGATTTAAAGCAGTGACTCCCTGATTACAGCCACAAACTGCCCCCATGATTAGTATTTTTTCCCAGTGCATATGGTATATATTATGCCATCCTTCACAATACGGTCCATCTTCAGTTCGGTGCTAGAATTCCGGCGTTCTCGTCACAAAAGGCCAGTAAACAATTGGAGTTGTAAAGGGGCGGAACATTTCCAGAAACTTTCCATGGAAAGTTAAATCGGGCAATTTTGAAGATATTGAACTTGTGGAATATGGAACTGTGCGAGAGCTGTCAGATATAGCAAAGGAATCAAATTGGATGAATAATACAACATTGAATGTGACTTTTAAGCAGTGCATTTTGATGCAGTTGCTTATTTTGGGGTGTTTTTAATATAACTGCTTTGTAATTTTTATAATTTTACAATTACTCTCAAGAACTTGGTTACACAATGATATCACTATTAGTGCCATTAAGACGTTTTGTTTTTCAGTTATATTTAAGTTCCCTGTTATAGGCAATAACTGTTAACATGCAGTTCTGCAAATTTCCAGTTTATTCCCATTAATTCCAATATATTCCTGCAAATTCCTGTATGCTCCCATTAATTCCCATGGAAAGTTTCCATTTTTGAAAATTCCCAGAATTTTACAACCCTATAAAGTACTGAATCTTAGACCCCAAATCTTTCATTTACTTTGTGTGGCCGTAGGAACTGCTTTCCCCCAATCAGTCCCTGATTAGCTGCATTGCAAGACACAGGAAACTGCTGTACAGCCACTAGTGGTAAATGTCTCTCATTCAGGGGGCTGCAGGACTTCAGGCGCTCTGTCAAAAGCCCGATAGACTGAGGGGAGAAATCACCAATGAGGCTTTGCATGTTCTCAAAGGGAGTGTTCTGTTCCTGCACACAAATCCATTTCCATGCCGCTCCTGCCATTCTGTGCGGAGAAAGTTCCTCTATCCATGATGGCATTTTCTGTGCTTGGAATTTTCATTAGACAACCCTGGAGTGATACTTCTCCTCAAAGTGCTAATGTTTTATTAATGGCCACGAGGTAACTGACATTCAAATAGTGAAAAGTCTGGTACTCAGATCTTCTTTGTCTCCAAAGTTGGGGGTGTGAATCTCACTACCTCTCAGACTGCGTGGACTTTTTTTTGTGTCTTCCCATGGTCCAAAAACATGAAGGTAGGTGAATTAGGCCAATTGTGTGTCATGCATCCCATCCAGGGTGTCCCCCTTGTGCCCTGGGCTGCCTGAGGTTGGCTCATGGTTTTTCTGCGGCCCTGTACTGGATCGGTTGTTGGAAGATGGATGGATGAATGCTGTTCCCTCTGTCTTCCAGTTGATCATTCTGGAGGACTATGCAGACCCCTTTGATGCACAGAAGACCAGGGATCAGAGAGAGGTGGAGAGGTTTGCAGAAAATGATGGGTACATGGAGCCCTATGACGCCCAGCAGATCATCACAGGTATCCATCAGGAGCTTTCATTAAGGACAGATTTGTGTGTGTTGGGTGAGCGTTGGTTTTCATGCACTTTTCAGGGTTTGTCTCAATTGGGAGTGTTACTCATGAATGTTGATACATTGCACCTTCCTAATTGCGTGTGATACTTGTAATTTCTTTACATTGTAGCACTTGACTTGGGTGGACAATAGTATGCGTGTTTGCTGATGTAGGAAGGCTGTGGGAACTAGCAGTAAAATAAAGGAATTTGAGTAATAATCATAAAAGATAAATGGAAAGAGGTAAGGGGAGAATTATTAGAAATATATTGAGAGAGAGAGCGATGAAAAAAAATAATCAGCAGATTGTGGGCGTCTCTCTGGCGCACGTCCCCAAGCGGTTGCCCAGGCGATGATGTTGTGCTGGGACAATGGGCGCAGTTTCCTGTGTCTACTTCCGGTTTCCTGTTTCTGTATCCTGGACCCATTCTCTGAATAGGAAATTGCCCCCTGCTGTTCCCCCTCTACTATATGCCACCCCCCGATCTGAAAAATCCCACCCCTGCACCCTTCAGTAGTTTTCAAGAAGTCAGGAAAAGGGTCGATCTGTCAGCCAGTCAGTCACGTGCTCCGACGACCTTTCAACTCGTCACATCATTGTTTTAGTGGGAACTCACACACAATGGCCATGACACAGATTAAGTGGCCAGTGACATTGTGGGGTTACAATAATATAACAGCTAATAAGTGCCATTGTAGTGTTCAGAAAAGTACATGTTTAACATGGGTGTCCCTCATGATACCAGTCTTTGACTTACGAGTTTTTTCATCTTTTTGAGGTCCAGGAAAAAAGTCTTCAGTATTGATTGGAATATTGGTTTGACTGTAAGAGGAAAATGCCAAGGTCACACCTTCTTACACATGAGGTCGTCTTAAAGTCTTCACTGTCCAATTTAAGGAGCAACTGGTCTTAATAATGTGGCTTGTATTGTTTTAGAGATATGCGCAAAAGCATAATGTCCTCAAGGGAGGAAAAAGATGAATTGGTGGATGTCAGGAGGAAATGAAGTTACTTAATATGCTTCATGGATTTCTGATATTCAGTAATATGAGGTGTATGAATAACGAGAGTCTAGTGTGGGGCAATTTTCGAGTTCACTTGAAATTTTCTAACTCAAGTTACGAATTCACAACCGTGGCCATGCCTAGCTAGCTAGTGATGCTGCCCCATGATCTGAGCTGATACACTGCCTCAGTACAGCCTTCTAGACGTCACTGAGCACAGCACTGATTGGTACCTTGTTGGTAGCAGTGTAAGTATGGGTGCTGAAGGTGGTTGTTGATGGTAGTGCAGTGTCAGGAGACTATAGAGTTATGTTAATTATCTGGCAATGGCAACATCATGTTTTTTTTTTTTCATAATAGACTAACGTTATTAGCTACCGGTAGCTAGTGATGATACAAAAGAACGTCAGTAAAGTCTACCTTTCACTTCGACCATCCGCACCTTCCTTGCTAGTTACCAGTCAGCACAGGTCTTTCCTAGCCCTGGCCAAGTCCGGCATGCCTTTCCCACGCGTGGTCAGGGCGCCTGGCCCCTAGCTGCTGGAAATGAGTCACCTGGGAAACAAACAGCTCGGTTACGCGTCCTGGCGCCTCGCAGTAGCTTCCTCAGCTGAGGCCGTCCAGGATCAGCCCCACAGCCGCCCGGCTGCTGCCTCAGCACCTTCCTGTACACTGACGCAGTCTATTTGTAAATGTGCTCAAACAGTGTACGTACCACGAATATGTACTAGAGATGAACTCTTGATAACCTGAAATGTTTCATCTTTGGTGGTACAAGTTGGTGGTTCCAGGGTCCAGGCCATTTTTCAAGGCAGGTCAAGAGTTTTGTTGCATGTATGCAGGGAATACTGAGAAATGCACCTCTGTGGACAAGCTAAACTGTACAAATAAAATGTAGAAATAAACTCTTGGGACAAAAAATTGTGTTGTATGGAATAAATACAATAAAAATATATTTACAAGTAAGCTATATGACATAAACATACATAAATGATGGAGTGTAGGAGTACATTATTCCGTATGTAAATGATGACCTATAGAATGAATTGTAAATGTATGCAGTAGAAATAACCAAGTCAAATACAGATTGCACAGTATTTATAGTGTTTGTGGAAGAGGAGGATGAGCCATCGTGGTTTTATGTTTGGTGACTGCTTGTGTACATTACAGCCTGTGGGTTGGAGCTCTTCTCGATTCTTTCTGCTCTTGATTCTGTTCTGTTCCACCTCCCACATGGATTTTACTTGTCAAATAATTTATAAACCCCATGATTTCCAGGTTAGGCTTGCAGGTGTTAAACACGAACAGAAATATGGAGTCGCTTGGAGGTGCTGATGACTGGAGGAGCGGTAGCTTAGACGCTTTTACTTTAATGACAGTTGTACTGAGTTGTAGCTCTGCTCGTCTGGGCTGGGCATGCCATCCCAGTAGGAAATCCTGTCGTCCCCCCCCCTCTCCCCTCCCCCGTGTTAAACAGCAGCCCCAGGATTGGTTCGGCTCCTCTGACAGATTCAGTGGGTACTTACTGAAGTGTAATGGATTAAAATGATATGATATAATGCGTCAGCCGCAACGGGCAGAGCTAGAAACGGCAGCGGCGCTCGTTTGAAGCATTTCTGCGCACTCTGGTGAAATGGTGAGATGGTGAAACGCACGCATGTCTGAACCAGGGCTGTTATCATTAGCCAAAACTAAAAGTGTATGAAAACATTTGCTTGAACCGAATTAAATTAAGGAACAAAAAACAAAATAAAAAACTGCAGCGGTGCTCAATCAATGCAATTCTGTACACTCTGGCGCAATATATGCATGTCTGTACCCCACAGAAATACGACGGAGGGGCTCCAAAGATCTCTTGAAGATGTCTGCCCTCCTCGAGGGAGGCAAGGAGGCGGCCGAGGACGTCGGACCCACGGCCCTGCAAATCTACGACACGCCGTATGAAGGAGGCGCGGAAGGGGAGCCCAGGACGGTCGGCACCCTGGGCTCCCGGCCCGAGCTGGACCAGCGACCGTCCGCCGAGTACGAGCAGCCGTGGGAGTGGAAGAAGGAGCAGATCGTCAGGGCGCTGTCAGGTAGCATGGCTGGCTGGAAAAGTAGAGTTTAGTGTTCAGCGGTACAGAAATACGAGCCCAAACCCATCTGTGGGTGGGCAGTTCTTCCCCCAGACCGCCACACAAAATATGTATTTCTGAGTAATGTAGTGTAATACATCCCTGCGCACACAATGGGCACTTTAGGAACACTGGGGAAACATAGGGAGGACCTGCAATCTCCTGTGAAAACGTTAAACGTTTATAATGGTAGTATGTAGGAAACTCATTTTTAAAATCACTATGAGCACAGAGGGTGAGGCTGACAGCAGGTGGGCACTGGGCTGGGCACGGGGTAGGCATAGGAGTGGGCACGAGGGCGGGCATAGGAGTGGGCAGTGCTCACCTAAACAAATGACCTGCTTACCCAACGGACCACCACCCCCCAGTCAACAATTTTTACTGTCCCCACACTGATGCTGCTGTGACTGATTGACCTTTCTATACTATTATTAAGGAACCTTAAAACGTCTTTCTTCAAATCTGTCATTTACATGATTACATCACAGAAGTGCAATATGTACAAAGCTTATTTATTGAATATTTCTCAGTGAATTTCCGTAGATATATACTCCTTTGTCATATGTTTGTATATGTTATATAGTTACTTTACTTTGTTTAGCCATTTAATGTTATTTATATCACTACGGATGCAGCTGCTAAATCTTGTTGCACTTGTATAACCCACTTGCACAATGACAAATAAAAATCCTTGATCCTTGATAGCTGCCCCTGCCCCCCCCCCAAAGACACAAAACTGGTGCCCATCCAGCATATCTAAAAGCAGAAATGGGCCAAGCAGGCCACGACACAGCATGGTGTTCATCTCCCGCAGCCTCACGCTCCAGTGGCTGATGTAACCTCGCTGCTCTGCCCCGTCTCTCCTCAGTTCAGTTTGAGGCCCCTGAGCGTTCCTCCCCCACCAAGGATGAGCCCCCACACCCCGTGCGCCAGCAGCGCCTCCGGCCAAAGAGCTGGAGCCAGAAGATCCTGAAGTCCTCCCCTCCCCCGCCATCCTGCCCTGGGCTCGTGTGTGACGCCGACAGAGTCGACCCGACGGTGCCGCTGGAGAAGCAGAGGTTGTTTTACTCAGACAAATTGTTTTGAGGGCAGAACGAAAAATTATTGTTTCAGAGAGGTAATCAATCAGAGTGTAAAGGAGGCAAGTCCAAGCAACTAGGGGAGGTGGGACCAAGACATCTGATTGGTTAGTTGAACATCTGCCCAAGATCTGATTGGTTATCTCTTTGATCCAATAATTTTTCGTTCTTGTCTCAGAATATTTTTGTCCCGCGAGCCCAAATGCCAATATGCTGCCCGTTCCCGGACCTGCTGTGGGTCCGCTTTCACCCCCACCTAGATGCATGTGACATCCAGCCTGCCTTCTGTACGAGTGGGTGTAGATGGTGCGCTTGGGAGATAACAGGCTGGCTCATTACTCTGTATGCTTTTTGTTTTGATAAAAGTGGTTGGTAATTGCGTACATTATTAAGTTACACTCATGTGCCACGTAATTACACACTTTAAAAAAATGACAAACACAGGCTTAGAAATGGCAGTTTCCTATATGAGGGCTTTTACAGTTAAATGCTCTCACTCTGCCTCTGTGCAGGTTACTTTCTTTAGCACGTGTCCCACGGCTGTTATGTGTCTCTGACGTACCCTGTTTACCCCCCCACTCCCCGCACCCACCCTGCCTTATATCCAGCTGGTACCACGGCTGTGTGACACGACAGGAAGCCGAATCGCAGCTCCAGCACTGTAAGGAGGCCAGCTTCCTGGTGCGCAACAGCGAGTCAGGCACCAGCAAGTACTCAATAGCGCTCAAGTGAGTGTCCTGCCCTCGCCATCTCTGCACACGTAGGGGTGTATGTACATGTGCACTATAAGGCCAAGCGTGCCTGTGTCAGGATGGCCAACATCTAATTCCAAAACCACGGGTTGAAGTTGGTTGGCACCTTGTTGCTGAACCAGTCTTCTGGGAAGGCTTTCCATTAGAACATTGCTGGTGGTATCTGCTGCCATTCAGGCTGGGTATTGATGTTGGGTGATCAGGTCCCTTTCTGTGAACTTGTGTTTCTCTCAGACATTTTGACCTTCATAATCACTTCACTTGCGGTGACCAGGGCGGCTCTGTCAGGGCAGAAATGTGGCAAACTGACTTGTTGGAAAGATGTCATCCGGTGATGGTGCCAAGTGGAAAGTCACTACCCTCTCCTGCACAACCAGCCATTCTGCCGCTAATGTTTGTTACAGGAGATTGAGGGACTGTGTGTTTAATTATATACCTGTATCAGCAATGGCCGTGAATTAGGGAATTCCTCTAATTAATAGGGTAAAACATACTTTTGGCCTAATAGTGTACGTGTGAACTCTGTGTGCACTAAAAGTTCAGTCAGGTTTAGCACTGAGGTAATGAAGCCTTTCAGTTTTACCATTTATATTCATTACAGCACTGACTTGCCTACACATTTTTCATGATGGGGGGGAAATTAGGGGTAACATGCACCTGTGTCGGATCAACGCTTGGCAGACAATATCGCCAGCACCTCACAGGCACAGTAATCCTGTCCTGTAGTGTCATCCTAACCAAGTCCCACGCACTTGTAGGTACAATTCAGCCATTGAACTGATAATTCTGGGATTTTAGAAAAAAAATTTGTTTTTCTCAGATTCATGCCCCAGTTTTATTTTTTATAGCCTTGTTGTTGCAATTTGTCAGCATTCCGTTGCATCGCTGAGGACTTTTTTTCGCGATACAAACTGCCACCGTTGTTCAGTGCGCGTGTGTGGGAAGCAGATAGTTGGGTAAGGATGTTTCCTAAAGCCTGTATGGATTTTCTCTGTCACTGTCCCTCGTTCCAGGACAAGTCAGGGCTGCGTTCACATTATCGTGGCTCAGACCAAAGAAAGCGGCTTCACCCTAGACCAGAGCAGCTGTGTTTTCTCCAGCATCCCGGAGGTGGTGCACCACTACTGCACCCAGCGGCTGCCGTTCACGGGGGCCGAGCACATGACCCTGCGGCACCCAGTTCCCCGCCTGCACTGACTCACCGCCGTGTTCCGAGAGTCACTCATCGGGCTCGCACGCATGATGAGGCTCATCCTGTCCACTGAAAGCAATTTTTCTGACAAGCTGCATACTTTTGCCCTTTTTCAGACGTGCCCCCTGCCTTCGCTCCATGTCCAGCTGCCTCTCTGCTAGCCATCAGATTTAAAGAAGTTTGCAGAAAGGTTCAGGTGTTAATAAAATAATGAAATTTTTGTGCATGAAATTTCTGACAGTAATACATTTTTAATTACTACGTTTGCGCCATTTAATTGGTCCTCAAATTTCCCTGTATTTTTCATTGCCTTGTGGTTGTATCATTAACAGTCACTGAGGACTCAAAGGTCTCGACAGTACATTTTATGCGCCCCCTGGTGGTAATACTTGCATATCGCAAAGGGCCTTCATAATGCCTATGGATAAGGAAAGGTTATCTTGTAAGATATATGAAAGCAGAAGTATTTACAAATCTAATTTCCCCGCAGGTTGCATTGGAGTATTGTATAGAAAATGAAACTGCTTTTTTTTTTCAATTTACTTTTATTTCGTTGTTTTATGTTAATGAATGTAATTTTGTACAACAATGTGGTATGCCGACTGTGATATGCGGCACAATTGAGCTCCGTATTGACGTGCTCAGTTAATTCAATATCAAAGCCAGTCTTGGGTGAATGGTAGAATAGACCTTGCATCTTCAACGATTATTTGCCCAGTGTTAAGAGAGACGCTGAAGATCCCTTTGGATGGAATATGGATTTTGGTTACCTGTGTGATTTAGTGCGGGACTCAAGGAGATTGACTCTTGACATGCAGAAACACAATGAACCATTGAGTAAAATAAAGAATGCAGATGTGTAATTATTTAAAACAGCATGTCCCGGCTCTGTTTGTCTTTTTGCTGAACAACATGAATCACATCAAATGAGTTTTATTAACAAGCGTGTTCATCGCACACATAGTCCATCTGGATGCCCCCTTGCGTGAAGGTACCACACGCATATCCAGCTGCATTAAGTAACTGCTTACGGTGCTGGTTCATCATTAATTTGTTTGATTTATTTGTTTCCCACGTTCTCCGCTGATGCTGATGTTAATCTGCTTCACTGGCGCTTTTGTACGCCTGAATGCACAGATGCACCAATCACCCACTAAGCCGGACTCAGTCTCAGTCAGCCAGGGACATCAGAAACAGTCCTCTGTGCCGGCCATGTGGAATGTAATTATCATGAGCATAAACTCTTAAAGTGACCCCAACCGGGATAAGCAGTTTTAAAGACAGATGGGTGGATAAACGCACAGTGCTCATTCACATCGACTCGTGTGCACATATGGGTCTCAGTGTAGCTGCTGTCGGTGTTTCGACTTCTGCTAGAAAGGGCATTGCGGTTGCCATGGTAATTGGAAGAAGTGAGGTATGGCTGTTTCTACATGGAACAGGGAGAAAGACAAACTGCAACCCAAAATAAAATCTCACCTCACTGATATCAGGTATGCCATATAAAATATCGTTTAGGCAGACAGTGCATCTGCACACAACAAAATCTAACAAATCACACCCGATGAAAGGGGGTTCAGTCTGATTAGATCACAGAGTTTGCCAAGGAGATGAAAAGTAATGGTGCAATAAGAGAGGGAGAGATCCGTGACATACGGGTGACTTCGACATTTGGAATTTCTGTGCACATTAATAATTCAGGGGCTGAGTCACAAAGCTTTGTTTAGAGGAGGTGCAGGAGGGGGGGGTCACCTGCTGAGCCACAGTGTGAAACAGACCCTTTTATAGACGACGGCAGAGCAGCCTGGAAAAAGTAGGATGGCACCCTGTACTGTAAGCATTTGTGTTTGTTTTCTTCAAAACAGAGTGCTTTTGCAGAAATATTTTTTCTTCACGATGAGTCTCATCGAGTCTGGACTCAGAATTACAGCTCATCTGGGTCTGTAATTTTTAAATATTAATTTGCAGTTTTCCACGTGGTTTAACGACGATTTTTTAAGGTTTAAACAAAGACTGAATTGAGGGGCTGTGGTGGACTGGCGACCTGCCCAGGGTGTACCCTGCCTCTCACCCGAAGATGCTGGGATTGGCTCCAGCTTCCCCGCGACCCAAATGGATAAAGCGGTACAGATAATGGATGGATGGATGGATGGATGAATTGAGGGGATAATAATTTTGCCTTACAAGAAGTCCAAAATCACCAGATTTCTAATCTCCTTTCCAAAGTTACAACAACACATCCAAAAAATCCCCGGAATTGCGCTTCAAACTCTAACCCCTTCATATAAGCATAATAATTCTTTTGCCTATAAATTATAGAGAGTTTCTCAGCCTCTCGTGGAGAGTCATTTAAAATCGTGATTCCTCCATTCTCTGTTATACATGTCTATTCTCAGACATGCTCTGTGCTCATACAGAACAATATTATATTTATTTCAGGTCAGTATTTACTTTTTGTTCATTATCAAATCTGTGCTCCTTCTAATTGTCAATGTTTTGTTCAATTCCACTCAGCATCAAACTATCCACATTGCATGAGCTTCACCTTATAAAATTACAAGGTTAATGAACTAAGATCCAGTCATTCAAAAAACACGGGGGTCTCCGACACTGTGCGTGAGCAACACTGCTCTGCTGTATTCAGCCAAGGTTGTGGGGGGGGGGGGGTTGGGTTACCCTAAATCAGCAACTAACACAGGCCATAAAAATTATGAAACATAATTGGATTGGTTTGGGGGCCCAAATTGATAAAATGACATGCTTTCACGGGGGTCCTGACCATGCCTGCGCTCGCCACATTCTCACACTTTTGCGTTCAGTCACGCCAGTGTTTTCCCGTTAACCGTCATGCATCATCTCACCATACATCCATCTCAGCCCCGTCCATTCTTCCCTCATATAACACCCATCATTATTATTTTATACGCCACGTTCTGCACGTTTATAGTGTTTCACTGTGTATGTAATATGGATAGTGCACAGCCAAATATATGCTTAAATACTCTCCCAGAGGGGCAGGGAGGACTGCGGCTCCTCACACTATGAAAGACGCCAGCTTTCCATTCACCAGGATCTACTCTTCGGCAGAGTCGCCGTCATGTGCTTTCGACTGCGGTCAGGTAATAGATGGGCTCCGTCTCACCACCCTGCTATCTTTGGACATGGGTTTTCTAGGTAATGACGTAGAAGCAAATGCTCTTCTTGCTCCTCACCTACTATGCCACCCAAGAATCGAATACCAGCATGCGGGTCCAGGTCTGCCAGGCAGAAAATAGTCCTAAACATCATTAGCCTCTATGTCCCTGCAAGACCGGTCTATCAGTGAGAGCCAGATTCCACATTCCACAATTGCTCTCTCCTTCCTCCTTCACCACCATATTGTCCTGCACTTAAGTGAAACCCCATAACTGCTGAATCACCTCCTCATTCCAAAGCATAGTAAAAAAAAAAAATAACCATCACCACAGACTGCCCATCAGTCACCAAAAATTCAGGTATCTTCAAGAAAATTTAGGTACACTTCACTGCCTTTGGCCTAGAGTGGTAAGAATAACTAACTAACCACATGTCCCAACGAAGCTATCACGTATTGTTGCATCGGAATCAGTTTATTGATTTATAACATTTATGCCACTTTTGCTATTTAAGGGGCTTTGAATCAGGACGAGGCTTTGGATGACGTGATTTGATGCACTCTGAACCGATCCGAGCTGAAGGGAAGCTGACAGCTTCATTGCTCAGATATACAAAGAAAAAAAATGTGGATATATTTCTGAAATAAGCAAGAACCTTCAAGGAATATTAACAGAATGGAGAAATGCACTTGGCTTGGTTTCAGTTATTCGCTGAAAAATTATATTTTTATTCCAGCAGAATCGTTTCCTCATTAGCTACGCAGAAGTAAAAATCCAAGGCGCTCATTATGTTTCATGTTACATTAGGCGATGCCTGTATCGTTACATGTCGTTTTGCCATAAATCTATTTTTAAAAGGAACAGATCGGAAGATATTCAGCTTAAGCAGGAGATGGGAAATATTCTGAGGTGTATATAGTGTCATCGATCAGCTCCTCCTCCTCCTCCTCAGCTTTTTTCTAGTTCATCGCCTCGTTTAGCGTAATACGAGTTAACTCTGCTCGTCTGAAATTTTACAGTCGCCACAGCAATAATGCCTCGACCAAGATCAGAAGTGACTGTGACACGAACCTAATAGACAGATAAAAAAAAAGTGTCGTTAGTGTATCGATAGATTGCCGAGTGCACGCTTGTAGATGCACAGGAACCCATTTGTTTTTCAGCGGATGAGCTCTCCTGACAGCCATGGGTCCCTGGATGCTGCTGCCTCTACTCGCCATTGTGAAAAGTGAGCAACTTCGTCGATTTTGTTCAATGGATAGCTTGATGCGTAGACATAAGATTATGAATCGCTTGTAAATACTGGTAAGCAACCGGGGAATGATACAAAGGTGAGTAAGGCAAATTTAAAAATATATTGAGGAATATTTTAAAATACATTCAGGTACTTGTATGTAAGGGGAAGAGTGACTGAGAGCATCCTGCTGCTGACAATAATTGCATAATTTGGCATTTCCAGTTTGCACACCAGAGTTCATGTTTTGATTAATTTTAATGTTTACAATATTGAATGTCACCGCTCTGTCCAATATGCAGTAGAAAAATTGGCTAAAATCGCTATAAGCTCACTATAACTAGGACTGATATTTCCCGAGGTTTTACGACAACCAAAATGGTTTGCCTGTTTTTAAGTTACATGTTTATAAGTTTAAATGTTTAGAAGTTGAAACGTGTACCTCTGACGGTATACAGTTTCAGTTATGACTACGGAGTTCGAGAAATCATTTTCCTGCAATGCAATCTATATGGCTGCACACCATTTTGTTATAAGTAACAGCGCGACAGATAATCATATACTACGTAACAGAGCAACCGCAGCAAGCACGTAAATGATCCCCACTGAGGTACTTGGGAACCTCACTGTTAATAACTAGACACCCATAAAACCAGTATTTTCATGGGGAAAAAAAGCAAAGTTGCGTATAAGACGCTGGGACGCAAAGTGACAGGACCGTATAGGGGGGCACAGGTCTGTACTGACAGTACCAGCACACAGTATCATGTGTAGTAGCGATTGAAAATAGGTGTGGTGTATGACTATGAAGTCATTCTTTAATTGCTGCACGTGGCGTCTTGTATGCGTTTATCATAAACTTCATTTTTAGGGATCAGTAAAAATTACAACTAAACTAAATGACTTACAATACAACACATTGGTAGAAAATCCTAAAAATGCAAATAACAATTTTACCAGGCGTGTTTGTTGAATCGGTACGTTTTCCATTGTCAATATATAAATAAAATAGGTGCATGTAGGAGTAATGACCGGGGGCGGGGCGAAGAGGCAACCGGTACCGGGACCATCACGACAGGAGGGCACTGCAAAATTTACTAAGGAGGACCACCCCCCCCCGACAGGCATATTATACGCCAGCTCTCACGCATCTGGCGCTTCCAGACTGTCACGCGGGAAATCTTACGGCAAATGTTTATTATTACATTATAAACCACCAAATAGCTACAAACATAAAATTAGCTATTTAAAATGTAATACATCTGTTACATGTGTGTGCAGACGTCGCGAAAATCTCACTCTAGCCGACCGAAGCTGGCAGCCCTATTACCGAATACCGGCAGATTTTACCGAGGGGCGGCCGCCCCCCCTGCCGCGAAACTCCTCCTCCGCCCCTGTGTACGAGATGACTTGGTCATCTTTAACAAGACAAAAAGTAATTTATTTTAGCGATTAAACTAAGGACGAGGCACAGATTAAAATCCAGGTTAGTTACCATGTGATGCACACCCAGTTAAATTCAAGAACACACTTACTACATACTTGTACGAAGTGAGAAAACGGGAATGCGTCGAAATAGGAGCTGTTACAAACATATACGCCTATGTGCGTGATTGCCGCCGTGAATCATAAAAGAGGACAAAACCTGACAAAAATGGAGAATGAAATGCAACGATCTTTATACGGGAATTACTCCTTGCCAAATCAGCACGTACTGACAATCAATGAGATCAATTAATGGCTTCAGCGTATCAGTGTTTCAGTGTAGCCTCAGTTGCCCTATTGTAAATAAAAAAATGTAAATGTGAAAACTCAGTGCAGGAATCACAGTGTAAAACAAAGAGGAACATGCTAATATTTTCTAAAATAAAATAATACAAGACCACATAGCAATCAGGCAGCGGTCTGTTTTTCTGTCCTCCTTCCACCAAGCTGCAACTATAGCTGTGATTTATAAGTTATGCTTAATAATTCATGCATATATAGAGATAGAGGAGGTGGGACTCAAACCTCCAACGCAGGAGTGTGCTGTCAGCTACCGTGTCAGCCACACAGTACCCTATTGATTTAAAAGCATTTCACCGTAAAAGGATTCTGCTGCATCTGAATACCCACCCAAACATCCTTTTCTCTCTGTGCCTCTGTCTATATGCAAGAATATGTTAAAATAACTGGGCCTCAATCCTGTATTAGCACTTTGTTTACTTGTTAAACTTTTTTTTAATTCTATAGTTATTTCTTGAAATGGAGCCATTTCCTAACTCGCTTTTAAATGGGTCATAACTAAGAATATTATGACAGCCATGGAAACGCAACCTTAAATGGATGACACTACCCTTGTTGACTTTCAGCAGTCCGGCCTGGTGCATTGTGGGATACGGCATGCTGGGTCTTGGCCCACCCCAAATGGTGGGACTGACTCGCAGCTCTGATGTGCAGCTCTGGCCCTAGTGGCAGAAAGGACCCTGTGTATTAACCAGTGGGTCAGGAGGGAGTGCAGGAGTGGTGACCCAGTTTGTGTCAGTGGCCGATGGGAAGATGTTAAGGCATATGGTTGGGCTGGACGTCTGACATCTAAAATCATCATTCCATCTGGCGGAGAGGAGGAAAACAAAGTGGGATAAGGGTGTTGGGAATGGGAATTTTCCCACTTCACCGCGTTTCACTTCAAATGTTTTGTCCTTTCTGTCCTGCCTAAATTGTGCGTTGATTGTGATTTAGTTCATTCCACTGCAGAATCGAGCTCTGCGAAATGATAGTAAGTAACTGAACGATTGTTGGAGTCTGTGGGCTGTAATAATTGGGGTTGTTCTCATCTGAAAATCACAGGCTCTGTCGTTCCACAATAGCAAATAATGAGAATCACTTCTTTCCAAATAATTCCCTCAGCACAATTGCCACATGAACCCGATAGCTCCTCTGAGTACATGGTGACGACGGAATCAGGCATGATAACTGTTTACAGGCAGCCGGGCGGCAGACACCGAGGAGCGATTGGTGGAGCACCTCCTGAACCCCGCCCACTACAACAAATTGATCCGGCCGGCGGCCAATGGCTCTGAGGTGGTGACAGTCCAGCTCATGGTGTCACTAGCACAGCTTATCAGTGTGGTGAGTGACTGACCGGTCACCCTTTGTGAGTGACAGGTTGCCGTCCACTCTTTCAGTAATGCACTCTTGTGTGGCTGCATGGTAACTCATCTCAGCTCAGTACTTATCAATACTTAATGGTCTGGCCGTCTGCTTTTTTTTCTTCGTCTCCATTACAGCATGAGCGAGAGCAGATAATGACCACTAATGTCTGGTTAACGCAGGTGAGTCTCTCTATCTCTCTTCTTTCACCCCCCCCCCGGCTGCCTTTATTTAACAGTGACCCGAAGCTGTGCTCTGTGGTCAAAGCCAGCATTAAGTACAGTCTGAAGCGGTCCATAATATCTGACAGTCCAGATTACAGAGGAGTTGCTAGTCACTGTCAGCACTGTGATGGTTATGAGTCACTCTCGTGGTCCACAGGAATGGCAGGACTACCGACTGACGTGGGTCCCGGAGGAGTTTGACGGCATGGTGAAGGTCAGACTTCCCTCCAAACATATCTGGCTGCCTGATGTGGTGCTTTATAACAAGTGAGTGCTCTCAACGGTAACTCCTGCTCCTGTTTGGTCTGCTGAGCAGCAAATAGTACCAGTCAAAAGTCTGGGCATATCCAGTGCATGAAGTGGGCCAGTACTCACCGGTATGCAGTGCCAGCACCTCTTTGTTTTTCTCTACAGAGTATTGGCATTTCTCAGTATCTGCTGGCATTGAATAACAAGGGGAATACTGGCATCTCGTACTAAATCACAAAGGGAGTACCTGCACCTGGTACTGAATAATGAGGGGAGTACCTGCACCTAGTACTGAATAATGAAGGGAGTACCGGCACCTGGTACTGAATAATGAGGGGAGTACCGGCACCCTGTGCTGAAAAACAAGGGGAGCATCGGCATATGGTACAGAATAAGTTGAGTACCGACACCTGGGACTGAAAATCTTGGGTAACATTGGCACCTGGTACTGAATAATAAGGGGAGTACCGGCACCTTGTGCTGAATAACAAGGGGAGTACCGGCACCAAGTACTGATTAACAAGGGGAGTACTTGCACCTGGTACTGAAAAACGTGGGGTAGTACCAGTACCTGGTACTGAATAACTAGGGGGGGAACCTGCACCTGGTACTTAAAAAACAAGGGGAGTACCGGCACCAAGTACTGATTAACAAGGGGAGTACTTGCAGCTGGCACTGAAAAACAAGGGTAGTACCAGTACCTGGTAATGAATAACAAGGGGAGTACCTGCACCTGGTACTGAAAAACAAGAGGAGTACTGGCACCAAGTACTGATTAACAAGGGGAGTACTGGCACCAAGTACTGAAAAACAAGGGGAGTACTGGCACCAGGTACTGAAAAACAAGGGGAGTACTGGCACCAAGTACTGATTAACACATGCATTCAAAGACATTTGACTGGTACTGTCCCTGCCTCACCCTCCCTCTAAGACTTACATATATGATGAGGCTGCATTGTTTTTTACTTAGCTCTGCTCTTCCTGCCTCTGTGTCCCTTTATATAGCTATAGGGTTACACTTAGAGTTGCTCCTATATCACATAGTTAGCATGCCTGGTCATCACTGCAGCAGTGTCTCCTGCTTTGTGTCCTGTGCTGCATGGGATGGGCTCCACACTCCCCTGCATCCATGTACAGGAAAAGGAGATGGATGGATGGATGGATGGATAGATGGATGGATAGATGGATTACCACATTGTGGATACTCATCAATATGCCATATTATATAAACGTTTACGCCTCTTGTCTGCCGCTTTCTATAACTGTCAATCTGTCAATTGCTGAAAAAATTGTTGTGTGGCATTTCAGCCTGTTCATCAGACCATACAAACCTTTGACCTTGACTCTTGTTCCGTAAAAGATTTATTATTGTTCGTAATCGTAACAGTTTTGGTACTTTTTCTTGATATACAGTACTACAGAAAATTCTTAGGCAGTCAAAGAAAATGTTGAAATGATCTTTATGTTTGTCAAAGTGTGTCAGCTTTAGCCATTTCAAAACCCTTCCTGTAGTGTTTGTAGCAACCATTCAATACACCCATGTAATTTTGGACTCAACCACTAGCACACCTTGTACAGCTAATCAATACCTCATTTAACTAATTTAACTAATTTAATTAATTGTTTTATTGATTTATTGATTGATTGATTAAGTCAGCTGGCGGTGAAGTTTAGTGAATGTATGGAATGGCTGAGGTGCCCCTGAGCAGAGGTCTGGGAACTGGAGTGATTTTCCATCCGACAAGATAATAGTAACGTTTTGGAGAATAGAAAAAAACCTTATCTATTTTTTATTGTGTTACTGTTAACTGGCATATGTTGTAATGTTAAACAGTGTTTTTTTGAGCAAATCTATGCCTGCTACCCAGATAAATACTCGTAGCTTTAGACATTTTCTATGACTAACACTCTGGCACAGTAGCGTATACATAATAACACAAGTAAGTGTGTAATCAAAATGATATATAGGAATTGTCATAATGAAGCATTTCTGCACCGTGTACCCTTGCTCCAGTGCTGATGGGATGTACGAGGTGTCCTTCTATTCCAATGCGCTGGTCTCCTATGATGGCAGCATCTTCTGGCTACCTCCTGCCATCTACAAGAGTGCCTGCAAGATTGAGGTGAAGCACTTCCCGTTTGACCAGCAGAACTGCACCATGCGCTTCCGATCGTGGACGTACGACCGGACAGAGATCGACCTCGTCCTCAAATCTGACGTGGCCAGCATGGATGACTTCACACCCAGCGGCGAGTGGGACATCATCGCCCTTCCTGGGCGGCGCAACGAGAACCCGGCCGACTCCACCTATGTGGACATCACCTACGACTTCATCATCCGCCGCAAGCCACTCTTCTACACCATCAACCTCATCATCCCCTGTGTGCTGATCACCTCGCTGGCCATCCTGGTCTTCTACCTGCCCTCAGACTGCGGCGAGAAGATGACGCTCTGCATCTCCGTGCTGCTGGCGCTTACTGTCTTCCTGCTCCTCATCTCCAAGATTGTGCCGCCCACCTCGCTGGACGTGCCGCTGGTGGGGAAGTATCTGATGTTCACCATGGTGCTGGTGACCTTCTCCATCGTGACCAGTGTGTGCGTGCTCAATGTGCACCACCGCTCACCCACCACGCACACCATGCCCCCTTGGGTCAGGATGGTCTTCCTGGACAAGTTGCCCGCTTTGCTTTTCATGCCCCAACCCAGAAACAGCTGTGAGCGTCAGAGGCTAAGGCAAAAGCGCCGGGCCAATGAGCAGCAAGAAGGGGGTGGGGTCGGGCCGGGCTTCTCCAATGAAAGCGGGGATGCCTGCACCTGCTATGTGAACCGCGCCTCACTGAAGCAGCTGGGGGGGGAGCCCAGCGGAGGGGGCAGCAGTACGGCTGAAGGGCTCGTAGGACATAGGGAGGGGAGGGAAGGCGGCACCCCCACCCCCACACATACCCCCAGCCTGACCCCCCCTCTCACGCAAGCCCTGCTGGGCCAGGCCTGCTCAGGCTTCGAGGAGGCTGTGGAGGGGGTGCGGTTCATCGCCAACCACATGAGGAATGAGGACGATGACCAAAGCGTAAGTCGCTGTACATTATAGTGCCCCCCCCAACCCTAAACCCAACCCCACACACATATTTTTCCTACTGTGCCACTTCTCAGTCTGATCCCNNNNCCCCCCACCCCTACAACGTCACAGAGGGGGGAATTTATTTTCATCCAGATTACTTAATAATTCCTTATAATGAAAGCCACAAGTAAAGTTACCTTCTTGCCATTTCACACACATGAACGAAATTGTGCTTCTGCAGAGCATCAGACAGCTAGAACAAGAGATGCTGAAGAATGACCAATAAATACTGAATATATAGAAAAAATACATAACCGTACGTAACAATGACTCAGTGTAAGTCAAAGGTACAAAGAAACAGTAGGTGAAAGACATATAGACAGCAGAATTTGCAAAATGACCTTCTAATGCAAATCCCACAGGTCGTTTGATCACCATAACTGGGATCGCTTTACATCCAAGCGTTTGCTTACTTCTGCTATTGAAACAGCTCCCATTTCCCAGAGAGGCAGTGCATTACACTAAAGCTCCGTCCGTATTTGAGAACCTTTACAGGTAGCAGGGCGTGGAGGGACAGCGGAATGCTGTCATTTTAGCTCCCCGGTGAGGACCTTCTGTTGTACACTTTAGTGAGGCACTTAACCTGCAATAAAATATCCACTTCAGATTTTGAACCACTTTCCAGAAAATCTTCAGTCAAGAAGTAATATATTAATAATAAGAGGGGAGGTGAAACATATCAGTATTAATCATGAATAACTTGGAATCTGTATACTTTCTGTTGATGAGTATTTATAAGAAGAGTGTGATATACTACTAAAAATAATGGCGATTCTTTATAAATGGAAAGAGGAAATGCGGTTCTGCTGTCATACAATATAAATGGTCTTCGGCAATTCTGTCTGTCCTTCTGACTGCGTATGCACCTCTCCATAATTACAGGAAGTAATTTAAGCGCTTTCCAGTAGACATGGCTCGGGACACAGTGTCAGTGCCCATATTGAATGTCATTGGCCCGGAATCAGTCTCTTTACATATCAACCTCTGCTCTCACCCCCCTTCATAGGTGATTGAAGACTGGAAGTACGTCGCCATGGTGATCGACCGGCTTTTCCTGTGGATCTTCGTATTCGTTTGCGTCTTCGGCACGGTCGGCATGTTCCTGCAGCCGCTCTTCCAGAACTATACAGCCAAGACCATATCGCACTCCCCTGGCTGACCCACGAGGGTGTTCTGGACGCTGCCCTAAATAAATGCTGACCTGGCTGGAGGGTGCAAAAAAAAAAATAAAAGATGGCCCCCACCCGAACAGAGTCGTTTTTACCCATTATTGACCGGGACTGATGGACGGCCATCCTCACAAAGATTTATAGATAAACTCTCAATAAACAGTCAAAATATAAGAACAAGTGTTTTGGAGGCGTTCCCAGTCCGTTTTCTCCCACTTCATTCTTGAAAGATATAAGCAGAAGTAAATCAAGAAGACAGGACACATTTATATACTTTACTGGCAGCCCTATCGGCCAATCATAGGCTTCTGGCCATCTATATCATCAGGGCATCCACCAGACCGTACCCCGGCCGCAAATGCGGTCCGCCGCAAGAAAACATGCTTTGACAGCTCAAGCGGAGCAAAAAAAAAAGGAAAAAAAAACAGTATACTTGTTTGGTTTACTCTAGTATTCCCTACCATAGCACAACAGAGCACGTCTTTCGTGTGACCATGTATGTTACGTTTTTACCTTCCGTTAGCTTATCATAAAATGTGTTCTTCTTGGAAAGAAAGTGATGGAAATGATGTGAGTAGATGGACGGTGCATATCTACACGAGACCGATACATATTGCCTGTGAAGAGTATTTTAAATGTTCAGTTGAGTGAATTGATGATGTGAGAGCAGCTGTCTGTCGCACTTGTGGAGAGTGTGGGGTTGGGTCCTGACTCAGCATGTATTTAATGAGAAGTAAAATAAGTTCAAGTAATTATGATTAAAAACAAGCACGTAGAGATCTGGGCAGTTCTATGGATGTCAGATGTTTGAAAAGCGAATGGGACAAACTACATTCTTGTCGTATCTCTTCTTAGCCTCATAACATATATGGTACCCAGATTCCTCCTTTCTCCCACCCTTTTCTTGTACTCCATGCCTCTAATTAGGATGCCTGTAGCTATGCTGCATGAAAAATAATGGAAAGTGCTGGAGGCTATAAACTGTTCAAATCGCCCATCTTAAATCTCTGTGCTGTGTTCTTATGACCGATATTTGTGGTATGTTAAGTACAGATTACTGTATTTTTCTTGTCCTTACTGTAAAAATCTCTTCCTCCAGTCCATCATGAATATGCACAGAATGGATCATCTCCATTTTTTTTACTGCACTCATTCTCCAGGTCCACCTGCTGATTTGTCTTTTCCACTCTCCCGTAATTCTATTATATATCACTCATCTCTTCCATTTTCATCCTTCCTTCCTTTTGCCTCTCATCTCCTCCACGTTCTACACGTCTTTCAATCCTGACTTGTCTCTCTACATGCCGAGATGCTTGTACATTCACCCCCAACTCCGTGCAGCCCTCGTCGGTCAGAGGCTGTCGTTCTCCGTTCGGCCACCGGATCTGTGCTGATGCCGTTTCCCTAAAGATGTGCACTTTTCCAAATTGTGCCTGGATACATTTGCTACGTATTAACAGGCACTTGAGCTGATATGCATAAAGGCTCTTGAACATAATTGGTGAGGAATCTTGTATTCTGGGTGATGGGAAATTGATGTGGTAAAATTAGCCGTGAGTAATTCAGGTTAGATTATACAGCAGGAAGTCATGCAGTCTTAGCTTTTTTTCTTGTTCTATTTTTTTTCTTTCCGGTCTAATTATTTAAATGCATCTCACCCACATGGTCTTAGTATAATCTCATTCTTTTAAACGTTAAGTTAAAAGGTAACAGAAAAAGAGATTTTAAATAAAGTGCAGAAGAATTGCAAGGGAATACTGTGAAATTTAATCATCCATAGATCCATCCATCTTCTTACCACTTCTAGTATAGGGTCACAGGAAATTTAATCGGTATACTCTTAATCTTTAAACTGGTCGGAAATTACACTAGAATAACGTGAACGTAATCTCTCCAAACGGTAGGCATGTGAAGACGCCATGAAAAACCCATCCAAGTACAGTAAAACCATTCCTGTCATATACTGACAGTAATTATCCATTTATTGCTCGGACATTAAGCAGACACCTTAAGAGCAGAGGAGATTGTCTTGGACACGTCTTACTAATAATTAGCTCAGTACTCCATTGAGTAAACGTGGGAAAAAAAAGAAACTTCACAACTGGTTATATGTTTAATAACTTATGTACCATAGGACATTATACTTTCCATGTACATGACTCGGACAAGACCAAAATTACACAAGATTTTTTTTTTTTTACTTTAAGTTGGAGAAGTTCCATCTACTGAAAAATGGCCACAAAATGAAGAAAAAACGAATTGGGAAGCACATGCAGCGATGAACATTTTACGACAGAACAAAGTGTTCCTTTGATATTTACTGAATGAAAAAACCTCTGGTAGCATGAGGAAAGAGGCACATCTTTAACTGGTAATGGGTGTATTGCATCTAGATGGGAGAGGTGCATGTGGGAATCCCCCTGACCAAAACAAATACCCACCCCCACCTTCCCCAACATTTCCGTGATGTAATTAGGTGAGCTGTTGAAAGCCGCTAGTTCTTTTCGCCAGGTTTGTTGTCGTCTTTGTGGTACTCCAGGAAGAAGTCATTGCAGGCGACCGTGAGGGCACCCACCAGGATGATGAACTCGGTGAAGTCCACCTCGCCGTCGTTGTTGGCGTCCAGGTCGTTCATCACTTTCTCCACCGCGTCCTTGTCTTGGGCATTCTGTCGGACAGAGGCGGAGGACTGAGCTGAGGCTGATAGTGCGTTGCAGCGGCCTCCCAGGTGTTGCGCGACAAGCTTTTATTATAGAGAGGTGTTCAATGACTCATCATGGAAGCACTGGATCAAACTACCTCCGATAATGAGATATACACAATTATAGGAGTCGTTTTACACAGATTTCTGTAATAGAATGTTGATCATCATCTTCCCACGGATCTGAGTATATGTTAATATCTGGGTACATAGACTTATACGGATGTGAGATGTCCGGCGTCTCATTCTTTACCCCGAGATAATTGCCCAGCTCTTGCGTGAGCATCTCCTTCAGTTCTGCACGACTCAGAGTGTACTTGTCGCCCTCATTTCCTGAGTACTTGTGAAACGTCTGGATCATCAGCTGCATGGCGTTTTCCAGGTTGGAGGTGTTCTCCGGGTTTTGGCTAGTCATGCTGATAGCCAACGGGGTCAAATGAAGGAAAGACAGAGAAGCAAAGAAAGGGGGAGGGGTGACGTGGGTAGAGAAAGACAACAGAAGTGCAGACACAGGGGGCCCCGGTCAGAGAAAGCAGTAACTTAACACACCTATGTCCGTGGCTGTTGGAGAATTGGTAACAACGGTGAGATACATTTAAAAGTCACTGTTTACCAAGTGTTACATCAATTATGTAACTAACAGCATCGCCTGTGCTCAGCTACGGTTCTACTTAAGCTTTTTGTCAAGGCTACTTGCAGAGGCACCGCGACAGCTAGAGTTACAGAGAGGACGCGACCATCTCGTTCGAACTTCACAGATCTCCATTATAGCCAGCATCGCCCTAACCCGATTAGATGAAAGCCAAGGGAAAGAGCAAGGATCTATTAAGGGTTATATTGAGACTGAAGAGCGCAGCAGAAAGGTTAACAAAGCAATGTGAGCCCAAAATAAGTATTCATTTATGCACAAGGCGAGCCAAGGGACTGTGGCCAACAACCAAAAATAGATTGATTGCTGCTGGGATGGCAGGATACCTTGGAAACAGACATAAATAACAGCAGTAGTAGTACAAGGTAAGGGATATGCAAAATCCATTGAATTCTCTTTACTCCTTCAATTAAGGGCTATTTATTAAGGCTTTTATGAACATTGGCTAAATAATCCATTATCCAGAGTGCGGCTGGTGTCCTTCCAGGTGCACCATCATACTCACTGACAGCGGAGAGAGGAGACGGAGAGAGAAAAGCAGAGATCGCAGCCAAGGGAGATGTTCTGGCGCTCATTAGCGAGTCATTCCTTAAGCAAACACATGTGAGGTGGTAACGGAGCGACGCCCCAAGGCCGCCTGAGCTCTACAGAGAGAAACACGTCGTTCCTCTCTGAACCTCATCCTTACCTGGATGATGGTAAGATGCCAGTGATGTTGTCCACAAAGAGAAGAAAGGCTGGTATGGGGAGAAACCCTGCCAGCCACTTAAATATCCTCTCAGCCTCCTCCCATTTCTCCCCATGGTCTACTCCTGTTTCTCCATACCTTGTTCCTCCTGTAGTTCCCCTCACCCAGCCTTCTCCACTCAGTCAGCACAACCCACAAACGTCACTCACTCAGAAAGAACAACAGGTATAGCAATTACAAGGGAAGCAATCGAATTACCCCCCCACCCCCCCCGAAAGATTATTTTTATTAATTAGCACTCTGCCTATATAAGATTGTGCATGTTTCATTGCTTGAGCTCGTCAGCGCCGAAGACATTAAGCTCAGTGTTAAGAGTGAGAGAGTGCATCACATACGTGTCGCAGTCATGCTTACCGTCACATGTTTGGCGAATTAAATTTAACCAGTGATCCAAGTCTGACCATTGAAGTAGATGATGTCCTTGTCAGTGTTCGGACCATTCTAGAACGTTTGGGAGATGCAGGGATGCCCCATCATTTACCATGTCTCAGACCTCAGTCACCGGTGCCCCGGAGTCCTACCTCACCAGGGCATTTTCTTATGCATCCAAAGCTTTATAGTCATTTGTATAAGTACAGGTATGATGAAATACTTGCTTGCGTACCCCTGCCAACTTAAACAATGTATAACAATCAACGACAGTAAGTTGCAGTAACGGAATAGGTAACAATAATATACACTATACATAGTGCTGTACTGTAATATGCAATAACATACAAGTAAGGCAAGGTTCCTGGGGTTTATTTATTATATGTATCTTACATACATTATATGTAATGGTGTGAATCTGATACTGGCAATGGGAGATTGGGTTGAGCTATGTTGTGTTCCGGCAGTGTAAAGACAGAAGAAGCTGCCTGTGAATTGTCGCAAGGGGCATTTACTAATCCATTTCTCTTCTCCTCCTGCTGACTCTGACATCACGGCTCCCTTCCAGGTTGGATTATGGGAGCAGATGCTCCTCAAAAGTGACCTAAGTCGGCACATTCGGTCCTGATGATGGAGACCAGGGCAGGGACCAAGCTGTACTCCCCATCATTGAATGAAACTTTAGTACAGACATTGCTGTGACATCTGGGCTCTGAAACCGTGATATCAGCACTCAAATTTAATGGCATAACAAAGGAACGGACTAACATTGCTGTAAAGAGAAAACAAACCATCGATTTATTACTAATTTATGTATTTAATTAGGTTATTTTATTATTTTACAACAAATTAGTTTTAAAATACTTGGGTTTAATTTTTAATAGTAGCAACAAGACGGAATGCATTGGAACAAACGCGGGTTGTGTGAAAAGGAGGTAATTAGATGATTCTGCCCAGTTTGGGATAAAAATAGCAAGGTGATGTCATGTTAAAAAGTGAGAGAGGAGGGTAAGGACGCATCCTGGTAAACACTGGATGGAACAATGGAACTTCTGATCTTTGATGGCCATTTGATCTACTTAGTTCACCAGAAGGTTAATGGTTCAAATTACTTGAGGGATTGCCTGCTGCAGGTCTGTTACTCTCTCTTACACACAAATCGGCAGACCCAAACACACACACATGCACACACACACAACCAAGCAGGACATATTAGTAACGCACACACAATGGAAAGAGCTTCAAAGAGAGAGTAACACAAGTCACATATAACACAGTGGGAGCAATAGCCTGACAGAGGTGACAGGTTGATTGACCCAGCGTGCAAGATTGTCACAAACAATTCCTCTACTGATTCTCAACTGCATAAACACGGAATAAAAGGCAAGTTAGTAACAATGGGCTCCGTTGAGGGTGATTTTCATTATCCTTCTGTTGATGGCAACATAAGCAAAATTATCAACGGGGAAAATGGGCAAACATGAAAAATGGAGGACCAAGTGGAAAATATGCACATGCGACGTGAAACAAATCTAAAGTAAGACAAGAAGATGAGATTAAATGGTTGGAGAGCAAGGCAGAGGCCCTGGTCTGATATGTAACCTAAGGAGCCGCTTCAGGCAAATCTCCCATCTGACATAAATGTGTCACACCTCAATACTTAGGCTTGTCCGTCACCTGTCTCCCCACCTGCAGCCAATTAAGACTCCCAGCTCTTAACCTAATTACTAAGACCCAGTGCACTGACACGGACACATTATATGACTCCACACCAAAACTATTTGTTTTGCAGGATGTGCTACTCTAGGGTAACAGCTTCTCTTATCACTGCAAAATATGTGGAGCATGAAACGGAATATCCCGAACACACTGGCAAACAGAAAGGAAGAAATCAGTCTGATTCAAAATGGGGCTAAATACTCATGGAAATAAATGTTTACTCCAACAATGAGTCTGCAGTAACTTGTACTTGACCTTTTGCTTTCAGAGGGGCATCTGGACCAGAGCGTTCTGTCAATTAAAAATTAAAAAATACTTTTTATTATTCTCTCAATCAGTTTGATACTATACATACTGCTATACATACTTTTAAAACAAAATTATTATTGTATTTCATTATGCAGTGCGTCATATCTTTATTATTGCACATATAAAGATATTTTATATAAAATACACAGACATACATGCACACACGTTCAACTGTGCTATTATATTAACCATAACTCATACTGGTAAGTATAGGGCATAGGACAGAATTTGCCCAGGATGGATCTTTTGCTGAGAGCTGACGTGCCTTCAGGCTTAAAGAGCAATTCCCTGGGTCTGTAGCTTGTGGGTAGAGCACAATGTGAGGAGAATGTGCTGGATTCAGAGCAGGTGTCTGACACGTCGTGGCGTTCAGGCGGCCCAAGAGCCTGCGCTGAGAGGGAGGCAGCAAACCGAAATCATACACACGTTTCTGCTCTTCAGAAGCAGCACATGATGCAGCTGATCCTTCTTGGAACCGTCGTCTGTGATAGATGTGAAGGAAGGAACCCTGGAACTGGGCCACATCTCTCAGCCGATCGATCCATCCAACCAGCCTTGTCGTTCTACACGTTTCTAGCGGGACGAGATAAACACAGTGGGCACATCCTCAGCACAATGACAGCAGAAGTGTTTTTTTTTTTTTACCGGATAAATAAAACAAAATGAGAGCTCTGGCCACTGCTGTTCGACAGACAGAGGGGAAGCCGCATGATTTGTTTTAAAGCTACGAGTGTACAGGGCTTCTGGTTACTTCCTAACGTGTAAAGGAGACCGTGCGTTGGGTTACCGGCAAGAAAATGATACCTCCAGTTAGTAAACTAAGTAATGACAGCCTCTCGTAAAATATTAAAAATTAACCAAGGAAAGGAGGAAATTAGCAGACTACTCCTGAGACACATTTTTCATGTTTTGGGCTTTAATAATAAAGGGGCTGAAGTGTGCATTTAAAGCAGGAACAGACGCAAATTTAACCAACGCTGCTCTAAGCATTTTCTACCAACTACCTTAATTAGCCCCTGATTTACACATGAAATGCTGAGAAGGTGATACAACTACAATTGGGATTATAGGGGATTATGGAGATTTAAGAATGAAAGTTTTAATTGAAAGTCTTTGAGGACAAATGTAGTCAGACACGTAGCCAAGTAGTAAAATTACAGGTTTGAACCCTCCTTGAAATTTGCCACACACACCCCCCCCAAGTAAAATTCATTTCTGGCTACGGGCCTGATTATACCTGCCATAAATAGCCCCACAAAACCACCTGCATTAGCTATTTATGCCACATAAATACCCCAATATGTGTTTCCAGGTCATGTGATCCTAGCCCAGTAATTGCAGTACGGACAGACCTGTTGTGCAGTAAGTGACAAATTGAGGGAGATGTGAGAGCAATCAGTGAAATTGTTGGGGGGGGGGTATGGAAACTGAATGGCTAATACAATCCAAGAAAATCAACAATGATGCTTTAGTGAAAAGACTTCCCAAGGATCCGAGTTTTGCTCTGAAACATCATTCATATTGATCAACTTCCTATTCACCGAGTGATTCATGAGGTCCTGCAGCCAGCAAGCTGGAATCCCACTTTAAAAATATTTCTGAAAATATTTATTTGAAACCAAACTTGCATCGGTCACATCGAGCTTGTTGTATTTATGTTTGTTGATGAATATGCAGTGTCGAATCAACAAGCGATATTTGGTTTGCTTGGTCAGCTTCCTATGTGCTTTGGAACGGTGTTATCACATCACGCTAGGTTTTCGTGAGCTGTTTTAGTGGCGCATTAATTAGTGTCAGCATTGAGTTTTGAAAAACTAGCATTGCTTTATTATAATTCAGTTAAATGGTTCAGTTAAAATACTTGATTAGCTCCATATTTAGTTTATGCATCAGCGAAAATTTTGTATTTTAATAATTTGTCGTCCTTTTTTGTCACATTATTTATAACAAGGTAAACACATTGACACGATTATGTATAACCATGAAGACAAATGCAAATAAATAAATACATTGCTCTCTTAATCTAGCCCAAGCCTCATATCAGCTCCAACCCTTTACCAGATGCTAATGTGAATCCTAAGCTTAACCCAATTCTTAATTTTTCTGCCAGTGGGTATATATATCTTTTAGGGTAGCAGATAAATTTTTTTTTTCATTATTTTTTGCTGCCCTGCCTCATGCATAGTGTGTAGTGATTGTCTGAATTATTTGTTTTCACTACTGAGTTTGAGTTTATAGGTTTTTTATATTATCAAAACCAAAATAATACATATATACAAAAAAGGAGAACCCCTTCACAAAGAAATTAAACACACTGAATATTTTGCATTACAAGAAACTTAAGGAATTAAAAAACATTGGTAGGTGAAGACATTAAGCTACATTTTAGCCTTCAGTCTTCATCTGGAGGACTTGAAACTTTACCCACCGAAATACTCTGCTGGAGTCTGACAGCCTTTTATACACACATTTTCTTTGGAAAATGGAGTTCCACCCATCCACTTTCTGTGACTGCTTGTCGCAGGGGATCCAAATGCACAAGGCAGGGAAGAACCCTTAATGGGGCAGCAACCCATCACAGGGCACACACACTATTCACTCTCTCTCTCTCTCGCTCTCTCTCTCTCTTACACACACACGGGCAATTTATTAACTCTAATTAGCCTCAGCATGTCTTTGGCCTGTGGGGGGAAACCCAGAGGAAACCCTACAATAACATGAGGAGGCCATGCAAACTCCACACACATGGAACCCAGGCGGGGACTCAAGCCCCAGAGGTGTGAGAAGACAGTGCTAACCACTGTACCTCAGTGCTACCAGCTTACACCCATCTATCTCTCACTGGGTCACCAGAGGCCCTGGAGTCTGCTCCATTCAGCACAGAAGACAAAGCTGGACTTCCCAAAACAGCAACTGAGAGACGGTAATTAACTTAACTGCAGGCAGTGTTTGTACTCTTCACTGAAACTAGAGAAGCCTATAAAGACACATATGACAGAGGTGGGATTCAAACCCACAACCCTTCCAACCTGGTGATTAGTTACAGACGTAGGCACCAGGAGCATCTAGTCAGGAGTGAACAAACTGGTCGATGTTCAATAAATTGATTTCATTTTCTTTAATGAACTCTCTTTACTTTTTACTATAGTTTCGTGCAGTTTTTTTGTGGAGACATAATAAATGAATCTTCTGATGCACGTATTCTTATAAAACTACCATCTGAAATACACCAAACACCAATGATGCTGCTAATATTTTCCACTAGGTGGCGCTAGGTGACCATATAATGAATAAATATCACAGGAACGCAATTGGGTGTATTTCACAATAGTGGCCTAACACTAAAGAGCACAACTTGCTTAAATTAGTTACTTTGTATATAATTACATTGCAGTAATTGCGTTAGTTGCCTGTCTATCTACAGTGTAAAACTCTTGTTCCTCACCAGCAGCTATCCCACTGTACAGGTTTTTAACGATGTCACTCTGTAGCGTCATTAATGGCATTCTGAGCCATGGATCCACCAGGGCGACAGTCTTCTATGTTATTTTAATGTTTTTTTTTAATCCCCCCTCCCCAACTGCCAGTACAATATATGGAGAATATTCACAGTGATGTCAGATTCCATGTCAATAATTCAAAGTGAACATTTGCTGTGTGCCTTTCCGGTGTCTGCTGGTGTGGCAGAGTCAATCTCAGCACCATCTCGGACCACAGATCCTCCCACACGGAATCGCCAGCAGCTTCCCTTCCCTGACGCCAATAGACTATTCTGGTCACTCAGTAATTAAACATTACACATTAAAATGTACTGCATCAAAGTAACACACAGTACCATGATTCAAATGTAATTGAGGGTGCAACACCAGCTTCAAACAGAGAGAGTGTGAACCCGAAGCGAAGAGAACTGAATACTGACAAGTCTAACGCTGTATTTACCGGAGAGTGACCTTTAAAAACATAGCTGTCGAATTGTGTTTGCTGCCTGTGGTCTGTCCTCTTGTTGCTGGGTCAGGGAAGTTATTTCTCCATGTGACGCTTCATAAAGCTGGCAGCTCGCACAGAAGAAGACGCTGGCTGACGGCCTAAGTGGTCGAAGGCTGCGCAGTCTTGACATCCTTGAGTTGGCAGAGGCAAATCACGATGCAACACAGAAGACCGTATTCACCGTGCATTTGCCATATTCTGTGTGTCGATGGCCCTCAGTTTTCAGATCTTTGTACATTGCTATTATCATAGCTACTTAATATTTTTATAGTTAAATATTGTGTCCATAATAATAAATCAATGCAAAAAAAGCTGATGTTAATTTAATATATTGCTATGCATCAAATATGGTATCATACTGTATATTAACACTGCAAATATTACAACCTATATGTGGCATTAACATATTACCAACATTTAATTTAATCTTAGCAGCTGTTACAATTTATTTTTTTTTTATTCTAATTTCTAGACAAACAGGACTTGCCCCAACAAGCATCACTGCAAATAATTTAACCCATAACTATTTACGGTTGAGTGTTTTTCTGACGTTTTATTGGCAGTTTGGTTGCGTACTTTACTACTGGTAAAACTGACTTACGTGAGGTCCTTCTTGTGACGCCAGAGTAACGGTTTTCAGCAATATAAATGGGCTTATATTAGACAGACTGAAAAAAAACATCTTAATATTTCATGCACTTAATTCACGGCGGGCTCTTGATTTATAGGGCTGAACCCAAATGTGGTCTGCTAGTGTCCATCTTAGCAGCCTGATAATGGTAATAACATAAAGACGAATTCAGTTCTCCTATTCTCATCGTTGTGGACGATTACTACTTAACACCATAACGCAGTTTACAAATATACAAATTAAATATTTAAGCACAATGCAAAAAATGTCATATAATAAAAATCGTTTTTATTCAATGTCATACAAATAAATACAAACACAGTTATTTGGCTATCCAATTAAATCTGACGACCTATGTTATAGCAAAATCACTTACATTTCGTCTTATATAAACTATTGGATCTAGACAATTGTCCCTGACGTCTTCATCGGTTGTACACTTCCATGTACTGATACACAGACTTTTATAAAGAGGTTTGTATTTGACAGCTGTACAATAACTTACAGTTATTAACATATTAAATGAAAGCGATTTTATTACACCGTGGCTTTACGTAACTCCTGAAAGCTCTAGGCTATTTATCCTCGGCGCACGTACAGCGTACTTTAAAACACTGGCTATTTCGAATCACGTCTGAGCACTATAAAGAAGAATTCTACAAAGTTAGAAACAATACAAACAGTGATTCTAAACGGCACCTGAATATTACGCAAAAACATTTACAGTTAGGATAGCAGTATATAAAACAATTAGTTTTCATAAAAATAGACATTGTCCACATCATCTCCCATAAATACACGACACTCCGACTACGAAAAAGCTCAGCATTTATTTGGAGATTTCACTAAGAATTTTGACAAATATACTCGACCAAATGTACTATGCGCGTTTTGAAAATGATATATTCTAACTAATAATAGGGTTTTTCCACGTAGAAGCCCAGCTCCGCGTTACTCATCTCGGTCTCCTCTGCTCCATTCCGTTCGGTAAGAATCCTGCGATAATAGGCACTGGCCATATGAGGGCAGCAACGCTCCACACAATTATTACTAAAGTCATGAAGCAGGCGACCAGAGTCGACTCAATAGGTTTACGGTTCTGTCTCCAGTTCTTATCCCCGTTCAGTTCATCCAAGCCAAACTCAAGGCAGCAAAAATGAAGGGAATCTCCCGTTTGCAGCGAGGGTGACCTGGTTTGCCCAAAGCGCCTGTTTCGCGCTAGACCGCATCCAACGCACAGACGGAATTCCTGCTGGCCACCAGAGACTCCGATGTGCTCGACGAAGACGGGTGAGACCACACGGTTGAAGGCGGCGGAGAAGAAAGCCCTCCCGTGATTGTTGATGGTGTACACCAGCACATCGCACTGGAAGCCGAACTGCTTGTCCCATCGAGCGACCAGCGAGGTGGGCCGGAGTCTCTGCACGCTGACATTGCAGACCGGTTGAAGCGACGTTTCGGACGAAGCTTCGCTTTCCTCCACCGATCTTTTAGAGTACCTAACGTCCACTTCCAGGTTCGCCAGAAACCTATTGGTGGAGTTGATCGGGGGGAGTAAAAGGTCTTCTTCGTTCCAGGCTTGAGACCAGGACAAGAGTGCTGCTGTGGTGGTCAGCGCCAGCAGAAGAATTGGAGAATTATTCAGCATGGCACAGCCTGCTTCTGCTCACATGGTGTTCCGCAGGCTGCAATGTAGCTGAGGAGGTGTCGGCGCTGCTTTCAGCGATCACAGCGCCGTGCGCGCACACACACACACACACACACACACACACACAGACAGAGCCACTCCCGCTGCTATGACAGCCCTGGACTTATCTGGTATGATGTGCTTAAACAGAACCATTAACGCATTTACGCCGCACACAATGTTCTCTCATTACCTTTTATTTTTCCGACACCTAAAAAGCCTAACCTGAAAGTGGCAGTATTCCTCTTAACTCGTGACGCGAGGGGCACCTTTCACAAATTTCCATTCAACTTGCAGGTCTACCGACTGTACTGTATGAACTTGTGTCTGAGCTGTAGTATTACCTTTTATGCACACATCAAATCCCGTCGTTTGGGTATGTCTGTTATTATTATTGTTATTATTAGACATACATACTTCTATATGTTTAGGAGGCTTTTTTTTCAAAGGTTAAATCCCCAAATTATTTGAAACTCTATAAAATTATGGGGCTAAATTAGAGATATTTCTGTATCTTTTTTTAAACAACGTACGCAGTCCAAGAATTGCGTTCAAACATAATATGTGTATCATACATTGTAAGTTTCTTTCTATAATAAATAAAAACTGCAAACCTCGCATTTCGTGTCCTGTGAAGAATATCGTAGATCTAATGGACAGGAATCTTATTTGCGGGGGGGAGGGGGAGAGTTCTATTGAAGTGCATTCTGTTAAAATTATTTTTTACAAGTTGATGATCATATTAAGAAAAACATTAATAATCTCCGCCTATTTGTCGAATCTGAAACAGATGTCTTCTGTTCCACCTTTTTATATAAAAATGAAATATTTTATAGGACATTGATATGTTTCGCGGTGGGGTTGTTTTGGCGGGAGGGCAACCGTGCCAGAAGATTCTAACACACAACGACGTTTCCGTCCTCTGCAACTTAAAATAACCGAATTGAAGGCAAACTCGTTTTGCTAGATAGACCACAGTGTATACAATTTGTGTCAAACAATGATTCACCTGCAACCACACGCTCCGTTCCTCCATTGGCTCTGTGTGGAGTCTGCAAGCCTGAGTGGGTATGCTCCAGGCTTGCTGTGACCTTGCTTTAGATAAGTGGATCTGTGAAACAGACACGTGGATTGTGGTGATGCCTTCTAGCTTTGCGTTTCTGTTTCTGAGTCAGACAGATGCATAATGATTTTTAAAGAAAAATGGAAAACAGAAAATTCCTGACCTCCATTTGCGGGAATTACCCCACACTATCCGAGTATATCTAATAATTAAACTGTATTCCAAGTGAGACCGGGCAGATTAAAAAATATTTTCTATAACTGCTGAATCAATAGGGGTCTTTTTTTTGGCACACCAGTGCCTGGTTAATTCATCTGTAGATTGAGTCTGCTCTGGGTTGGGTTCAGTTAGAGCCCAGTTTTATTTAAGCAGAGCAGTAAGCATTGATTTTGCTTGGTTTTGGGGGCTAGTCTGTTAGGTCTGTTTTCTCTGCGCCTGACAGTAGCCTACAGGCACTGACTTGGCGGGTTGGGGTAGCTGGGGGTTCATGGTCCTTGACCAGCATTTGGCTCTGGGCTTCTGGTTGGTCAGTTTCTGCATTGTGGGTGAGCACATGACCCCAGATGGCCATCATTCCACAGCTGCTGTACTGTGCTGCTGGCATTCTGTCTCTGGGGTCCAGGGAATTTGTATGGGTTCTGCAGATGGGCCAGCCTTCTGTTTCACCTCTTGGGACAGTTAATAAAGTATTACTATCCAAATAAAGATACAAAAAGATTTACACAAACTCATATTTGCACACTTGTAAACTCATATCCAAGGTACGGGGGATAAACTGAAGGAGATGATCGATTTAGTTAGACTGCTAGCCTTGCGGCTAACCATGCAGAGGCTATCCATAGTTTGTCTTTTCTTATGTCTGCCTGCCTAGCGGGGATGCCACCGCTGTACCCAGGCGCTGCTGGATCCATGTCTGCACACTTGGCCAGCGGATCAGCATTTTGGCTTCTCTTCGAAAACGTTCATATGGAAAATTTTAGCTAATCTCTGAAAATGAATGAAAAGGGCTGAAAACCACTTCTAACGCCAAAATGTGTAACAACAGAGAATTTTCATTACAAGAGTAACAGTATTTTTTGAGAATCACCTAGCAAAGAGAGGTGCCTGCAGAGACTTTGGATTGGTGTGGCCTTCCGGGGCCAGTTACAGTAGGTCTACGGGATGGTTGCCAGGTCTGTACCCAGAAATAAAAGCTCATTCGCTGCATGAAGTGCATCAGTCTGAGAAAAAACGCGATTAGTAATTTGCTAATCATATAGTACTAACTATGCACAAATAAACTGTGCCATTTGACTGGCTTAAGTAAGTTGATACTATTTGATACTGATACTAAGAGGGCAAAATTGTGTAACTGCTACTTTTGCAACCAGTCATAACCGTACCATAGAATAGCATAGGGTACACATACAATTTCATACCATACCATTCCATTCCAAACCATACCATACCATACAATTTCATACCATACCGTACCATAGAATAGCATAGGGTATCATAGCACACCAATCCGTACCATACCATATCATACCATAGCATACGATTACAACAAAACATTTACCCATATTTAATCATTTACACATAGAGAATACAGTGTTTTGATGTCCGTTCATATGATCTATGTTTTGTTTTTTGTTTTTTTCTCTTCCTCATGCCTATCTGCTACCCTCAGTGCTACTTCCTGAGTGTGCAGCAGAGGCTGGGTCTCCATGCAGGGGAACAAAAGCCTTCCGCTAGGCTGCTGTTAGTTGAAGACCTGGAATCTTCTCATTGCCCTTTTCTCAGCGTCATTAACAGCAGCTCAAGGATTTCAGTTACGTCACTCAGGAGTCAGACAGCCTGGATCCAGGACAGCTGCCTCAGTCCGTTCCAAGTGAGTGCATTATTTTAGTTTGATAATGTGTTAATTAGTGGAACACTCATAATCACCCAACATGACATCTCAGTTGATAAACCCATATTATTCTGTCCTTATGATTTTCATTACATCTTCTCATGTTTATTACTTTGCAGAATATTTTCCGGCACAATTCGTACTTGCTAATGCTCTGCAAAGAAGTATTTAAATCAATCTGATGACCAATCTGATGACCTTTATATACAGCACATCTGAGTTTCATGCACTTTAGTTATCTGTCTGGTGCAGAAACAGGTACCAGAGATTGGTGTATTGCACTAGTACTAATTTTACTCTTTCAGCGACGTTCTCAATCTTTATTCTTGATAATTTCACTGTCATTGTAATTATTCTGTTCTGTGCATACCTAATGTCTGCTCAGAGGTATAAGGTAATTGACATATTGCTTTGATACATTTCTCCACCAATTTTTCCCTCTTTTCATAGCTAAAATCAACTAGTCTGGCACAGGAAATGGTTCAAGTGTATTCCCTTTCACTGCTACAGCCAATCAATGAGCAACCTGCTGGTGTTACAATATTTATTTGCACCGTCGTCTGAACATTAAGGTTGTTGCTGCATTTAATGAAATATGTTAATGCGGCAAGATTGATCCTTCAACACTGAAATTATATTTATTAGAGCATGTATCATTAAACTGAATGGTACGCATATTCTTGGTCCCGTTGCCAATGAAACTGACAAAAATGCCTTCATAGGAGAATAACACTAAAACTAGGTTATTTAACAGTTCCGTGTGTTTACAATGATTAGGATTATTTTAACTATGTGATGCTGGTGTCATTCATGTAATAAAACAAGAATTTAAATTTTAAAATCATTGACACTGATAAATAGTTCATAGCTAGGATAGGAAAAACCTAATATAAAAATTAGAATGAGCTAAAAAATAAGTATAGTAACTATTTGTAGTGAAAATTTTATAAGTGTGATCAGTGGTGACCAACTTGGGGTTTTATGATTTTACAAATTATACAAAATCAATTTACCAATCCTATCTGTAAATTATATAAATTTACTTTTATCCAATGGAAAGGACATTATACTATACTATACTATACTATACTATACTATAGTATGGAAAGTATTATACTATCCCTTGCATTACCATGGTGATTGATCACCACAAGCCACTTGCCTGCTCACAAGAACACAGTTAATGAAGCATAGCTGGCCCTAATTGGATTGATTAGTGAGGGTTATACTGGGTCAGCTGGGAGACCTGGAAAAGATACATCGTCAGAGATACAGTATTTTGTATTTTCTGTGGTTTTTCGTTTTTGTGGTTTAGTCCAAGTTTTTCTTTAATAAAATGTTTGAAACTAGTTAAATGTTTCCATCCTCCCTTTTACTATAAAGACTGTAAAGGTTTACCTTGGATAGCAAAGTGTTTGCTATGGAGAATAAGTTATATCCTTATGTATTTAAGATAATTGTAAACGTCAGAGGTATAAATCCAGAGCAAGATTTTGTTTCAACCAACCAGTTGATGGTGACCCTTTATACTCCCTTATACTCAACTAGCTGACTGAAACAAAATATTGGTCTGATTTTTACTTTCTGGAGCTGAACTATCCACCTATGGTTTTTTTGAACATTTCTGTTCCGTCACACGATTTCAAATGGACACGCGGGAAATCTGGTGCCAAGTTAAGCTACCGTACACCATGTATTTATCCATCTATCTACAGTGCGGCCTAGGCCAGTGTTTCTCAGCCCAGTCCACGTTTTTGCTCCCTCCCAGCTGCCTGCCAGATGGTCCCGATTTTTTGCTCAATACTGGGAACTGGGAAGGAGCAAAAACGTGGACTGTCTGGGTGTCCCCGAGGGCTGGGTTGAGAAACACTGGCGTAGGCAAAATTACCTGAATGCAAATCCACGAGGTCCTCCATTATATCAATTAAGGACCTAATATGAGGATTTCCAGAAGATGCGTCGTGATGAACACTGTCGTGGCATTCTCGCTTACTGTTTTGCCTCTATTAGCCGTTCTTCAGGATATCTAGGTCACTGGATGTCTGAATCACTTCTACAGTTCTCATCTAATATGACACCTGACACAGTAAGAATAAGATGAGCTGTGAAGCAGTTCCTTCTGAAGATCATCGGAGACAAGCAAACAATCAGAATGTAAAAAGGCCCCAGTGTTCAAATTAGTCATGGCTACTCATGGAACCTGTTATAGAAGAACTGACTACATTGTCTTTAAAGCCACAAAAGGGCTGTTCATTGAAATGGAAATGACATTTGCTTTTTCTAAGGTTTGTAATATCGGGATACTTAGGACTTAAGCAACCAACTCAAGAGTCAGTTGAAGTCAATACTCAACCCATATATGATCTGATGCATTATTTACCATTTGCACAACTACGTTAGAATGCTGATTTTCACATATCCCAACTTGCTCTCAATTGAGACATACACACACACATATGAATACACAGTGAAGACCGAAGCTGGGGACTGAGCACAGGGTCAGGCCATTTATCTGGCACCCAAGGAGCATTTTATTTTTTTTGGGGGGGGGGGGAGGTTAAGGCCCTTGCTTAGGGGTCCAACAGACATGTGACTATACCGCCAAGGATGGGATCTGAGTCATGACTGTTTGGATTCAGGAACGAACACTGAGCCACATAAACAGCCTAATCTGGGGGCATTTTTTGAGACGGGATTCAGTTCTTCTCAGTAAGGGAGACGGTTTTTACCCTGATTTGTGCCTGAAACCATCTCGCTCTTTGTTCCCCATTAGTATTAATGACTGTCCTGCAACATTTTTCGCTCTCATCCAAATTCCCAAATCCTGGACCCACAAAATATCAAAAAATACCTGAGACCATTTCCAACAGGTCAGCGATGACCACGAGGAAAATGTAAATTATTTCCTCATTCATTAATTATGCTATAAAAATGTAAATGGCTCCAGTGCCAAAAATGCAAATGGGACAGAGATAAAAGAAAAGAAAGGCTATAAAAGATTCATTTTCTTTTCTTTTTTTATTTAGGCATAAAAAAGTCTCGTTGGCCGCTGTACCTTGATGGCAGGAACGTGCAGCATGATTGGTTGGATGAGATTAGCTGTCCTGCACTCACGCCTCACAGCTCAAGTCCATCTGTAGAGTTCAGTCTGACTAGTCATTGATTCAGGCTCCAGCATGCCTTCCATGACAGCAGCCGTCTTTCTGGCCCCATTTCCAAGGTAACCATCTGACCTTAACACCTCACCCCTCCGCCCCAGTGCTGAGTCCTGAATTGAAGGAAAAGGACTATCGAGGAGAAATTGGCATGTGCTGATTCCTCCAGACTATCTCAGGCTGGTAGCAGCATGTTGATGCTGAAGATTGTGTATTTGAAAGTAGATGAAGGAAACACACTGAGTGGGGCACCCTTAAGCAGAAATGCCACAAATGGGCACACGAGCGGGATTCTTCTCAGCGGCACGGCATTACCAGGGTGCCATCCTGGGGTGGGCATTTGGATACGTTGGGTGGGCACCAGGGGGACAGGCAATCCATTTGGGTGGGCACTCAAACCCTCCCCTGCCCATCCGCAGCCAAGCCCCTGCTTCTCAGATGGAAGCCCAAGCAATACAGCTGATTACCCACAATGCACACACTCTGCCCAGCACCAGCTAACAATATTAATCTTCACCATATAGAATGAACAGATTGGGCAATAGCGCAGTCAGCACACCTGGCCAACATAAACCGCCATGATGCAACAGGACAGCCAGCACACCAGACGGACAT
>JAODKF010000147.1:13926043-13953294 GCA_026779585.1 Mormyrus proboscirostris | reverse complement strand
TGTGTGTGTGTGTGTCTGTGTGTGTCTTTCCCCTGACAGTATCGTAAAGACCAGCCAGCTGGAAGCACAGAGGCCATTAAATGTCTCCCATGTTTCTGTCTGGTGGACCAGCAGGCCCAGGGAGGCTTGTGCGGTTTAATGAGACACAGTCACACGTGTGCTCTGCCACACATAGTCACGCACACACACACACTCAGGTTAGTAATTAAATCTTTGTGGGGACTCTCCATTCATTTCTATGGGGAAAACTATAATCCTAACATGACGATCTACCCAGCCATAAACTTAACCAAATAAAACCAAACATAGTAACCAAACAAAAGACTTTTGACATTTTTACTTTTTTGATTGCATCCACAGATCTTTGTGTGGACCTGAAAAACAGTCCCCACAACGTCAGAATAACAGGTTTTTATCACATTGTAGGGAGCATTTGGTCCCCACAAGGTAACATAAAGCTAATTCCCACACGCACACACACACACACGCGGTGGCACCGCAGAATGGATCTAGGCTCTGTTCCCTCCAGTGCTGGGGTTTAACGACATGAACCGCGGGGCTGTGAAGTAAAGCTGCTTCTTCACTCGCCAGGCCGACACATCAGAATGCTGATCTCCGCTCGGGGTTAGAAACGCGCTGCAAAGCCCAATGGAAGCCATGCCCAGCCTCCTCGGATCAAAGCCGACATTTCCTTTGTTTTTTCTTCCTTTTCGTTCTTCTTGACAGCAGCCACACTACAGCCTGCCTAATGCCTAACGCCTCGCTGCTGTAGCAATACTGGGGGTGTCTGGCAAATTGGTCAGAGTCAGGGTTGTGCTTTGTGGGGGTGGGTTCAGTGGGTTTGGGGGGGGTTGCGTCTGGCAGGCTTCTGGGTTTAACAGAGGACGATTATTAGAGTACAAGGGTTTGATAGTATGAGGATTCTTGCGCCCCTCCCCACCCTTGACTGTGCCCCCTCACATGTAAGTGTATCATGTTCCCGCCATCCCCTGTTGTGCCCCCTTAACCCTACATTTGGGCGTTCCTCTTCATACTTTATGCACTTCAAACATCCGCAAAACCTGTTTGTGGGAGTTTTTCACCAAAATGTTCTGAGAGGAGAAGAAGAATTATTGGTTCAGAGTGATAACCAATCATATTGTAGAGTTGGTTGGTCCAAATAACTAGCGAAGGCGGGACCAAGACATCTGATTGGTTGGTCCCTCCTCCTCTAGTTGCTTAGACCCACCTCCTCATTGGTTATCTTTCTGAACCAATCGTTTTTTCCTTCGACCCACAGAACATTTTTGTCTAAGTAAAACTCCCATGAGCTTAAAACCTCATGGCTTAACCTGACAGAGTTCAGCTGCTCTTTGAGTCACCAGCATTCTACAGGTTCCTAAACTTGTGACAGTAACATTTCACTGCCAAGTCCAAAGTCCCACAACAGCAGCGACAAAGAATGGCAAATAAACAATAGTGCAGATAGGGAGTTTACAAAAGTTGATAATATTCAACATTGTAATAATAAACAGCATGCGAACTAGAGCAAATAAATACAGTATGAATGTACAGATATGGATGTTTATATGTGTGACAGAATGGGCCCATTGACTAGAGTGCAGCATTCTGATGGAAGAGTTCTCAAAAATCAATATTTGTCCTCACAGATCAACAACAAGGCCTGTGGGGTGGTGAGCATGCCCAGGAAAGTGGCCCAGGATGTGGACGAGGTGCGGCAGCTGGTCCTGGACAGCCCACTGGGCCTTCAGCATCTTTCCACCCGTACCATAAAGAAGGCCATCCTCTCCCCCAGGACAGCACTCATTAATTTCCTGGTGGAGGACTGACCAATCCGCTGACTGACTCGCTGCTGATTGGCGAAGCCAGCTGTCAATCACCGAAGCTGTAATTGAAGTTACTGCTGAAGATGGTGTGGCCGTGTGTGTTTGATGTATTTGCAAACTGTCTGTTGTAACCAGTTAGCCCTCATTTGAGGCAAGCTGGATGACTGATATCTAATAAAAGCGACCAAAAATATGGGATTGTTTTTAGAAGCAGAAAACCACAAGCCCCCCCCCCCCCCCAGGGTTTTTGGTCATTTCTGTTTTATTAAACAGTGGAGCGGTACTCAAAGTTCGGGGCCTGATTCTGCAATTCTGCACCTGTGTCCTCATTCAGCTACAAGCTGTGATCACATACACACCTACACACACAGTATTTCACACATGCATACTAACCCTTCAGCAATACAGCTCCCAGTTCTGGGTTTTCATTGTATGATTTATTTGAAATCAGTGGTGCTGGGATTTCTCTGAGTCACGTGGATCTTTCTCATTCCAAATCACTCCAGCTGGTATGAAGCTTTTTTGTTTTATTCCTGATTTTTAATTCATGGCTTTGACTGACTCTCTTGGACCAGTTGTGTATGAGTGCAGTTTAAAATGTGTACAAACGGTGCTTATAGAATGTAGAACCAACAAATGCAGCCAGCTTTGGTTTGAACGTTGGTGGGGGCTCCACCCATTTAGAGAGATAATACGATTATTAGGGAGGTTGTATTAGCTGCCCCCCCCCAGAAATCTGCAGCCTAATTAGGTGTACAAAAATGTCTTTATGAAGAAAGTCTGCAACAGTAGAGCGACTATGGTCTGGTGTTCCAGCTGTTGGCGGTAGTGGCACAGACAGATGTGTCACTCCACTGGATTGCACCAACATCTGGATCCATTCTCTAGACCCTTGCTGTCTGAGTCTTCCTGTCGTCATGTTAGTTCAGAGATAGGTGGGTAGGGAGTGCGTTGTTTAATATGTAGGTTATTCAGAAGTATGGTTAACCAGTAGTAACTAGGGGGTGATGTGTAGCTCAGTGGGTTAGGATACTGCCTGTGATCAGAAGGTCACTGGTTCAAATCCATAGATCAGCAGAGTGATTTCAACACTGGGCCCTTGAACAGGGCAGTCAGCACTTTTTTTTTAAATTTTTTATTTCATTTACAAAATTTTATGTTGTAATTGTTATAAATGTGTGATTGAGAAATAGCTCATGTGATGCAGCTCAGAATTTAAACTCCACCCTGTACTCCTGCCCTACATCGGCTGATTTTATGGGCCAGTCTATACCAGATACAGCGCTGACTTTCCTGCATTTCAATGTGCAGATTCCTCCCTGTAGTTTTTAGTCCACCATGTCTCCCAGCACTGGCATGAGTTGGATGCAGCCATCCTCTCACATTCCCCCACGCGCCAGAAAGAGCACAGTTCATGAAACACGATGCTAAAGAAGAAAAAAATAAATAACACAAGTCACCTGCATAGCAGGCATAGCTGTTACTATATTACTATATCACCAATATCACTAAATGGTGTGTGACAGTATTCAGACCTAATTATGGTCTTTCAGGTCTTACCAGCTCCCTGGCTGTAAAAACAAGGGCAGCTGCATGTATGACGTCCCATTCCTTATACTCGCCTTTTTACTATTTATCTGCCGTTTTTGCAACAACATGTTGGGAGTAATGTTATCACAGAAACATTCAACCCCCCCACCGGCTGATGAAATGGCTAAATGAGAGCTCTGCTTCCATTTCTGGGCGCTCATAACCTGGAAGAGGAGATACCTTGCTGTCCTCTCACTGGCTTCCGTACGGCGGTCAGCAGCAACACGCTGCTCTGTGAGTAAATTCTCACTCGCTAAACAACTGCTGGAAATTCAAGAGCTTTGCTGCCTTTTCACCAGTGGCACTGGATTGAGCGCCAAACATTTTGGGGGGGAAAAAACATCATCATTTTTGTACAATTTTTCTCTATCCATCCGATTTCTGTATGTCAATATCATTACGTAAACATACTTGTATAACACCACACAGGAATATACTACAACGTTGAATACTCTTGAAAAATGACTCAGATTATTATTATTATTAGATCAAAAGTATTGTTCAGTTTATGGCCACTGGTAACAGTCATATTTAATAGCAGGCATACTCAAAATGTAGTTGTGTTTTTGTTGAATTATTTATATGACCAGCTTGTTAATATTCACGCAAAAGCCTGTTCTTTGTGCAGGGAAGGCACAATGTAACCCACTGAGGTACAATGTGCCTTTAAAGAATCCGTTTTACCTGAGTCGTATCAACGTTTTCCAGTCAAACCAAATATCAGGAATAGCTCACGCCTGCATGCTCAAATGTAGGTGACGGCTGTTGAATCGTTATATAGAAAAGTTTCGAAGGGCTCACCAACAAGATAATACAATGTTTGGCGGTTATTTTTGTAATCGGCATTGTGAACTTCCGCTGCGTGGTTAGGAATAAAAATACATAGGCAGGATACCAGAGGCATGCGTATACTTTTTCAGCAGCACTTTCTAAATAAAGAAATGTTTGTATGGCTCAAAACGAGCGGTTCTGCTCAAAAACACGCCTTAAAAAATTTCATGTTACTAAAATAAGCTGTGAAAAATATAGCGTAGCGCTGCTGCCTTAGAACACATTCGCTGGGGTAACTGGTGTATATTGAACCCGCTTTAACTGGGAGTGCAGCAGATGGCAGTGGAAGCAGCGTTTGTCCCCATACGGCCCACATGACTCAGTAGTTCACCACGCTGTACGGTCCTAAAACCTCCCTGTACCTTTAAATGCAAGTCGACCGCCTCGGACTCATCCTCGCCTATTTATTCACTCATAAAAAAAATCCCCAGCGTATGCTTTCCTGTGCAGGCTGATTTGCCGCAATTTATCGCCCTTTGCATAAGACACCGCGGCGGTTTGTGGAAGGAAAGTCCGCGGCACGTTTCGGCAGGAGCGCAGCGGCCAGGCGCTGGAAACAAAGTTACAGGGTTAGTTTGCGTCTTCCGCCTCGAGCGCCATAGTCGGAGTTTGGAGGAAAAGGTGGCGAACAGGTCAGATCCCACATCACTTCGGTGTCAGAAAGCATCCTGTTATGGACATTTCTGAGCCGTGGCTGTGAAGCGGAGAGAAACCTCGATCGAGTTGGATCGGCGACTTCGGGACGGATTATGCTGTGTGCAGCCGCGGGACCTTTTTAGCCGGAGTAACTTTGGATTCTGAACAGATGCTTGAGTGAATGTATGAATATTTCCGCCAGTTTTGGAGTTTTTGGATCGATACTTTCATTTGCCCGTTTTGTATGAACTTTTATCACAGATCTTTACGCCGTATTCCTATTTTCAGAGCAAAAGTGTTTGCTTTGACTCTTTGAATTTAAATTAACGCGGCTTTGTCACATTTTTTGCAAAAGGACGTTTATATTGTATCCGATTCATACATTTTTAACGACGCTTTCAGGCATCAGCATTGGGCACGTTCGATAACACACCGGCATTTTAAATTTTAACATATTTTGGTTTCGGCTGCGTTTTCAAAATGGATAAATATGATGATCTCGGACTGGAAGCCAGCAAATTTATCGAAGATCTCAATATGTACGAGGCGTCCAAGGACGGACTGTTCAGAATGAAGCGAGATGCGGGGAACAATCCTGACTTTGAAGAAACTAGGAGGGTATTTGCTTCAAAAATGTCCAAAATCCATATGCAGAAGCACCAGGAAGAAATGGCAAAAAACAATTTGGCGGCGAGGCTGACTGACGGCCTCAGCGGTCACGGTCGAACACCAGATAATGCATTCTATCCCAAGGATCGGCCACCACTCAATAGCTACAGACCTGCAAACGAGGCAGCTGCCAAGCCTCCTATTCTGTCTGGGCCAACGCCTGGCGCTGTCACTGCCAACCAGGTAGTCCCATCTGAGGGACAAAAACAGCATCGCACTGCTCACCAGGAAGGTCCAGGGAACAGAGGATACAGGTATGGAAATAATGATGATTATAAGGAGATTCTGGATCCACATTTTTCCAGTACTTTGGCTCCTGGGACATCTTCCTACCACCCAGCGTCCCTGTCCCCACATGGTCACCCCCCAAGCATTCCTGCAGCTGGCTGGGGGCTCTACCAAGGGGGTCATCCCATCCAAGGGACTCTCAGCCCAGCTGTGACCCCAGCATACACAGAGGTCCAGCAAGGGCAAGAACCAGCTGTGCAGTATAGGCCGGCCCCGCAGCCCCCCCGACCCCCCCTCACTCACAACAGCTGCCCATCACCAGGGCTTCATCCACCAGCGTCCCCTGGATTCAGCCAGACCCAGGCAGGCAACCTGGAGTCCCCCTGTGACTTTCCTCCCCTGGCTGCCCCGGCAGCGAGTGCTTCTCCCGAGGTCTCCTGGGTCCGTGCTGGGGACGCCCAAGGCGTGGGGCGACCCTCGTCCACCCCCCACCCCCCAAGAAGTTCCTTCAGCGACACCACAGACTCAAACTCTCTATCTCCTCGGCAGATTCTGCCACAGGCCGGTTCCGGTGCCAGGTCTTCCAAAGGGGACCCTGGTCAGAATGGGCTTCACGGTGGTCTTGCATCATCTCGTGTAGCTCACCAGTCGGCCGTGAGGATCCCAGTACCATCTGAGATACTTCAGTCCAAGATCCCAAGCGGTGATCCAGCCTATCTGGACCAGAGCAATTCCCTCACCCATGACCCCAGCCGGAGCCCTTCTCAGGGTCCCAATACTGGTAGCCAGGGAACCACAACGGTGCCCCCCACCCGGGATGCAGATGGCTCTCCGCTCCCCTCTGCTCCAGTGTCTAAACAGGAGCCCTCCACCCCCCCCAGACTGAACCCCCTGCACTGTCAGACTCTCCATTTACAGCCAGAGCAGGGACCCTCAGCTGCTGAAATAAAATTAGAAGCTCTTACGAAGCAGCTGGGAAAGGAGATGGACGACCAGCCAAGGGCTGATTACTTCGGTGAGGAGAACCTCGTCCTTCTTGATTTCTTTAACTGCTGTCTCAAGGTTCCTTAGCTGCCCCTGATTATTGGATTTTACCTGCTTCTCATACTTTTTTTACCCCTTTTTTTCCCTTGCGATCTCTGCGTGTGTGTGTGTGGGAGCGTGAGATTCTGGAGGCTTCCTGCCAGGTCCGCTCTGCGCGTGTCCGCTTGTGTGTGTGTGTGTGTGTGTGTGTGTGTGTGTGTGTGTCTGTCTGATTGTTCTCCTTCCACACTCCCACTAGTCAGCTGATTCGGTTTAGTTCAGGTATCGCTGGCCGCTTGTAGAAAATTGATCTGATATTTAAACCTGCTCCTTCTGTAACCCCAGCGCTCACGTTGCTGCCGGTCGCCTTATAACGGGCCCTTTGTGCTGCCGTTTTACGTGACCTGCTGAGCCGGCTGAGACGGATGCCTTAGTCACACACCTTCGAGGTTCAGCCCCAGAGCACCTGGCAGGAAGCTCCTCGCGTTCTCACACCATCCCACCTACTGTGACATAGATGAAAGTTACCTGATGAGGAGCGACTGAAGTGATCTCCGCTCTTATCTCAGCCAGTCTCGCTGTGACCGTTCCCCTGATTCTCTCTCTTCCATGTACTGAATCATTTCCGTAGCATATTTTTGCATTCTAAGACTGGAGTGTCAGATTGTCTGCATGCAGAGGCTCCGCTTCTGGGCTTGACAAGCCCAGCTAAATATGGAAAGGCATACTTCAGACCAGGGGTACCCTTAGGGCTGTTTTCCAGGGGCTTTAGCCACCTAAAAAGTCATAAACCCCCTCCTCCATTCATTTTCCTTAAAATCAGACACCCCTACTAAAAGCATGGACCTCCCCTTGCATAAATCTCTAGTGGTGCTCCTGGTTAAGATGGTAATTATAACGAAATAACAGAGAAATATAAAACTTTAGAAAGTTTAGATTTAGAAATGTGCAAGGGCAGCAGAAGGTTAATAGAAGTAAGAAAAGCTATCAAAATGCAATTTTCTCTTTGGGGGCGGGACTTCTGTTGCTGTCCCTGTAAGGTTGGGAAGCCCTTGTGTGATGGTGGTGGAGCAAACCAACAAATCAGACATACAGCTTCCTGAGGGGCAAGAGGGCGGAGCAGCAGAATTTTCCCTCCGTTGTAACGTCACTCTTGGGATTTCTAGCCATCTCATAAAACAACTTCCTGCCGTGGTGTCAGGGCTCTTATGGAGCGCCTTCGGGCTGCGGAAACTCCCCTGTCGCTGACATGTTCCAGAAAGCGCATAAAGGCAGGCAAAGTCACAGGGACAGAGTTAAATAGGGAGACGGGATTAACTGTGGCAGGAGTATGTGTGTGTGAGTGAGTGTGTGTGTGTGTGTGTGTGTGCGTGCATGCTGGCTGACACCTTTCCGAATTCTCCCACCAGGCAGATGGTATGTCACACCCCACTTGTGTCTGATAATGAGTCATCCATTGTGGAAGGAGACGTAGACAAGAAGTCGATGATAAACTCAGTGACTCTTGCCCGTATACTGTGTTTGTATGCTGCACAAGTACAAAATCCTGCACCATTGGCATTTATAGTAGTGAACATAAATCACTATTGAGCTTAGAGGTGGAAAAGTCAGGTCTAGAAAGTAAAAATCCAGACCAAGACTTTCTTTCAACCAACTAGTTGCATATAAAGAGTCACGATAGCAGAGTTACTCAACTGGTTGGTTGTGACAAAATTTTTGTCTGGATTTTTACTGTACCTGAACTTTCCACCTTTGATGTAGATCAAAAAAGTTCTCGAAACATAAATAAAAACATTAACTTTGTGTAGCTAGTGAGTATCTGTCCATTTTCAAATGCAGTTGGATAAAATTGGAATCATGATGACTGAAAGCATGCAAGTTTGGCTCGGTGTGTTAGTACTGTGATTGAAAGGTTGTTGGTTCAAGTCCCGTGGTTAGCTGACTTCACTGTAGAGCCTTTGAGCAAGGCCCTTAACCCCAGTTGACTCAATGATGTATGTTGCTTTGGATTATAATGTCTTAAAAAGTAAGGATTCTTCCTAAAACTGTCTTTTAAAAGTTATTCTTCCCTGTTGCCACAAAATTTTACGAGTTCCCGCGGTAGTTGTTCTTTTTGGGGTGGCGAGGCGCACGTTGTGCTCAGCTGAACGCTCTCATCATTTACATCATCAGCACAGCAGCAGCGTTAGAAGGCAGCTGATGGGGTCTCTGCTTTTATGCTGATTTCCCCCCCCCCCCGCCCATTTAACATCTTATGTCACAGTGCTGTGGGTTGCCATGGTGAAGTGCTGGAGGAATGTCGGACCTTTTTCTCGGGACTGTGCCCACATTCTTGGCTTGACACGGAACAGCAAGTGTGGCGACGTGATTAAAAAGTCTGTGGGGTCTGACTCTGATCTGGAGGCCTGAGACCTTTCACAGCGGGCGTGAGGATTTGTGGGCTTGTCTGTCTGCCCTCTCAGTGCCCAGAACGGCAGCAGTCCATTTCCATACGTAGAGCTGCTGGCATTTGGAGAATGGAGTTTCAGCCAAAAGTCATCCGCTTTGTCTGACTGGTTTTTCTATTTTAAACCATAAAAGACTTGTAGTTGAGCCTTGATTTTTTTTTTTTTTTTTTTTTATTATTATTTTTATTTTATTTTTTTTTTTAAGTTTCATGTAGTTTCAGGGCATTTCCACAAACTAGGAAGTTTCATAGGAGGAGACTGTAAAAGAGCCCAATCTGATAGAAAAATAGCTTGTCCCTGCATAGTGCGTAACAGTGTGTTCTGGAACATTCTGGCCAGCCTCTGTAGAGGCATCTGCTTTGAATTCCAAAGGGATGAAAATGCTACACTTATTCATATTGACCCACGGGACCCGTGAGCCTGACCCACTGGAAGACTACGCTGCTGGCGGTAGACTGGTCTGGTATGTCGGTGCCGCGGGGGGGTGTCTGGAGGGCGGTCAGTCAGCAGTGCTCGGAAAGAACTTCGGCACTTTAAAGATAAAGTCAGTTTAGCTGGGACTTTGTTGGTCGGGTGTTAAAATACCAGCCGGTGCCCTCAGAAAGTGCGAGGTTGATGCCGCTTCAGCAGTGGCATAGAATGCCATTTTTGTCCCTGGGCGATGTCTGTGGCGACCTTGCTTTGCTTACCCGCTCCTCCCCTGCCTGGTTTTTAAACCCCATCTTCAGCATGTTTACTCACAGCCCCGTAAAGACCCTCACATGGAGATCGGCACTATAAATAGGAGCCTGGGAAGAGCCGCTCTCAGGCTATCAAAGAAGTCCAAGAATTTCTTTGGGTTGTTCCAGCTGGATTTCTGGCTACTTAAAATGAGTGAACTGGTGGCATTGGGTGAGGTCCCATGTCTCCTCCAGTGTGTGCTATGACACCATGACTCAGGAGAAGCTTAGAAATAAATAGTGCTTAGTGACGTCTCCCAATAAGCAGTGTCTCTGGACGTTGTGATGGGCAGGCGTGATCTTGCTGGGCTTTGCTGTAGACTGACCTGTAGACTGACCTGTAGACTGACCTGTAGACTGACCTGTAGACTGACCTGTAGACTGACCTGGCTGTCCTTCTGGCCGCATCCTGCGCATGGGGACGGAAGAAGGCCGTGATGCCAGATGTCCATCGCTCTGTGTATCTTCGTTGTCTAAAGATAAACACGCATCTCCAAAGGTTCATTATTTCATAATATGATGCACCCTTAACACCGCAAACAGAAACCTGCCTTTCCGCAGCCATGTGTAAATGCACATATGGTGATTGCTGTGTGTGGCAAATTTGTCAGAGTCACCAAGATACGTACTAATCTTGCTTTATATCCACAATTATCAATGTCATTTAACTAGCTATCTACTTTAAGCTATTAAAATGAGTGACGCAAAGCAATACATATGTAAGGCCATCATGAATACAAACATTAACTACTACAATCAAATACTCCTAAAGTAGATCAGTTTATAAAACATCTTTTCACTCGTCAGTTAGATGTCAAGAGACAGGAGAATGGGCAACTTCCATCTACAGTAACAAGTCGCAATTGTCAAAAAGGGCACATAAGTGGGTTTTGTTGGACAACAGCAATATGCTGTGATGAACTTTACTGATCCCAGCGATATTGAGAGTGAGCCAGGACCGGCTTTAGCTTTGTCAGCTCACCTTCTGCTAACATGCTGCTAGCCTTTGATATCCTGAGCATGGAAATGATATTTTCTCTTAATTTAGTTCTGAAACTCGACTTGCGGTTCCAGTGTATGAAATCATAATCATCTGTTATTTATGTATTGATTTTACAGCTAATCTCAATTTTATAAAATGGCAGGGGATTTCCAGCTTGTAGTATTTTATTTTCATATCGTGATACACATAATGAATAATTTGCTGTACTGTAATTCACAACAGAAATAAAACTAAAAGTAGAATAGTGTCTCTGAGAAGCACCTGGAGACTGAATGACTGTGACAGTGTTTGATGCGTGTCTGAAGCAGCCGACTGCTCAGCGCTGGGAAAATGTGTCTGTATTGAGTGTCTGTTGTGAATTTGTCGCACTGTCCTGCAAGATCGGGGTCAGTTCTCGCTGTAGGCGGAACGGACAGCTGCCTGGGGCCGTGAATTACCAGCATTGTGGAGAACGTGAAATGATCATCAGGTAAGGTGGGGGGGGGGCGGCTTCCAAGTAAAGCTTAGCCCTAGGGCCCCTGAAAAGGGAGAGCCAGCCCTGCATAAGATTGGTGGGGGGAGATGAGCTCTGAAGTCTAAGTGAAGAGGAAGTGGTTCTCAGACTGGGGGGGGGCGGTTCGTGACTTGAAAGATGAGGTGCCTTTGTGACACACCTTGTGTCACTGGCCTTAGTGTGGATGCAGTGTGGATGCAGTGTGGCACAGCCTGCCATCCTCTGCGTGTATTAAGGGGTATTGGGTTACCCAGGTCTGTGTGGGTAGGGTTCTGGGAACGCTTGACAGCTTGATTACAGTATGCATGAAATGACTCGCAACTTCCCAGCTGCGGCACCACGACAAACAAGCAAAGGCCGTTATATTCACCCCCCCCGCGATGATAACAGTGAGGCAGACACATCCCTTCCCAGCAGACTTTACCTGACTTCTCTACCCCTGTTTAATCTGTCATTTTGGTCCTAATGCGTCGAGTGAAAGTAATTGCTGACGTGCCCAATAACAGCTGGCACCTGTCAGATAGCAGTTATGATGCTTCTTAGACTGCGGCCCTTGTCAGGCAAATAGAAAACTAAGAGGCGGCTGAAGAGGCTGAATTTCATTTTTTGGTTCTGATTTTTGAGAGCTGATTGAGACCATTTGCCGTGTTCGAAGGACAAAAGCTCTCAAATGCTTGAATGGAAAAGGTATCAGATTCATTTCCTGTTTGGCCATGTCTCTGTGTGCATTGGCTTGACTTATTTTTGATAGAAGACTGTTTGAAATGTATATGGTTTCACATCCTTTTATTTCAGTTAAACTCAGCATTAGTATAAGTCGTGAATACAGAACTGAGCAAAAGGCACTTCAGGACAATTTATTTGGGTGGTAAAGTGTGTATTTGCGCAGAAAACACAGTTTACCATTAAGAATATACACACATTAACAAGAATTCCTTCTGTTCTCCAGAAAGTCACTGATATCTAGTTTTATGGCTGGATGAACACCGCTTCAGTTCCCAAACCTCTCCTCAGGGGCACCTCAGCCATTCCATGTGTTTGTTAAAATGTCACAGCTCAGATAATTACTTTGTCAAATAACTGAATAAGGCAGTGATTAGCCAAACGTGTCAGAAAATACATGGGTATATTGAGTGGTTGCTGTAAATATCGAGGTGACTTCAGGAGAGATTTTGAATTGGCTAAGCTGACACACTTTTACACGTAAAATCATAGTCTTTCACCAACATGAAGCTCATTTTAACATAATTTTCTTTAGTAGTGTAAGACTTTTGCGCCGAACTGTATATTACTGCACTAATGATGACAGAATCGGGGGTGAGGGCATCTGTCACTGCTTGACAGACCTGTCCTAGGCTCCCCCGGCTCAGTCTGAACTTGTGTGTGTGTTGCATTCAGTCTGTACTTCACACATTGTGCTCCTGACTTACGAGTCTCATGTGTGTCTTATTTTCTCACAGGAAACTGTATGAAGTGTAAGAAGGCAGTATATGGAGCCAGCCAAGCCTGCCAGGCCATGGGCAACCTCTACCACGACGGCTGCTTCACCTGCAGCGCCTGTAGTGAGTCCTGGGCTACAGAGAGCGAGAGAGAGAGCGAGAGAGAGAGCGAGCTGTACTTTGTGTCGACCATCCATTCATTTCTATGGGCAAAGCCCTATTACCAACAATGACGACCTTAACCATAAGTAACCAGATAAAATATAAGTCTTTTGGCTTTTTAATTTTTTTTTATTGCAGTCACAGATTTTAATAAAATAGAATTTTCCCTTGTGGTCCCCACAATGTCAAAATAACAGGTTTTTATCACATTGTGGGGACATGTATACCATGACCACACACACCCATAGGATCACACAAAGACACACTCATGTTCTTGAACACCTACCCAAATGCAAAGTAGCCTTGAGTCCCGCTGACTGTCAGATAATATGGCCAAAAGTGTGCGGACACCATCTTGATCAACATATCATTCTGAAACCAAGGGTATTAATATGATTTTGTAGCTATGGCAGCCTCTAGTCTTCTGGGAAGGCTTTCCATTAGATGCTGGAACATTACGGGTGGCATTTGCTACCATTCAAGTTGCATCCCGATGTTGGGTGATCACAAAGCAGGATTTCCTGTCGGATAACTTAAACGAAACGATAGGAAGATAGATAAGTGACATTCCCATTAGACGATCCTTACGTTTGGCTTAAGTTATCTGGCTAATGCAGAGATCCTGCTTTGAGATCCCCACGTCCCTTTCTGTGAGCCTGCATGGCCAATCACTTCACATGGTGTTAACTGAACTTGCACCCAGATGTTGTGACCTTTGCAGTCTCATCTTTGCGGTTGACCTGGGCAGCTCTCTGTAGAAGCTAATAACACAAGTTTTCTATTCTTAATGTAATAAAAGTCGATAACGTAATAACTAGAGGTTTATTACATAATAAGTTACATTAAAAACGTACAGTACTATTGTGATGGAACTTATTACAATACTGGCCATTTATTACATTATTGACTTTTATTACATTGAGAATGGAGGAATTTTTTACGATATCGCCATGTTATTACGTTACTGGTAGTTATTACGTTATTGGCTGCTACACTCTAGTAGGACAGAAATGTAGTAAAGTGACTTGAAAAGATGTCATCCGGTGATGGTGCCAAGTGGAAAGTCACTACCCTCTCTGGCACAACCAGCCATTCTGCCGCTAATGTTAGTTACAGGAGATTGTGTGACTGTGTGTTTAATTATATACCTGTATCAGCAATGGGCGTGAATTAGGGAATTCCTGTAATTAATAGGGGTGTCCAAATACTTTTGGCGATATAGTGTATGCGTGTAATTATCCTGAAAATGTGTATGCATAAATCCTTTTCCTATTTATCCACTCTTCTGGTTTCCTAGAATGCTCCAGTTCTCACAGGAAGGGGTAAAATTTCTTTCCCATCCATCCATCCATCCATCCATCCATCCATCCATCCGTCTTCTGTAGCTCTGAACACAAATTCGCAAGACCATATCATTTCCACTCGGAAGTATTTCCTGTAATTTGAGTTGAAGGCGTTGCTCCGCCTCTTCTCAGAGCACAATAACTTAATTCCCAGAGCTGCTTGACTCCTTTAGGGCTGATGGAGCGACATGTACTGGTTTTGTGTGAAACACGCATGGAGAATGCATGCTCCCTCCGCGACGCCCGTACATCCCGATGATGCTGTACGGCACAGTTACAGTATATAAATAGCGCAGTAGGCGCTCTTGGGCTCGAAGGGGCGCTCCGCAAAGCCCACTCACTCCTGAATGTCAGCGCTGGAAGCGGCTGCGTAAAAGCCCAGCCCGAGTTCACCTGCTGCGTGACGGCACTCTCCACAAAGTCACTGTAATTTTCATCTCTAACACGCCGCTTCACGCTGCTCCTCCTTTGTCTTGGTCCTGCCTGCTGCTCGCGGCTCAGTTACTCTCCAGCAGCTGCTCGCCGAGCTCCTCGGTGACCTTTTACAGATAGACGAGCTCTGCTAATTGCATAAACAGCTTGGTGTTTGCACAGGTGCGGCGTGAGCGGGGGTTACCGGCGGCGGTTGCGGCTCGTCCGTCTACGGACGTGTATGTGTGGAGTTTCGCTTAAAGTGTCGCCTGACAGAGTAATTCGAGCGCAGGCCAGTGGAATGAGTGTGTTTTTGCAGAATTGCTTCATGGGTCCTGGTCCGTGAGCTGCGCGGTTTGATCACTGTATCTGACATGTTTGCGAAAGTGCATATACATTGATCTTCCAACCACTTAGCCGGTACAGGGTAATGGGAGACTTGGAGCCTGTCCAGGCAGCACAGGGCATAAAGCAGGGGATGGTTCCGGATGGAATGCCAGTATACTGCAGTGCATGCACTCGTGTACAATTCAGACAGTGATGCAGTGTTTGCCTTTAAACTGCAAGAATAGACCAAAGCACCCAGGGGAATCTCGCACAGCAAAGGAGAACACGCAAACCGGGCACGCGGTAACTGTGAACAGACTCTTCTTCAAACCCTTGGTCTGCATATCAGGAAGAAATTCATCGGGCCAGAAAAGGCAAGACGGAAAATGACAAGGACCAGCTGGCCGCAGGTCCTCTTGATGTGAGGCAGGAGCTGCGACCTTAGTCACGCTTCTGGGACTCTGGTATTTATCCAGGGGTCACGGTGAGCCAGGCAGACTGCGATTCTGGGAATCTGCCAGGACTCCCATTGTGTGCCAGCAGCTGCACTGGCACTGGGGGAGGGAGGGAGGGAGGGAGGGAGGGAGGTGGCTTGTTTACATGAGGCAGACACCCGACACACCCCTCAAACTCGATGTGGACTGATTTGATTAGCCGAAGGGGGGCGTGGCCCTCTTTGTTTGGCAGGACGGGTTTGAAGGTTCGCCGCCACACAGAGCAGCGATTTGTTAAGAGTCTGCCAACAGGTTGGATCCTTTGTGTTTGCGCTGGGCGCGGACATTCTCAGCTGCCCAATCAGGCGATCCTTGCAAACAGGCTGACCCTGTGATTGGCTGTGCTGGTGCACCTTTTTATATTTATCAAAATGAAAAAGACTCTTGTTTTCTTAAAACATTATTTAATACATGTTGTGTCTTAAATACATTTTTATTTCCATTCTGCTTGCACGTTAAACCCTGAATAGGGTGACAAACTACCGCAGTGTTTCCCAACCTAGTCCTCTGAGAAACCCAGACAGTCCACGTTTTTACTCCCAGCGCACCTGTACCAGGTATTTGGTGTTCCTGATTGGCTGGGAGCTGAGAGAAAGCAAAAACGTGGACTGTCCAGGGTTCCCCGAGGACTGGGTTGGGAAACACTGAATTACCCAGTAAATACCTCAACACAGCTTTTGTTGGTGTAACCTGACAGATTTGCTGCTTTGACGTAGACACATCTTTATTTTATTTGATGTTTATTTTCAGTATATCTGAAAATAGCTCGAAAACTAATAATCGTTTTCAGTGGGCTATTCCACGAAGCAGGATTTCTCCATTAAGCCCAATAACTTAAGCCAAATATAAGGATAGTCCAGTATGAATGTCACTCATCTCTCCTTCTATTGGACAGTTTTCACTACCCCCCCCCCCCCCCCAAGTCTATAGCCAATACCAGCCGCAGTACCTTCTCCTTGGCATTTCCTTATGCTGTGTGATTTGAGGCTACCTGAGACCGAATTGTTTTCTGCTAGTGATGAGCAAAGAGCTGAAACTCTCTTTTCCTTTGAAAGCAGGAGGCCGCAGCTTTTATCGCCCCCCCATGCATGTTACCGTTACATGCACTGTTTGCTGTTTTCATTCCATAGGCATGCGTCTGAACACCCGCCCGACTCTCGTTGTATTTACAGTCAGAATCTTCTCACATGGGACTTAGAAAGAGTCTTGGGAGGGTTTGTGCTACTCTGCAGTGTTCAGCTGACCGGCACTGGATTCCCACAAGGCGTTTAGATATAGCTGCACTGAAAGTCACCTCAAAAATTGTTCCCACGGTTACAGTAGCACTGTCGCTTCACTACTCTTGGCTCTATGTGGAGTTTGCATTCTCGCCTCATGTCGACGTGGGATTTCCTAGAGCTTCTCTGGTTTCCCCCCACGGCGCAAAGACATGCTGAGGGGATTGAACCGGAGTTGCCAAATTGCCCATAGGTGTTAATGAGTGCGTGAATGGTGTGTGTGTGTCCAGCATGATGGTAGGCGTGTCCCTGCCTTGCGCTCGCAGCTCCTGGGAAAGGTGCCGGACCTTCCGCGACCCTGCGTGAGGCAAATATGTTATGGACAACGAATGAATAAATGTTGCTACCCGGTGAATCACGTAGATGACTAGTGGTAAACATGGTGTCAACTCCTTATTTTGAAGTGCTAAATCAGCATGGAGGCATAAGGTAAAGTTCATTGATCATTTCACATGACCAAAGGAGAATTCAGTTCAGTGTGAATGATCCGCACGTCTCAATTAGACCGTCTGTCAGAAGGCAGGGAAGTGGTCGAAAAGTCTGCCAGATTTCGGTGCCCCTCGGGTCTGCTTCTGTATCACAGAAATAAGTAGTCAAGAGGAACGGCCTGATCTCCCTCGACAGGTTGGATAGCAGATAATGATGTTCTCTGGCCAGCCGGAGGGACAGGCTCCACATGCTGAGAAATCTTCTAGAGGATTCTGACCCCTGTGCTTAACGAAGCTTAAAACCCAATCATCTTCTGAACAGAAGCAGTAGATAGCATCTCCGCCCGCCCATGTGTCAGGCGCTGCTACTTATTACAAGACTGGAAAAAAATGCATTTGACTTGACACAGCCGAATGTAATGTTCTTGTAGTCGGACTGCTGCTGTCTAGACCTTCAAAAACGACTTCTTAGCTGCCTAATGTGTGACGGCGATTAAGAAAGTGAAGTTCTAGAGCATTCCATCCAATTTCCATCTCAGCAGAATCCCGGAATGTTTGACCTGGCCTTCAGTGACTCAGGACACCCAATCAGGAGACTCTGGTCGCGGTAGCAGCAGGAAAGACCTTGGGAGCATATTTTTATAGCTGAATCTAAAGAACAGACTTTGGGTGTCTGGAGTCTATGGGTCAAGACAAGAAGAGGATGGAAAGTTGATAGGAAAACCTGCTTTTGTTTCCAACATCTGCTGTGGAGATACTTATTCCCATGCCTGGATTCTTCTTTTAAATTCCAAAATAGAGACAGGCGGTATGCTGTACTGGGGTTAGGAAGATTGTACGTCCTGGGGAGGTTCTAAAAGGGTTAACGGTGCCTCCTCCCTCTTGCCTGAAAATTTGTGGAATGTCCCTCCTTCCTGTGGGGCACTGAGCCCTACTGAATCTGTCCAGTGTGAGGAGCACGAATGAAGACCCTCCGTGTTCCAACTCTGGCCAGGGTCCACAGCACATAAAGCTTGGATTCTTCCCTGGGCTCAGCGTCCTTAACTCGTGAAATGCTGGAGAAAGGGAAACGTGACCCATTTACAGACATTCATTAGACTTGATTATGAGGGCATTTTGGATTATTATGAATTTCGGGCATTCCGAATTCAGGGGCTGAAAAATGTTCTCAAATAAAATTCTGTGCAGAAACTTATCTTTTATTGAACAGCCAAACATATCACAGTCACTAGAGTATTACCCTGCAGCTGTACCAACAACCATCATTTTAACAATTTTATTGACTCCAGCTATGAAATGCAATAACCTGAACCGAAGTTCTGTGGATGCTCTGAGATCTTATGGCAAATCAGAGCAGCCCCCCCCCAAGCACGGTTTTTCTGAAATCTCCCCATTGGCTGCTAAATGGGCACTTACACACCAGGTTTATTTTTCTTCATGGCTGGTTTGTATAATGACATCACCCTGTGGGTGTTAAATAATGTAACACTATGGAGAGCTCTCGTGCACCCAGATAACCTATGAATAAATGCCAATCGCAGATATTGTATTAAAATGCTGCGTGAATGTTCTAAAGGAGTTTCACAGAGTGCCGGTGCTCAGTTCTCGCTCTCTCTGTCTGTGTGTGCTGTTTAGGTCGAAGGCTGCGTGGGAAGGCATTTTACTATGTCTGTGGAAAGGTTTTCTGTGAAGAGGATTTCCTGGTGAGTGTAAAGATCCAGGCAAAGCCCACGAAACTCACCGCTAGAGCAACAGCACACAATCATAACCCCAAGTAACGGCAGACAAATCCCTCACATTCCGGTGAAGGGTCCATTTTCCTTTGTTATTTTTTAACCGTCGCGGACCGTTTGCCTCTCAAGCCAGACTGTCTTCTGAACATGTCACAGTTTCTTGAGGACGATGCCAGCTGTAGTTATACTGTTAAAAGATGTTTTGTCATTCTTTTCGTTTGCTGGTTTGGAAATCGTTTGGTGTTTAAGTCTTTCTGTTGCGTTTCTGACCCGTGTCTCGTCTGTCCTTCGCAGTATTCTGGCTTTCAGCAGTCAGCAGACAAATGCAGTGTGTGTGGCCATCTAATTATGGACATGGTGAGTCCTCCGCTGATCTGACTCGCTGCCTTCAGCTTGTTGTGTGTGGTTAGTGCGCCTGCTGATCTGTGTCAGTTCGTTTTCGTTTAGGAAGCTACTGATTATTTTGCAGAATTTTCTAATCTTCATGTCTAATCTTCATGTGGGGTTTTCAAAATACAAAGCAGAGACTATTTTTGAGACTCGCGTTCCCTGTTCCTCTCCTTTACCCACATACACCAAACTGATCTTGTGGTCATGTTAGTGTGATGCCGCTCCTTAGATGCATTTCCTGTGGGACATCTGGAGCAAAGCTGGGGGGTAGCAAATATATACATCCTCTCTAGCTGTGAGAGAATCGGGGGTTAAAGTCGGACACAACATGGTAACAAAAAACAAGAAAGCACTCAAGATTTGTTCCTTTCGTGTTGTTGCGATAAAGGCTGACAAGGTAGACATCATAATTCAGTGAACCTTTGAAGTAGTTCTACCCTGCTTTTGTGGGGTTTTCCTCATATGAGACATATTCTGAGGAATCCTGCTTTTTCCCATCTGCTCCATGCATTTTGTTCCTGAGGTGTTTCTGGGACACTCATCTGAGTTTATCGCTCCAGGTATAAAGTTGCTGCTCCCTGAATCAACCTGGCCCTGTTGGTGTTTACTTTATTTCTTACTAAGTCAAATGACCTTCTGACCTTTCGACCCCTTGGCCTCCCTACAGATCCTACAGGCGCTGGGGAAGTCTTACCATCCCGGATGTTTCCGCTGCGCGGTGTGCAGTGAGACTCTGGATGGTGTGCCTTTCACAGTGGACACGGAGAACAAGATCTACTGTGTGAGGGATTACCACAGGTGAGGGAGGCCCTCCAGCTCATGGGGGGTGACCTTCAGCTTGGCAGGGAGGGGAACCTGTCCTCCTGTAGCCTGCACTCATGTAGAAATGAGAGGCACTGTGATTGACATGTGTGATGGGTCTGAAGTCTGACGCTGTATTTAAACCGCATGTGTGAGTGTTGTATTGTGTAGTATACTGTCCTGATAATGCTGCTGGATTTGTTTCCTTCCTGGGGAGGCCCAGGGGTACCATAAAGGGGGGGGGACACCTCTGTTACGATGTCACGCAGAAATACAATGACCTCCATGTATATAGTTTCAGTAGCCATGCATGACTACAGTGTTAAAGTACATTAACGTCATTTTATGATGATGTCAGGATTACAGCAGACAGCACAAATACAGTATGGGTACGATACAGTTACCCGCCATAGCGATCCCATGGGGCTGACACTCACACACATGCATTTCTGCAGTCAGTTCATCCACCAATCAGCAATCAGGTTTGGGGCAACGCCTTTAAATCACATGGCTGCAGTATGGAACGGTGCCCTCAGAGACGTATTTAGCAGTGCTGAGGGCAGTGGGTGGCCCGCAGCAGTACTCCTGCTCACAGTGCACCTCTGCTTTTGTTCAGGCTGAAACGTTTTGCTCTGTCTACCCCTGGCAATTAATCCAAATTGGATCCATGTTAAGACAACACAGGGCGCCCGCTGCTCTGGGTCTGGAATGCTGTAGAGGAGCGTGAATGGAGCATGTGACTGACCTGTGAATGGGCATTGCTATATTACTACGACCCACAACTTCCGGACAGCACTGCTATAGTTTGGTGGGGTTGGGGGTCCGGCCATAGGACAGTGATGCATTGGTGGGTTCTCGGTCAGATAAGGTCAAGACCCACCACCCTACTGGATTCACAGTGGTAGGAATGTTCAGACCGCTGGCACACCTATAGATGAGTACTGGTTGGGGGGAGGACGGCTCTCTCTACCCAGGACAGTGAGTTATGAGCACATTAACCTGGTTTAAAATAAAGAGCTGTGACCATTTTCACCCTCCTGCATTGGATTCTCTGCCTCACCCCTCCACATTTGTACTCCAGGGTTTTGGCGCCCAAGTGTGCAGCCTGCAGCCAGCCTATCCTGCCCTCTGAGGTAAGCTCCCACAATGCAGTGCGGCGCCGCCGGAGCAGCTGCGGGAGGTGCGGCTCTGACACCTCGCACATTCTGAATCGCATAAAAGCAGCAGTTCAAACAAAGCTTGGGTATTTGGGGAAAAAACAAGATCACAATAATAAGGAAATGATTCACAATAAAGTTATAATTAATATAACCTATAACAGTGTTTCCCAGTCGGATATTCGGAGACCCCCAGACAGTCCACATTTTTGATCCCTGTCAGTTCTCGGAGGGAGCAAAAACGTGGACCAGCTGTGAATTCCTGAGGACCGGATTGGAAAACACTGACCTATATGATGAGTTATGACTGATGTAAAACACAAATTAAATGTCTTTTTCCACTCTTTTCCCAATTATCTAGATTTCCTGCCAAAAAACCTGGAGCTAAACTGTGGCAGAGAACAATGTTATGAATCACCAGCACCGTGTTTATTCAGTTACTTATTGCTTTGATCCCAGTTCTTCTAAACACACAGACTTTTCATGGTCACAATTTTGTCCATGGAGTTATTTACTCATTTCTTTCCGTTGGGTGGAGTGGGGGCTCTGAGGAAGGTTGCTGGTTCAAATCCCGTGAATGCCCAGAGTGATTCTACTCCATTGGGCCCTTGAGCAAAGGCCCTTAACCTGCAATTGCTTCATCCTGGGTGTGATATTAATCTACATCCAGCCCTATAAGGAAGTCCTCCAACTTACGGGGAATAACATGGGGGTTGATGGCAGGACTGGCGCTCCAGCCCCTGGAAAAGACTCACACTGGTCCATTTGGACTAGTGTGGTGCTGAGGTATCGCCGGCCGCATGGCTGCACTCAGGTTCTCATCCCTGAGGTGGTTTGTCATGTGATTGGTGATACTGTATGTGATTGGTGACGCACTGTATCAGTTCGTGCTCCTTTCCACTTCCTCTTTACGTGGATTTCCATAGTGCAACTTTGACCAGATTACAGACACCTATCGCTTACTCAGCTGTGTCCTCCACAGTTGAAGGTCTCGGGGTCCCGCAGGAATAGCAGTCGGTTTAGGAACATGTCTGCAGGGCGAGAAAGGACATCCCACTGAACAGAGCAGGCCGGGGTGCAGGAGGACATTGCCCCCACCTTGCCCTCCCCCCAAATCATTCTCCAAAAACGTCCTTACACAGCAGGACGGCCACCTCTCAGTCTCCCAAATTTAGAAACAAACCATCAGGAATTCTCCAAACAGGGAATGGGGGAAGCTGTTCGGTGTGAAGGAACAGGACAAATATGAAGGAAAAAAGATTATGTGGTTTCACGCGGATCTGGAAACAGGAGATTTTTGTGTATGTGTGAGAGAGTCTTTTGTGAGCTGTTTTTCTCAAAGGACACATCCTCTGACGTGAGCATATGGGTTTGCTTCGGGGAACCTCGGGAGAGCAGATAACACAAAGGTGGCCCTCTGTGCCGTGCATTCTGCCAGGACTGGAAGCTATGTTTAATGTAATGGGGGCGGGCGGCTCAGCAGGTCATGGGTGCCGTGGCTGCGGTCGGTAGGTCGCAGGTTCGAATCCCTGGTTTAGCAAAGTGGATTTCACTGTCGAGCCCTTGAGCAATGCTCTTTAATTACCCCCCAGTTGCTCCGGTCTTATTTTTAAAAATGGAAATGGTCACTGGATGCCTCAACACAGTTGCATTCGTCCTTTGGGGAGACAATGTGTAAGAAAATTTAGGAATTTCGCATCCTGCCCATTCACACTGAGAGAACTTTCAAGGTGCCCAGTAAGGGAGATCAACCTAATCTCACCTTGTAGCCTGTGCCTGTCTGTGTCTGCAGGGCTCTGATGAAACCATCCGTGTCGTGTCGATGGACAAGGACTACCATGTCGAGTGCTACCGCTGTGAGGTGAGTGTTGAACGCGGTGGATGTGGGCTTTCAGCACTGGGAGTGTCTCCCATTCTGGCTGATGGTGTGCCAAGCTTGCTTGGAAACCCTGCTGTGTATGGTGAGACAAGATCCAGTAATAGTGCTCTATTCAGAAAGTGACACACACACACACACACACACACACACACACACACACACTGGTGCAGGCCGTATCTTATTTGTCCTCAGTTGCCACTCTGATCATTAGTGACTTATGAGAATCGAGGGACTCAAATATTTAACCATAGAATTTGCTGCGACAGCCAGAGCTCCTGAGTAATAGCTTGTGAAACAGGCACCATTGCACGTAATTGTTTAACTTTTGCTTACAAGACCCCCAAGTTGAATTCAGAAATTGCTCACCAACAGTAGGCCGTTAAAAGAGCTGAAGCTATGGAGACTAATGGCAGAGACTGCAGCTTTCTTACAGTAAGATGGGATTTTAAAAAAATGCTTAAGTCATTGGGAGGTTAAATAAACACTGTGAGATAAGTAAATGACTTGAGGTAGGATGGGAGAAAATTACAGAACTACGCAAGTTACACCCATCACATGAATACCTGAAAATGCATGAGCTATTGCTTGTGGGCATTGCAAAAAATGTGAATTAAGCAAATCCATGTAAAATGGACTATAAATGGACTTTTTGTTTTGTTAATGCCACATGTTGCTCAAACTATGTTCCTGTAAACTGCAGCTGAGCTGAACGATTCGATACTCTCCACGAATCCACAACAAAGACGCATGTGTGTATTTTGAAGAGACTCCTACGCAAGCAGAGAGGAAAAGCACAGACTGCACACACAGAGCTGAGGCTAAATTGCATTTTCCTGAAAGTTAGACATTCATGCACATTAACCTTGCTGCTTACGCCACAGAAAATCTGCAAACATAGGTTGTGCATTTTATTTTCCACAACAGGAAACATATATAAAATTGCAGTCTTATGTTATGCAGTCAATATCATGATGGAATTGTAGCGAGAATGTAGCACACAAACTCACTCTCTAACTGAATTCGGATATTAAAGGTCAGTCAGATGCTGACTCTCTTACAGTCATATACCGTAAACAAGAGTCATCAAACCAGCCGCGTGTTGCTGGTACGAGCAGCTTCAGACGAACGCTGTATTCAGTGTCACTGATGTGACCTTTCTGCTGCCTGCATGGTGACAGACTTTGCTGATTGAAGTTTTTCGTGTCTTAAAAATTCTGCTGTTTTAGTAAAAAACTTCGTCGATTGCAGGCGCATAATCATTTCTCATATTTTCAAAGATACCTAAATTTAATCTGGGTCAGAAATTCCTTTGCTACATACCACTGTTGGTTAACATGTCACAAAACGATGAACTCATAATTGAAACAAAGCTTTTAAATACTTTTAAAATTTTGTATACACACATTTCTTCTAATAATTACATTTTCTCATCTGGTCAACAGTCATAAAAAAAATACGTCACCCAGAACAACCCTGTTTCTATTCCCACCATGATTAAAACATAGTATTTAGAGGGGGAAACTGGGAATGAAGACCGTACCCACGGGTGGTCAAACACAGGCGGTGTTTTGTGGTGTAGTTCCATTTCCTTGTGACTAATTTATCTTAGGTACTTTTTGTCTTTTGTTGGGATAAAGTTACGAGAAATTGATCCCTCTGTCTCAGGACTGTCAGATGGAGCTGAATGACGAGGAGGGACATCGCTGCTACCCACTGGACGGGCATTTACTGTGCCACTCCTGCCACCTGAAACGCATCGAGTCCAGCACCCAGCAGCAGTTTTAGGATGCTGCTGCCACCTAATGGCTAGAAAGATATCTACTCTGAAAGCTGACGCAATTTGATTAGAACTCCGACATTTTTTCTCATATTGAAGAAACATCTTCAACAAATAACTGAGAGAAATTATTTATGTTTACAATTTTTATTGTTGTTTTTATCTAACAATGGAGATATTTCGCATACATGTAAACAGTGATAATTGTAACCACACCCACCGATTTTTATTTATCAATGTTTTATTTTAATTTTTTTGCATTTTTAAACGAGACAGGTAAACAATCATATCTTGTGGCAAGTACGAGCAGGTAGGAGAGATCACTGCCGATACAGCGCTGTGCTTATGAACTGGGAGAGAATATCAGCCTAGAACCTGCCTGCACAATATTATCTTTGCAATTAAGACAGTTGCCTTAAAACTAAAATTAAAAAACATCATGTCCAAGTACAGACACGCATCAGTGGCAGCATTCTTAAGAAGCTGTAATTTGTTTTAGCAATTTATGTCATTTTTACAGAACAGCCAATGTTTGCCTGTTGAATATATGTGAATAATCCTTTGATATTTAAGAAATGTTACACCAAAACCTTTACTGATTTTTCTCTCTGCTTTTCGAATGTTACATTTTGATATTTATTTCTGGATATTTTGATCCAAATGTTTCTGCAGTTTAGATATTTTTCAGAGATCTACATGCAGTTGCTATACATTTGTAACAATGTTAAAACCAACTGTTAGAGTCCATTAAAAAAAGTATATGAAAATCATATATCAAGTTAGTTTTATAAGATGTTGAATCTTCTTTTGCTTCCTACTACACATATTGTCTCCAAAACATATTGTGGCTAATGATGCAGTAATATTTGTGCTGTGTTTGCTGTAAAATTAAATCCAGCAACTGATTCAGAAAGTTTCGCCTCTTCTTACAAAGTAACTGGTGTATGTCGATTATCCTTTTTATTTATTAATCGTTTCTGCAAAATCGTTTTGTGAACTGATCTGTTGGAGGTCATGTCACCCACCCATAATGCACTGGGGCACAGGAAAGCAGGACATGAGCACGAGGCATCGGGACGCCAGAAGACACACACATACACAGATGTTTGTCATTCTAACTTTGTGGGGACCGTCCATTCAATTCTACGCTGCAAAATCCTAATCCCAACAATGACAACCTTAAACCCCACCCAATCCTAACCTTAACCGTAAGTAACCACACAGAATACAAGACTTTGATGTTTTATGTTTCTTGATTGCAGTCACAGATTTTCAAAATATGCTGAAATAACGTCCCCACGATGTCAAAATAACAGATTTATATCTCATTGTGGGAAGACGCACCAGCGTGACAGGCAGCCAGCGACTCTCACAGACGGCAACCAACGGCCGAAAATCACCTGGCTGTGTTGCAGGCATTGAGGTGTGAAACCAAATAAACTATTGGAGATTTGTTTCAAAACGAATGAAGAAGATTATGCATTTAAACAGAAAAATATCAATATTAATGTGGAACATGAGATATCATCCTTATCATGTCAACACCACAAGCTATTACGTAGATTATGATTATCATCTTATCAATGTGTGATTGTAAAAGCAATAAAATGTCTGCCACGTTGGAGAAAAGTGCGGCTTAAAAATGAAAAAGTCTGGAAATTTAAAGTACAAGACGTAGGCTACAACTTACAGAATGTTTTGCACAACAAGAAATTATTTCCCAGTAAAATGGTAACAATACATAATGAATATCTCATTTCAAGTATATATTACAAAGTACAGTGATTCATATACAAACAACATGGCTTAGGCATCGTTAGAACCACGGTCAGTTCAAGGACTCCTTGTTGAGGTGTCCGAAAAGGTGCAACTGAAGTGAGATAACCTCAGGAGAAAGTCACACTGGATGACGATGCGCATTTGTAGGCCAAGGAAATGATCAAAGACCATACAGAGAAAGAGCCTGGTGAGGAGTTGGACCCGTAATCCAGCGCATTAGACCGCTCTGCCACATGACCAGCGATTTTGTTACAATCCAGCTCAAATGAAGAACTATTATATACAATAGGTATCCTGAAAGATACAGGCACGTCTTGTACGCTACTTTGCTTTGAACTATGGTCGAACTCCACTGTGTAGACCACAGGAGAAAGTCACATTAGACACTC
>JAODKF010000147.1:13884231-13896879 GCA_026779585.1 Mormyrus proboscirostris | reverse complement strand
TTTCATTAATTTACTTTCCTTGTTGGCCACTCTTCTGCTGATATACTAACTTACAAGGAAGTTCTAACCTAAGCACACCTGCTTCTGCTGTCATGAAGACACCCAACAGCACATTCTCTTTTATACATCCTCTCACGCTTGGTCCATGCTCTGCTCAGAGTTAAACCATAGTTCATGGGCATCTACTAGGAAACAAGCCTTCAGTGGACTGCCGCCTGCTTGTGAACCATCACCGGTGTCTCCACATCGATCTTCACTTAGCATGGCCATGCTAATGTTGCTTCCTCAACTCTTCAATGAATTCCTTTTGTATTTGTTGGCTTTTCTTGTACTTCTGAGCCCTTCCTGAGCCCCACATTGTCCAAACCCATGTGATTATCTGCTTAGGACCTCCAGTGGAGCACAGTTGTCCGGAGACCTCCTTAAATGCCAAGGAAAGCCATTAATTTGTGACACCATTGCAGAAAAAAACGTGTTCAGAGGAGATTCCATTTTGCCTCGTGTCCTTTTAAAGATGGCCCTCTCTGGACAGTAGCCTGTATAACAAATCCTTAATGAGCTCTGACTTACTGCAGGCTCCTGCGCTTTTTGTCAAATGTAAACATTGTGCTGGGCTAATCGGCCTGGCCAGCTGTAGAGAGAGAGGATGATCGTCTCTCTGCTATACTTCATGGCTTTTAGTCCCTAACATCTCTAACCAATTGCCAGTAAAATGCACTAAACAGCACCCATGAATAACCGGCCTGCTTGTACAACCCTGGATCCTATCTACAGCAACTCATAAGAATAGCTTTTCTGCTTATTTAGTTGACCCACACATGGTTGCCATGGCAAAGCTAATGCAAATTAGCTCCATCCTGCCATTGTAGTGTGCAAAGCAGCTATGGTATTGTTTCTATAGAAGACCATGTGTCAAAGGCTGATGTTTCCCGTGATGTGTTTGCTCGCACAGCCCCTCCATCCGAGCCCATTCCGCTTGCCCCACCCACACAGACCCCCACCCGGCTGGTCACTGAGTCCAGCTCACTCCTGCCACACCCCTGGACAGATGAATGGTTTGTGTTGTTGAGCCATGGTGCAGCACTGCGACCCTCAGATTTCTCAGGTACTCGGGTCCTGCCAGCTGCTTTCAGCTAGTCACCCACCCCTGGAAGCCACCGCAAGTGATGGTGCTCAGAGTCAGCATGACCCAGGAGTTTGCTTTAAGCTCATAATCCACAGTCCCTCAAAGTCTTTCCCTCATAAACGTCCACATGGTGGTTCTTAACTCTTTAACCCTCCTGGTTTTATGTCGTCGTCATCATAAGAGGAAAACTTAATGTTTGATGTGTTTCCTGAGGAATGTAAGACTCTCCATATGCGAAGCTGTTCTGGTCATCACTTGGTGATGGGATGGAGGTCATGTGACCTGCAGCCCCACGCTGGGAGAGCCTGCCTGCAGCAGACCTTCAGGGCTGCCCTGATGTGTTCTGTGTGTTTTCTAGTGGTGTGGCAGGATGACTGGTTTGCAATGCTGGACCCTCCCCGTCCTGAGCCAATACTGCCCCCACTTACTGAAGGTAGCGTTTGGTACTGCTGCTGCTTTTTCTCTGATCACTGAGTCCAGCTGACACCAGCTTGTAGCCATGGGCAGTTGCACGGTTTGTGCACTTAACACGCATGATCGTCTCCAGCCGGCAATACTCACCAGCACCGTTCTGCATCTGTTCTACTGCCACTGTAATGTTCTAGTACCGTGTTCCGCTTCACAGCCTCACAGAGGTAAGTCTCAAATGTGGCCATATTCAGAAATGTGCTGGGACCCACCCAGCCCCACAGGCTTCGTCAGCTACTCCTTTAAATCTATAATAATGTCTGAGTCTAATAATGCTCCAGTCAGATACAAATGATAAATTAGTGGCTCCACCTGTTGGTGTCAAATCAGCAGTGCTCAAAGTGGATACATGCTTGGCTCATTTTTTTCTTTTACATCCCTGCATTCTGCTTCTTGCCCATTCCATCCATGTTAAAGCATAGATTCTCCCCGATTTTTATCCGGCACTGTAGTTTTACGGTCTTTCCAACATCTCCAGCTGAACGTGACTCCAGTTCTCTGAGGTCTGGGAAGGACACCTTGTGGCAATCCCTGAAGGAGAGCGAGGCAGACAGCCCACACTGTGAGTTTGCAGAGAGAGACTCGCAAGAAACTCAAGAAAAATCTTTAAAATCTGTCTACCATGGTTTGAATTTTGGAGGGGAGAGATTAGTTTATCTTTTTTGCAAAACTTTGTTTGAAAATGAGCTTTTGGCCCTGATGGATAGTGGAGAAGGGGTGTGACCTCTGTCCTGGAAGCCCCATTAATGTCAGCTTGGGTTTGCCATGTAACCCAACCATCAGTTTTACCGACATAAGCAGTCTTTCGTTGATGGCTTGGTTTCTCCTATCACAGTCACCTTCCAGGCAGAGGTGCAGGTTGAGGAATCAGGATTGAAACAGCAGGTAAAGGTACTGATCGACAGGATGCAATTCCTGGAGAAAGAAGCAGCTGATGGGTTTGTGGTGGCACACCACACCCCCACAGAACCCATAATTACACCTTCAGGTATGGTCTTCTAATTCTGCCCAAGCATTATAATCTCCTGCTTTGCGAACAACTAATAGCCACCATGTCCTTTGCCAGCTTCCAGTGTGAAGTGATTCCCATAACTGTGTAGAGCCCAGTGATACATTTCTACAAGCTAATTGATTACATTCGCAAGAGGGACGTAGTCTATGTGCTATGTCCGCAGTGTGAGCTTTGGCAAGGTGTAAATCAGTCTTGGGTTTTTAAGAAGATGGTTAATTCTGCTTGTCAGTTAAGCTGATGGGAAGCACTCCAGAGTATTCAGCTGTAAGTTCTTGGCTGGTCATGGAAACAACAGAGCAGAAAATACACAAGAAGGTAAACATTGTAGAGGAGACAACAAAGCTGGAAGAGGAAGGAAGGCTGACTTATCCATCAGTGCAAGGTACATGCTTCCCTCACTGTAGTGTCAGCTTTGTCCGCTCCCAATAAACTAAACTCTAACCTACAAATAATCCAGGCAGGCTCCGCCCTTTGTGGAATCTTCTTGTAGACCTTCTATTTGCTTTCATCAATGTGAATTTTGGATGACTCTTCTGGATTTGGTTTTGCCACCATATTCCTTAGGGATTCTTTTTTTTTTTTCTTGGCAGTGTCACCATTGCAAAGAAGTTATTAATATCCTTCTATAGACACGTTATGATTTTATCAGACGCTGTAGACGTGAGGAGCCTGAAGAGTGGAATGGTAGTGGCAGGGAAATTAATTTCTCGGTAGTCTGTCAGATTACCTTCATGTGGGCCGGCCTCTTGAGAGACTAACAGAGGAGAAATGCCCTTTCTGTTTTTTAGGCTGGGAAACCTATCTCCTGTCTCCAAAGACTAATGAGCCTAAACTGTTAGTTCTTTGGTAGCCAATGAGCATGAACTGGCAACTCTTTGGTAGCCAATGAGCATGAACTGGCAACTCCTTGGTAGGTGATGAGCTTAAACATTTTTATAAACAGCTATAATTTCAAGTCAACATGAAGTAAAAACCAAGGACGGCTTCACGTTACACACTGTGTCTTGTGCTAAGTGATGAGGAGCTGAAGGAATCATTGAAATGATGGAAAATTTAGATGGTTTCTTGGTCACACAGTGGCCATCGACGCAAAAGATGGACAACTCGGGTTTTGTATAATATGAATGTCTGCAAAATAATGGGATAGCTGTCAAAAGTCAATTTACTTTCGCAGTGGTAGTTGAAGCAAATCAAGAAGAGCTACAGCAGGATTGCTCTTTGCACAGCTTGGCTTCCCTCACCCCACTAAAACACAACCATACCGTCCCTTGCTTCTCAAGCTGACTCACCACCTGCAAGTGAAGTGCACTAAATAGTGTCCATAACTAAACCGGTCTGCTTGTGCAAATCTGATGGATCAGGACTACCAGCACAGGACTACTCACAACAAGAGCTTTTCTGCTTGTTTTGTTGACATACAGATGGTTGCCATGGCAAGCTAATGGTTTACAAGGCTGGACTCTATAAGTTGGCTCCATCCTCCAACTACAGCTGAAGCTGTTGAAGTTGTTGTATTGTGTCTATAGAAGACCATGTGTCAAAGGCTGATGTTTCCCGTGATGTGTTTGCTCGCACAGCCCCTCCATCCGAGCCCATTCCGCTTGCCCCACCCACACAGACCCCCACCCGGCTGGTCACTGAGTCCAGCTCACGCCAGCCACATCCCTGGACAGATGAATGGTTTGTGTTGTTGAGCCATGGTGCAGCACTGCGACCCTCAGATTTCTCAGGTACTCGGGTCCTGCCAGCTGCTTTCAGCTAGTCACCCACCCCTGGAAGCCACCGCAAGTGATGGTGCTAGGAGTCAGAATCTGGCTTTTCTCAAGTACCTGAAGTTTACTTTAAGGTCATAAACCGCAGCCCCTCAAGTCACAGGTTTTTCCCTCAGAATCCCCCATGTGGTCGTCCTAACTTAACTTTTTAAGCAGCCTACGTTTGCTACATTGTCATTCCTTCCAGTCACTTTTTAGAGAAGATCTGCTGAATTTATAGTGACTTTCTTGAGGAAAGTAGGACTCACTGGGAGACGCTGCCTGCAGCAGACCTTCAGGGCTGCCCTGATGTGTTCCTGCGTGTTTTCTAGCGATGTGGCAGGATGACTGGTTTACAATGCTGGACCCTCCTCGTCCTGAGCCAATACTGCCCCCACTTCCAAAAGGTAGAGTGTGGAACTGCCCCTGCTTTTCACTCTGAAGTAGTCAGTCTTCTGACAGTTTTTTTTCCCCAAATGGTTTATTTGCTTTTTCTTGAAAGTATTTCAGTATATTGTGCAAAGGCTCGACAAATGATTATGGACAGCTGGACCTGGTGTATGTGCATGTTTTAGCCAACTGCGTTCACGCTTCCGCGGTGTTGCTGTTATACTGAGAGGCTCGTTGACCTCGGCTTGAGTCAGAGCTGTTTGTTTGTTTGCATCAGTCACGCCAGCCCAGCATGTTCCGGAATATCCAAAGGCGAGTCCTTCTACGAGTGTAGAGGAACGTACAAAAGAGCTGGCTCTGGAGAGGGTACCGGCAGCGGAGGAGGTGACACAGCTACAGGACGTGGAGACGGTGGATGGCGATCTCCAGCGCTTTGAAAGGTTTCTGGAAGGGCTTCAGTCAGCACGGAGAGGACAGAAAGATGACTGGTTTATCCTGATGGATAGCGCTCCCTCAGAATTTACGGTCAAAGCGGAAGGTATTTATTGCAAGCAAAGTGGTAAACATGGCTTCCCTCCTTGACCGCTTATGCCATTGTCACGCATTTTCACAGAAAACGCAACGGAAGTTTGAAAAGAAGCTTTTGCTTTTGGAAGATTATATATAAAGACCATGTGTCAAAGGCTGATGTTTCCCGTGATGTGTTTGCTCGCACAGCCCCTCCATCCGAGCCCATTCCGCTTGCCCCACCCACACAGACCCCCACCCGGCTGGTCACTGAGTCCAGCTCACGCCAGCCACACCCCTGGACAGATGAATGGTTTGTGTTGTTGAGCCATGGTGCAGCACTGCGACCCTCAGATTTCTCAGGTACTCGGGTCCTGCCAGCTGCTTTCAGCTAGTCACCCACCCCTGGAAGCCACTGCAAGTGATGGTGCTTAGAGTCAGCATGACCCAGGAGTTTGCTTTAAGCTTATAAACCGCAGTCCCTCAAGTGGCAGGTTTTTTCCCCTCAGAATTCTCCACGTTTTGGTCCTAACTTAACTTTTTAACCATCCTACTTTTGCTACGTTACCGTCGTTCCTTCCTGTCACCTTTTAGAGAAGAACTGCTCAATGTATCATGTGTTTCCTGAGGAATGTAAGACTCACTGTGTGCAAAACTGTTCTGATCAGCGCTTGGTGATGGTATGGAGGTCATGTGACCTGCAGCCCCACGCCGAGGAGACCTTCAGGGCTGCCCTCATGTGTTCCTGCATGTTTTCTAGTGAGGTGGCAGGATGACTGGTTTGCAATGCTGGACCGTGCCCATCTTGAATCAATACTGCCCCCACTTGCAAAAGGTAGCGTGTGGTACTGCCAGTCTTTCACTCTGAAGTGGTCTGTTTTCTGGCAGTGTATTCCTGAACAACCATGGAAAGTTCTTGAGCATATTGAGTAAAAGCTGTGCCAGTGGTTGTTGACAGCAGGACCGTGTGTGTGTGTGTGTGTGTGTGTGTGTGCGCAAACTGTTAGGAAATCACGATCACGCTGATGTACTGACGTTTGGTAGACTATCCTGGACACCCTGACTGTCCTTTGCTTGTGGTTTGTTCACAGCCGCTGTCGCGACCCCAGAGAAACCTGGCCGTCCAATTAGTGCCCCCGTGATCCCACCCGCAACCCCAGGAGCGGCCACCTCCACCATATCTGCTGCCGCGGCCATCAGCGTGCCGGTCAAACCTGAGCCGAGGAAGGCGGAGGTGAAGCCGCAGCCGCCGGCGGTGGAACCCGTACCAGAAGTTAAGGTACCACTAAGAGCACCGAGGACTGTGGAGAACATGACCCATGAAACACCCGCTGATTTGGTTCTGTGCCACGGTCACGTGCACCGGCGGGGTGAGAATGTGGGACCGGTCACCACGCGTGCAGCGGGATGAGCTATAAGCAGCCGTTAGCGGAGCTGATATCGGCCCTGCATGGATTACCTGCCCACATTACTAGGCAGCGGAGTAAAAGGGGGGCAGTCTTTTCAAAGTTGTAGTCATCAGTCTATATGTACAGTACTGTGGAAAAAGTCTTAGGCAGTCAAAGAAAATCGTCTAAATGATCTTCAAAATTGTCAGCTTAGCCATTTCACATCTCTCTTAAAGTCACTCTAGTATTTGCAGCAATCATCAAATACACCCATGTATTTTTTGATTCGACCACTACCCTATCTTTTTTGCCTAATCAATAACTCATTGGGTTATGTAACTAATTAAATTAATTGATTTAACCGAGCTGGTGGTGAAATTTTACGAATACTTAGAAATGCTAGGGTGTCTCTGAGGAGAGGTTAGGGAACCAATCCTCCAGTCCAACACAGTATCAGTAACTTTTTGGAGAACAACGGAAATCTGTTTGGTTTTTATCGTGTTACTGGTAATTTTGGATATAAGCTGGTGTTAAATTGTATATTGTTTGAGAAAATATGCACTGACTGCCTACATATAGCTTTACGCATTTTCTTTGACTGCCTAGGACTTTCGCATAGTCCTGTACGTGTGGGGCGACCCAGATGCCCATAGGCTTCTGAAGGTCTTAGAACTCGCCCGTGTCTGGGGATCGAAGGCTCCCAAGTAGGCAGGTGATGCTGTCTTTGTGCTGCTATAGACGTTGGTGCAGGGGGAGCAGAGAGCAGCCCCGGAAGTGACGGACATTAACGGCGAGGCAGGGCTGCAGGTTTGTCCAGCACCAGCCTGACTGCATGCTTGTCAGGTTCAGGTTCAGTGGGTGTTCAAGCAGTACTGGGTGCTGTTAGCAGCATTTGCTAACATGACTGCCTTTCTCTTCCCTGGGGGAGCTAGCAGTCACCCCGGACCAACACGGAGCACGTGCAGATGCGGAAGGTTAGGCGCCTGCCCCCGGTGTCTGTGGTAGTCACCATTACCCATAATGCATCACAGTGGCCATCACTGCCTGCATTCTCTCTTTCCATCCATTTTGTTTTAAGAGACAGTGGCCTGTTTTTGACCTGTTGCGTCTGAGATTGTTAGGAGGAAGTGTTTGTGATGTAACACAGGAAGTGATGTCACAGACATTAACTCTGCCACAAGTTCAGAACCTGATTGCAGGACTTTTTGAAGTAGTATGAAATTCAAACGAAGTGAGCAGAGACTAGTTGTAACTCAGCTTTGTCACTTGCTGCGGATTCTCATCTTCGCTGTTACAGTGAAACGTATTGCAAGTGCCCTATGCAGCATTAATTCTGCCTGCTCTATAAGGGCTACCTCAAAGCAGAACGGCTGCATTATCCCGCAAAGTAAAATACAGCACTGAAGAGGATGAATTCAGCCAGCGATGTGCCTGAAATGTGCTTGGGTCATAAATTCTCCTCGTGACACTGTCCAGATTTAGTGTCTGATGATTCACCACCTCATTTGTCAAAAGAACTCCTTGGCCGTCTGTGAATCCGACGCATTCTCGCGGTCTCCACCCCCATTCCAACCCCCCCCCCCAACCAAACCCAAACCCCAAATCCAACCCAGCTGCCTCCTCTCTCAAACACTGGAGATTGAAGCAGTTGGTTTTTTTTAAAGACCTGCTTCAGAGCAGAGAAGTGCTTCTGGCATCACTTAGTCACATTAAACTTCATTGTAATTATCAGTAATGCTGTCACAGCTTCTTGGCATTAAAGATGACAGAAACAGTTGCTGGTTTTCAATACTTTAATATCAGCATTAATATCAGAGTTGATTACAATAACCATAACATCTTACTCACGTCAGCCTCCAGAACGTTTCTTCTTCTCTTCTATTTTGTTTACATAGATTATTATTGACAGGGCCACCTACTGGCAGTTTCTATGAATTGTCCCAAATTACTAAATTAAATTTGGTAAAGGGGCGACATGGTGGTGCAGTGGTTAGCACTGTACTCTAGCAATCTAGGACCCGGGTTACATGTGTGTGGAGTTTGCATGTTCTCCCCGTGTCGTCAGGGGGTTTCCTCCGGGTACTCCGGTTTCCCCCCACAGTCCAAAGACATGCTGAGGCTAATTGGAGTTAATAAATTGCCCGTAGGTGTGAATGAATGGTGTGCGGGTGTGTGTGTGTGCCCTGCGATGGCCCCCTGTCCTGGGTTGTTCCCTGCCTCATGCCCATTGGCTCCGGACCCGCCACGACCCAATAGGATAAAGCAGGTTGGAAAATGAATGAATCTGCTAAAGAAAGGTGAACTAAAGTTAGTAACTAAACTGAATCACATTTCTGTATATCAATTCACCTTTCTTTTGCATTTAAATTAAATTTCCATCTCTTCAATATGAAACAATGTTAATCGAAATATTAAAGACACAACAGCAGTTTTTATCCATTTATGCCTGTTTGAAGTATTGACATTATCAGACTGAGGCTGTCAAAATGGCTGGAGCGCACTGGCGACCGGCCCACGATCCTGCCCCCAGAAAGCACAGGGCCATCGAGGATTTGCAGCAGGAGCACAGTGCCCCACAAAGGCAAAACACAGTAACTGCACCTTTTATGAAATCGGGTCATTTTGGTTCTGTTTTTATCCAAGTTCATCCGCACTCAGCTTTAAAGAAAACAAAAGCCACACTAATGCTGAGGTAAAATCTCTTGTTTCTTAGTTCCACCGTCAGCTTCGCCCCTTTTTTTTGCCTTTACAGGGTGGGGCAGCTGTCTGGCATCTTTGCAGAATATCCCATCCCACTGGGGTCATTCTCGGGAAACGGTCTCCCCGTCCCATGCAGTGTCCCTCGCACGTCAGCCCCTGCTCTCCAAACCCTCCTCATCCCTCCTGTATTGGATTTCCGCCCCCCCATCATCCCTATGTCTCAATTAGCAGAGCGTTTGCTGCCTGTCAAAAAGTGACACATTTCAAAATTAATTTTTCTCCCCTCTTCCCTCCCCAGAAAAGAGTGAAGCGAATCGAGGGGGAGACTATCTACATCCGACACAGCAATCTGATGCTGGAGGTTTGTTCTCCTCCGCTGTGCTTCCCCTTCCCTGTCCTCGCTGCCTTGTCGTTTGCTGCTGCCTGTTGGCTGCATCTCCATAGCAGTCTCTCAGTGCCTCTCTGCTTCCTACACGCTTCTTCTGGATGTCTGACCTGGCCTGTGGGCCTTTGCATCCCACTGCACGAGACCCCCATCTTAAAGCGCTATGACACCAGTCAGCATCTCCTTCCCGCTGTGTTATGACTGCTTCCACAATGTTGTCATTGTCAGGAAAATTTCCAGTGGGAGATTTTGCAAAAGCCGCTCGATAAACCAGCGGAGATCCTGAGATCCTCGCACCCCCAGCTCTGCTCTCACTCAGTAACTGAGAGCTCTGCGTTGATGGAAAAATCCTGGTGACAGCAGCTGCTCCTCAGTCCAGGGGAGAGCTATGTCCTGTTGGGACCAGCAGGGGGTGCAAGCTACCAGCTAACTACACAGCAAGCAACCTATGTTAGGGGTATTGAAGACCTCACAGGCCACAAGAAATCCTTACAGTAAAGACTCTTATAATACTCTTTATTTAGATTAATGCAGATGCAACAGGAAAATTTAACTTGGAATATAAATGTCCTGACTTACAGCTCTAAATTCCCTAGATAAAGCTGGATAATTTGTGCACTCTTCCAGGCACTACCTCTGTACTGGTAGCCATCCTCTGCAGATCGTCTTATAAAACACAAGTTTTTGGCCTGAAGTTACAGATATTAGCCCACCGTACATATTTTTAGATAATTATCCTTTCTTGTTAGTTTTTCTTCAGCTCCCTTATTTAACTAAATTCGCTTCCAAGTGATGCTACAAGCCCTGAGCTAAGTGAGGCTATTGGCATGAACTGCAATTCCGAGCAAAATTCCATTCCTGTTCCTGAAATGATCTTGCATACCTATTGTAAGAAGTTCAGCGTCACAACAGAGTCTGTCTCTCTAAGGGAACAGGGCCGGTAAAACTGCTGGAAGAACTGTGTACTGTCAGGTTCGTGTGAGATTAGGCGCACGGTGAGACAACAATGGTGCTGTAATGGGACGTGCGGAACGTAAAGGCGGCTCCCACGTCAGAAGATCCTCAAGGAGAAGAGAATCAATAAGAGCAAGGTGGGCAAGTGGTATCATAATGGTTAGGGAAGCGCACTTGTAATTGAAAGATTGCAGGTTTGAATCCCCGACCAGCAAGGCACCACTGAGGTACCCTGAGCGAGGTACCGCCCCCAAGCACTGCTCCCCGGGCGCTGAATTAGCTGCCCCCTGCTATGTCACGTATGGGTTAAATGCAGAGGACACATTTAGTTGTGCACTGTGTGCTGTGGTGTGTCAACAATGACTAAAAATAATTAAAAAAAATCTCTGAAGATGTCCTCCTCCTCATTATAAATTGTATTCTGCAGAAAAAATTCAACATCTTCCTCTTTTCACTGCTTTGCAGTCGCCATAATCATGTACATCTAGACAGATGTACATTTTTTTGTTTGTTTATCGCACGTATATTGTACAGCAGTTTCTAGCACTTCAGCACTATTTTACACTTTCGGATCGGATGCCAAACTGCATGTCATTGAAGTTCAATCCTCTTTCCCTTCCTCCTCCTCCATGGCAGGACTTGGACAGAACCCAGGAGGTGATTATGCGCCACCATGCGAGCATCAGCGAGCTGAAGCGCAGCTTCATGGAGACCATGCCTGAACCACAGCCCAGCGAGTGGGAGAAGCGGCTGTCCACGCACTCGCCCTTCCGCTCCGTCAGCATCAACGGGCAGCTGCAGCCGGGCGACGTTGTGAGTGCACCATCCTCGCGCCGCGCCCGTGCCGAGCTGCCGCCCGCCGCACCATGGTCACGGCTTCCAATCGCACTGCGTCAGAGGCAGTTAAAGCATTTATACATACACCGTCTCGCCTCTCCCCTTGTGCCATAGTCATACCTGCCTGGTTTGAAGTTCACTGGTCACTGCATGCTGAAGTGCGCGTGTGTGATCCCATAACATTCAGGCATGCTTCTGCACTTGCGGGGACATTTTGTCTGATGCACTGACTACATGGGGTTTAGGAGAAGTTGCAACGTCTCCAGATCCGATCCCTGATCCTTCACCTTCGCAAGTGGCTTCTATGGCAGCTGTCCTGAAGTCGCTTTGGAGAGACTTTGCACAAACCGTTGTTGTGCTCATAAAGCAAGCATTAGGGCTAAACAGTTGGAGTTGGAGTTGCAGTTACATGGTCTCTCAACGAGTGGCGCTGTTACACCGCAAATGGTTTTGAACAGCTCCTATTTGGGTTCATCGCCGCTTGTTATTTAACTCGTCTTACTGTGGCCACATGGTCCCGTCTCGAAGAAAGTGAGCAGGACTGGGATTTCTCAGCTACACCTCTGATCCTGATGCAGAAGTTGCCTCCAGCTATTGTTTTAGATGTTTTTTTCCAGGGTTCCATGCTTGTCAGCTGATGTTGGTCAAGCTGAACTAAATCCTGGTAATTATTCTTGTTCTCAGAGTAATTACAGTTTTCCCTGCAGTGTGCTTCGGTTTGAGCTGCCATAGTCCTCTCTCATGTTCACTGGCTTGCAGACTGCGGTTTGCATGTGGGTGTGTGCGCATTAGTGACGTGCATGCATGTGGCCGGTGTCATCACTGTGATGTGACAGAAATCCGGGGGGAGGCTTGTTTTTCTTTGAGTGGCAGCTCACACGTCCATTGCCCCGCCCACATACCCCCCTCCACCGGCTCCTGTTATGCCTGCTTTTGGCGCCCGCCTTGCGCTTGACGTGTATCGCATGGCCTGCGTCGCCACCGGAGCACAGCTGCATGACCGCGATAAACCAGTTTTTGATTCTTATTTGTTTGTTTATCTAAACAAAAGAACAGCTTGAAGAAGAATAACGAAGAACAGCAGTCCCAGCCAGACAAAGGACATACTGACCCTCTCTCTCCTGATGTTC
>JAODKF010000147.1:13871700-13884204 GCA_026779585.1 Mormyrus proboscirostris | reverse complement strand
CCCCATGGGGCCTTGTCTTTGTTGTACCATCTCTCTCCCGTCTCACTTCCTTGATTCTCTAATCTTTTGCTTCTCTCCCTTTTTCTTTTTTTTTTTTTTTTTTTTACATATATTTAAGTCCTATCCTTCCTTTCAATGTCATCAAACTCCTCCACCACCCCCCCCATCCTCCCCAGTATCTCCCAGCTTGGGGGTTTTCAAAGATTCGCCCCCTCGAGTGCAGGCTGAGCCCAGCCACTTCATCCGCCTCAGCCAGCTACGTGCGCAGTTTTTCCTTTCTTGATCAGGGAGACGGTCACACCCTATCCAGGCCCAAATACCAGCAGGCTAAGGAGCAAAGGCTTAACACCCCTCAGGGGCATGGCCTCCCTCACGGAAACTGCCAAGTACACTAGAGAGGGAATGGATATCTCAGCCAGGCTTCTGGGCCTTTAATCACACAGGGACGGACAGAGTGGCACAGGTGCCGCAGTAATGGACCTGAGGTTCTTAGTAGGCTTAGCCTCGACTTACTGTGACCCACGGCATCAGCGCTCACTTTGACACAGTGGGGAGATCCAGGCCTGGCCAGCCTGAGCTTCTGTTGGTCCCCATAGTGATTTCAATGGCCCATGACAGGATGCTGGCAGAATTGGACGTCACATGGTTAGACTTCATCATTCTTCCGTCTTAATATCTAATGTGTATGAGAATAGTTGTCAGTATTAACATAAAAAGTCACCACAGTATCTTGTCATCTGATTTTTCTAGATGTAAACGAGGCAAGATGCATGTTCCTACATTGTGGAATTTTACCTTAAATAATAGAATGATAATAATGGTACAGTTATCCTGGTATATTTCTTAACGTGTTTTATATGACAAACAATTCCAGCTTTCAGTTTTCTGGTTTAAATCTGACTATTCAGCCAACATCTCCATCATCTGATGATGACCTGACCGGGAACAAAAGCTGTCATCTCGCCGACCTCGCTGGCCTCCGCAGGGCAGGCTGAAGCAGGCGTGGAGCCCAGAGACAGCAGAAACCACCTTTATACTGCATTTTTAACTGGCTGCTCACTTGAAATCGTATATATTAAAGATTTTGTATTGTCAGCTATAACAGCACTCCAAGTCTTGGCCCTGGAGTACACTGGGTTTGCTGGTTTTTAGTGCAAGCTAAAAGCTAAACTCTTAATTGGACTTCGTCATCGATCAAATTCTTTACATCTTTTTTCTTATTATCTTAAATTAAACTTAAATACACTGCCTGTTCTCATTTTGCAGACGTTGCATAATAATTTATGTGGTAGGGAGGGAAAAATACAGATGTTTCTAAATATCTTCAACCCCCCCCAATAATATTATAATTAGTAATCAGTTATGTTTACATTTGGCACACTTGAACGATTAAAGAAAGACATACAAGTTTAACGATGAATTTATGATAAGTTTTGGCGCAGATTATTTTTAAAATTAGTTTTTAAGTTTAGTTCACACCAAGAAAATGTGTGACAAGTACTCAAGTAACATGTTGCACGATTTCAGTCGTTTGGCAGAATATTACAGTATATCTGAATATGTCCTGTTTACCAGTCCACCAATGCTCCAGCTTAGCCAACGGGGCCACGGTCTGTTTTAGGACTGAGGCCGTCAGCCGATGTTTGCCCTCGTCGACGGGCATGTCCAGCTGAGCCCCCTGCTCTACATACAGCTCTGTGTGTAGCTGAATGTTGTTTTATGTCTCTGAGCCATACTCGCTCCTGCAGTGAGAGTGTAATGTTTACAGTGTGAGACAGGATGGTCAGGTCAAGGCAAGGAGCCGTCTCGCTTTCACTGCCGTGGCAGCTCTTCGGGCCCGGATTGGCCCAGGCTGATCTCTCAGGTGCTTAAGTAGACGAGTTAGGCCTGCCACAGCAGCACGAATATCAGCCTCCTGAACTTGTGCCTTTTTTCCGCTGAACCAGCACGCCTCAATCTGGGAGTGCGCCGATACTCTGCCTGCAGCCCCCTCTCGCCGTGAAATGTAACGAAAGGTATCACATGTTAAGAAATGGCATCCATAACCCTGCCCCCCGCCCCCCGACCGCATCTGCCACCTCACTCTCACCTCATCTCTTCGGTCCTCTCTCACGACACCCCGATCAGGGCTGCTCCTGTGCCAGTGCGGGCGGGGAGGTGGGACGGGATCCTCAGAGGCCCCCTGCCCCCAGGCCAGGTCTGCGGCTGTCGTGCCTGTGGATGCACAGCTCTGCCGGTGCCACTTCCTGTCTGCCCCCTGCCATTTTCCCAGCATTCCTGTCCGCGTCCAGCTGGGAGGAGACGCCGTTTCCATGGGGGGCAGGAGTCTCTCCACGTTCCGTCTGCTTCCGTGCTTTTCGCCTTTTCCAATCGTCTTTTTTCCTTTTTTTTTCTTTTACCCAAAGCAAGCAACATATACAACGCTGCCCTACAGGCGAACAGGGGGGTTCTCTATTTTTACGAGCTGTCAGAATCCAGCTACAACAGCGCTGGATGGATACGGAGCAAAAAGAGAACTCGCAGTATTCAAACACAATAAATTTTCACCATGGAATGTACAGCGCACAGTTGCAGAATGGACTAACCTGAACCGACGCCGACCGAACTTGATCGTGTGCCGCCCACAGTGCCCTTTTCTTTGTCCCGAGGGCCTGCCTTCCACTTTTTCTGCCCCGTAGCTTCTTGTGTTGGGAGGGAAATGTTTGTGGCGGAAGGAGGGCTGGCGTCGTAGGTCGTGATACTTCTCTTCCTTGCATGAAACCATGGATGTACTTTTTCATTTCGCATGTGTAATTATGAACTCCAAAGGAGCGCCGTGGTAATGTGGTGGGAGCTGTGGATTCTGTTTGGGCTTCGTTGCAGGTCCTGGTATGTGACTCAGAAGTGAAGACGGGAAGATGGTGCTTACCTCTGCCTCATTACAGCATAGTGAAAGCATTTCCTCCAACCTGGACAGCAAGTACTGAAATCCGCACATGGTTAGAATCATACAGGAACTGTTCATATGGGAAGTTTTCAAAAACCCAAACCTGGCTCATGTCAGAGCAGAGGGGTATTTGACTGGAGCATTTGCAAAATGTAAGGTTAAAGTGTGGATTAAAGGTAACTGTCACGTAGGTAAAGACCCCTCACTTTCACCTGAAACATTCCTGACCCGCTAAAGGCTGGGAGGCTGTAGACTACTCTGCGTGTTCATTGGACACACCATACATGTGACACTCAGTCAGCCAATCAAGCATAGGACCGTGTATCCTGACCTGGTCAGCTGCTCAAAGAGCATGGTTAAACTGCACTCTGTCCTCATTTTGTGTTTAATGTTTTGTGTTTTTTCTTCTATACTTTACTCGACAAATAAAATTCTCACTCCGCATGGTCACCCATGATGTAAGTCTTTGGTTATTCTGCCCTTCGGTGATACGAAGACTGCCGTGTATCTGTAGAGACAAATGGGTGCCTCTCTGCAGTAAAACCCAAAGTTCCAGCTGATTTGGAATCCTGACATCTTTGCTCTGAGGAAGTGAATATTCAGAGAAATGAGAGTGGTGGTCCTGGAGGTCTGTTTTGAATTCTGAAGGCTAACCACTGATTTATTGTGCAAAGTTGGTCACTGTTTCAGAAAGCAGTGTCCTCCTTGAAGCGCGGCTGGGGTCCGGGGGGGGTGTGGATGTTGGACTCCGGCAGTATCTGACATTTGTCATAATGTGGGGACGTTACGTGTTAAGCAGGATTGCGTTGTAGCAATCTGCAAGTCGGGATTCCTGGAAAGGGCCTCGTATCGACCTAAATTTGTGATTCCCCGTAGGAAAATGGTAATGACGATAAGAGTGTATTTTGGGGGAAAGAAAAAGCGGTGTTGAGCTTTGTTAAACACGGGACCCCAAGCAGAAAGGGCAGTTAGGGGAAACTAGATTTGTATTTTTGGCAGGAAATGTTTAAACTCGGCTCCGATCCAGAATTTAATGGTATCCAATGAGCAGTGTCCTGATTGGCCAGTCACTGAGGGCCAGTGCTGACGTCTGGGGATGGCCTTTCCCAAATTAAAAAGCAACGCTTGAGAGGAGAAGCACATGTTAGGTTCTCATTTCTAATCTATCAATGATCTGGAATCTGTGAATGATCTGGAAGATGAAATTGATGAATACTGGACGTGGATTCTGATATCTTTGGGGCTTAGTTATGGTTTGAAGGAGCTTCCAGTCTTTCAGTTGGAGTTGCACGGACCCCTGGAGAGGCTAGAGTCGTGAAAAAACAATTGCTTCTCTAGCTGAACGTTCTACCACTGACAGTAGTTTTGTTTAGATATTCAACGGTTTTGGGTAGTGATTTTATTTCTGGTGTTTATTTCCCCTGGACTTTGACATGCGAGCAGACGTTTTCTGCAGTCCCATCGATATTCACCTCGTCTCTCTGTGGATGTTCTGCCTCTTTTCCTTCTCACCTCTGTAGAGCGCTTGCAGTCCCCGCGTAGGAGAATGTTGCCATGATACATTGGGGGAGGAGTCTAGCTTCGGCAGCATCCAAGGGGGCGCGGCCCTCAAACTGTCAGATCACAATAGGAGTGGGGTGGGTTCAGAACTTGAGGAGGAGGAGGAGAAAGAGGAGGCGTGGCCTAACACTGAGGATCCTCCCAGCGTGTGTGTCCAAGTGGAAAAGGCCGCAGTGCCCTGCTCATCGCCTGAGCCGCAAGGCGCTGGCGAATGTCTCCTCCCTGGCACTGAGGAGCAGGACCACCCGCCAGAAGCAGAACCGCAACCTCAGTGTGCTCTTGTGGCAGCCTCTCCCATCTCCTATTTCGTGAGCGATGGCCCGTACCTCATTCGCTGTTTCCAGGTACACCCGCCACTCCTGTGTGTCGCTGTAGAGGCTATCCCGTCACCCGTCTACACTGGCCTGGGGAATCGCGCAACTCTCCTCTGCATCCTGCAGCAGGCTAGCCTGTATCCCTCCCACCCCAGAGCGAAGCCGATGGGCTGCTGTAGACGTCTGGTGGGAGAGCGCCCCCTGCTGTTCGAGGGGAGGCAGCCTGCTGCGTGGGGGCGCTTGGTGGTGGTTTCACCGGGGCGCCGCGTCTCCTGACTCCTCCCACCCGCTCTGTGGACAGCAGCGGAGACACGGTCGAGCCCTCGCTGCGGTGTTGGAAGCGCACTTCTGCTCAGCTTGGGTGCTCTCTGGTCGCTTGGTCTGATCCAGACCGGGAGGCCTAACGGGAAGATCATAGGGAACCACTCGCTGTCCATCTCCAGTAGGGAACAGCTTTGCATGGTGGTGGGGTCAAATGGGGTCTTTCTGCTTCAGTCAGGGGGTGTCAGTGAGTGTGCAGGGTCACGCCGCAGAACTTACCTGATATTTTACTGAAAAGTGATGAATGCATTAGCTTCTGATATAAGCCATAATTTGGGGAGCCAATAAGTTGGGGAGGTGGTGATTTGGTAGGTTTGGGTGCTGTGCCTATGATCAGAAGGTTGCTGGTTCAAATCCCAGGGTTGGCAATATTGATTTCACTGTTGGACGCTTGAGCTTGGGATAAAACCAAATGCTAAATAAATCTAGTGTAAGTGTAACTGCTCTCACTGCTTGCCGTTGAGGTCGATGCGTTATAATTGTAACTTCATCTGTAGGCTGATGTGGGTCTAGAACCGCCGTTCTCAGTCTGCCTCATTCCTGTCGCAGCCTCCCCTGGTAAAGACCCAGACAGTCACCATCTCAGAAGGCTCCACCTCCCTCCACACCGATATCTCCACCATGGAGGTCCCCATCGTCCACACAGAAACCAAAACCATCACATACGAGTCGGCACAGGTAGGAGATTGCCGCTGTCGGGGTGTATGCGGACTGACCACTACACAGCCCTAACGGCGACCGTCCACATGCCTCCCCTCCCCAGCCGGTGCAGCGTGACGGGAACAGGGACTCGGACGTGCTGCACCGGGCCCCCGGCATCATGTCGGAGATGGTCAGCAGCGCCACGACCACGCAGACCACGAAGGTGAGTGAGGTGACGACCAGCTATGACCATCCGCTCTGATCTGCTGGCTTCCCAGAGTCATGAGGTTTAGGCAGGAAAACACTGGAATATTTCAGCATTCTACTCTGTGACTGTGACTCTTTATACTCGACTGGTTGGTTGAAAGAAAACCTGGGTCTGGATTTGTACTTTCTGGACCTGAACTTTCCACATCCGTCTGTAATGGATTACTTCTGTGAGTAACTTCCACAACACTGCATGCACAAACATTTCCCACGGCCTCAGTAAAGCTATTATTAATTTCTTAACCTTGTATTACCTGAGTTATAAACATGGTTACTGGATGAGTAGTGAGTCCACATGCTGAATGGATACTGTCACTGTGTCTGGGTGCTGTCGGGAACATTATGGACCAGACAGGTCAGAGGAGCCCCACAGTTCGTTTTATAGAGCTTTCTGTTCGTGGGCTAGAATAATTGTAGTATGAAGTGCTGAGATCGCTCTCAGTGCTCTGAAGTAAATCCCTTACCAAGTCTGTATTCTGTTCTCTCTCTTCCTTTTCCTCTTCGACTCTGATCCCTGGCTCTCGTGGTCTCCTCCTCACCACTCTCATCTCAGACGGTAAAAGGCGGCGTCTCTGAGACCCGCATTGAGAAGAGAATAATCATCACTGGAGATTCTGACATTGACCACGGCCAGGTATGTCATCATGTGTGTATTCCTCAGATCCCTGCCCAAGGCTGGAATTCTTGTAAGCTCATGGGAGTTTTACTTGCACAAAAACGTTCTGAGGGTAGAATGAAAAATGATTGGTCCAGAGAGATAACAATCAGATTGTAGAGGAGGTGGGTCCAAGCAACTAGAGGAAATAGGGCCAAGACTGATTGGTTGGTCCCGCCTCTACAATTTGATTGAAAAATGACTGGTTCAAAAAGAGAACCATTCTGCCCTCGGAACATTTTTGTGTAAGTAAAACTCCCATGAGATTCTTGTACCTGACACTGCGATTTTCCAATCGCCCCGCCTGGGAAGAGCTTTGGATCTCCCACGGAGCATTCTTGTCTGGGCTGCTGTGAGCAGCCATGAGAGAGGAAGGGCTTCACTGTACAGCTGCGTCTTGAAATGGATCGAACTGCCTCTTCTGCTTAGGGATGTTTCTATGATTGTGGAAGGGGAGCATTAAAGGGGCCATAATTTATGCAGGGGGGCCAACCGGCTTTCAGCGGAGCAGAGGTTCAGTATTATTGTCTTCACACTTAGGTCACTGTTTCTGTTCCTCCAGGCTCTGGCTCAGGCCCTTAAGCAAGACGTGTCAGTCACCAAGGTGGTGGTGCAGCAGCAGACTGAGATCAGCCCCGAATAAGCTGCCGCACAGGACCAGCAAGGGTACGCAGCACAATTCCTTCAGCCCGTATCACGTCCTGTTTATACCTTGGAAACCTGCCGATCTGTTGATGTGAACTGAAAGCATTCCCTCACATGCTCGTGGCGCTGAGGTTCTGGGTTGTTCTGTTCAGTGGAGCTTTTCTCCTTCCAGGGCGGCATCCTGAGGCTGGCTTCTTCCGCACCTCACCGGCCACCTGACCTCCAGCCTCCAGCCCCGCCTGCCGGATCCTCAGTTAGCCCCCCAACCCCTCTGCCTTATGCCCCCGGCTGCATCCTCCATCCTCCACGGCCGCCGCCTTTTTTGCTCTCATCTTGTGATCCGGGTCTCTAGCAACAGATGTGACCCACCACTGACCTTTTTGTACTGGTTTTGTTCTCTGGTCTGTAAACAAGTCTCTCAGCAGCGCTGCGGATGTTTGTCCTGCTGCAGTTTTGCGGTGGTGCGTCTCCGTTAGGCTGCAGCCAGGCCTCCTGCCTCACCTGCCCCAGTGACCTGCTTACTGTAACCAGGGTTCTGCTGCATCTTTCACCTCTGATTGTAACGCACTGTTTATTTTGGGCTTAATTTGAGTGGCCTTGGGTAAATAGAGGGAGTTCAAGTGAAATAACTCTATGAAATGTCTATATTGGCTCCATCTTTGTGCTGCATAGACAACATTTTAGATATTCTGGCTTTTAAATAACATTCAAGATGACAGGTGCCTAATTTTTAAGTAGCAGAGAAAAATATTTTATAACACGTCAGACTTTGGCCAAGTGTCTATCCTCTTGGGTTGTGTCTCTCTGCCAAGAAATCTTTCTTAAGCAAGGAGCACATTCAGTGGTGCTTGATTGTGTGTCTACTCAGTTAAAAAATTGTTTTCTTAATTGTGGCTTTTAGCTTATCTGTGTTGTGTAAACAGCTGAAAACAAAAATGAAAGTCAACCAGGAAACATGTTTTGAAGATGATGGGTCATATCATGATGATCGGGTACAACTACAGCTTTACTTCTAAGACAAAAATAATCATGGTAGATATGAAGTCCAGAAGAGTTTATTCTTGTCTGCATATTGCTCTGTCCAACCAGAGCACCTAGTGATGTCTCTGCCCGCAGTGGTGGGCTTATCACACACCAGTAACTCATACCTCATCGGGTCAGCCTCCCAACTGGGCCCTTGAACATCGATTGCCTAGTGGACCAGTGAGACCAGCAGATAAGTAACCCAGTGGCTGGGTTTTGAAGTCTTTTTCAACCCAAAAAAAAAAACAATTTGACACGATTATGATACAGCAGTAAGAATTTGGTTTAATTTTGAAATTATGTTTTGCCAAGTCACTGGAATCTCGAACCAAAGTGATTAGGCAAAGCAGCCTAATTTCAGAATTAGGTAAAACTACTTTGACTTCTGGAAACATTATGCACATTATGGCCCCAGTAACTTTCCTCTGGGGGGAAAATGGTAACATTTCAGCATCACTGACTTTCCCAGGCAAACATCAAAGGCAGCAGGAGATCAGTGTCATTGCCGGCGTCAAATTTCCATATGAAAGGTTTTGTATCGTGGCCAGCCGTGTTTATATATGTCGAAAGAATGAGATAAGCAAGCTCTGGAGCTTTGTGTTCGTTCTGTACTCGCACATGTATTTAACAAATCTGAGAATGTTACAGCATTCAATACGGAACCACATTGAAACATATCAGAAGCTCTTGTCTACAGCGGGTTTTACTGAGAAAACATGGAAGTGAATCAGAAGTATCACTATTGGTGTCACCAGTCCAGCAGAACATGGGTTGAATCAGATATTCAACCTGTATTTCAAGTAAGCAAACAGTCTGGTATGCTGTGACTGAGCGTGGTCCACTGGTATCGGTACATTGTATTTCTCTGTGACTTAGCCTGGAGCTGTCGTCAGTGACGTCCACGGTCTTTTAAACACGGGTAACAAGAGTCCTTGAGCACAACTGTCCTGCAGGTGTTTGATGTGTTTAAATATTTATTATGATTATTTATTGTCTGGAGAAGCGTCCTCAGGGTTGTGACTGCAGTAACGGCACCGTCTTCGCAGGCGGGTGATCTGCTCACATGTCTGTCAGAAATCCTCCAACCTGTGCGTCGATTTTTATTTAAAATACCTTGTAGAGTGTGTCCCCATCTCTCCATAGCGGGGGCCAGCAGAGAGCTGGTTAAACATTCAGATGGAGCGTGATTGTCTTTAATTGTGTCCTGGCTTTGTGTTAAAATCAGCAATGTTTTTAACGATGTTTTTTTATATGCTTCAGATCAAAGCAATGCAATAATTCAATTTCTTTTCTATGCTCTTTTGCTAAAGAAGCCTGGATATCGCATTTTCTATATATATTTTTTTTGACTGCCAGAATGGAAAATACTATTTGTTTTATATACCTTTTTCACCATTGACTATTGTATAGAGTAGATGCATATTTGTCTATGTGCTTGTTTTTTCTCTTGTTTAAAAAGTAAGTGGAGGCATTGTGCTGTCTGTGTGTGGAGGGGAGGGATAGAGGCAGTGCCATCCTCTGCTTTTATTGTTTGTTGTAACTGCAGGAAGAAATGAGAATAGGACAGAAATGTTTTTTAGATTTTACAAAATGCATTCTGCCTGATTGTTATTCGAGAGGCAACAAATCTGAAAATAAAGTTTTAATCGACTTGATGGGCGAGGTCCTAAGAATGTGTCTGCGTGTGAGGAAAGAGGCTTTTGAGTTCCTGCTTTTATTGTTGAATTAGTTCTGCTAAGGAGGTATCAGAAGGCGGAGAGGACAGCATCACGCACGTCCTCTCCGCCGTCCTCCGAGTCTGTGCGGGGGCACCGCTGGCCCAGGTGCCCAATGGCGCGTCTGCGTTTGCCAGCGGGAGAGAGGAGGACCGCAACTCGGCGGCGCACTGAGTCGTCACGACGCACTAGATCCCGGCGGACGCATTGGAACACTGGGAACAAACGCGAACCAAACTGGTTTACTCTGTGACCAACAGGAGTCTGTCCATCACCACCCACGCCAGTAGAAGACGAGCTTATGATGTAAACACTGGCGGAAAGCATCCAGGCAGCGGCTGAGATCAAGATCCTTTTGCCTCGCGCTTGATAGCATTTGCCCCCTGAATAATCTTCAATTTCCTGACTAAATATTCCTGCAGATTTAGTGCTGTGCGGTCAGAATTTATTAAGTTAAAAGCTATTAATTTTGGCAGATAGTTGCTCCTTGCTCCAGAAGTCAGGCTGCTGCCCAGCCTGTGGTATGGTGGTGGGGGGGGGGTTGTGGTTACCCTGATAAGTTCAGGGAGCCTTGTAAAGGCTACACTGTAATCCACACGTTCAGGAAACATTATACAACCGCTCTGCAAATTGTACCAACGGAGGACCCGCATTTCGTGGATTGAAAGTGGCGACCCAGCGGGGGTCGATGGAGACATCAGAGGGCTCAGGCTTTCTACCAACCCCCTCGGTCCCAGGGCATTACAGCAAATCCGGAGAGTCTGTGTCATGGTAACTGCCGACCTTTGGTCCGCTCCAAGCAGGACCGGTGACAGCTGTGCTTACAAGCAGTTGTGGAAGAGATTCGTCATAATCTGGATCAGTTTAGGCTGCCGGTCCTGCTCAGTGTTTTATCACAAGCTGATGCTGAAGAGGCTTTTGCAGCTGCAGACCTACCTCTGATTTTAAACTGAAACGATTTTGAGACAGAAGTCCAAAATGCTTGGGGGAAGTACACGGCTGCAATTTTTATCGTTTATGGAATTATTCTCAAAAATGAAATCAACCCTTTAGGTTTGTATTTATGTATTAAACCTGCATGGGCTTAGGGAGGAGGCCTGCCTTCACAATTCTCTGCAGAAAACACGCACCAAGGTACAAAATTCAAGATAAAAAAACCACGCTTGAAAATCTGAAATGTGTCACCCATAGCCAGGTAAGCCCAGCTGGCTGTTTGGCACATAAGTTCCTAAAGCGGGTTTAACAACATCCCAGTTACCTTTTATGACTTTGGCAGCAAAACCTTTTCACAGGTTTCTCAGTCCAACCAAAGAGCTGGACTAAACATCACAAATCTCTGTAGTAAACATTTCAAAAGAATTTATGAATTAACAAAACATTAACTTGCAGGATCGTTCATAGTTACTAATCGTAAAATGAGTACTTTGGGCTCAGCCTGTGTGCCTGTAATCAGAAGGTCATTGGTTCAAACCCAGCCTCGGCACGTCTGGGGCCTCCCTGGGTGGCTGCCCTTTGTTTACTTTACAAAGAGCAAGTTATGGGAGGTATGAAAAGCTGCTTTAATCAATAAAAGTATCAATTTTTTAAAAAAAGAGTACTTAATAAACGTCCAAAAAGTGCTATTAATCACAATGTACCATCCAACCACCTATCCTGTTCAGGGTCATGGAGGGTCTGGGGCGCCAACCCATCGCAGGGCACAGTCACACATGCTTATACAGGCAATTTGGTAACTCCAGTTAACCTCAGTGTAGTTTTGGACTGTGTGGGTGGAGAATTGCAGCACACAGAGAAAACCACATAACAACATGGGGAGAACATGCAGACCCCACACACATGAAAAACCCAAACTCAAACCCAGGTCTCAGACGTCTCAGGCGCCACCCCTGAAAATATACCTTATAATCCAAAATTTATATACCTGTACAAGGACGTCTTTAAAAAATATCACAAATGGCAGTTTCCGGAAATTTCTGCATTTTGTAATATTAAGAGACATCATTTAAACCGTGTGACAGGGATGCAATGGAAACTTGAGTTGGATATAGGTCTAACAAAACAGCAGGAACCATATCAAAGACAGCTGTTTCAGGGAGTGTCAGAGAAAACAAAGCCTCCACTCTGTTTGGATGTGCAATTCAATCCTGCATGCGAGGCTCCCAGGTCTCCCAGTTGTCATTCGGCAGAAGCCTAACTGGGATACTCCCTTCCCTGTTTGACCAGCAGGCGTTTCTGGTCATCCCGTCCTTCAGGTTAGTCTTTGTTTCCCCCCCTGTTCTCTGGTTTTGTGGCTCAACGCATTGAGCAGCTAGTTGTCTGTGTTCCCTTCTGTTCTGTGTTTGAATCCCACCTCCTCTGCTTTTGTATTTTGCTCCCTAGTGTTTCATTTGAGTTTTTCTAGTTCTTGTGTCTGATTTTGTAGTTGGTTTTGGTTTT
>JAODKF010000147.1:13842210-13866793 GCA_026779585.1 Mormyrus proboscirostris | reverse complement strand
TTAACAAAATAAGCCCTTGGAAAAGAAAGCTGGATCGTTTAACAGTGCTACAAAAAACCTGGCATGGCATTTTAGTGTCCATTTGTTAAGCTAAATTCCAAGCCTCAATTTTCAGTAATCGAGTTATAGGCAGATAAGACTGTTCATTATCATTCAAAGCTTTTGGCAACCGAATGCAGACAAAAGCAATGTGAAAAATGCTAAGTCCTGGCAAGGCCACTGTGGCTATATAGCTATTAAACATGTGCTAGCATGGAAAAGACTTCTATGAGCACGTCGCTGTGGCTGCAAGCGCTGCGGAGAACTCTGTCTTGCACATTCCTGGACTGACGGGAGATGTGAATGTGTCTTTCTCAGATTTTCTTCCTTCATTCTCATGGTCCTTATACAGAGAGCTGAGAACCAAAATCACAGAATCCCTGTAAGACATCCACCTCATTTCCGTTTCTCCAGTGATCTGCTCCATCACGCACGACATACTTTGATTCACATCTAAAACAACCTGGTCGTTAGTGGCTTCAGTGACAGAAATGTATTTATCTGCAAAGACAGATAATCCGGTCTTTCTAACTTGCCTCCAAAGATGGAAATTAGGGTGCAAAGAATCATGGGATTGGTCTAGTTTGGCGAGGATTCAGCCAATGTCTCCTCGATTTTTTTTGGGGCAGGGCAAGAACGACATCTGGGGATTTTTATCTTCCTCCGTACTTTTATAGGCGAAGTGGTGGCTCTGAGGCTGGGGATCTGTGCCAGCATTCGGAAGGTTGCTGGTTCCAATCCCATGAATTCCTGGAGTGGTCCTACTCTGCTGGACCCTTAAGAAAGGTCCTTACCCTGCAATTGCTTTGACCTGGGTATGCCCATAATCTACATCCAGTCCTCCAACTTGCAGGGGATTTTGGTCCATATGGACTAGTGTGGTGCTGAAGTATCACCCACGGCATGGCTGCACTCAGGTTCTCGTCTCTGAGGTGGTTCGTGCTGTGGTGGGTGCAGCAATATATTGTAATTAGCGTGCACCCCATACCGCTGTACGTCTGTTCTTCAGTATCGAAGCTGGTCTTCGGCAATGGAAGATGATGCCAAACAGGAACACAAGATTCATGTATATTGAGAAATGCCTTTTATTAAGGAAATGCAAGAGCTCTATTTACTCGCAGTGGTGTACCTAGAAATTCTGGGCCCCCAGCCAAATTTTATGTATCATTTTATGTATTAAAGGGCCTCCATCGAGAGCTGGGCCCCTTAAATCTGCCAGGGCATCCAAATGCCTTAAACACTCCTGTTTACTGACCACAATATGCGGCAGTTTATTATGCCTCCTTAGTGCTGACATGTTACGGGTTATAGCAGAGATAAAAAGTTCTGGCTTGAATGTTCAGCTTACGTAATTTAAAAGAAACACAGATATTCAATGGTGGAAAATCACAATATAAATCTTCATCATGAAAATAAGCAGCTGGTTGATTGTTACCCTGTCATTTGTTACAGTCTATCCATCGTTATTTTTAAAATATTATGATATGACAGAAGTGACACCGACGCCGACAGAATAAATTAGTAGATTTGATAGATGGTATTAAAATCAAAGGAGTGAACAGCTGAAGGGTAAATATTAGCACGTACTGAAGAAAAAGGCATGTAGCAGAAAATGCTTCTTGATTTGAGAGGAGAATGAAATGAGCTCCGTCACCCCTGACTACGACACCCCCTCCCCCACCGGACGAGGGACTGAGCAAGGTGCATCTCTGTGACAGCATGTACTGCTTCCAACATCTGGATTCCAGGACAGAAATTTATAACCATGAGTCATGCTGAGAGATGGTATTATCAGAGCGCCGGCATCACCCAGCCTGGACCACAATAATTTTACAGACCGCAAAAGTCGACGACCTAAAGCATATCTGAAGGATTCACAGCACAGGCCGCCGAGCGACACCCATCCAAACGCAGTACATCGTAGGCGGCACTGAGTGGCTGAAACCTTTCAAGTGATAAACTAAGCATTAATCCCAGACGGCCGGGACGCTCGGGTAGATAGGGGCAAATTTGAAAGGGTCGACCCAAATCCACGGTGTTCCCGCTGTTTCTGATCAAGGGTGTTAATCTCGTGCTGCTGACAAAAAGGCAGATAGAGTCATGGGCGGCTGTTACAGAGATTTGCATCATGAACTTTTGAAGCCCAGTTTATATAACCGATCCCTCCTGTCAGCCCTAAGTTCAGCTAACTGGGACTTGGTATGCTGGAAGGGCTCTGAACACGAGAGGAACGTGCTCAGACTAATGTGAGAAGAAACGTTCACCACAGCGTGTTACACAAGCCACTGCCGTCTCCTGTTTCCATCTTAGCGGCTTCAGAAGTGGAGCAGAAATGGACGGAACCCATCGCAGATATGTCTGCAATGAAACCTGGGATTCGGCCTCAGAGGACAGGGCCGTCATACGAGGCGTGTCTGAATGGAGAAGTCACCACACGTGTAGCGCCACAGCAGTGCCACAAGCCGCAAGGTCTGAGCCCGTTAACCGAAATGACGGACTGCGGTGTGCTGCGTCAGAGATGTTGGCGAGGCAAAGCGGACGGCAGCGTGACAGATAATGCAGGCTGACAGGGAAGGCAAGGAGGACGATAGCAGCAGTCTGGAGGCTGGTTGCACGGTGAAGCCTTCTTCCCAGTGGAAAGTCTGGAGACGACACTTTAAAAAGTGTCTGAACCTGGAGAAACAAGCAGGAAAGCCGGGACAGAGCAGAACAGAAACTGACCATCTACAACCGCAGCGGGATAAAAATAATGGAGAGCCATAAGCAGCCTGCTGTATATAGAAGGTAGAGAATGTAATATGGACTCGACAAGAGAACAGAGGGAAGTGTAGGCATGTAGAGGCTGCTGGGGGATATTTAATCTATGAGAGTACACCATGTGGTCTGGCAGGGGCGATTCTATGATTTTTTTTATGGTGAGGGGCATACAAGTGCCATAATTTATACTGGGAGCCAAAATTGTTATTTTCCAATGAGATGTCTTTAATCTGTGAGTGGCAAGGGAGGGAACCAATCGGCTTTTAGCTTTGGCCAGTGCCCCTGTCATCCCGCCCCTGTATACGCCTCTGCGGTCCAGGATGGGAAAGGAGAGGAGAAGATGCTCACAGAAGAGGCAGGAGGGGCCGTGGCCTGCTGCAGAGCCATCTGCCGCCTTGGCCTGTCCGGGCACGTTACCACAGATGCCGGCCCGACACGGCCCGCTAACACTGCTCCGCTGGGGACAGAGAGGACACACGACCTTCCTGAGTCACCGCAGAGGCAGCCTGCAGAGGCTGGGAAACGGGACAGTGGTCGGACATGGCCCCGGAGCCCCTGAGAACGGGCAGCCAGAAATCCCACCACAGCCCTCACACATGCCCATGCATATGGGGGAGTGGCAGACCTCCCGCTGTTTGCCTGCCCTGCGGCCCAGCAGAGAGTCTACTGCCCTTTCATCTCCTCACTGACCAAGCCGTTTTCATGGAGCTGACTGACAAGGGAAGGCACCAGGTAATGAACCCTTGAACAATCGTATAAAAATAGCTTCTGCTCTTTTCCTTGCGGTATAAGCACCTCCTCAATCAGTCAGGCCACACACACAATTAATTTATTTAACACCCCTCCCCAAAGCACCATACATTTGAAGACAGAATCAGACAAGACCTACAGTATAACAAAGCAGATTTAAGGGCCTTGCTTATAAACCCTACAGCTGGCCACTGACAAGTACAGGAAGCGAACCAACAACCTTCCGATCACCAGCCCAGCAGCCTAACCCACTAGGCCACACACACACATGCGATGACATTTTGCAGCCACATATATTCAACACAGCCATCCTTCCTTCCACCTTTTAACTGCCTATGCTGGTTAGAGTCACATGTAGTTTCCCATATAGGAATTACTAGTGAGGAGTCAGAAGGTGGCATTCCATTAAAAGTGTTTTGTGCACAAGTACTTGGTGCTGAAATCCCCATGGGTTTGAGTTTTCAACGCTAAAATTGCAGCATCTGCAAAACCATAGTCTCCATGTGGTAGTTTACGGCAGTTTTTCCAGCTGTGTGGCTAGCCAAGGTCAGTTAGCCAGCTAGTCACATTAATGTTTACATTTACCTGTTAGGCACTTTTGTCCACACTGACAATTCACTATTCACTATTACTGGAGTGAATGGGGTTAAGGGCCTTACTGAAGGGCCCAACACTGATATGATTAGTTTCCCAGCTACAGGATCGTGGGGACAAATCCCTAAACCAGTGAGCTACACAGCACCCCCTATTGTCAAAAAGAAAAACAACACATCTTTATTTTTATATTGGTAAATGAAGGATCTTTTAAAAGAAACGGCATCCCTACTTTTGTAGTATTTCAGTACTGTTGTGCTTATACACTTCTACGGGATTCAAATCACCATCAAAACTGATCCCACATCAGTCTTTGCATGTACTAAACCATCAAACCCCACTTTATGCCCGTCCTTCGTGGTTTAAAGGAACTTTAACAATATAACACAAAATTACACAGCAGTTCTTGACATAAATCGTCTAGAATGACTGTGAAAAGGTGCAATATATGGCAACCAGCATGTTCAGCATCTCATTCTGAAACCAAGGTTATGCTATAATATAATATTATATAATGCTATAATAGCCTCTGTGCTTCTGGAAGGCTTTCCATTAGAAGCTGGAACATTGCTGGTGGTATCTGCTGCCATTCAGGCTGGGTATTGATGTTGGGTGATCAGGTCCCTTTCTGTGAACTTGTGTTTCTCTCAGACATTTTGACCTTCATAATCACTTCACTTGCGGTGACCAGGGCGGCTCTGTCAGGGCAGAAATGTGGCAAACTGACTTGTTGGAAAGATGTCATCCGGTGATGGTGCCAAGTGGAAAGTCACTACCCTCTCCTGCACAACCAGCCATTCTGCTGCTAATGTTAGTTACAGGAGATTGTGTGACTGTGTGTTTAATTATATACCTGTGTCAGCAATGGGCGTGGCTTAATTTGGTAATTATGGTAACCCCCCCATTTGCAAATTTGACATTCGTGGTTTGGTCATTCATCAATTAGCCGTTATCTATTAAATGGATATATTTCTGGAGCTTGTAGAAAGACTGCAAAAACTTACAGACGACACATAAGCCAAGAACAGTACTGAAAACAATTTGATCATATAACATCGTACAATACGTAAACACTGGTGCTATATCTTTAATATTAAACGTCTTGGCTTGGGTAAGCCACACACCTTTGTCTTAGTAGCAGGCCTCACTCACGTGGTAGCTGTCTTCTCACGTTTCTTTCTGCGACTTCTAAACCTTTGAACATACAGGGAAATACTTTAGATGATTTGTGAATTATACAAAAATGTCTAGATGAGACTTGGCAAGGCAGTTTAACATGCAAAGTGTACAGTACAGTACCGTTTGTTAAAAACTGGTAATAGACTCCTTACGTCGCCGTTCTGGATAGCAGGTTTTTATGGGTTAAGTTTGGGGGAGGGGTTACTGCACTCGAAAAGGGGCTTTACACATACGTTTGGCCATGTAGTATATTAAAGTCACTATAGGAGGTGTGAGTTTCATTGGGTTCTTACACATTCACCAGAAGGTTTGTTACTGTTGGTGACCATGCACAAGTCCTTCAAAACATCTATGAAAAGTGCAAGAATAGAGACTTTTCTGGATGCTAAGCTCATGTCACGGATTAGCATATGTCACCTAATGCTAATTGAGTAAAACCCTACCGGACAAAAAAAAAAAAATCTGTAGCTCTGCTGTGCTTCTGCAGCGGGTCTCATGAATATAAGAACAGTATGAAATATTTATGTCTCCATGTACATCCAAAAAACCCCCTTGTTTTATGGAGTCTTCCCAGCACCCGTCAAACCAGAATTTGTTTTCATGCACGAGGGGACATTCTGTCCCGCTCGCTGACTGACTGGCGGCGGCACACGGATCCCTAGCACTGACGTTAGCGGCGGAGTGACGGCGGTGTAGCGCCATCTCGTTTGCAGCTCGAGACTCCCGCCACGTCTGCTGCAGCTTCCGTGTGATCCTGAGATCTCCTCTGATGGGTCGTCATCTCCGAGGGCAATCAGCCACATCCCTGTGTCAGAACTTGCCGAAGGCTCCTTAACGCCTCAGAGCTTGTGCTGGCAGAATCCGTGTCGACGCTTCTAATTAAACAGCCCACAGCTGTGTCGGAACAGCGCCGTTATAATAACAAAGAATCATTCACAGAAAACCAGCAGAATGACATAAGGCATGCAGCATTGATTCATCCTTTTTATTATACTAATGCTTTATTTGCCATTTACTGAAGTTCTTTGGAATGTTCTCAAATATCCCATCTTGCTCTCCTTAGAGGCGCACAGGGACATGAAAAAGGATAAGGATCTAGAAGGTTCTGGAGGTCCAGCACTTGACCAAGGAATATGTGAATTTAGGCTGGGGATTTCCAAGGTGACCTGTTGTTATTCTAGGTTGTAAACACATATGGTAAAGAATGAAGTCTGGGATACAACCCACTGACCCCCCAAGAGCTTTATTGGATGCAAACACATGACCCACTAAGTCACACACCCATTAATGATGACCTTCATTTTTCTCTGAATTCAGCTGTGCCTCCCCCCCACCCATACGGCATCAGGCCCCCCCAGCAGCCCATCTCCAGAGTCCAGGGCCTTCTCAGCGCCCCTGCTCACTGCCCCGCCGTCAGATGGAGGCCATATGGTGGAGCTGCTCTGGAAACATCCTTCACTGTCTCTCGTCCTCCTCATGTTCCTCCATCACAGGAAGCATGTGGCTGAACGGGGATGTTTGTGCTCAGCTCATTCGGGCCTCTGGACATATTGTGTAACCACGTTATAATTGGTACCAATGAACCGTTGTGTGAGTGAAGACGTTATATAACATAATTACATAAATTTAAACATTATCAATACCCATGTGGAGTTTGGGTACCGGTATTTAAGAACATAAGAAAATAAACATCTATCTACAAATTTGCACGTCACACTGCACATACAGGTCCGCCTGTTTTAATCTCCCTCCTCTGTCTCACATGCATGTCCTGATATGGACTCATTTCCTTCATTATTCTGTCGTTCCTCCTTCTCCTTCCTGTCCCCACAAAAGGCACTGTGACCCTCACAGGGCACCTGGGATCAATTTCCACACTCCAGCATTCCAGAAATGTTTCACTAACACTGGTTTCCGGAAGGTGCCCTGCCAGGGGTAAGTCTAGGATTTTTGTTAATGTTACTTAGCCAATGATGCGTTTTGGATCGGCATGTGACAGGTGAGGGGGCGCTCCTGGAACCAATCAGTGTCCAGTGTCCCTGTGGTCCCACCCCCCCCCATACACCCCTGCATTCTGGACCGCTGGTATTGGCCGTGCCAGGTTTGAAAGATAAAGATGATGAAATCAGAGCCTCGCCAGCCGGGTTGGTATAACTTTCCTTTCACACATTTTACCCCCTTGTGGGGAAATGGGCAGCTTGGGGCAATAGAGCTGCAGTGGAAAATGAATCCCATCAAAACACACACAAGACTGGCCATACGCTTAGCAGAGAGGAGCCTCTTCTGGTAGCCCATGAGGAATTAGCTGTGTGCTTTCTGATCCTGCATCAGTCTCTAATTACAGAGATGTTATCAGCTAGTGTCCTGATATTCTGCGTGTTTCCTGAACCACCAAGTAGCAGATAGCAATGATAGGTGCTCCTGTCGCTTTCATGTGGACCAGTAGCACATGGTTTTTTGCACTCAGTAGTAACAAAAGACTGGGATTCTGCTACACTGAAGCTTTTAAGCATCCTTGAGTATGAGAAAGGCGCTATATAAAAGTAACATTAATATTATTAATATTATTACATTTCCTATAGTGAACGTTACCCATCTATTGACATAATCCACAGCGCCATTGCCTCAGTATAAGCCGAAATCACCGGCTGATGAGTACAATGAGCTTTATGACGGAAATGATCCATCTATTCATAACCACTTACCCAGAGTCACATGAGCCTGGACGCTATCCCAGAATGCACTGGGTACAATGCAGACGACACCTAGGGCAGGATGCCAGGTGCCATTATCCATTATATATAACCTGCATTATTCTTAATGAGGGAGTTACGCATGTGTGAGATGTGTGTGCAAAGTGTATGTATGTCAGGGATGGGCAGTATTTCTGGTGTGTGCTTTTCAAATATGTACTTAAAATACAAAATTGTATTTTGTAATTTGTATTTGACACTTAATGAAAATGATTGTCATTTGTATCAAAATATTTTTGTCTTTTGAAAACAGAAGCAATGTTTTCCGAATTAATGTATGTGTGATGACATCATGTGAGCAAAACTTTGAAAGTTTTTCAGGCATTTTAATGAATGGTTATTAGAGCCAAAAGGCTCACAGGCTATATTCTGGCCAATTTGTGCTTAAAATTTTTAAGATACATTTTGATATATTTTCGCCCATCTTAGTATATTGCTATTTGTCTGATGTCAGTCAAATAGAGATAAATCTATCTCTGTACATATGTAAGCATCCAAACCTCTCATATCAAGTGCATTTCTGTACGCATATTCGGCCTGGTTATACATGCGTGTGCGTTTCTGCTGGTGAGTGCCGTCCTCTCTGTGCTGAAATGGACAGAGGCAGCTAAAGGGCCAGCAGGGTGCTGTCACACTGCGTTACTGCATGGCACTGCATGGCACTGCTCTACCCTCTGCTGCTGGGCCTGATCACATCACTCTCAGGGTCACTGGCAGGGGGTCACTCAGTTCCCCCTCCCCCCTCCGCTGCCTAGGATCTTGACTTTGACATAGCCTCTCTACTGCATCTCAAGACTTCACATTCCGCAGGCCTGCAGAGAGGCCCCTCCCCCTCAGACCCACCTCTCTGTTCAGAGGCTTCACACTCTAAACCAGACCGGGCTTCTGATTCTGCTGACCTTTCCGGCACTTTCTTAGCCTCTGTCCCCCTCGAGTCTCCACAGCTCTCCCCTATATAAATCAAACATAGTGGCAGTGGGGATCTGATCTTCTCCCCTAATGCCACACTGTTACCACCCCAAACATTCCCAGTCGAGTCATGAACCATGATTTCACTGAGGCTCCAGGGCAGGAGGCTGCATTGCATTATGCCCTGTGCTGCTCTCTATTCTGGGATAAGCGGTAACATCAATCCTAACAGTGTGTGCATTTCAGTGTTCAGCAGCGGGTGGCGTGAGGCTCAGTGGGCTAGACCTCTGTTCCTGCGATCGGAAGGTTGCTGGTTCTGATCCTGTCCTCAGCAGCGTAGTTGAATGTCCTTTGGGCCTTTGGGTGTGACTCTTAACCCCCCTGCAACACAGGGATGTCAGGTAAATGGCTGCCCTCATCACTGCGCCCAAAGGAAAGTGTGATGGGACGTGTGAAAAGAAGCATTCCAGTGCACTTGGCAAACAAAGCGGTATTTCATTCGTGCTGTGTGTCAGTTTCACCGAGGACGGACAGACAAGTTCCTGGTTACAGGTAGCGTACGTTTGCCCTCACAGACTCCGGGAGCACCCCAGCAGGTGAGGAGTTAATTCCGTCTCCTGCACTGACTGTTCCAATGACCTTTACCCGTGGTTAGTGACTGCAGCAGAGAGCCATCCAGTAGGGGTATAATTACGGGGTACAGTGTTTGCTCCCTGTTGTGCAGGAGCCAGTCCACACAGTATGTGCATCCAAAACAGAACCGCCCAGTACAACACAAGTCCTGCATAATCTGATGCAAGTTTCTTTGGCATCGGTGTGGCAAGTCCTGGAATGGGAGATGTGGTTTATGAATCACTGTACTGCTCTCCGTACTTAATGGGGTGACGTACAGTACGCAGTCCTATTCTATTTTCTGTGCTGAGAAGGGTAGTGCAGAATATGTATTACTATACTAATGTCTGTACTGAACAGGGTGATGTAGAGTATATGTTACTGTACTACCATCTGCATATGTAGTGTATGTATTACTGTACTAATGTCTGTACTGAACAGGGTGATGTAGAGTAGGTATTACTGTACTGATGAGTATACAGAACAGGGTGATGTATACAGTAGCATGTATTACTGTGCTGATGTCTGTACTGAACTGGGTGATGTAGAGTAGGTATTACTCTACTGGTGAGTGTACAGAACAGGGTGATGTAGAGCATGTATTACTGTGCTGATGTCTGTACTGAACTGGGTGATGTAGAGTAGGTATTACTGTACTGCCATCTATATTGAAGAGGGTGATGTAGAGAGTCTATACTATTGTACTGCTGTCTGTTCTGAACCAGGTTAGAGAGTATGTATTACTTTACTTCATTTTAAAATGAATGCATACTCCTTTGTACTAAGAAACGTCATCCTGCTGTCTCAGGTCACTGTGCAGGATGATTCATCAAAAACTGTTTTATTGTCAGACCTGAAAGTTACTCACCATAAACAACAGTCTGCTCATATTACCCCAGATTGGTCTGGAAGTAAACAATAAACAGTTCTTGTCTATCTCCTCTAGACTGCGTCTGTTCCCAGTGTATTTCCTCACAAAGATTCTACGCACACCTGAGGACGGTTTTAAGCAGGTGTTCTTGAGATTAGATCGGGGGCCGTGGGTATTTAATTTGGCATGATTTGTATTCTGCTGAAGGACTAGAACTGATGCTTTGACAGCTATAGAGGAGCAAAGTGCCCCTGCTGGTCAAGGCGGTGAAGGTGCCTCTCAATACGCCAGCTTACCGGCTCCCATCAGCACACAGGCTTTCAACTCCTACACAGCACAGAACACAAAGAGCATTTAAAATGTGCCTTGGGCCGATATGTGAATTATAAAACTGTAAGATATATGTACCCGGAATTTATAACATTTTTTCTAACCATCGAAGACAAAAGCCAGACATTGAAAGAGATTTACTGTATGTTAGATTAAGTTACATAAAATTAAAACATGATAAAGATTCAAAACACAGTCATAACCATAAACAAAATGAAACCCACTTTCTTCTCCTATAATTCTTCTAGATAAGGCACCGGTTTACGCCACAAATGGACGGGCTTTTCTTCAGTCAGCCTGAGTCCTGGCTTCCGGAAACCTCCAGGGCTTCCGGTCTCGGATCCCCAACCTCTGTCATGTCGATACCTGCTGCTGGCAATTATTGTCACTTCTGCTGGCCGTCAATAAGATCGTACTGGTGGTTGTAGCACGCGTGACGTATTTCAAGAAGGCAGAGGAAAAGAATGCCGCCCCCCAAGACCAGAGGCTAAGACGCGGGGTCAGAGTCAAACGGCAGAGACACTACAGAGAAACAGCCTCCATAGCTCAGAGTGAACGCTCCTGTCAGTGTAATTTCTGCGCAGCTATCAGTGCTGACAAGACAGGCTGCACATGAATGAGCCAGTGAACTATCTGGGCTGTGAGGCTGGAGGATGAGGCCGCATTGCTTTTGAAAGCCGCTGTCACGTTGTGGAGAGAAGCCAGATCACTACAGAGCTACGCTACGTAAATTACTCAGTAGAAAAAAAAACGAAAACAAATGTTTAGAATATGGTTTGAATGAGCTATCTGGGCAAATATGTTAGTGGAGATTGCTTATTTTGTTAGTCTGAGCCAAACTCCCAGAAGCACCACCAATCAATACAGATGGGACACCCTGAACCTAAGCTAGCCATCAAGACTTGGTTTTTCTGGAGTATGACAACCAAAACCAACAAGACCCACATGTTTCTTTCAAACAAGCTGGACTGGATCTCAGGCGAAGCATACTCTCAAACTCTAAATCTGATATGTAATTTATTACGAAATACATTTGGGAGTAAATAGCCTTGCTGGAAAACATCCTAGTGGGGCAAAGTCCAGCACAGACCATGACTGACCACATGAGAGGTACATTAGATACAGCTGAAGTGAACAGTCCTGCTTCAGGAGAAAGTCAAAGTGTATAAAGTACAATAGAAAGTATATTTCTATGTGGAACACCAGGGTAATATGAAGAATATCCCTATTATATTGCACAGGGTCACTCCAGCAGTCCCGTCTGAAATGACAGCATTAACAAGGTCATCGAAAAGAGCTGCTGTAGACATCCCAGGAGCGGCTGGGTTAATGTGGACAAATGGAAGCACACTGAATCGAACGAGTCCAGATATTTCTGTGGGACCCTGTACATTTATCCTCAGCTGGGGCCACTGCACCCAATTATACATCTTCACCAAGAAATCAATTTCCACCGGACAGATTCTGCGGCAGCCCGGAAACTTCCACAATCATACCCCGTTCTCCTTCAGTTATTAGCATGTGCTGAGGAGTGTCAGAGTGGCACTAGATGATGGGAGATAATTTCAGTCCTGAATCTTCTAATGCACCTTTTTGTTTGTACACAGGTTGGATTGTTTCCTGGGTTTGGTGCTATGAAGACATTTTTCATTTTTTAATGTGTTTTGTGTCAGGGTATTGTCTTATAAAATGTGCTGCAGGAAACTACTGCAAAGGTACTTATATATGTATGTATATATGCTACATGGATTTAGTTTTATTTGTACCTTTTGCAGCCCATTTTATAGGACAAGATGCCCGACACTACATATCTGTAGTGTCTACAGTGTCTATCTATAAGATATATATACTGTAAAAGAAGAGGTGGGTATGAAGCTATTGTTTCATTACTTTGCTGGCCAGGACTCACTGTGTAATCATTTTTATTGATCTGTTTCTAATAGAGTCTGAAGTAGGTAAGATTACTTTTGGTATATGATGACGGGTCCAGCACAGATGACTAAACTGTCACCATAAACAGCAGATATAAATGGGTGAAAAGAAAAGTGTAACAGGGTCATTTGGGAATTAAAAACTCAGCACCTGGAACATTTGCTTTGACTCATTGTCCTCATCTCGGGTCACGTTTACAAGAAATTTTCCACACCTGGCTCCCATTGGCTGAGGCATGGACATCCCAGTGATCACATGTCCTTTATGGTAAACCAATCACAAGCAGGAAAAAAGCAAATGTGGCAACCAATCAGGCTAATTGCAGACATGGCATACTACATCTAAACCAGGGTTTGGGAACCTGTTCCATGGAGGGCCAGAGTGGGTTTTTGGAATGGCCTTTTAATCAGCCAATAACAGCGGGTCCCCAGCACCAAAGCTGAGAACAAGTGTTTTAATGATCGAGAGAGCATCCCAAAAACCCACCCTCCATGGAACAGGTTCCCCACCCTTGATCTAAACCAATCAAGGGTGGATCCATGATGACTGATGGCTGCCCGGAGTCTGAATAAGAAATGACTGGCGACCAGTGCTGATTCAAATTCAATAATATCCTTACACCTTTGAAGACTTGCATTATTTCCATAAATGGGATGTGATCATTGTCATTCAGCTCTAGCTGTAGGCAGAGGAGGAGGCTGCTTAGGACCTGTCTTACCTGCACTGTGGGGGAAGTGAAATGATCATCAATTTTCTTGGTAGGGTGGCTGTTTTTCTAGAGCCCCTGAAAAGGTGGAGCCAGCCCTGTTGTCATTAAGGTGGATATTAAAATAACAGTAAATGCTGTAAGATGGAATTATATCTTTAAGAGTAATATTTTGGAAATGATAATTAGGAGCCTTGCTGGCCATTTTGAACCGTCTTCATATGCTATTGCTACTTCTGCTCCCCAGTGTTAAGGCGGATTTTCCGGTCGGTACGTTGCGGCCCCCGCTCGTCACGGTTCTGCCCTGGGAGTCCATCCTGACTTGCGTCCCCGCCGTTCCTCCGTGGCTCGAGTGCCGGAAGAGGCCCCTGCCGTGTGGATCACACCGCGGCGATGGCTGCACACGACAGACAGGCGCAGCGGGCGGACGCTGGGATCCTGCTCACGTTTGACTTCTCCGGCAGAGCTGTAACCTCCCCAGCTGTCACTGCATTCAACAAATACGCCCGTTTTCATCATTTATAATGCAACACTTACCTCTAATAGTGCCAGTAATAAATGTCTATCAAACGTGAGAATGCAGCAGATAACTGCCCTAATACCTGGGTGTTGCCATAAAGTCTGTGCTATATGAATCACATCTTCAATTACACTCGATTTATTTAGCAGACGCTTTTATCCAAAGTGATGTACAATTAAAAGCTGGGTCACAAAGTCCCAGGAGAAATTGGTGTTTAAGGGCCTTACTCAAGGGCCCAATGGAGAAATCTGTTAACACTGGGATCTGAGCCAACACCCTTCTGATCACAGACACAGCATCTCAACCTGCTGAACCACACATCGCCTACATCTCCAGTCCAAGCCATTCAGCCCAGGCTCTCAGAAATATCCGTGTCTGATCATTGCTCTTCCTCCAAGCTACTTATGCAGCCGTACCATACATGATCCTGACCATACATGACCCTGACCATACATGACCCTGACCATACATGATCCTGACCAATCAATCAATCAATCAATCAATACTTTATTTATTCCCGAGGGGCAATTAGAGGCATATAAAGAAGTGTTGCATAGACACAACCGCTCTACAAGCCAACCGGTCGACCGCATGAGCAGCGACCCAGATAATACATGACCCTGACCATACATGATCCTGGTCATACATGATCCAGGTCATACATGATCCTTACCATACATGACCCTGACCATACATGACCCTGACCATACATGATCCTGGTCATACATGATCCTTACCATACATGATCCTGCTCATACATGATCCTGGCCATACATGACCCTGGCCATACATGATCCTGTCCATATATGACTCTCACCATACATGGCGGCACGCTAGTTTGTGGAGCAGAAAAGTAAACCCCTGTCAAAGTATGGTGGTAAGAAGCATGAGCCCCTTATCTCCTCTCTGCTGGCTCATCATCAGTGGGGATTTCACTTCCCCTTCACTTCTCAGCATTCCTGATTTATGTCTGCTGCAGACACACGCTTCGCTTTCTTCACACAGCAGGCTGATGTGGCAGAAGTTAATCCACATCACGAAACTTCAATGGGAACCCATGGCTGCTTGTCGACACGACAGGAGGCAGAAGCTGGCCGGGCCTCCTGTTTCATAACTGACGCGCGGCAGGTCGCATATCCGAGCTCTGCATTACTCAGCCCTAAAGGGCTTAGACTAAGGTGGCCAATGAGACGCATCAACAACCCTAATGCACCTTTATGCATAAACAACACCGTGGGCTTTAAAGCTTGCTTTTTCATGCATATGTAAGACTATATTGCCTGTGTAGCTCGACTAAAAAATCTTCCACAGCTAATGGAGCAATGATGTGGGATCCACTTGGGAGATGTTCCTCGATGAAGTTAAATGCTTGTACTTGATTGGTCCCTGTGGGGAAATTCTCTGTTTGCCTGCCCCATTTTGCTCTCCATGGGTGAGGCAAGCTTGGCAGTGAAGGGCAGCCACCCACACCAGCACCCAGGGAGCTGGGGGTTAAGGGTCTTACTCAAGGGCCAACAGACATGCCAAGGCCAGACTTGGACCAGCAACCTTCTTGATGATAGACACAGAGGCTTAGCCCACTATGTCACATACTGCCCCCAAACAGCAGGTCATCGACAAAGGGCTCTTGGAGCATCAAAGGGAGGGTGCCTGATTAATAGCAATAAATAGGAGAGTCCAAAAAGGAAGAGATGAAAAGGATAACCAAATACAGTAATATGTCATTGGAAAGGCTGACTGTCGCATAGTCTCCATAGCTTGAATTATGCTGTGCAATGTCCTCTTTCTTTGTTGTGAAATTTACTTTACATGCTGTTGTGGTGAGATCTAATTTATAGTAGAAGCATGTAATACTATTATAGGGCTGTGTGTAAGCTTCATGAATTAGTGACCTGTCATGTCTGGGAGGTTGTGGGATGTGCTAGAACAGGGGTGTCAAATTCAATTGCACAGGGCGCCAAAACTCAAAGCACACTTTAGGTCGCGGGCTGGACAGAATAAACATTTATTGAACAGACTAAAACTAAATGTTTTTTGCACATAAATATGAATCAAAACAGGCAGGATACAATGTTATTCCAAAATAAATCAACTTAAACTAAATATTTTGCGCTCCATAAAAATATCTCCTGTCAAAATTATACAAATTCAAAATATGAATATGCTGCAAAAAACCTGAAAATATAAATAAAAAATGTGCTTTTTAGTGAAAGTTAAATTAATAACAAATCAAGACATTCCATCTTCTTTGCTTTTATGCCATTCTGTCAGAGATGGATGTTTGGCATCTTGGTAACAAGTTCGTTTATGTTTGGGGTAAGGTTCTGTATTGTGGAGATTCTCTCTCAGCCACATCAGCTCAACAAACAAGGCACACGGGTTTACAGGCAATGTCAGTAAACATCAACTTTTCTCTTGGCCATTGTTAGGGGCTAGCTTTGACTTGAACTTGTTGTATACAATCAACAGACGTTTGATTGATCTGACGTAATTGAGGCAGGAATGATCGCAGGTAGCCTATTGTTCGATAAGGCAGCCTTTGTGCTGCATTAAGGGATTTGTAGTTTGAGTGTCATAGGCGCTTCTTATCGGCGGACCATTAAAAAAAAGATATATAAAATAATCTTGCAGGCCAGGTATAATTGTATGCCAGGCCGGATATGGCCCGCGGGCCATGAGTTTGACACATGTGTGCTAGAATAACAATAGGCTACCTATACTGGGCCCTTGAGCAAGGCTGTTTGCCCCAATTCCTACAGGAATTCTGACTGACCTGCTCTATGATCCTCACATGTGTCATTTTGAACAAACTAGTAAATGTTGGTACAAATATGGGAATTACTACTAAAGCCTAGTTCAATATTCGCTATTCCACATGCACTTTGGGCTGGGTATGGTTGTCCGCATCTTGTGTTCATACTACATTTGGCTGTGGATGCAGGTGATTGCAGTTGGTGCATGCATACAGCGGTGATAATCCACCAGACCAGGAGAGGGCAGATGTATTGCAGCAAACACAAATACAAGCAGTGTAATGAAACGGGTAAACCTTTATGAACAGTGTTAAAGTTATTAGTCAAGACTTGGCCCTTATTATGGTAATAAGTCAATACCACAGTATGTTGAAATCCAAAAACAAGGACTAATGTTGCAGACCTTAATCTGTTGATGGAGTCTGTGATCATACATTCCAGATCAAGAATAATGGCAGTTCAGAAGTGCAGCAATTAAGTGGACCCCTTGTGCTTTGATTTAGCCAAAATGGCAGGGTATGATGGCCTAAACCTGTGGAAGTCCAGTGGCTGTAGAGCTAGCATTATACAAATTGTATCACTGTAAGACAGCAAGCCATGCCTGGTATTGAATTCATGCTGTAAAATAAATTGTAGGTTTATGGTTTTTCAACATACAGTGTTCCCACTAGGTTTACAGTTTTGGGGGGGGGGCTGCAGACGGACACTGACAGGTCATGGTGTTCATGTGTTTATTTTAATGACAGCAGATATTTTTGTCTGCTTTTCAGGTGGTTGACGTGACATATTTTCTGACATGAGTTGTTCGCTGGTGGGAGTGTGCTCACCTATGTGTGTGTGCACGTGTCTGTGCGCGCGCTTTGGGGCGGAACTCCGGCATGCGCAATACAGAGAATAGAGGAGAACTGTAAATGCGCGACTGTCTAGAGACAAAAATTACAAGCTGTTGTGTAAAGAAGATAAATAACATAAGGCTATTTGGTTTGTTTAATAAAAGGACAATGTATAGTCCTGGTGTATAGCAAAGGTAATCTATATAGAAAATTAAATTAAATTAAATTAACTTGATCTTCAAGGGGGGGGCATGAAGGGCCGTTGGGGGGTGGGGCGCCCCCCTAATATAATGGTAGGGGAAACACTGCCATAGTTTATGTAGAAAAACAAGATAACAGTCTTAAAATGTTGCACAGGCTTTTTAGCCTAAAATTCAATTCACAACCTAATGCATACATCCTAATACATTTTTGCCTCTGTTGTTCCTTTTCACAAGCTGTGATTTTTTTACATCACCATAAGCTGGTTGGCTCTGGTTAGTGAGAGCACCGTATCACTTAGTAGAGTAGAGGAGTATACTTGTGCCCAGAAGGTCATGGGGTTCAACAGTGGCCAGAAGAGCAAACATATCACCATTGATTAAGGCCCTTAACCTTAGCTGTTCCTGGGATGATGGTTGACCCTGCTCTCTATCCCCAAGCTGTCCTTGCTTGTACATCACTTTGGACAAATATGACTGCTAATAAAGGTGAATAAAATGTGAAATTCGCAGGTTCATATGTGTAATATATATGGTGCAAAGATATGTATATATAACCACCCCCATCTCTCTCTCTCTGTCTGTCTGTCTCTCTCTCTCACACACACACACACACACATGCACTTTTACATATATACTGTATATATACAGTCTCCCCTCAAAATTTGTGGTTCAAGTTACTTGGAAATTTGTCCTGAACAATTAATTGGAAATATTTTTGGAGCTTGCTGAAAGATCACAGAATTTCACAGATAAGATGTAAGCCAAAAATAACAGGACTGAAAATTATTTGGATCACCTGAAATCATGTAATATATGAATGTTACTTTTAATGTTATTTTTTTCTATGTTGGTGTAAGCGCATAGTATATCTTTGAAAAGTTATTTTTGTTAATAAAAAGATCTGTGAGATCTACGCATCTTGGCTTGGGTACGGCACACAGTTTTGTCTTGGCACCCAGCCTCACTCATTGTCTTTGTGAAAATGGAATCTCACATTTCATGCAGTAACTTTTAAACTTTTCAGTAAAATCTATTTTGAACTTTTAATAATGTGCCAAAGTATTAATATGTGAATTTTCCTAATCGGGGGGATCTTCTTCACTTAAACCTCGTGAATGTGAAGGGGTGACTCTACACCAATAAGCCAAAACATTATGACCACCCCCCATATGAGGCAAATAATGTTCACTATCTCATAAAACAATGCATATCAAGGACAGAGATATATTAGATGGTAACCTAACATTAAATATTCATAGCCAACATGTTGAATGCAGAAGAAATGGGGCAGTGTAAAGACCTGAGTGACACTGATTTTAGATTCAACAGAAGGGCTACTGTGGTACAAATCACAGATAATTTTAATGATGGTCACAAGAGTAATGTGTCACGACTCACTGTGTATCGAGCCCTGATTCAATGGTGTATACTATATAGTGTATACTATAGGGCTGTAATGGTACATGTATTCGTTGTGTAACATTTGGCACATTATTTTTGGTTCAGTATGCATAATGAAATGAATTAATACATTTATTGACAAGGGCAGAACCTAAATTCACAAGTAAATGTTCAATACTGAAAACATTATGCTAATTGTGGCTGTGAGGCGGTTACAGCTTGCTGGGGACAGTCAGTCATAATTGGCAGTTTGGGAACATTTTTATTTCCCAATAAATTACACCAGCACTGGAGAGAAAGTAATTGATAAGATCAAGAGTATTTGTCAGCTCCGATGCTGTACTTGCTAGAAACATATACAACATGCTAATTCATTTAAGGCTAAAACATTTGAGTGTGTGTATGACTGGAGCAAGGCAGATACAGCCTCAGCAAATTGGTCTTTTTATGGCATCTAAGGTGCTTTTGCCAGAATATTCAGACTGTGCAAATAATAATAATTACGGCTTTAGGGATTGTTTAGTAGAACAGATATGTAACTATACTCTATGAAAGAAAACAGAATTGATATTGTATTTATGTCATTGTGGTTATGATGTTATGTTTTTGATTATTTATGTTTTTATTTTACATATTTATTTTAGAATGTGTACATAAGCATGTTTTAGGTTTTGTTATTCAGACAGGCTGATAGATCTACTGTACCGAAAATCAAGGTTTATACCCAATCACGAATTTTGTGTCATTAAACAAATAATATATATTAGTACCTTTAACATGTTGGCAATATAATTCACTGAACATAGATATTCAATAACAATGTAAAATTTACCATTGCATTGACCACTGCATGCTCTCCCTGCTATCAGACTCACTGATAGATAGTTTGTCACGTTTGTGAGAAATTTTACAAAAATGAGTATGGAGGAGAAATGCAACAGCTGGTCTATAAAAGACATTTGTCTTGGCTGCCATAGAGATTTTATTGCGCAAAAGCAAGTTATTTGTCAGCACTGCTTTAAGTCAGCTATACCGCCAACTTTGTTGACAAACTCTATTGGTAGCAGGGGCATCAGAGGAGCATGGATATGCTGGCAGATTCAGGGGGCCTGGCACTTGACAGGAGCCCTTGGATACATAAATTATATGAAAAATGTTGTCAGGGTGTCCAGATTTTTTCATGGTCCACAGAATTTCTAGATATGCCCCTAACTGGTAGATAATGAGTATATTTCAACCCATTTCTTGTTTTCTAAAGAAAAATTCACATTGTAATATTTGAAATTTTTCTATTATTGTTGCAGTCCTAATCTCTCTCTCTCTCTATGTATGTATGTACGTGTGTGTGTGTGTGTTTGTATATATACATAGTCCCTTTAAGATTAATTTATGACATAATTTATAACTTGAGTTTAAAATGCATCATTTATAAAGACCCTTGTGTATCAAAATTGCAAGTCGCACAGCACTTGGAGGAAGCTGAATCACACATCCTACATTTCAGAACATAATGTGACCACCAGGGAGAACCTTGGAGTACTCGCAACTGTTCTGCGATACTGACTGTTGGCTGATGATTTCAGACTTTAAACAACAAGAAAATAAAATCACTACTAGTGAAAACTGCTTTTCAATCACTTTACATAGTTTTGCCATTGCCAGTGATAACTTTGTTGCAACTTTGAAGAACTTGCATCAAGGATATTGTGAAGGTTTAGTTAGGACCTATAATAACAGAAATTCAAGCTATCCTCATGCATGATCTTTGCTGTACTGTGGTATACTGAATCATATTCCTCCATGCACAGCAGGGACAAGGGTCTCCGTGGAACAACAGTCATTTAATTAATCTTCCCTGGTGCGCACTGAGTCATCAGCCTTGTTCTTCATGAGAGGTGCTCTCTTCCATGCTAGATCTAACAGCAGCGCATCAGCTAAGCTTTAGCTGCAGAATGTACTGTCTGGCCATATACTTCAAATGTCAAAATGAAATCAAACAAGTCAACAAGAACAATGCAGCCACCTTGTTCATTCTATATCACTCCACAACCCTAGAGGACACAATGTTTTTGATGCAGCAGACAGTGCAAAAAACAGGATTTCACTGATTTTTTTGTGATTGTTGCAGTGAAAAAGGCTTGATTATTGCTGTGACTTTACAAACAAAGTCAAAATTTGCAATACAAGTAGCGTTGCATGTGCTTTTTTGTGGAAAATTTGCATGAAGAAAAATGTTTTTCATTTCCAAAGTGCCCATTGATTGATTTACAGTGTCATGACAAAGTATTTGCCCTCATCTTATTCCCCTCTATTTTTCCTTATTTATAACACTTAATTGTGCTTGATCTGCAAACATCAAATTTATTCAATTTATTTCAATACAAAGGATAATCTGAGTAAACACAATACACAGTTTTTAAATAGTTACAAAAATTAATTGCACAGACTTTCTGCTTGTATTCTACCACAGTGCTGCAGATGTGTGCAGATCAGTTTGCCTTTTTATTAGTAAATTAGATGTTTGCTGTGCTCATCTTACATACACTGCAGTCTAGCAAAATGCACACATTAATGTGCACTGTGATGGCATCATATGATGTTCCCCCTACTAACAAGTTTTCATTCTAGGAACGTTTTCTGAACATTACAACTATCATTTGGAAATATTCAAAGTATCCAGTTTTCCTGATGTTCCCAGAATGTTATCCCACTACTACTACTAATAATAATAATAATACAATAAATAGTAATAATATAAAAATAAAGGAAGGGCATGGTAGAGCAGTAGGTAACACTGTTTACGCATTACGCTTTACACGTTGAAGATCTTGTATTCCAGGCTGGATGGTGCGTACGTAGTACTGTAGGTATACGCTTAAAGCATCTTTATAAAATAATATTTTATTATGAAACAATATTTTTCAGCATTAATTTTGTTTAAAGGATATTCAGGTATTAATTTTATTGTGCTGACATTGACAGAGCTTTAAATTTTGAACATGGAAATAACGTTCCATTAATGTTATCATAAGAACATTATCTTCTTACTAAGAACTTTGTGAAGAACTTCATGTAACATTGGCTAAAGTTTTAGGAATCTTCTTCTCATTCAGGAAAGTTATGGTTAGTTTGAAAAATTGCCAGCTCTTGCAAATATTGCAGCATTTGCTTGATTTTGCATTAATTTATGCAATTGCAAGAATCCTGGAGGGAGAGGCAAATACGTTTATTGTGGCAGGTCTGTGAGTCACTTTAAATGGAAGTTGCTGTTGGTTTAATACTAACATGGGTGCAGACAGGGAAGCAAACAATGTACACAACAATTATGGTTATATGCTAATGAAACAGACACATTCCAGAGCAAACAAACAGTTACAACATTAGTATGAACATAAACACCTGAATACATTAATTAATTTACGCTATTTAAAAATACCAATGGTATGGTGAAAAGCATGCTGTTAATTGCATAATTAGTCCTGCTGACTGTGGCATCACATTTATGTCAGCCAGTCATGGACAGTGGGTGGGACCAGAGCAAATAAAACATTTGTTGCAAAAATAAGCCAAAATGGATTTCTAAAAAAATCAGTTTAGTTTGATGTACATGGCAGTCTACCTAGAGCAGGCTGAGCAGGTCTTCATTATTTTAAACTTGGTTTGTGTTTCTTTGGAACTTGTAGATACTGCACCTTTTCATTAATAAGGAAAGAGATGTTAATTTAACTATATGTAGTATAAGTTACTTACATTTGTCAGGCAAACAGAACACTCAGAAGGCAAAAGAGGATTGATCCCCAGACACAGCTTTATTCACAGCACTGAGGTGCAATACAGGCAGGAATGGCAGGAAACCTGGGATGAGGAATGGAACAAGGCAGGCGGATTGAGTGGGCTGGAATAAGGCAGGCGGGTTGGGGTCAGGGCTAAAAAAAGAATAAAAGAAATGCTCGGTGAGTTGCATGAGAATCAACAATGTCTTGCACTGAGTACAAGTTACAGGGCTCTTTGAAGGAGTGGGACGCAGGTGCAGTAATTCTCTGCTGGTAAGCTGGCCAGCTCACTGGGAGGGTGTGACGGTAAGCCTCCCCACCTGATGGCTGCCACCTTGAAGCTGAGGAGGGTGCCGGGCCTGCATCACCAGGTCAACTGCCGACACCCAGTCTTATTCCTCAGGGCCTTAGCCCTCCCAATCCACCAGCTATTGCAGGCCCCGGATGGCATAGGCTTCTCCATCATCCAGAGGAACTGTGGGAGGCATCACCTCACCTTCCCTCACCAGGCGAGCTATGCTGCACTGGATTGGCTTGAGAAGGGACACTTGAAATATTGCGGAAATCCAGTACATTTGAGACGGCTGCAGGTGATATGTGACTGGGCTCATTTGGCGGAGAATGTAGAAGGGCCCTATATAGCGGGGTGTCAAGTTGCAGCATCTAGGGAGGCAGAGGTTTTTCATGGACAGCCAAACTTGGTGTCTGGACCGGAGAGTGGGAGCGAGTCAGTCTGCACCTTTTTCTGTCAGGAGCGAGTCAGCCTGTACCTTTTGCTGTCAGAAATCTGCAGTTGGCGGTGGGCTTGTCTTCATACTGTGTGGCTTCGCCTGAACCAGTCTTCCACAGCAAGGACAGAGCTGGGTGGAGAGTCCCACAGGAACAACAGTGGTTATATTCTAGGACACAATGGAAAGGGGAGAGCCCCATTTTGGGGAGTATGTGGGAGTTTGTGGTTTATTCCATCCTGTGTAGGAAGCAGGCCCAGTACACAGGAAGGTCTGCACACAGGAGATGGGGTGCGCTCAGCAAATCTGGGGGTGGTAGCTGGAGCGAAATTATTAGGCAGGACCAGAGGGCACAGAAGGCCCTGGCGGCGAACTGTGGACCCTGAACCAAATCGAGGTCTTCGGGGATCCCAGAAAATTTGAAACCTTAGTTAGTAGGATCTCACCCAGCAGAGGTGACAGCGTGCACATTTGTGAAAAGCAGTCTGCCACCATGAGGATCACCGTGATACCTTGGGAGCAGGGCAGGTCCATGATGAAGTTCAGTGGCAGTTGGGACCAAGGATGTTTTGGCATTGGCAAAGGCTTCAGTAGACTGGCATGGTGGCAGATATTTGCCTTATGTTAGGCGCAGATGGGGCATGATAGGACATTCTCCTCCATGGCTTCCCTCCAGCCTGGCTCAGTAGTGGCAGTCCAGAAGACAGGCTGTGGTGGCTACCCTGGGGTTACCCGAGCTGAAGGAGGTATGCACCCACTGTAGCTCTGCAAGCCAGTGGTTGGCAGGAATGAACAGCTTGGCTGGGGGATAGTCGGTATACATGGGCCTGTAGCACTGGGCCACTTGAATTGAAATGTTGAGGTCACACCTCTGGGACCCGGGTTTGAGTCTCCGCCTGGGTTACATGTGTGTGGAGTTTGCATGTTCTCCCTGTGTCGT
>JAODKF010000147.1:13818202-13839971 GCA_026779585.1 Mormyrus proboscirostris | reverse complement strand
GAGTACTAGTCATCCTGGAGGAAGCTGGCAAATAATGAGATTCTGGATATCAGTGCAGATAACAGGCTAGAGAGTCCCATGATATTGGATATTTTTAGTAACGGCTGAGGACCCTGGGCTGCCCTCGGCGTGCCTGCTACAGGCCAGCATTTAATGTCGCGCTAAAAAGTGCAGTTTGTGCTGGACGTCTCTCAGCCGAGGCTTGAGAGAACTGAACCGCAGCTCGTTACCGGGCACCAGCATGGAAATCGTGGGGTCACGCAGGCGGTCGACCCTTCTACCGCGAGCGGCGCCCGTCGCTGTCTGTTTCTCAAACAGCCTCGCGCTGTCTGAGGCAGGCACTGAGGAAAACAGCCTTTCTTCACATATCGCCACACGAGGGGAGGTGGAGGAGAAAAGCCTGGTCTGTGTCGCGGGGAACGACAGAGCCAGCGGGAAAATGACAAGAGCACGGAGCTGCCGTGCGTCTCGGCGCCGCGCGCGGGGAAGGTCCAGGGATGAGGAAAAGCGTCCAGCAGCGACTCCAGACACGGACTCACACACCTACAGCCACAATAGGTTTCATACTGTTAAAATATTCACTCACAGATTTTCACGAATACCCACCTACACCAAAACACACCCACACACCACTCACAGCTTCACACGTCCTTAATTCCCCATGATGTAATATATACATGACTACACACACTCACACAGCCATATAGCGATGACTGTATCAGTAATGACTGTATATCCCTTTATATTCTCCCTGCTATATGATGATACTGCAGTAATGCTGCCCCCCCCCCCCAGGAGGTTAGTACATTTTCTCATTATAGTTTCTCCATTGATATATGAAGTGAGTCGGAGCCATTCACCTCTCAGGTGGGGTGTGCCGGAGCTGGTATTAGGGGGCTGTCTATCACACTCCATGAGTTTTAATACTGTACTCTCAAGTTCTGTATTCATGTCTTAAAATGCAGAGTGCTGTGTTCACTGCTGTGGGGGAGACTCATCCCCTGTGTAATCAGTAGACGCAAGTCAGTAGGCACCAAAGATGGGAAGGGGCAGAGAGCACTTTGACGGTTCCTCGTACAGTTCTGTGACCCCCCCCCCCCTCCCCCACTGCCAGCAGATCAATACACACACCTCCTTATCTTCTGTACGGCACATCAAGGTCATGACCCGCCCTGCCCTGCCTCATCCTGCCCCTCCCATCCCGAATTCCAACCTCACCAGGGTAACGAACGTGTGAGCACCGCAGAAAATGCAGCATAGTGCGCACACGCCTCTTTGGTACGTGCGACAATGATTACACACGTGTTCCCCCATGAGTACTCGAGATCACATGATCATGCACTCTGCCTGGAAGGCAGAGCTCTCCGATCCCCGGCCAAAGGCTCACGAAACGTCCTGCCTACTGGTGTGCCTTCCGCCCATGCTGCTGAAAAGTCTGCTGAATATGCAGGAATACAACGAGCACACGCACGTGCATGCGTGCATGCGCACACACAGACCCTCGCATTCTCCCCGCGTGGCTGGGGCGGCCCCCCACCCGGCACGGCGCAGGCTCATTGAAATTGCAGCTCAGGCTCGCAGGCGAGGGACGGAGAGCTGATCTGTCTCAGATATTTTCATTCGTCATTGGAGATATTTCTGCAAAAATGAGGAGAAACAGCTGACAATGATTCTGTCCTTTGCTATATCATACAGAATCAAATCAAATCAAAGTGTATCAAAACCAAATCGAAGCTCTCTCTCACGCACACACATACACACACACTAGGTCAACACCTACTTTGAGCACTTTTAAAACCAGTTTGAACACTTATATTTTCTCTTTGGCTTTTGATTAGTATGAGTGTCTGTTATTTATATACCTATTCTCAGCATTTATTGTGTTTTTGTTGCTATTTGCCTCAGATTTGCTTGATTTTGTGCAGCCCTCTGTTGCTTGAAATGTGCCTTAATACATTTTCATTTAATCTGAGAATAATAAAAGTCACACGACCTATCAATTGACTAGTGGTGCAATCAGAGGTTACTGATTCATCCACATATTGCTAAATATCTCTATAGAGGATATATCTCAGGGCCCACACCGACGCCCACACCTCTCCACAAAGCTATACCCAGCAGGCCTCTGGATTATTGTTCTGCAGAACTAGCATCTCTCTAAACAAAATGGAACCCAAATCGCTCTCTACAAATCTGTAGGGATCATCTCAAATTCCAGTGAAAATCTGAAGGAGACAGGGTTTTTTTTTTCTGATAGATAGATTTAATACCAAATATTTCTAAATCAAAACAGTCATACATAATGCAATGATAAGAGCTGATCCCAATACGCCTAATTTTATCCAAAAGCAGCAGGTTGTTGGGAGACAACAGTAGCTGAGTCACACAGATGAGGCGCTGTGGCTTAGTTGGTTAAGGCGCCTGCCTAGTAAATAGGAGATCCTGGGTTCAAATCCCAGCAGTGCCTTGCCTTGCCCACAAAAGCCTAAATGGGTGTATTTTGATGTGGCACCTTTTCTGGGCGGCAGTGTCGGACTCTGTGCCCATGGTTAAAAAACTGCCAATTTAAGTCCCATTGACATCACTGCCGTACGCCTGCCGAAGGCCTTCAATGGCAGTTGTCCCAGGGACGCTGGCTGCGTTCTACTTTGGGCAAAAGCATCTGCTAAGCAAATTAAGGTAGATGGGTGAAGTACTGTTAAGTGTCCTGGCAATGCTAAACAAAAGAAATAAAAATACAATATTCTGCTTCTATTACATCTAAACAGGCAAACAGCCACGTTTTTAACCCAGAGGAAACTCAAGTCTGATAAGTAGCTAACAGCAAAAACAAGAATGACTTCCAGCGCATCATTTATTCAGAGGGCATTATGGGAAAAGGCCCACTATGGTCTCTGCGTGGTTGGTGGTTCAGGGTTAGACTGAAATAGCACAGAACAGGGTGCCACATTACTAATCCAGATAGAACAGTCTCTGAGTCTGAAGTGTACTAATCCCAGCAGAATACACTGTCCCTTAGGCATGGTGGGATCTATTCTGAGCAAGTCCAAAGATCTGAACTCTGCATACACATGACGTATCCATCCCCTGTACATACACACACAGACATATTGGGACCAGTCACTTCTAAGACTGCTTTGAACCAGACGATGTTGGAATACAGCAAGGTTTCAGCTGCGATAAAAACAGTCCTAGAGGGAAAAGGAGCCTAGCTCTAAGTGGGGTACCTCAGAGGGATACACCGCGGTACGACAGAGGGGCTCTCCTGGGGTACCACAGAGGGGTACACTGAATGGTCGTAATTACCCAGAGCCAAGCTTTATGATGGCTGTTATGAGCTCCCTGCAGAGAGGCACCCACCTATCGTGAGCTAAACTCATTTACTGAGCTTTTACACAGCGGCTTCTGTGATTCAAACTGCTTGTAAACTTGGCCGGCCAGCTGGGAACAATGGGCCAGTGTGGGAGGTTTACTGGGGACCGAGCGAGACACGCACACTGCTACTCGTGATACGCACGGACAAGCAATATTATCACAACACTCCGTTTTGCAGGATATTTTGTGTATTACGTACTCTTTAAATCTTCTCGTTTGCGGTTTGCGCGCCGTCTTCGCACCCTGCCTTTTGGGCACCACATGCATTTTTGTCCGTGCACTATGCTCTCACTGCTATATGCACCAGAATCTCCCCCAGGATCAATAACGTCCATCTTAATCTCAGTTCTGCACAGTATCACGCCCAGCTTTCCCAGGATATTAGCTTCTGCAGCCAAACCGCATGTTTCATACTGACAGAGACAGTGTCGTTAATGCCACAAGCCACACAGCGCTAAGACAGTAAGCATTTTACCTTCTGATACTCAGCAGGAAGCACAGCGGTTAAGACACTGACAGAAAGATGCTGGTAGCACTTCTTTCTAACCCATACTCTACATTTGTGCTCCCCAACATCAGGTACGGGTTGGTACTCCACTGGTGTGTAGAACGCTGGGGGTTTCATTTTCCAAAAATAAGCAAAATAGTAACATAGTACTTATTGATCGCCAATCATTCCCACCACCAGGTACACAAGTTTGACTGGTTCCATGAAATATTTGCACAATGTATTCCATTCCACGCTCATCAAAAGTTTGGGGTCCTTTATTATTTTTCATAAGCATGAATTGTAAAGGGTAGGTGTGCCTTGCGATAGGTCGGTGCCCCATCCTGGGTCGTATCCCTCCAGGATAGCCTCCAGACCCCCGTGACCCTGAATAGGATAACCGAGTTCAAAAAATGTCTGTATGGATAAAAACTGTTATTTCATGACAGGACTTGACGAAGCTCTATATCAGATAATGAATTCATAATTAGGTAATACTTCCTTATGAGTCAAAGACAACCGACCTCAAACCCACCGATTGGCTGAATCATCACAAAACAGACCTTGTATAATTTATTAATTATTCAAGACTTATACTGCAAGGAACAGAACGGCTTTGCTGAGGTTCTCTCAATATTGGCAAATATAAACACAGGCGGTTAACACAGCTTGGACACAGGACTTAGCCATAAGCAGGACCACCTCCCTTGTTCTGAGATCTGTTAGTCTGATCTGAGCGCGGCCAGAGTGCTCCTACGTCAGCATCCCCGTCCAAAGGCCCCGCCAGACCCGGCTGTAATTGCGTTTAAGATCCTTTTACTGCAGCTCTTCTCGCAGCCGCTGCTTTACAGGGTTGTTTGTGCGAGTCGATGGGAAGAAGGTGTTGGCCAGGAAATGGGTTAGAAGATGCTGCAGCAGTCTGGGATGGGGGGGGGGGGGGTTTACACAGGCCCACACACCCTGACTGCGAAAAGGCCAGGTCAAGACAGACCTTTGGCCTTTTGGAAACGACGCAAATCTGTCCAGAGAAGCTTAAGGTATTTGCTGTATTTAAAAAAGGAGCCCTGATCTGTATTAAACAGGCCTGAGGCAAACGAACAAGGGTCAGAGAAACCCAAAAAGGAAGCTGGTATAAGACAGTGCGAAGAAGCCACACCACTGTCCCAAACCAGAAGTCTCTGTGCAAAATCTTACCAGTGACCCAAACCAGAAGTCTCCCTAGTGTCTCAAACCATCCAAGGCCCTTGAAGTGAAACTGAAGCCTGCTGCTCCCTGCTTTTTTAATCCCTAACTAGATTTCCACCTGGACCACAACAGCAGAAATCTTTCCGTAGGAGTGCTTATAAAACAAATGCGATATATAAAATATTATCATCCCTGTTATAGATCTGGATGGATATTTCTGCCCAAATTACCACTGTACATGCCTGCACTGATGCTACCCCACAGTCTGGCCTTCCTGCCTGGTTTGCTTCTGTCCTGATTTATAACATAGTCCTTGTCATCTCACACCTGGCTCTGATATTTGGGAGAACCCCTGCATCCCGTGTAAGGACATCTACGCTGAGCCATGTCCCATTTGTATCACGCGTGTGCTCCCTCTGTGGGTCCTCCCCTCGTCTGTGACGGCTCCTGCTGTCCCCGAGCAGGCTGGCTATGGCATGTGGCTTCTCTGTAACTGCCTGGCCATTCGCCCAGGGTGTGGTCCTCACTTCTGCCTACTGCTAACAGCACGACCCCCTGCATAATAAGTAGCATGGATAATGGAAGAATGGACCTGCATCCAAATAAAACAGTGGAATCATAGCTTATATTCACAGGCACTGTGGTTTGAACTGATATCCATTCTGCCATACAAAGGCAAAACATAGTAACTGCATATTTTATCAAAATTTACGAGTTATGACCAAAATCAGGTCTCAGGTTCTGTTTTGTCTAGTGACAAAATGCCTTAGTTCAACTATGCTCGGATTTAGAAAAAGAATTACATCCATCCATCCTCCAAAACTGCTCGTCCTATTCAGAGTCACGGGGGGTCCAAAGCCTATCCCAGAGGCTACAGGCCTAATTCAGGGAACAACCCAGGATGGGGCGCCAACCCATTGCAGGGCACACACACACACACACACACACACACACACACACACACACACACACACACCATTCACTCACACACCATTCACTCACACACCATTCACTCACACATGCACAGCTATGGGCAATTTGCTAACTCAAATCAGCCTCAACATGTTTTTGGACTGTGGGTGGGTACCGGAGGAAACCCCTTGATGACACAGGAAGAACATGCAGACTCCACACACATAGGGTCATGGCAGGGACTCGAACCCTGGTCCCAGAGGCAACAGTGCTAACCACTGCACCACTGTGCCGCCCCGTGTTAGAGTTACAGTAACTACAAAATCCCACACGAAACCAAGGTAAAGTCCCCCTTTTCTCAGGGGAGTTTTGCCTTTGTGAGACAGCGTTGTTATTCTGAAATAACACAGTGACATTAAGGTTAAGAGCCATATGTTTCCACCTTAAATACACACCGTCTCACTCAATACATCCATCCCTCCAATTTCTAGCAGGAGGAGTGGGGCAGGGTTTGTGTAGCTAAATAAAAATTTCCACCGCAAGGTCTCGTCCTGCCTTTATTGACAGCAACATCACACAGGTATTTCTCCGCTTCTCAGTGATCCAACATAGTTTCTGGTGCTCAAATCAAACCAAGTGACATACTGCTCACTGTTTCTTATCACAGAACAGAACCCTGTACTACTCAGACCAACACATCCGTGAGCCAAAACTCTGCATATTAATCATTGAATCGGTAGCCCGAACAGACTTCCCGTTCAACATTATCTGTCCTTTTTTAAACGATCCTAAAAAATAGTCACAGCCTTTGTTTGCTTCTTCCATCATAAGACTGGATTACGCTGTGAGGACAGACGGCCAGAGCGACTGGGGACAGTGTGCATTCGGAAGACAAATAACTAGGGGGAACAATCGATAGCTATCAATACGTGTCTGTGCATGCCGCCAGCTAGCTGGCTAACGGAGATGCCACCCGATTCATAGTTCAAATACGGCACGGAAACTCCTCTCCTGATCTGTTATACCGATGCTCTGTGGCAAGAACAGAAACGTTAAAGTCTCAGGTTCCTCGCGATGATTCATAAAATCCAGCAGACTTTCCGAAATGCCTCCAACTACATCATTGCCGCCAGTCTCTTCTCTTTCCTCTGTGATGTGCTTAAAATGCAATCCCACTAATGGTAGAAACTCCAAACACAAAACCAGAGCGGTCTCCTGGAAAATGCCACGCGGTGACTGTACACTTTGCCCGCATGTCCACTTCCAAGGAGCACGCTTCATGCTGACTGTGGTTTACACTCTTAAAAAGATCTCCAGAACATTTGTATATCCCACAGTAATGCTGCCATGGACAGAACTGAGGGCCCTTCTGTCCAAGATGGTGAGTAAGCCCTTCGGTGTACGGTTCCCCCACCGTATGGCCACAGTATCACAAACTGCCTTAAGACGCTTGCTCCAGCTTGTCCCCCGAGTCCTTAGCATTCTCCAGTTTCTGGTACCTCCTGGTCATGCTGAGGTCCAGTCGCGGCCAGCTGCGATGTTTCTGCTCCTCTGTCCCCCTAGGGTCAAGGGCAGCCGTGCTCAGGCACATGTCCGAGCTGAACTCCTTCCGGAATGGCTCGGCTGGGGTCATAGGAGTGTGCAGTGCTCCCATACGACTTGCCGGAGGCTGGTGCGCCCGGGGGTTAGTCCTGCAGCTGAGGCTGTAGGCACGGCGAGGCAACATGGGTGCACCCCAGTCGTCATCCCTAGACATGCCCCGAGGGGCGTCCACTGGGTAGTTATTGAGTTTAATGAGGGGTGGGGCCACAGCGCCCATGCTGGATACCGACTGGGGTGAGGCAGGGGCTGACCCCCCGGGGATGTTCACACTGATGACGCTGGAGTTGCAGGAGTCTGAGTGGATGGTGCGCAGCGATATGGGAGGTGAGGATGCGCCCTGGTGGTGCAGAGCCTCCGTCAGCAGGGTGGACGAGGGTCGCACTCCAGCGGCCCAGTGACTGCCCCCGGCCCCCACCTGTAGCAGCAAGGATTCTGAGTCGGCGAGGTCCTCCAAGCAACAGATGTTGAGCTCCGTGGCCGTCAGGTTGACGGGCCATTGGGGGGGTAGGGGGAGGGGCCCATCCAGGGCAGGCAGGACGCCATCGGCGGGGACAGCAGCTTTGAAGGCGGCCTGAGCGAGCAGCAGCTGGGTCTCACGGTCGCGGTTCTCGTACAGCATGGTGTTGGCACAGATGAAGATGAAGAGGCCCACACCCATAACGATGGGGCCCAGCAGCTTCATGCGGTCGCTGTGCATCAGTCCCGCAGCCGACGGCACGGACCGGGCCCCTGCGGCCCGCCCCAGCACCACCCGCGACCCATTCACGGCCGTCTGTCCCTGTGTGCTGGCCCTATGAGCCCGGGGCCAGTAGCCTGCCACTGCCACCGCGGTGCCCACAAGCACCACCACCACGCCCAGGATGAGGAAGGCCCCCGGCAGTGACTTTATCCGCAGGCGGCCCTGGATCGCGGCCTCACTCTTCTTCTTGGAGCAGAAGCCGAAGCGGGGTAGGCGCTGGCGGAAGGGTGAGAAGTGCGAGGCGAACCGAGAGCCTGGGGTCAGTCCGGGGAAGCCCGTCGCTGTCATGCCGGGAGAGGAGGCTGGAGGGAGGGAGACAAGGAGTCCACCGTGACTCGGAGCAGCCGCCTGACATCCTAAAGAACCAGCCTTACAACAATTACAATTGATTTATTTTGTAAATGCTTTTATTCATAGGAACGTACAACTGAAAGCTGGGTCAGAGAGTCCCTGTAGCACCACCCAAACTACCTGCCAGGGGACATGGATCAGTAGGTTAGGATTCTATGCTTTTGTCCAGAAGGTTGCTGGTGCGAGCCTCAGCAGAATATCCATTTGGCCCTTGAGCAAGGCCCTTAACCCATAAAATACTTCTTGGCTACCAGATAAATGGACGACCTTGTAACTGGAACTCAAGCTTCATTCTCAACTGTGTGTGCATATATATATATATATATATGTGTGTACTATGTTAACATTATGTTGTGGAGACCAAATGTTCCTACAATGTGACAAAATCCTGTTATTTTGACATTGTGTGGAGTATTATTCAGGTCCCTGCAAAGAGCTATGAATGCAATGATTTTGTTTGGTTACTTGTGGGTAAGGTTAGGGCTGGGTAGGGATTAAGGTCGACATATTGGGATTAGAGTTTTCCCCACAGAAATGAATGGAGAGTCCCCACAAAGATATAATTACAAACCTATGTGTGTATATCTCATAGGAGAGCAAGATGGGATATGTAAAAGAAGCATTTTAATGTACCTGTGCAAACGGCAAATAAAGCATCGTTTCACTTGCACCAATCCCCACAACGTGATGCCAAATATTATTTTGAAGTAACCTGGGATGGGTGCTTATCACGACGGCCTAAGACCGCTCGTGTGTGTGTGTGTGTGTGTGTGTGTGTGTGTGTGTCTCCATGTCTCATCTCTGTCTGCAATCAGCATGCCCTGAAGCACTCTGCTGTTAAGCACACAGGCCGTCAAGGAGACTAATTGTCTCAGGAAAACACACAAAAGCGGTCGTTTCCTTTCATGCCCGGGCACAGGAGAAACACAAGCACATGTGCAGCCGCCCCCCGAAGGCACGGCTGTAAACAGGGCGCAGTGAAACGGAACGAGCTCCAAACACGCCACGCGAGCCAGGCCCATGCGGGGAGCACTGCGCAAAACGTGGCCATTCTGCACCGTCCGCCCGGCCGCCCCATGCTGCGGCTCTGCCGCATCCAGACGGACCACTGGGTCAGCGCCGCCAATGTGCCGCGGAGAACCCACACCCATGAAGACCGGTCTCTGGTGCGAGAGTCAATTAAACTCCACACCATCACTGAGAAGCAGATTTCAAGCTACCTGGCATATTTAAAGCAAAGGAAGCTTTTTTTTTAGCATAAAAGTAACGATTCCCAGCAGAAACACAAAGAAATATTTTCTTTTTTGGGGGATGTGAATGTGAATGAAATAGCTGGCTTTCTCAGGCAGCAGTGCATGATGGGTAATGCCTCACAAGCACTCGGCTCAGCAAACTGCCATTCTACTCCTCTGTTTATTTTTTTTTATTTTAAACATTTAGTGAAATCTGTCTTTTCTGCATTCTTACCAACAAAACAATAAAGGCAGGGCTTTGTTTTAAATGAGAAAACAGGTCGAGGTGGGTCAAAAACTTTCCCATTGAATCACTGTTTGGTAAGCGTCATATCGCAATGCAAACACAGCTGAGCAACATACCTCATCTGCTTCAAATGACTAATCTTTCTGAAATATCGGAACGTCGCCCAGCACATATTTAAAATATTAAACATGACGTTTGATATGAGCATCAGTTGATTAATCATTTGAGGGGGGGAAAAAAAACTTAAGTGGAGAAATGACAGGTTATGGTTTTAACTTCCAAAGCGTCTCACGTTTCATTTTTAACATCATGTGGATATCAGTTTTTGTAATATAAGGAAAAAGTAAGCACAATTGGTGAATACAAAAATGAATAATACAGAATCACAGGTTGTGAGATTAACTATAGACCATCGTATGAACCAGCCATTCTGTCTGGTCACAGGCGGGTGATCTGAATGAATATTGCTTTACGTTCAACATGCTGGTCTTACTGACATATCAGAAAGGAAAAACGAGGGGAGGTCAGTTCGGAAACGTGTTCATGAAAGGTTTGAATGCACATGAACGTTTCCTCACATGAGAACACATCTTTTCTTCATTAGCTCGTTTTTGCACTTTCATTTTAACGAGTCTGGCGACCTTCCCAGTGTCTATATCTCAGTGTTGTGGCAAGGACGTTTTACCTAATTAAGTCAGTTTTATTTAGAGGAAAAACAGACGTTTTATACAATATTTCTATAATTAGCTGAGTCCTTGTGTCCAGAGGCAGACATGACAGCAGGATCACAGCAGGACTTGGAAGAGAATGTCAGGAGTGAAACACCGACATTCATGGGTCAATATAATAATAATAATATTAGGCATATTAATAATAATAATACTAATAATAATAATAATAATAATAATGACGATGATGATGATGATGAAGATTAACCTGGACAGCAGACACCATCGCATACACCGATAACATACTCTCGAGTTTCACTCTTTTGCCACATATACTATTTTACTTAATTAGCTGAGGAAGATTAACGGCGGTTTGCGCCGTTAATCGCCTTGAGTGAGTTATAGAAACATAAATCATCAGTTCTACTCCGCACAATTTATAACGGTATTCTATGTTCTATGGCTGTTTTCTTATATGTATGTATGTATGTATGTATGTATGTATGTGTGTGTGTGTGTGTGTGTTTTCCCCTTTATACCAATAACTGTTTCACTGGTACCAGTATAACTCTCCGTGTCGTATGTTCATAAATTCTAATCCTTCCGGTATCACTAACACAGGTTCCATCACAAGAAAACAATATTCATATAGTCACCCTCGTGAGTGTCTCAATCTTTTAACAACTATTTACCGATGCATAACGAGTAATGAAAAATATTTAATACCAATGCTTTACAGCGCTGAGCTAAGCGAGACCTCACCTTTATATGAATGTGTGCGATTAACATCGTATCATGTAATAGCAGAATTAAAAATTCACGCTGTTTGGAAAAGCGACGTTGATCGACCACATATTTCATCAACACAGAGTCGGGAAAAGAGGCTTTGCTTTGTGTCCAAGAACGGCTGCTTCCGCTTCTAAAGTGACTTTCATCTGCAATTAAACTCAAAACAATTTTGCCAGATGTCAAGGGAAACGAGTTGCCTTACGGAACAACTACGTGACTTTAGTCAAAGTCCTTTTTTGCGAAAAAAAAAAAAACAAAATACTACGTTTTTCAGAGGAACCAACAGGTAAAAAGATCCTGAGTCGCATTTCAGTTTGGTGCAGTTTCCAGTCCACACAAGCCTTATTTTTCTCGGCTTTTCTGCCTGTGAGTGATCCTTCGGACCGCATCCCAAATATTTTCCGAGACGACTGGTAATCCCGCAGAGAAACTTTGATGCGAAAGCTGGGTTTCAGTGCGACGAAGAGGACCGCGATCTTAGCTTACTTAAAGATGCATGCACGCCAGGGGTGTTTAGAGCGTAAGCAATGTGAAAATGCACACATCCTGCACGGCGGTCACTTACGGCAGCTGCCACGGAAAGGATACGGTCAGTCGCCTTCTCTGCGGCGCGGCTTTGCGGTGCGCATTGCACTGTCCCTTTGCCATCGAGAGGTCTCACATTTTATGCGCCTCCTTCCTAAGAGCCCAGGGACATATTGTAGCTGGTAAATAGCTGCGATGGGGCTTCGGAAAAGCCTCCCCGTCTTGCACCAGCCTTTACCAACTTTGGGACACTCCCAAACCGCCTGCCTTTAACAGGCTCCAGCGCTGGTGAACTGGTGTCTAATAAGAGTCGGTACAGCGCAGTCGACCCTATATTGGCTCCACAGCACCGACCAGGCGACCCTCTCACTCCTCCAGCCAAACACCAGTGGCGCCTCCTCTCTACTCCTCATGGAGTCTGTTTTTTTGGATGCGTTGTCTCCTGGCTGAGCTCAACTTAACGGACGTCTGCGACCATAACCACTTACATTCGGCTTTGGGGCGCTTTATTCCTTACGTCTGTTTTTTTTTTATTCCTTAACGGAATATATTACATAAGCTGAGCACGAAAACCTGTCCTTTTTTTTCGGCCAGAAAGAGTTTAATAGGTGTCCTGCGTAAACCCTCCACAAAGTGCAATTTGTTTAATTCGTTTTGTCGGTGGGGGCTTTTCCTAATTATGACAACTGAATATGTCATTTAGCCTGCTTTCGTAGCTACTTGCAGCTTGCTCCTGCTTTTACGGTTCCTTTTGTAGAATGGTTCTGGGAAGCCCGGCACATGGATCCGTGGCCGATCCGAATGCCCCGCAGGCTGAATGACCTTCCCCTTGCCAGCAGAGCTCTGGGCATGGTCACATAGGTCCAGACCAGCTTGTGAGGCTGGCGACAAGACTAGCTGTCTGCTTTGTCCTGATGCCTTTCCTCAAGGCTGTCACAGTAAGTCTTTATGTGGCACTGGGGCAGGTGAGACCACCGCTGCTCTGTCATTCGTCACGACTTGGGCTTTTCATTGAAGCAGTGAGATGGAGAGTGTAATGTCCCAGTACAGGCAGGGACATGACTTTGGGTTGGACTTTGGGTTGAACTTTGGGGGGGGGCTGGATTTCATTGGGGGCAGTTACATGCATAATTTGCACCCAAGAGTACAGGTATAGTGCTGGCTCTACTCTTTCAGGGTCCCTAGGCTAAGCTTTACTTCAGACCCCCCCCCGCACACACAGAATTACCTGACACAGGTTATTCAGAGACCTGAGGCAACTTCCTATTCTGCCTACAGCTAGAGCTGGTCTTGACTGTGTAGATTGATATCTCTAAATTCAACAAACATAGAAATTGTTAGACATTCGACAAATATAGTATGAAACACACACTGGTGCAGAGGACGGGTATGTTCTGGTGTGTTACTTGTGCACTACACACTCAATGTAAATATGACCTATTGCCTTTAGTTATTTTCACGCCAATTTACTATCGGCAGTGTTAAAAACTGTAAACTACCGTAAATTGCTGTGTCATTTCCTTTCTGTATAGCTACAATATCCAAATTTCCCCTTGTGGGATGCATAAACCTTATCTTGCGTGTGATTTATCACGTGTTCCGCCGTTGCCAGGCCGTAACTGGCATCACGCAGCGTGATGGAGGGATTGTGTCTGCCAGGAGACCAGCATTCAGCCTGCGATCATCTCGCCCTCCATCAGCAGCAGCCGGAGATCTGCCGTGCGAGAGCGAGTCTCGGACTCTGCGGGGCTCAGTGTACCAGGACAGATGTGAGACTCAGGTCCTCTCTGGGTTTTTCCATTGCCTGTACCAATCTGACCGGCAGCTCTGGTCTAAATCTCTGCCTGGAATGTGTTTTTCCCACGGGGTCGTGGGAAGCCCTCTCCCTGGGAAAACGGCCCGCTACGCCCTAGCTGTTTTCTTTAGGTGTTTGCAAATTTTGGCGGCAGTGAGTCTATGTTGTAACAGCTGTCCTCAAATGGGAATTTCTGCTCTGTGGACAATTAAATGCAGTTTGACTCAAAAACGGTACGTCACCCTTGGTCTAGTCCTCATTCTGTTAAAAATAAATCGGTCATCTCATAATGGCCTTAAAATTACACGTAAACTAGTCAATTGTGTGACGTTTGACAGATATATACCTCTAATAGATCTATGAGCCATTAGCTTCTAAAGGGGGCGATCAAAGTTAATGCTCTGATCTTCCGCATAAAAAATGCTGGATTATTTTCCCATTTTTCGTTTGAAATATGGCATTTACAGCCTTGTTTCCTGCTTTAACACTGAACTACACAGTTGTATGTACAGGTCTGATGTCCTCTGTCACTTTACAAAGCAAATCGCAGTTGTGGAGTATATGAAGTTAACACCCATCCATTTTCCAGTGCAGGGTTACAGTACCTGGAGTCCATCCCAGAAAGCAGAGGGAAGGGGACACCTTGGACACGACAGCAGCCCGTCACAGGACCGCCCGTCACAGGACCGCCCGTCACAGGACCACCCGTCACAGGATTCAGAGACAGCAGTTACACTTTTATATATAAAAAAAAAAATCGCATGTAATGTCCATCATCTGGCAAAGACTACAATCAGTGGAATGTCTCCTGACTCTGAATGAGAGTCGCGACTCTGGGGAAGGCGTGACTCAGTGCAGCACTGGACGTTTGGCTCCTCAGCTTTTTTTTTTTCACGCACAGGAAATTTGGAAAAGCGTCACGTCCCACCGTGACACGCCGCACACTTCGCCGCTTCCTGGGTCCGAAGATGGCCAAGGGAGTCTGGCACATGCCCGAGGGGCGAGACGCATGTACCAGCACTGGAAGAGCCACTCGCTAAAAGGAGTCAACAAACAGGTGGTTCTCATGCCCGCCGTCGGCTGCGGCTGGAGAGGCTTAGGCCCGGCGCGACGAAAACATGCAGCAGAAGAGGCTGGTCGGACATGGGGACTCGCCTTAGCTCGGACTTTGCAGGTATGTGTACATTTTGTACGTTCATTTCCACTCAAAGTTGTGCAACAAACAAATCAGTCATTAAACCAGATTTAGCCACAAAACGTCACTTTGCTTTGCAGCTCCTGGGTAGAAAAGTGGCAAATAACACAGATCATAAATCATTCCTCAGGTGAACGTGCCAGAACCTTAATCCTTGGCGCGGCAGAAGCGGCACTTGGCCGACTGGTCCGGCACCTGCTGCTTCTAACATCTGCTTTCCTGGCAGAAGGGGGCAGCTGCGTGTGCCTCGCTAAGCATGGCCGGGGGCCACCCCTTCCATCAGGAGCTCCAGACCAGCGTGGCTACGGCTCTGACCCGCTAGCCAGTCTTCCTGCAACCTGCGCCGCTTGTCGCTTTAGTGGCACCACAGGATTCATGCTCATTGCAGCGGGTGCCTGTTTTTTTTTTTTTGTTTTGTTTTTAAATGTAACAAATCACACGACCTGGGCAGCATGAACATGAGCACCTGGTTCAAAAAACCATGAAGTCACAAAAAAAAAACCCCAAAAAAACAGGACTGTGGTCACCTCCATCGAAATCAAACACCAAGAATCTTTTTAAAACATTTGCCGTGCTCAATGTGGTCAATTTTTAAGAAATAATCGCTGAAAAATCATTTGTTGTTTAATGATCAAACTCAAATCGGGCATCTGAAAATCTGCAGTGCTACCTGTGTGTATCTGTTTCTCTCGCTGTTTTAGCATAAGCCCCTGGGCATCTGCTTCCAACCTAAGGACCGGTCGGATTGGTACAGGCAAATTTTTGTTTTACTTGCACTATGGTTACTTATTTGCACTGTGTGTACCGTCTTTGCACTATATGTATGTTGATCCGTACTATAACATGCTTGCTGCTGTATGCACAAAAATCTCCCTCTGGGATAAAGATATCCATCATAATCCAAATGACCACACGTTTGTAATTTCACTTTCCAGACTTTGGAATAACAGCTTTTTTGGTTTCAGGTAGTAATTGTTCTTGACCTTCTCTGGTACATCAAGAGAATACTTCTACTCAAATATGTCAATGAGTCGTAAATGAATGATAATGTCTGTCGGTATAAATCCGACAGGCTGAACGCCTCCCAGCTTGGAACGCTCACGGCTTTGCTGGACTCGGTATGCTGGAGGGGGTCGCCTCTGTCACTGAGCCCGGGGAGGGGCATGGGGGCTGATGTGGGCCGCCGTAGGTGGCAGCTCGGTGACGCTATACCATGGGCGGCGGCAGCCCAGCTCTGCTGCAGAGGGAAGGTCTGACCCATCAGTGTCCTTCATAAGTGATTCGCACGACGCCGTCAGAGACCAGCACACTGCTGCTATACAGCTGTTAGAATGTCTTATCTGTGTCCTCTGACACATCTGGCTGGAACAATCGGGGGCCTGATTTCAGTGGGTGTAGGGCAGAGAACCCAGAACCTCCCTCTACACTGCAACAGCAGACGCGCCATTCAGACTCGAGAGAGGTTAACCTGCCATGCCCTCAGGCAGGGGCGCCGCTAGCAATTTTGGGCCCTATGACAAAATATGAGGTTGGGCCCCCCTACCAGTGTTATTATTAATAAAGCAGATCTCTGGGGGCCCCTAAAGGGTGTGGGCCCTTAGAATTGTCCCAACTTTCCCCCCCTTAGCGGCACCCCTGCCCTCAGGTAGGAGTCTACAGGCAACATCAGGGCAGCTAAAACATTCGCATTTCCCTCCAGTATCACAATATGCTCATCTCCTGACTGCTATCAGCAGTAACCACTAGGGGGCTTTCAGACCGCTTAATTGTTAATATCCGTAGAGCCTATTTACTTTAATTTGGGAGTGCCACCAGGGGGCAGTCATCCATAGACTGGGTTTTACAGCTCCTTTCCACAGTCAATGTCCTTTGAGTACTATCAGGGGACTTTATACAGTACAGTATCATTTATCATTACCATAAAAGGGCTCCAGTCCAGACTGTGCAGTTTACGATGGCCACCAGGTGGCTCTGATAGACAAAATAAGCAACATACATGCAGTGAATACCGTTGACCACTTGGGGGCAATGTGGTTCATAGACATCTTAGATAAAACTATAAGATGCCTTAGCACTAAGATATACTCTGAATAACAACACAATATTAAAAAGTATATAATGAAAGTCATGATGGCACCAGTGAGGGAGCCTGTCAGGCAGTTCAGCCCCGCGGGCTGCGCAGTGCTGCACAGTGCAGTGCAGTGCAGTGCAGTGCCTCTCTTCCAAGCAGACTGAAAAACAACATGGCGGCCTCGTGCCAAGCCGGACGTGTGACAAGGGGGAAGAGGCCTGCTGAGGGAGATTCACCTGGCCAGGTCTGTCCAGCAGAACGGCGGCCAGGAGGAGGAATGGATGGCCATGAGCTACGGGCTCACATCTCTGCAGACAGTGAGGAAGACCATGGGCGAACGGAGCCCGTGCAGAAATGACAGCCGATGCTGCCGCCGCACCCTTCTGCAGAAAAACACACGCACATCTGCAGCCAGTGCATAACATTATACGTATTAACTGGGGAATGCGGTTCTTGGTAGTATTTAAACATGCACGTCCACTTGGCATTCTTCACTTTTTGTAAATACCGGTTAATGCTCATATTTTAAAAGCTATTTTTATTATTATTATTCTTTATGTTCTATGCCGTTTGTTAATGGACGAACCAATGTATTCTGATTTTGAGGACTTGAAAATTTGGGAACAAATGCATGCGATTAGGAGGTACGATATGCTTGGACCAGGGGTCACCAAAATGGCCCCCAAGGACCACGAGTCGCCCGCGGACCTGTTCTAAAAATAGCACAACTCACCAGTGAGCAGCATCTAAAATTTAATTTTACCCTGTTGCTATTCTTCTTTAATCACATTTGCATTTATATAGATTTGAGAATGACAATAGCTAATATACATGTTTATTATACAAGAAGTTTAGATAAGTTCAGAAGGGCGGTAGCCCTTCATATGGCTCAGTACCCATGAAGTAGCTCTCAGTTTCAAAAAGGTTGGTGACCTCTGGCTTGGACGAATTACAGCAAGTGTACGAATTTTTTGCCAAACTGGTAGGGCTGTCGGGGAACCCGATTCTGTCAATCAGAAGCAACTGCAAAGTCCAACACTGTGCTGTGTCCAACACCCCCCCCCAAAGTCAACACGCAGACACACTCAGTAAGAGGGACAACTGTATCCATTTATTCCCATTCAGTTTCACACACAACAACCTGCCCAGTCAGTGACGTTTCCAGAAATCGTCGTCGATTATCAAGACTTTAAATAAATGCATAAATACTCGGTTTGAACATAAACCGTTGTTCATGTACACATTCAGGGTCATTCCGCTGAGGTCAGAGGTTTACCACTACGTAACACTGACGAGGATTCCAGTAAAAATTACTCACAAAACCTATACAAGCTGCTGGAATTTACAAAATAAATTAATTGTTTCAATGAACCCTCAGGTTTTTAAGTCCAGACAGTTTAAGATACTTTAAGATCTCCCTTAAAATGCTGAAGCTTTTCTTGTAAAATACTGGGAAATGTTTGACAACTAAAAACACAAGTTGTTAAACATATTTCCCTTTGTAGAAGTCTTTAGTACAACAGACGTTCTGTCAACAGTATTTACACTAGACATTGAGGTAAACCATGCCAGATGTGTAAGAAAACATATACTTTTTGCATATTTTACATTCAAAAGTGAACTTTTCGTCATTCATACACCAAATGGCATGTGAATGTTTTCCAGTCCATACCAGCTGACTTTCCGCAAAGCCAACGTTGTAAAGCAAATAAATTCATGCATGTAGCCCTTACAAGCCCTATGTCTAGAATGAAAACAGAGAAATTACTACATTTCTCCTTCATCCCATTTTAAGTGTAAACTTGGGAAAAATCTCAACAGTAAACTACTTGTTTGCCCCCTTGTGGCAGAATATGGAACTGCAATTGGCCATCCACAGGCCTGGAGTGCTTCGCAGAGGTGAAGATTTGATACAAGCTTCAATGCAGTTCACCCTCCCTACATAAATCTGTCTACTGAAACTTCCTGACTGCCAAAGAAAACAAATCTCATTTAAAAACTACACGTTCAAGTAAAAGGTAGGACTTCAGAAGCTCTGTTTGTTCCGATATCCCTGAACAGACTCCTCCTTACAATAACATTTCTTCTACTAAAAGCTGGTACAATAAGCCATTAACTATGCACACTGGGAGATATTCTGATCGTGAACATCAAACAGCTTCACGCCGTTGTTACACTTCTGGGCCTCAAACACCAAAGGAGCCCAAACTTTAAGGACCTTCCCACCTTCAAGAACCGTAGGACAAAGATTACGGCAGTACACCATCGCCCTTCACCTCGTACCACTGACGACAGGAAGACGAAGGGAGACGTGCGGCAGGGCCGGCCGGCCCCTCACTCCTCGTCTGCGCTCTTAAACATGAGGATGGAGTTGTAGATCTTGAGGGCCGGACCCAGCTTGATGCTCAGGATCTTGACGATGTCGGCTTGTGTGAGGAGCAGGAAAGCCTCTCCGTCTATCTGCTGTGGAGACAGGAGGACAGGGGCCTGTCAACGCCTGCTGCTGCTTCAGGCAGATGGACAAAGGAGCCACAGGCCAGCACAGTACCGGGCTAATTTCCAGGCTGATGTCAGTGACACTCGGACAGAGGGCATCGCTAAGCTGACCTGCTCCAGCTCCACCTTTGCTTGTCTGGTTACTGCTGGTGCATCTTCATAACAGTGCTGTAAATATGTGCGATTTAGCCCAAAAAGCTGGCTTTTTCCTGTAGTCCCTGGGTTGTTCCCTTTATTGATACATTTATCTGACGCCTTTATCCAAAACTCCTAATGCCACTTTTCCACTGCCAGTAAGAGTCGTACCCGCGCTGCACCCGCACTGACATGCCCCTGCCTACTAGCAGGGCAGAAAGGCTGACCAAACTGAGCTGGTTGCATCATCATCATCATCATCATCATCATGATTGGTCGAAATGTATGGAGATACTAGAGTTCTTCGTATGAATTATCCAAAAGGAAAACGTGTATGTTCTGTTCTATATTATTCATTATTAGTGATACCGCACATCGCCATGCATTGATGCATCCCCGACAACTCAAAACTTGAAAACTTCCAGCGTCCTACTGGGGAATGGGTGAATAGAATGGGTTCATAATGCAATAATTATGTAATCGAACACAAATTCTGGTAGCATTTGATGTGAACATAAGACATGGATTGTCTAGCTAGCAAAAAGTAGCACATAGTAAATCAAGTAAAACATCAGAATCGAAAATCTCCTGGGTTCTGTGTCACGCCTTTACCGGGCCGGCCCTTCTCCAGTGGAAAACCGAAGCCAGCTGGAACCGGGCTGTACGAGTCGGTTCCTGTATGCCAGTGGAAAAGCGCCATAACCGTAAAGGGAAGGTTACAATTTGTGTGTGCTCCCTGGGATTTGAACCCGCAACTTACTTGTTGAGCTACAGGAGCTATTCAGCAGCTTTAAGCACGCAAAAATAAACAAACACTCTCAGTAAAGCAGTGAAATACTTGAATCTTTGTATAGTCAGTATAACTTAAAAACAAAAGGCAGGCAGTAACATTCACAATATTAAATATGCGCTACGCTTACCTCATTCCTGAAAGTCGGGGCATGATCTTTACAGCCCGGCAAACCACAGACAAAACTGGCAACCTGCAAGACCGATAAGTTAGCAGAGAGACGGAGTCAGCGAGATGACACTGTCCGGGTGTGAGCCCAAACCCCCGCCTCTTGTGACTGTGGAGGTACATTTGGACTGACACAAATATGTTACATTTCATTTTTTAGGAGATGCTTTTATTTTTTAAGAAATCAGGTTCGGTCAGTCCCTGGAATAACTGGGGGCGGTCAAGGGCGCAACAGTGAAATCACTCTGCCGACTCGGGGATTTGAACCAGTGACCTCCTGATCACAGGCAAGGTGACTGGATAATTTACAAGTACATGGTTACGAGTGTGCTAATTAATGCACATAAATATAAGTGCATGCGTGTGTCTGTGCGAGTGTGTGTGTGTGTGTGTGTGTGCGTGCAAACCCGCCCACCTCCTCCACGCTCCACTTGGACACCCGCTTGGCAGTTAGGCCCAGCACCTCCGGCAGGAGCTTGCAGTGCTTCTCCCAGCACATGTGGATGCGGTGGGTGGGGCTGGAGGAGCAGGAGGAGGCGAAGATGCACTCGCGAGCAGGGTGCCGGAGGCCGCCGGGGCCCTCTGCTGGGGAGGAGGACACAGCACACACAGCTTGTTATGCTATGCTAACTGCCCTGTTGACAGAGCGTTGACGCTGCATAAATAACCTCACACACTGACTCGCCACCCACAGTTGCAAAACCACTTTTAACCCTCTGGAGTCTGAGGCTTCTCAACCACCTTCGGGGTAGTCTGACATGCCTTGACATTTTAAAATATTTCATCTATCTAAAAGACGTTTATCCCAAAGGGTTACATGCGTTTTTATTCAGCACAAACTCAGCATCGATAATCTGAGACCACTTAGAATGTTATTATTCTATTTTTTTTCAAAATCAACTTTAAACATATGCTTTTCAAAAACCTATTTCACATTTTTGACATTTCTAGGCAAGACTTTTGAGCTCTGAAGCTTATAGGCACAGGGGTTCGCTACACATAGGTGA
>JAODKF010000147.1:13801344-13813147 GCA_026779585.1 Mormyrus proboscirostris | reverse complement strand
GCGGATGGAGAGAGCGGGGGGGGGGGGGGGGCACCGTGAGCCGGTGGTCTTCGGTATCTGCCCCGGTGGCCACACGGATCAGCATGGGGTTCCTCTTGTCCACGGCCTCCAGCTTCATGCCCGTCTGGAACCCATGTAGCGGCCTCTGGACGGGGGGCCAAAAATGACGTGAACGTTCACGCAGGATCTCCTCCACCTGCCCCTCCCTCTCCACACTTCCCTGGTATTGCCAGAGCTCCCCCACCAGGCCTCGCTCACCTGTTTGAAAGCCCGAGCTGGAGCGGCCTGAGATCCCGTCTCCTCCAGGTACTTTTCCCAGGAGAAGCTCTTTGGATGCTTGTATTCTGAGAGCGAGACGGCGTCCTTCCGTCAGCATATCCATTTTATTTATTCAGCGACCAGAATGACTCATGGTCAGAAGAGTGGCAGTGCCCAGAATGCACGAATTCAAAATGATTACATCATTGCCAAAATACCAAAAGACATTACTGTACCACTTTAAGAGTAAGTGGCGCCTGTTAGAAGGCAGACAGCTTTAAAGACTCCTAACCCTAACCCACCCTGAGATCACTGATCTGGGACCAGTGATGAAGGTAGTCAGGATGGAGTAAAACACTGGTAATGAGACAACTGAACTACCCAGCCCTATAAAAACAACACTCAGTAACGACACCAACACTGACACAGAGAAAGAAAGGAAAAGGGGAAAAGAAAAAAAAACAGTATTTCGTCCTGGTTTAAGTGTGAATCTACCATTTACTTGAATTTTCATACAGTTTACTGTCACAAAGCTGAGCGTAGATGGACCAAGAGATTTTATCACAGCAGAGCCTAAGAGATCCAGTTTTGATGAAACAGGCAGTTGCAGTGTTTCGCCTTTGCAGAACAGTATAGGTAGGTCAAAACAAGCAATGTGTCCCAAAGACGCCCTTGTGTCTCAATGAGACCCAACACACACAGAGGGATTACACCGGCCTGACTAGTGTAGAGTACCAGCTGGTGTGGTGAGCGTTAACTCCGCCTCCTCGCAGTATCCCACAGGGTGGATGTATGGGCTGCTGGCATCACACCTGTAAAAGGAGAATTTATATTTTTATATAAATATACATATATACATATATATACATACACATACATACATAAATATATATACACATACATATATATATACACATATATACACACACACACACACACACACACACACACACACACACACACACACACATATACACACAGATACACACACACACACACACAGACACACACATATACAAACACACACACACACACACACACACACACACACACACACATATACACACATATACACACACACACACACACATACACACACATATACATACACACACACACACACACACATATACACACACACACACACATATACATACACACACACACACATATACATACACACACCTTCTCCAGAGTGCTAAGGACCTCAGACTGGGCTGAAGGTTTACCTTCCAACAACACAATGACTCACACAACACAAAATAACGAAGGAGTGGCTTCACAACTCCTCTGTGACTGTTCTAGAATGGCCCAGCCAGAGCCCTGACTTAAACCCAATTGAGCATCTCTGGAGAGACCTAAAAATGGCTGTCCACCAACGTTTACCATCCAACCTGACAGAACTGGAGAGGATCTGCAAATTTCAAAAATTCTTTTTTTTTTTTTTTTTTTTTTTTAAATATATATAATATATATAAATAAAATAAATGAGAAACTCACATGTACTACATAGGGGTGCTTCCCCACTGCAGTAGGTACTGCACTTTATGTTATGATACTTTTGATACTTTCCCTTTTCCATTGACCTCCGGTCCAGTACCAGTACCAGTACCAAATCTAAAAAAGTTCTAGTACCGAAACTGCCAGACCAGTTGGGTACTTCGGTACTTTGGAGTGGGACTTAAACACTTTCTTTCGATCGGTTACATAAATAGCTAGCATCTAAACACAATACAACTGCCGTCTTCAGAAAAGAAAAAATAAAAAGATATTGGGGTTTTATTAAAGCACAAGGAGTTCATAAATTTCTGACAAACCCGTCTAGTAGTGATCTAAGCGATGAGGAAAATGATTATGATCGTCGGAGAACACGTGCGGCACTCATGCAGCGGAGGTAAACTTTAAAGTGATTTAATTATTTAAATAATATTAATAAGGAATAATCATTAAAATTGCACAGCTTCCTAAGCTTTTTTTTTCCTATGAAAGTAAAAATGTTTTAGCAAAATGTAAACCGCCTGCGCAATAATGTCCGTGTAGTACAAGGGTATGAAAACCAGCACTTTGTGTGCATAACACGGCACGTCGGTATCAATGTCGCACACCGTCCAACCTATAATATGCTATTGACTCTCTTCTAATTCAGTACAAAATACCCACCTCGTGTTGACATATCACCGGGCACCAGTTCCGGTACCAGTGTCTACAGCAGTGGAAAACCAACACCTAAAGTACAGTACCCCGGCACCACAAGTTCTCGGTGTTTTAAAATAAAAAAAATTGTTGATAACTATTCATCACCCTCAGCCTCCTACCGCACATTTCAAAGAAAAGACCACCGAAGGCTCAAGTTATAAGTCTGATGTGACCGTCAAAGGTTACCAAGAGACACTCCCTTTAGCAGAAGCACTGACTACTAGTTATGAGATTACCGCCGGTTTCAGCAGCCAAACACAAAACACAAACACAAAAGTCCCCGGTATTCCGAGCCCCTGACTCACCAGTAGTCGTAAGACTCGTCCCAGTTGTCGAAATGGATGAGCAGCCGGTTGTCGACGACGGCGCCGATGGTGGCCACGCAGATGAGAGACGGGTTCTTCCTGTCCACAGCTTCCAGCTTCATCCCCGGACGGAATCCGGACGGAGTCACTGACTGCAAGGCCGAGGCGCTCGTCGTCAAACGCCACGCGAATTGTTCATGCCAGAGTGCTCACCCCATGACAACCTGCGATTTCACACGTTCCAGAAATATCTGCTGCCGGCCCAGCCCGGCGCAGAAGTGACCATACCGACGCGAGCGCAGCAATAACCACCGACATGCAAACATAACCCGCATGCGTCTCACAGCCCTATAGGAGGCGCCAGTAGCTCAAACACTGTTCGCAGTTCACCCAACAGTCAAGGGCCTGAAAGGAGCAGCAACAGAGCGACTTTATTAACCACCATCCACGGGTAACAGGGGTTCCCACGTGCCCCCGGGAGCTGAATTAGCTGCCCCCTGCTATGTCACATTGTCTCATATGGGTTAAATGCAGAGAACACATTTCGTTGTTGTGCACTGTATGCAACAATAACAATCCCTAAATTCTATAATTCTACTCTATGTAGCAATGTCTAGTACTGACTAACTGCCAGCAGGGCAGCGACACCCCTGCTGCGGCACTGTGACATGTAGGATTCCTGTAGGACTTCTCTCCAAGAGAAGCCATGGAAGCCAAATGCTGGTAGGGGACACCCCCCATGGCCCCAAACAGTAAATGTTCATTATCTTTCTTTATGAATTCATGTGTTTGCAGACTCATTTTATCCTATGGACCAGGTATATTGGTTTGTTATGTTCAGTTGTGAAATTGCACCCTAAACAGTGTTAATCTTATTATCACAGTGTTGTGATATACACACCCCCCCCCCCATGTCAAACACCTTCCGATGCCACTAGTGACACCTGCTGTCCACAGCCAGAGAGTGTGACAAACCTACATGTGACATCGAGACACAGCAGGGGGCAGCTAATTCAGCCCCCGGGGAGCAGTGCTTGGGGGCGGTACCTCGCTCAGGGTACCTCAGTGGTGACCGGCCGGCCGGGGATTCGAACCTGCAATCTTTCAACTACAAGTTGCGCTTCCCTAACCATCAAGCCACCGCTGCCCACGAAAAAAAGTCAGGGGAGAGTGTGAATGCAGTCTGCAGTCCCCCGCTACCAGAAATCATGCAGAGGAGGTTCCCACATTTGGGGGTTTCGCAGGAGTCAGTACAGCCCTAGGGCAATGGCTGAGCCTCACCTTGGGTGACCCACCTGCGTGATCATGGTAACTCCCCTGCCAGGTAAGTATCTAAGTATACCTAGCTGTGGCCCCTAGCTGTGGCCCCTGCAGATACTCACTGTATTCAGACTCCGGAAAAGGTTCTTGGGGGCGATCTGGCCCCTGCAGTTCTTCACGTACGTGCTCCAGTTAAACTCTCCTTCCCTGCACCCTGAAGAGAGCGGGACATCCAGCTTAGAGAGGGGCAGAAGCGGAGGGCACCCAGTACCTTCTCCACCGGGGCCCCTCACCTTTCGGGGGAAGCAGCCGGTGCCCGGTCTTCTCGCACCAGCCTGCCGGCTTCACGTCCCAGGAGTCTGCATTTACCCAGAAGTCATAGCACTCCGGGTAGCCATCGAAGTGGAGTCGTATCCTGTAGCCCTGGACCTTCGGGGGGGGAGACGGGTTAAGGTCACCGCCTTCCGTGACACAGTGATGTTACCATAGCTACCGCAGCAGAGGCCAGAGGAAACGAGAAACGGGGCCTCCGGCTGGCAGTGACGAGGACGGGGTGCAGCATTACCTCGGCGACGGTCAGCACGCAGAAGAGTGATGGGTGGCTGGGGTCTAAGCCCTCAAGTTTCATGCCCACCTTGAAGCCGTTGCGACTCTGAGGAAATGACTGGTGCTGGAGAAGAGAAACACGAACACGGAGAGTCGTCACCAGAAACCAGAGAGTAGCCAATTAGTGCCACATATCCATCCATCCATTATCCAACCCGCTTCTCCTTCTCGGTCACGGGGTTTCCTGAGCATATCCTGGAAGCTACAGGCACCAGACGAGGAACAACCCAGAACAGGAGGCCAGCTCATCACAGGGCACACGCGCATGCACACGCACACACACACACACCTATGAGCAATTTGGTAACTCCAATTGGCCTCAGCATGTCTTTAGACTGTGGGGGGGAAACTGGAGAACCCGGAGGAAACCCCACGACAACATGAGAACATGCAAACTCCACACACATGGAACCCAGGCGGAGACTCGAACCCGGGTCCCAGAGGTGTAAGGCAACAGCGCCATATTTTCTATATTTTATAATATTATATATTGTAAGTGGCACAGCTGGAAACTGATTAAGGGGGACCTTTTTCACTGCTGCACCACGAAAGGTCAGAAACAGAAGATACAGCTGATGCTGGAGTTGAAAATAATGAGACACTGGGGTCGTCAAAAAACAATTCTCAGATACTAATCGATATTAAAAATTAGCATCTGATTAGATACTCATTTTCACCATTATTGATAACGACAGTGCAGTTTGTGCCTCATTCACCACACTTCACAGAGCACCACTATACAGCGCAGGCGTGTGTGCATGCACACGCACACACTCACGCAGCCCCTTCCCTCCTCTCAATAGCCGCTGAACGCATTCGTGCTGGTTAACACACGCATACCGAGTTTGCCGGACATATCCTGCAGGTAAAGGCATTACACAGGCTGCTTTAGTAAAAAAAAATAAATACGCAAAAGTGCGGTTTGGAAGTATTTTGCAGACGAGCACGGAAAGGCTAATGTCAATAAGCCTTTATGCTGACAGTGCTACAGAGCTGTGGCGACCAAGTCAAGTAGCACGTCAAACCTGGCGAAGCATCTTAAAGACCGACATCCTGGTGTTTATGAGAAATTTCCCGAGGTCAGTAAAGCATCCAGCAACACTGAACTATTAAACACTTATCAAAAATGTCAACTTGGCCGGCGCACACCTCAACATTCACTGTTTATCTATAAGCAGCTAGCCAACAAACATGTTAGCCGTACGATATCATTAAGGAAGCAGACAGGCTAATAAAATAATATAGTAATTGTGGGAACAATGCAAAAACCCAAAAACCTGTAAAATCCGGTAAACACCCAGTCATACTTTAAAAAAAGAATAAAAAATATCGTCGTACACCGTGAAACTGACATAACTTTGAAAAATACCGTGATATAAATTTTTGGTCATACCGCTCAGCTCTTATATATACACAATAATATATTATTTAAAAAAACACTATATGTAACATTATCGCATGACAATAATTCATTCCATGGCGATCACGATCTAAGCAACTGCCTAGTTTGCCGAAACCTGTGACTGAAGCCACAACGGGACCCCTGGGACATGGATACGCAACCCCTCCCCCCCCCCCACTGACCTCCTTGAAGAGTTTGGCAGGGGCAGCAATCGCCCTCTCCTCCTCCAAGTACGCTGACCAGCTCCACGCCTTCTTCTTCGAAGGGAGGGCAGTCACTGAAGGGGGGGCAACAGACATGGTGTCACATGACGCCCATGGGAGGGCACACCAGCCCCCAGCGGCTGTCCCTGTGACATCCGGCCTTGTTTACCACGCACTGCATGCTGGGACGGCTCCCTAAAACCGTGCCCGTCGGTCAGGAAGCCGCTCGGAAGAGACACCCACCCAGCCGGGCGAGCTTGGCCGCCCTCCTGCCTTTGCACGCCTTGGCCTTCTCCTGCAACACAGCAGAGGGCTCCCATCACATGGCCTGTCTCCATGGCGACCTTAGGAGTTTTCAGGCCGAAGCTCAAGAACTTAGCAGGAATTTAATGTTCATAGTAGTTTTACTTACATAAGACTAAATCTGAGGGCAGAACAAAAATGATTCGGTCAGAGAGAGAACCAGATTGTAGAGTAGGTGGGTCCAAGCAACTAGAGGAGCAGCAACCAAGATTTGACTGTAGAAGAGGCTGGTCCAACCAGTTTGATTGGTTCTCTCTGAACCAATCATTTTTCATTCTGCCCTCAAAACAATTCTGTGCAAGTAAAACTCCCATGAGCGAAGTGAACTGTAGCCACAATAACCCACATGGAGATGCAGATCATTATGGAAGTATTCAATACAATACCATTGTGCTTTTTCTCATTTTGACTAAATATTGTCATTTTGCTGTATTAATGAGCGAATATCAGTAGATCTAGAGCAATCAGCACGCCGATGTGGTCAGGGGCTCAGCAGACCTGTTGCTCATAACCGTCTTATCACAGCTCTCCAAGAGCCAACGAAACAATGACTCACCTCCTCCTCCTCCAGGTTTTCCTCCTCCTCGTCGCCCGAGTCCATGTACATCTTTCTCTTCCTCCTTAAGCGTTTTCCTAAGCGGTCGCCCTCCATGGCAGCTGTGGGGGTGGTCTCCCCCGCCCGCTCTCTCTGTTCCCCTGGGGTCGACCTGTGGTTGTAGCAGCAGAGTGATGAAAACTACAGCCGACACAGGGTATTCGGGTCTTACACATCACCCGCCCCACATGCACACAGAGGGTACTCGGGCCTTACACATCACCCGCCCCACATGCACACAGAGGGTACTCGGGCCTTACACATCACCCGCCCCACATGCACACAGAGGGTACTCGGGCCTTACACATCACCTGCCCCACATGCACACACAGGGTATTCGGGCCTTACACATGGCGGCCTGTGTGGTACCTGCCGCTGGAGGCCTGGGCACACATCACACTGCAGAACTTTCCGTGAAGGAATCTCTCCTGGGAGCCAGAAATCCCGCAAGACCCACAGCTGGCCACCTCCACGCTGGGGGCCTCTTCGAGGGCCACGGGGCCCGGGTTTGGCTCCGGAATGGCCAGGCAGGCTGTGAGAATGCCAAACGCCGGTCAGTAAAACGCATACCTGTGTAAGATTCCGATAAGCCATGTGTGGAGACAAATATCACCTTTATCAGGGGGATTGAGGGGGGGCGTCGGTGCAGTGCCTGCAGGAGTCTCAGGTGGCGGGGTGGGGCGGTGGGACGGGGGCTGGTCCGGAGGGTGAGCATCTGCACCATTGTCGCTGGGTGGCTTGGTATACAAGTCCAGCTCTGTAACCATCTCCAGAGTCCCAAACTCAGTCATCCTGAACTGAGAGCCAAAGGCAGAGCCACACACACACACACACACAGGCCATGATGTGTGAACATGTAAAAGTCCTACCCAGAGGCAACAGTACACATTTTTAGATAAGATTTTGGTTATGGAAACCACCCCCACCCAAGCCTAAGTATGACCTAAGCCACACCCACTCTGATGTCACTGCCAGGGAGAGTGGCAATCCCGTCCTTCCAGTCAAGTGCAGTCATCATGTCAAAGTCTCCCCCAGGGGTAGGGGCATCTGTGGGGGGTGTGTCTGTCATCTTCAGTCTCCTTTCAGATGCAACACTAGACAGCACCAACACAAAAATGCTGATCTTACACAAATAACAGCAGGATTAAGTGCTAAATAGGAGCAAACGAGACCCGGGCATTAGTGCAAAGGCAGTAAAACCAAAAAGTTAATCGTAGGATTTTCCGCGATTGATTGAGGAAAACACCAGTATTATCACATTACAAAGAAAAACGGAATGTGTTAAAGACCACGACAATAACTCTGCCCTACAACTTCACTGCTCACTGGAAAACGTCTCGAAATTTTAAGAAGAATATATTATTATGGGGAAACGGCTCACAGTACACACATGGTTGTATAGGGCCGGAAGACGAACTTACACCAATTAAAAACCAAGGCAACCCGCAAACGTCAAGAGTCGTATACATCAACCCAATCGACAGTCGTGTCTGTGATTAACTCCAATCCAATGCAAAAACGGCGATAAGGTAACGCTTTAAAGTGGAGATATATCGGTTTAAAAGCAGCACTGAAGCACGGACAGCACAGACGCTCAGCTCCACGTGTGCACTGTATTATTTTCCGAAGTGCGACAGACGCACCACCCTGCAGTCAGAAAGTTTGAGGCGGCAGCGGGGCGATGCGCAGCTACGTCGCTAGAGGGCGACTGTCGGCCTGCGCGGCGTCGCTGCCCAGTAATGAACAAAAACGTAATATTTATGTTTAAAAAATACACGAAATTATAAATAAAGGGTGAAACACCGAGGCGCAGGGTGCACCCAAAGAGCCTCGACTATGGAGCCTTCCGAAAAGCCGCACACACACTCATAAGAGGGACAACATGCGCTTTCTCTTCTTTTTACAATATTTCGTTTACGCCGTTGTTTGGTTTTGCGCCGATAACTTAACCATGTTAATTATTTTAAAATTCAGCACATAAACTTGTTTTTCACGGCCCAAGTACGAACAAAACTTTTATCTTAAATGATAACACGGACATTGCGTCTTTGGCCTGACGCTCACTTAAAATTTCGCTTTAGCTTTACTTACGTCACGATGAACAAATGCGGGGTTCAAAACACACTGTATAGAGGAATGGATTAGTTTGTCTGCGTTTTTAAGTTTTTTCTTCTACCTCCAGTTCATTCCAATCATAAATAAAGTGCAATGTATAAGCGCCCATTATTAGTATTCGCCTAATACAAAATGGCGGAGGGGAGGAAGAGGCCCCCCCAGCATGTTGAAACTATGTAAATAAAGAGAGTAAATGCCTTTAACGGATCGGTTCGCGTTATCGGCGACCGTGGCGACCGGAGCACCTATCGCGGGTCTGCGCTTTTTCCCTCGCCAGGAGCCGGCGGCTCGGCTCGGTTCGGCTCGTCCCGGAATGCAGCAGCCAGGGCCGGTCAGTCCCACTGTCCAGATGCACAGCCACGGCGCGGCGCAAGTCACAGCAATGCACACAAAAGTAAGTTTGCAGCCGAGTCCCCGGCACCGCGCACTGAACCCCTCGTATGGCTACCCATCCTGCCGACGTACAAATCGACCCGAATCGCTTTAATTTCTTCTCTGCAAACTTGCCTGTGTAGTTTAAAATTTCCCCCCGTTTGGTGGCGCGGAACCCTGTGCAGGGGGGTGAAAGGCGCACTTGGGCACCCAGGGCGGGGATGCCGGGTGACCTCGGCGGGGCGGCAGGACGCGGGCAGATTTAATGTGAAATTCGTGCTACTCACCTCGTTTCTCTTTTAACTCTTATTAGGAGCTGAGCGGAGCGCCGAGCGCGCATGCGCCGCACGGTCGCTCCGCTGCCAACTTCGGCACGAGTACCGAGCAGCAGCGTCTGCGGTGCCCAGCCCGGAGTCGGACCCGCGGCGGGTCATGTGCGGGTACTGGGGACGTCGAGTCCGAAAGACGCGTCACCGGTGACGCGCAGGCTGCGCTGTGTCCTGTCAGGGTGGCATTAATAACGCCGCAGGTCAAAGCATATCTGCCCCCGGTGCAAAGGACAGCTCCCCGAAGTGTATATGACACCAGACACCATTAAACAAGCAGCCGTGAAGCTGTGATGTTTCCTCTGATAACTTAATGCAGCGAACAAATCTCAGTTAATGCACACTAATGTCCCTTTGGATAATTAAACCAATGTAGCCTACGTGGTTCACTTTCGTGTTTGTATTGTAGTCTTCATTCTAAATTTCCTTAAAAATTGCTGTTTTTAAAGTCTCACTTGCATCATAAAGCAAGTTGCATCATGTCTGTATAAAATAATGAAAATCGTAGGCTACGAGTATTATGGCCACGGGTACCGGATCAGTGGACATGTGGCGAGAGATGGGCTAGACGTATGGCGCCCGTTTAGCCGAGCCGTATCCGTGCGCCGGTGTCGCTGCTTCTTATTCAGCTTTTCTTGCGTAGTGACTTCGTTCAGGTGTCTGTAAAGTAAGGAAAGCAAGGCACACGACACACTCGAACGCGGTCCACACAACTAGGCAAATGCTGCGCTTCAGCCTTCGACTGCACCCGTCCAATCTGCTTCAAGTTTCGCAGTTCCAGCGCTGTTTGACTCTTATTCACGTAAAACAACATATTTAATGTTCTTATTTCGATTAGCATAAACTGTACATCCACTATACGTAATGTAGATTATCCTGTGTACTAGAAATGACCGGTTATCTGGTTCAGAAACTGCAAATTTTGAATACGTTTATAAGCACATACGTTGGTTTACAGGCAAAACAATAAGTAATAAAAACAGCACAGTATGCAACTGGTCCAGCTGAATACTTACTGGCCTGTATCTATTTGTATGGCTGAATGTATGACTTCATCGACAAGCACAAAACAGATGTGCTGAACTGCAAACTGTATAAGAAAGACTGGGTCAGGAAGGGGGGGGTGGGGAGTTACAGGACCAGACCAGCAGTTAGAGCAGGGGGAGTTAAAGTGACCTATCTGAGCCTGAAGACAGACCTTAAGGAAATCAGAACCTTCCTCTGGTCCCAGGTTCCCGCCTCCTCTCCACCTTCCGGAATGGTCTCCCTTCCTGCGGGTCTCTCTCTAAATTACTAGTAAACTGCGCAGTTCTTCTCATCAGCTCCCTCTTCTAATTGCTTTGAGATTCCCCCCCCCTCAGATATTACAAACAGTACTGTATAATACTGAAGGACAATCAGGGGTGCAGCTAGAAATTCTGGGTCCCCTGATGAGACGTCACCATGGGATTTAAGTGTGAAGGAATATGGACCCTAATGCGTATGAAATTCAGGGGAACCCACCCCATACCGCCCCCATGGTAGGCTTTGAGGCCCCTGTAAATCATTGGACCCCCTGGACATCCCTCTGACCCTCTGATGCCCCTGGGTGCAGCAATACCGCAACACAAAAGCAGAGAGGAACCCGGGCAGGACAAGCCTGTGTGTATTTCATAATTTTTTGTAATAAATGTTTTTTTTTTTTGACACAGCGGACTGAAAGTTTAACTTGCACTGGGACTGAGGATGATGTTTTCCTTCAGAGGAAGAAGTCCTGTATTCCAGTTTATTTCTGATATTGATCCCAGGAATGGCGTTACTGGGTGGGACCGATCGAAGCCTGGGCAGCACACTAGGCAAGCTTACCCCCCCCCCAACCCCCC
>JAODKF010000147.1:13781168-13797096 GCA_026779585.1 Mormyrus proboscirostris | reverse complement strand
AACGTGGACTGTCTGGGAGGGAGCAAAAACGTGGACTGTCTGGGAGGGAGCAAAAACGTGGACTGTCTGGGAGGGAGTAAAAACGTGGACTGTCTGGGGGAGGATCAAAAACGTGGACTGTGGGTTGTACAGGCAGGGCTTTTAAGTGCTGCTTTGTTGTTTCATCACTTAGCGATTAGCGATTTTATTTTAAAAATGCAGAATAACTGGATAAGAATGCTAACTTTGATAGGACCACACAGCAGTTTTAATTAAGTAAATAACCTATTTCCCATATGTATCCTGTTCCACTTGCATTTCTAGCTGGCTTGAATTACTTTTAATTTAATAGTATTCATTTTGCTCCATCAGCTTTACTCTAATTTAATTTTTTATTTTAAATTGATTTACTTTAACAGTGGCATATTATTTGGATAGTGTTTCTGCTGTGTATCACGTGTCCCTGATCATAGTCCAGGGATATGGTGCTTATTGGTTCTTATCAGAAGGAAAATGCGTTGACTAGGATAAGAAAGAGGGTGGCCCTCTAGGATTAGACTGGTCCAGACCTGCAGGGGGCTCACAGTAATGGGCTATGACAGGGCTATTACTTCCTTGAGTTCCTTTATTACAGGCCCCGCACTGTTAGGATTTGTCAAAAATTCCATACTTGTTTGCTATGTAGTAGGTGAAATGCAGTACGCGTTACGAGCAGTATGTCCGAATCCTCAGTATGGGTCAGATAGTAGGAGAACGGCACCCGGGTGACATGCTGCGTTCTGTGAAACTGCGAAGTGTGCCACTATCCCACCATGCTATCCCACAATGCCACTGCAGTTGCAGGAAGTATTGAAGCGCACCGCTTGGTCAGAAATTTGTGTCAAGATGGCGGATGAAGTGCTGTCTCTGAATAAATTTAAGAAGATAGCGATACTCAGTTACAAAAGCTGACTCGAGTATGTGTTTTGTTTGACCCTGTTTAACAGTTTTTAACTTTTATGGGGGTCAAGTTATATTGGTAAACATTCGGGTCTGGTAATATGCGAGATGGCGACTGCAGTATGTTTGAGTGCATCCATACTGATCTCATGCATATCATTGGTTGAGTAGCAGATTTCTGATGAAATTCAGCACCTACTATATAAGTATTCAATTTCCGGCATACCCTTAATATCCTCTGCAGGACACCGAAGTACCTTTGCTCTGTCTTTCAGTCATGCTGGAGTTTCCTCTGGTTTGGCAGTGGTGGCTGGCCTTGGGTAAGTCGCTATTCACAGATCTGCCTTTCCTCAATGCATCTTCACTCCATAGATCTGTAGGTCAAAGGCTCATCAGCAGAGCCCATGTGTTTCTAGCTGATAATCACCTTCCAGCTTATATTAGTCTCAGAAAAGAGGAAAAATGACTGCCTTAGCTTTTGTTCATTGATCTTAATGCCATTGCTCAACTGGATTGTTAGAGTTCTGCTTGCATGCCTATACTTTGTTGTATAAAATTTTGTATGAAATATTTTTTGAAAGTCTCATATTGCATTCAGTAAAGCTGAATGAACACTATTGTCACCTGAATACTGTTCAAATCTGTCCGTATCTCATCTTCCCTTGACCTGAAGGTAGCGGCCTGTTCCTCATGATCTGCAATGGTCAGCTTATTGCCTACTTTGCATGCCAGAACGACCCCAAGTACCCAACGCTTCACAGCTATTGACTTCCTGGGGATGGAGAAGAAACACGGAGGGAGACGGCTTTGATCTTCATGGTTGGGAGACGCATGTTTTAGAATTCAGAGTGGGGAACACTCCGGAATATTAGGCACATCTCCAGGATTGGGGTGATGCCTTCTAATGAGTTTTCCTTCTGAGGAACAGATTCTAGAATCTGGGGTCTCTGATAAAGCACGTTGAAGGCTGATTCTGAATGGCCTTTTCTTGTCTATAAACCAATAAATCACAGAGTCATCAACCACTGGTGTATAATAGACCATAATCAGCAATCTGCAGATGACTCAGTCCATGCTTGCTGTGCTGTGGCTGATTGATGTTGATAATTTGCCTGCCTTGGTCGGTCTTCCATCTTGGGGCAGGTAAGGCACTCCTTGGTTGGTAAGGGCCCTTCTGTATGCAGAACCTATAGTGGAGGACATGGGCTAGAGGTAGGAATTTGGCCCATATGTTAGACCATTCCATCTTCACATCAAGTTATGTGTCGTCCATGTGAAGGTGATAGTGAACTTAAGTGGAAGGCACTCTCCCTAATCGTGATCGGTGGTATAGTCTCTGATCTATGCGTGTCCAGAGGATGGAAGCAGTGCTTCGGTGATGCTCTGTCAGCTGATCTGAGTCGTGAGCTGAAGCTGGAAGCTGTGAGACACAGACAGTTGCTGCAGGCTGGAAGCATTTCAGATGATGCGGTCAAATCTCTGAGTCACATTCCTGTTAAAATGTGATGACAATGTGACACCAACGCATGAGATGTGACCGTTACCTAAATGCAGAATTAAAACTCTTTGGAGGTTGATGAAATAAGTTGGAGTGTTTCTTTATGTGCAGTGTTAGGATTTGTGCCTGTGATCAGAAGGTAACTGGTTCCAAACCCAGGGTTGGCAGAAAGACTTCACCATTATGTCCCTGACCAAGGCCCTTAACCCCGAATTGCTCCGCGGACTGTCTGACCCTAATTTCATTTTGGACAAAAGTGTCTGCTAAATAAATTGCTTATTTAGTAGAGATTCACTGGAGCCAATCACAGGCAGAACAGGGATGGGATGACAGATCACCAGAGGACAAGCAAACATTGTTGAGTATTAAAGTCACCGGTTCACCTACACGTGTTTTTGCACTGTGGCTGGAAAGCAGTATATATATACACGCACAGATCTGTTCACCCAGGGAGAACATGCAAACTTCACACACTCGAACAGAGCATGGGCGGGAATAGAGTCCCCAGTCCCGAAGGGCGGACATGTCTTGCTGTTTTTATCACATAAAATAAACCACGACTCCAGGGAGGGGCACGCATTTATTCTGGCCTTTGTTCCGCTCCAGAAATGAACCACAACATGAGTCTTTTCAGACTGAGGACAAGCGCAGACTAATTCTCATTAGCTAATGCAATGTCAGCAGTAGCATCGGAATAAATATGATGTTGCGACATTTACATAAAAGTTTCTGCATTTGTTATAGTTACCTTTAGCGGCTCAGGTGACACATAGGTTCCATCCAGATCAGAACGGTTTGCCCAAGGGCAGTTCCTTGGGATCCTCGGGGACACATTTCTGCTCCCCCCCAGCTCTCGGTAGGAAAAACGTGGACTGTCTGCGGGTCCCCAAGGACCGGATCAGGAAACACCGCTCAAGGCTACTGCATCAAACTTATAGATGATTAAGGAACCAACCACTAGGCCAACGTCCTGGGTATGACGTTAATGTACATCCAGCCCTATAAGGAGGTCCTCCAACTTACAGGAAATAACTTGGGGGTTGGTGGCAGGATTGGTGCTCCAGCCACTGGAAAAAAACTCGCACTGGTCCATTTGGATTAGTGTGGTGCTGAGGTACCTGCATTCAGGTTCTCATCCCTGAGGTGGTTTGTCGTGTGGTGGGTGTGGCAATGCACTGTAATCGGTGCATGCCCCTTAAACAACAATACTACGCCAACTGCTGTCCTCAGGCATAAAAATGTCTAATACCTATATTTAGGTGTTTGAAGAGAATGAAATGATCCTTTATTTGCTATTTGCACAAGTACGAGTATCTGTGCACTGGGGTGCTTCCCCTCTACCCCATCTTGCTCTCCATGAGACACAGAGACATATGGAGGTGAAAGAAAGCTTGGGGTCACAGCACCGTTTTTCAGCAGGAGGGAATGAGAAGATTTCTTCTTCTTCAAGGTGGACATGATACAGTACAGGAGAATCACGGAGGGGGGCTTGTTTCCGTCAGCATGAGGTGTGTGTTCATGGTTACAATTTAACAGGAACAGTGACAAAAACACACAGTAAAATTTTACAGGAATGTCATAAAACAAGCAGTCCAATATGCTGTAATGACCCAACCGAAGCCTGTGTAGAACTGTTTTTTAATTATTAATAGTTTTCCTGCTGCCACTATCTAATAATCATGCATATGCAATATATTCACTAAACATTAATGAGAATTGAGGATCAGATCAGCAAAGATACAAAAAGTCCCATCTAATTTGGAAATTGGGGCATCCCCAGGTTTGAGAGACTTGAAGAGAAAATGACCAAAAGCAGCACAGCAGTGATTTCTGTCATGTGGATTTTTAGGTTCTATACCTAGACTTTAGGTTCCATGTGACCCAGACTTATTTTCCTAGGTTTCAGAGAAACACTCTTGTGCATGATCTAAACCACAGTGCTGGTTTATAAAATGTTTTCTTATAATAATCTGTATAAAAGTTAAAAAATAAGTATTGAATTAACTAGATAGTGAAAGAAACACTAGACACTGGGAACTGAACTGTCTCCAAACAAACCAACTATTCTACAAACACAGGTGTGTTCAGTGCACTGAAGTGTGTTCAGTGCACTGAGGGGTGAACAGTCTACACCAGCGAATAAAACAGGTGAGAAAGTTTTCTTCTGGCCGTTGCTCTTGGTTGGTAGGTGCTTTGTCTCCACCTGCTGGTGAAGTACTTCATAGCGAAAATGACACTCAAACCCACCATGGAAGGTTTTACGGTCTGTCATACTGTTCGATAAGCTGCTGAACTGAATCGTGTTGTGTGCCGAGTCTGAGTTTCTAGAATGTACCTGAAAGTTCTGGAGCAACGGTGTGTAACCTTTTTTGAGTTTTAGAACAGCAGAGCAGGGAGGGGTGTGGCCTCGTCGAGGAAAAAGAGACTTCCATGGATGTTTGTACACAGGTGCCATGATTCATAGCTGAGGATGAAGCAGATCACTCTGGAGACAGATTGTAAAGCCTATGATTGGATGATGTGTGGCTCAGTGGGCTTGGATTATGCAGTTGTGATCATGAGGTTGCTGGTTCACATCCCTACAGATGGCAGACTGATGCAGCCATCTGCCCCTTGGGCAAGACCTCAAACCCTTGATTGCCCCAGATTAATAGCTAATTTTGTGCCCACTTCCCAGGTTTTACTGTCACCTGTATGTGTGTGCTCATCTCAAAAGGTGACCAAGATGAAATATGTGGAAGGAAGCATTCCAATGTACCTGTATTTGCACCAACGGCAAATAAAGCATCTTTTTTATTAATGTTCTTTGTTAGGGGATCTTGTTACATCCTGGATCAAGTGACCCTAAATAGGACAAGAGGTTAAAAAAAAACAGATGGATGGATGGGTGGATGAAAGGGAATTTGCAATAATAAGATGGAGATGTTCTGACCAATTACTGCAAGATCTCTCTCACACAGCTATGTGAGGGGTTGTGGGAATATGCTAACAGTCTCCATGTGCTTTGTGGACATCGTGTCCAGGCTGCAGGAATAGCTACTGCGTGCTATTTTGTCCCCATATAAATGCAGTGGGAGTTGTGTCCATATCCTTAGCACACAGTCAGAGCTGTTAGCGTCAGTGTCAGCTTCTGCATCTTGCCTCCACTGTTGTTTATGATTTTCATGCGCACTTGGGCGAGTTGATGGCAAGAGTCAAACTGCTCCGTCTGAAACCTGCGGATTTGCTCCTTTCAGTTGAGGCGGGGGAAGTTGCCTTTAGTAAAGGAGTTTAAATACTGTTTATAAGGAACGGAATAGTGACCGCGAGACTGGCGGGTGGATCGGCTCAGCGACGGTGGATTTAGGGGCACCAAGGTGGTCCATGACTCTAGGTAAACCTGTAAATCTACACCCTTATTCTCACCGCTGGCCATAAGCTTAGGTTAAAAGCACAGGTAGCCAGAATGAGGTTTTTCTCTGCAGGGTTGCTGGACTAACCCTGCATGACAGGGTGAGCAGAATGTCACACTGTCTAGGGGCTCAGAGGAATACCCATCCCCCCCCCCCACACACACACACACACACACACACAACAGGACAGCAGAAAGCAATTTAGTCAATTTATTTACATTATTTCAGTAGCACGGGGTACCGGGCTGCTAACTAGCAAGCTCATGCCCGTTTCACAAGCAAAGTACTGTAATATTATATCTAGAGTAAATAACTAATGTTACAGAATGCAAGCAGAGGTATATCTTCTGATTTTTTTTCGTTCCCTCTTTTGTGTCCCCTAATAAAACGGTGCCCTAGGCGATCGCCTATGTCGCCTACATGGCAGGCCCGCCCTGACACAATGGAGTGATTATGCCTCCCAGCTGGCTTGTCCTCAGAATGAGTCTGTCTGCCGTTGAATGAAGATGTGTGGTCAGGGGGGCTCCACATGCTGCGGCCTCCATCATGGCCTCCACCACAACCTCCATCACGGCCTCCACCACAACCTCCACCACAACCTCCATCACGGCCTCCATCACGGCCTCCACCACGGTCTATTTGCTATAAATTTCCAGAAAGATCCAATGGAACTTTTGGAAATTTGCAATGTGCAGCCAAGTGGTGGTCATTTTGGGGAATGCAGTTTTGTAACTACTTTTGATTTCTACTTTTTATCACTGAAGTTGTTTAGATGTCTTACCAGATAATGGGAAAGGCCAAAGTGTTAACTTGCATTTACTGTACATTTACATGTTTAGCAGGCGCCCCCCCCCATCCAGCATCCCAGTGACTCTGAGGGTGCGGAATCTGACCCTGATCGAGGAAACTGAGAAGACTCTGACTTTCAGCATCTGTCATCGTTAAGCCTTGTGCCTCACGTCATATGTTTGTTAGAATGGGAAATGTGTCTGTGTTCAATAAAGTGTTAAATATAAATGTCTATGAAATCTCCCTGTTTTCTTTTTATTAGTGTACGTCGTATTTTCATGTTTGACAACTGTACATACACTGTAAAATATAAATCCCCCAATAGTTCTGATAAATTCTCCAAAATTCCCATGCAACCTTTCCTTCCTCTTCCCACACTTTCCATCCCTAATTCTCACTCATCACCGCCAGTTTACTCACTGCCAGCAGGACTGTAGGGCAGTGGGCCAGAGCCGGGGGGGGGGTAACACAGACAGTGAACGCTCCTTAATGGCCACCTGCCGCCACACCTGGGGGAGCCCTTAACCTGTAAGTCTGAGAGCGTCGATGAGCAGAACTGGCAGGACTTTCCCTTTAGTCCATGCAAATGCTAAAATCGCTTGTTTTAGTCAGCATGGAACTGGGGCCACTTCCTTCTTTTGAGCACCATGATACAGTGACCTGCAGTTGGGTGGCCACTGACATGTCAAAGGCACCAGAACAGCCGGTCTGCGCAGTCCTCATGCGGGTCTACATAACAGCAGGGAGGGAGAGGGGGTCATTTAAAAATATAAGAAAAACCCATCTGTACGCGGGTCCAAATTGAACTGGGGTATTACTCAGATTTTGGGCTTTTTTTGACTGAGCAGGACATTTAATATAAGAACATAAGAAATTTACAAACGAGAGGAGGCCATTCGGCCCATCAAGCTCGTTTGGGGAGAAATTAACTAATAGCTCAGAGTTGTTAAAATATTATCTAGCTCTGATTTAAAGGAACCCAGATTAGCCTGCACTACACTAGCAGGAAGACTATTCCATACCCTAACTACACACTGTGTAAAGAAGTGTTTTCTCAAATACAGTTTATAATGTTCTCCTGCTAATTCCCAGCTATGGCCACGAGTTCTAGTACTTAAACTAATATCCAAGTAACTATTTGGCTGAACAGCTATAACGAGAAACTTGGAGGTGTTCAGTACTGAAGCCACACGGGTGTCTCGCAGTGCCTGCGAACCGTAATCTGCTCCTGTGGGTTTGTGTCCCTCCCCATGATTAACAGGAAGTGAGCGCGACAGAACTTATCTGCTTTCAGTTCTCCTTAAGTTTCATTTTCGCTTTTCCTTGGCGCTCATGGGAGCAGCGGCACTGTGAAATGGTTGAGGACGGTTTCCCCTTCGTGTACCCCGTGTCTGACTTCTTGTTGACTTTGCTGGGGCTGGTCCTGTTTGTGGCCGACGTGGTGCTGGACATTCGATTGGTGGTGGATCTTTATTCGGAAGGGGCATATCTGAAGACGGGACTATTACTTTTTATTTTCCTGGCCTCGACTATTATTGTTCAGCTGTTCAGTGGACTGTTGTACTACTATGACAGGAAGAATCCGAAGACTGGCCTGGAGCTTATCAGGGGCAAATGGACACTGACAGCTGCCCACGTCGCCCTACTAGCTGTGCCTCTCAGGTATGGTTCAACTTGCATTTGTCACCTGCTTAAAGCTGCTCTGTACGTGAGTAACACTGAACCTTTGGAGCATTTTTAATGCAGTAATGAACAATCACAAAACAATGACTTACCAATAATGTAACCATAAGTAACCAACCCAAATACAAGACTTTTGGCATTTTTACTTTTTTTGATTGCATTCACAGATTTTTTATAAAACTGAGGTTATACAAATGAGGACCTCAAAAGATGTCCCCAAAAGTAGGGATATTTCAGGTTTTACTACACTTTGGGGACAGCTTGTCTTCAAATGTGATCTATGCAAACCCACACACACAGACATAAACACACACAAATTGGTCTATCTGTCTAAATGGGCACCGCCCATTCATTTATATGGGAAAAACCCTAATCCCAATCACGACACCCTTAACCCCTACACAGAAGTGTCCCCACAAGTAAGGAAGTTTCGGGTTTTACTACACTTTGGGGACATTTTAGTCCTCAAATATGATCTATCCAAACCCACACACACACACACACACACGCACATACAGAAGCCTTTGCTCACTGCATTCTTCTGGTGATTCAGGTGTGTGACCAGACCTGCATACACTACACAATCCAGTTCATAGGGTGTGTTAAATTTGTGAGGTACGCAATCATTCAGTGGCCATATAAAACATATTTTAACTGGGAGAACACTGGGAACTCTTAGAAGACGTAGTCACAGACCTGAAACCGAAGGTTTATATTCTGAAAGACACAGCGTTGTTATCCTTCTCTCACTAAATGCTGATACTCTTTCTGTGTTTACCACGAAACCCAGATACATGAACATCCTGAAGATCTCCATGAAGAGCTTCAATGACAAAAACTACCTGCTGGAGGGTGAGGCCGTGTACCAGAACCATGACCTCAGCTTGCTACGGCTCTTTGAGACATTCTTGGAGAGCGCCCCCCAGCTGGTGTTCATGATATTCATTATCATCCAGAAGAAGCAGGTTGACTTCATAACATGTGAGTTGACGCTGGCACTGGTTTCATTTACATGAGCCTGAGCTTTAGACCTTGTGTTGGCTTGTCTGGTTCCTAACAAGGTTCCCCTTGGCGCTGGTGCCTATGTCGTACTCCCTGGGGACATTGGTCAGGCGCAGGCTAAGTCTCTGTGCTTGCGCTCACAAGATCCTGGTTTGAGCCTCGAACCCCCAGCTCCAGGAACACTGCTGCAGCTGGTCCCCCTTCAGTACCATGCTTGTTCTGGCCTGCATGCATGTCTTGGAATGTGCAACGGGCTATTCCAAAAGGAAGCTTTCCTACGGGGGTCAATAACGTGTGTCGTCTTTACCAGGAGTAACGTATAGCGCATTGTAAGAAAATGTAATGTCTCAATGTCGTGAAAATGCACTATACAAAACAAATTTAATTGAATTGCGCAGATGAGGCAGATTTCTGGTTGGTTCCAGCTGTTGTGCGGCAGGAATGTCAGACAGTAACCGGGGCGACGAAGGCCTGGATGGAGATGAACAGGGCCACCATGTCGTGTTGGCTGGCTGGTTTGGATTAATGAGGAAGGGAGACCTGAAAATCACTACCTAATGCGGCCTCTGTTTTTTTTTAATGCTCCTTACGGGTTTCTGTTTCGGGAGGGGCAAAATATCGATGGCTTGAATTCTTGAATTTTTCAGCCTCCCCAGTGGAAACGTAAGTGGAAACAGCAGCTCCCCATCCCCCTCGCCAGGGTTCAGACAGAGGTTTAACTTTGAAAGTCAGACGTCCTTGTGCTCCTCTGTCCCCCAGAGCAGCTGCTAACGGCTATCTCTTCCTCTCAGCTTTGAAGACGGCAGGCTCTGCAGCTTCCATCGCTCTCAGTGTGGCCATGTACCACCGCTGCATGCGTTCTTTCCTCCCAGAGAAGAACAATCAAGGCTATGTCTCCTCGCTGGTATATTTTGTATGGAACTTGCTGCTGATTGGGCCACGCGTGTTAGCCGTGGCACTGTTTACTTGTGCCAACCCCTGGTATATCGTGGGACACTATCTAATCCTGTGGATAGGGCTGTTCTTGTGGGCCAAGCTCCAGAACACTGACTTCATGGAAAATCTGGTGGGAGAGTGGCTGTTTCGGTGTATTGTTGGCCAGATCTGGTACTTCAGCTGGTTCAACTTGACCAAGGGCAACACGTTTTGGCGGGGCATCATTTACCACAGCATCATGCTGGTAGACATGGGAATTCTCCTTGGCTTCTGGTGGAGCCAAGAGGACCATCTGGAAGACATCATCAAAGTGGAGCCCTATGTGACTCTTGGAATCATCTTCTCACTCTACATATTGGGCCTGGTTTTGAAGCTCCTCTACTACAGATGCTTCCACCCTAGGATGACTGAGCTACAGCCTAAACAGCCTATGGTTCCACTCCAGGATGAGGTAGATTTTCGCCATCTGGTTGTAGGTCAGCCTGTTGAGGCTGCAGAGAGGCCCAAGCAGGAGCAACTGGTGATCAACAAAAGAATGAGGAACTTGGCTGCTAACTTCTACTCCTCTCCTGCTCCCTCACACTAACAGTGACTGCTACGTAGCACTGGCCACACAGGGTGCTTTTATTAGAGAGATGTAAGGAGAACGTTCCCAAAAAGCCTACCTCCATTTTTAGAACAGGTGGTGGTGGAGGAGGGGAATTGGTGTGTGGCTCAGTTGGTTAAAACACTGTATATGGTTGCCGGTTCAAGTCTCCCACTCCATGGAGTCGTATCACCAATGAGCCCCAGTTGTTCCAGGGACTAACTGACTCTAGTACTCTACTGGTTGGTCCAGAAGAACGTGAGAAAATGCATCAATGGGCACACCAGCTCTTTACACTCAGAGCAATTCAGAGCTGTACCCCGCCTCTCGCCCGAAGATGCTGGGATTGGCTCCAGCTTCCCCACGACCCAAAATGGATAAAGCGGTATAGATATTGGATGGATGGATAATAACAGTTTTAAATCGACATCAAGTTCAATTAAAACGTTAAAATAACCATTTCATATTCCAACATGGAAATAGCAAAGTATTTCGAGAAATGTTTACATCGAGTTTTTTGTCCAATACAAATTTGGATGATTCATTAGCATTATTTCAATGATTCAAGATGTATGTAAGTTACACTTTAAAGTGGCTCATTTGAAGGCTCTGAAAAGTTTAAGTACACCCGTTCAGTTTTCTTAAGAGATGCTTGTAATGTGCTAATTCATCCTGTGCTTTGCCTAAGCAGCTGTTCAGTACACCGGGTTTTCCTGCAGATTTGACACCTCAGGTAGGAACAGGAACTGATCACACGGACGGCGCAGCGGTTTCCACTGCCTCATATCTATGACGCGTCAGGTCCGCCAGGTCACCCGCTGGTCCCCAGCTGGCAGCTCAGCTCGAAATCTCAGCGACGCTGTGGATCTGCTCACTGGATTGAAGACTGTTGCACTTCCAGTGACGGAACTACAGCGGTTCTCCAAGTCGGTACCCTGGGGTACCTGAAGGTGGATGCACACAGATACAAAACAGCGTCATTCCTCTCAGATACTTTCTTGTGACTCTGTCTCCTATCGACTCTATAACAGAGGAGTATTTGGAGTATTTTTTATAAGTGACTGCATGTTGTTGACTAAGATGTAATTAATATTGTTATTACTTTGATTTCTATATAATCATATTTACTCCATCTTCTTTTTTACTTTAATTTAAAGAAATTGTGAGCTTCTTTGATATTTTTATTTACCCAGGTCAGTACAGAGAAACAGGCTTCTGCCCGAATGATATAACACCATTGTCAGCAACTAATTACAGTGACGGGTGTCAGAGGGGCTCGGATACCCTGGCAGATTCAGGGGGCCCAGCACTTCACAGGGGCCCTTGAACACGTACAGTTATATGTAAATTGGGCAGGAGACCCAAGGTGACATTCTGTTACAGGCCCAGAATGTCACGCTATGCCCGTTTTTGTGGTAGAAGGCGTATTCTCTGGAATAAACGGTCAGGGATTTCCTCAGGGACTGCCTTCCCATAAACAAACACTAGAGGGAGCTATAGAACACATTTTAAACAACAGCTCTCGCGACAGCCGTCCAGGCAAAGACATCAGCTTACATTCCAATGAAATGTGTGATTTTGGCAGCTACATTACATTAAAGGGTGTGCGTAACATTTGCAACAGTGGTTTCTCTGTAGAAGAAAATGTAGCAGAAACATTAGCTGTTTAGTTAGAGGGATGTATTGATTGGTTTTCCAAACTGTCCATCCTCTTTTCTTCTGAAACGGACATTTTTCGAAATTGAAGGATAGACCGATCTTCTGCAGAGAAAGAAAGCTTGCTTAATTCTCAAATTAGGGATGTTAAATGTGATTCTTGCTTTTCCCTGATAGCACTGTGAATATTCAGTGTTTCATTGCAGAAAAGAAGCCATTATTGCCTGTTTATTTTTCACATTAACTACTTTTTATGTTAAATACTTTAGATTGTTTTGTAACTTGCTCTTTGTAAAGTTTGTATTTTAAATAGTAAGTCTTGTTTGTGCGAGACTTGTTAAACTGGTCATTGGTACCTGAATCCTTGATTCTCGTGGGTTCCAACAAGATTGTGCTGTATGAGGTTACTGTGGAAACTGAACGTGCAGAGTAGGTGATGGGATGTTATTGGTTAAATGTCTGTACAGTCACAGTTACAACACATATTTATGACAAAACACCCCCATCAGGTGTGAGACCTAATAGGGGTCCCAGGAAGCTCTATTAGGTAATAAATAATAGAGCACAATTTATCAGGAAAAAACACATTCAAACAGACAGAAGATCTTTATATTTATTGTCAATTCATTACAGAGCTCAATAATATTTTTATTATGACTTGCAGCAGCTGTTTCAGCTTTGTAAAAGTACCATATGAATCTGTATACCGTATATGTTGTGCAACATATATAATATATATAATAAATATTCAAGAAGACATAAGATGACTTAAAAAGGTTATAACTTCCAAATATGGAAGAAACTGACTCCTCCCACTGTATTGCCTGGGCTTCCATTGGTCCAGAGGGAGCGATTCTGAGGAGATTAATCCCTCTAGCACTGCCCTCCTTCTGTTTCAACTGCAGGATTTGCTCTGGCAGACCCAAGACTGTAACCATGACCATTCTTAAAAAACCCGCAACTCATGCTGCCCTGGATTTGGTTTAAGGCAGTGGTCGCAGCAGTATCACAGGCCAAAAAATGTGACCCTGGTAAATGTGAGAAAAGAACATCACCCAATCAAGAGGCCCACTTACGGTCACATGGTCTGACCATACACGCATGCTGCACAGAGAAAAGGCATACCCAGTAATATCTTACAGTATTATATCATATTTACAGGTGAAGTGGTTTACGTAGCAAACTAGCCGTGGCAATTAAGTACTTATGAATATGATATAGTTTTAATGCTATTTAGATGTTTGATACACAATTGACCTCACCCACCACTTTCACTAGTGTAATCAAATTAGTAACAAAAATATAGAATTTTATTTGCGTATGCTATTCTTGCGTTGGTGTGATGCAGTGCCTGACAGTGATTGGTATCTGCACTCAATCACATGACCATATTGCTGGGGAAGAGAAACATCAGTAAATACAACAGAAGCAAGAAAACAGTGTATTGGGCTGGATCTCCAGCGTAAGCACCTCTGTACACAGTAGCAGGACCACGGGAGGTATTAGACAAGAGGGCGGGTCACATGGGCTAAAATGACCCAATCCCGCTCCTTTGGGGCGTGGACTTATCAGTTCATATTTTGGCTTTGTGCAGCAGCCTGTGCCTCATTGCATTTTATACCAAAATGTACAATGGTAACCAACCAGAAAGGTTCATGCACAACAGGAAATTGTTCCAGGATAATAGAGGACTGCTCTCCACTGCAATGAATGTCCAAAATGTAGGGAGCATGTAAACAGGTCAAACAGACATGAGAGAGTCTGCCGTCGTATTCTGCCGCCAATTTAAATCTATAAGATAAGCAATAACACTCCTCTGCCTGACATGCTGATTTCCAAAGCAGTGGAGAACATCCAATTCACATCCATCAATTCATCCTCCTGCTCCCAACCTGTCTCTCCTGCCTTTATGTGTTGACAAAAAAAAAAAAACAAACACTATTGCTTATAATTGCAGTTATCATTAAGAGACCTGAATGCATATGGTTAAAATTCAACAGGTCCTTCACCAAAAGTTCTATGCAGTATTATAAAATAAAGGCAGTATCCATAAAACCACTGCATGGAAGATATGGAGAGAACACATCAAAATCTCCAGCATGGAAGATCTGGAGAAAAGAAATCAAATCTTCAGCACAGAAGATATGAAGAGGACACATGCAATCTCCAGCATGGAAGATACGGGAACAAAAACCCATCCAAGCTCCCGCTTGGGAGGTCTGTCAGCCCTCATTAATGAGCAGTTTCACTGCAGTTCCTGACCCTTGCTTCCTTGACGAAAAGCTGTGTTGTCACCATGGTACGTAGACGCCTTGCCATTAGCAGAAACATCCAGGTTCTTAGCTTCCGTGAACCGTGCCGTAAACTGCTGGGCAAAGGCATGCAGCCGTGCTGGCGGAGCACTCACATTTAAAGCTCCTAATCTCTCGGGGCACGCAGACGTGTTCTGAGGGCGGAAGCTCCTACCACCCCCACCCACTCCAGTACGGCCATCCCTGCAGCGTGTTCGACCCCCTTTGATCCCTCCGTTGGCTGGATGGGGTGAGGGGTGGGGGTGAAGATGGAGGTGGATGAAGAGAAGGACCAGAAAGCGCTCCCTTCAAGGGAAGACGTCCTCTAACGGAGGCTCGTAGGAGAAGCCAGGGAATGCGCTGGCGGCCTCCTGACCACTAGAGGTCGCCAGGAAGCATTCGGTGCTGCCCAGGGAGCCCGGCACCGGCAAATGGGTGAACTCGGGGTCAAAGTGTCGCAGGTCAGTGGGCCCATTCTAGGGAAACAGGTTGAGAGTATGTTAGATGGAGACTCACAGCCATGGCTGTACACAGTAATGCGTCATCCAGCGTAATCAACTGTATGAATAAGAGTCCAACTCACCACAGCAGGAACAAAGGGCGGCTTGACCTTTTTGGCCAACAGGTCGTCCCAGTTAATAGGCGAGAAGAAAGGATGAGCTTTGAGCTCCATCTAGAGAGAACGAGCAGGATCCCCAGTCAATGTGAATCTGATTGTAGGTCACAAATGCATAAATACCAAGTCTGAACCTTAGCAGGGTTGCCAGCTCATGCTTTCAGACTCTCACGCTCACGCAAGAAATCTTACAGCAAAATCTATATTATTCCACTAAACCTAAAATTAGCTCCATCAAAAGCATTGGAGTAGTTCGCAAATAGACTATTTACAAGGTATGTAACAGTTTTATTACATGTACATGTGTGTACTAAGTTGTCTCAAACTGAAACTCTCACTCCAGCCAGCTGACCACAATTGGCAACCCTGCCTTGGAAATCTTGAAACTATTTGCCATTTGCACGGGAAAGGAAATAAAAGTGCATTGGAATTCTTGCACGTTTCCCTCAGTTTAGTTTCTAAAAACGCCAACAAACCAAATTATGATTTACAGAAAGATGCATTCAGGAATACTATAAAATTAGATAAACAAATACACAAGGCACAGATTGAGTGATAAAA
>JAODKF010000147.1:13753500-13775446 GCA_026779585.1 Mormyrus proboscirostris | reverse complement strand
CCCCCCGAAAAGCTACGACAGAGGCAGAAATGGCTCCTGACCCACTTATGTACCACACCGCCATGCTGTTCCGGCACTTTCCGACGCATCGCCTCAAAGCCGGGCGCCGCGGTGCATATTTCAGCGCAGCGCTAAAACCTGCGTCTATGAATGGGCCCAGATTGTCTGACTCATCTCCGAGTTGATATTTCTGACCGCCATCGTAACCCGATTAGCGGCCCTGGGGGATGAGCTCACGCACCGGTGCCAACCACCCCCCCCGCTCCTGAGCATTAATGTGCTGGGTTACTGTCACCATGGTGAAAGGTAGCTTATCTATGTCCTGAGTCACAGCAGAAGATAAGGATGGCCTGTTTTTTTCCCACCACAGTACAATGGGAACAGCTGCCTGAGTTTCAGAGTCAGTAACTCGCATCTAGGTCCACCTCAGTATGTCCTCCGGTGCTCTGATTCTTCAAACAGGAGACGCATACATTCAGCAGCCAGCATGGTTAACTAGCACCAGTGTGGATAATTAGCAGCTCAAGTCAGTGTAACCAATCAGCGAGGAGCACGGCCATCTATCACCACCGAGGGTAATTAACAGCTCCAGAGAGTGTAACCAATCAGCAGCCAGCACAGTTATTCTTCACCGGTGAGGATAATTAGCAGATCCACTCAGTCCCTTGGAAAGAGCCGGAAAGTGCAGGAGAGGTGATGAGGAGCAAGTGTATTAACGGGGCGGTGGGGGTGATGAGGGGGGAGGTTTGAGCTGACGTTTGGAGATGCTGATCAACGGTCAAGGCACCAGAGACTAGAATCCACAAACAAGCCCGTCAAACTCAGGTCACCGAGAACCGACGCCGGAAGCTTTTCACTTGAACCACAGAAAAAAAAAAAAACTGCTGTATTTCTCCACCCATAGAGCAGAAAGTGCTACAATTAACAGACAGTTTGCTATGCTTTGAAGTAATAATCTCAAAGCTCAGATGCGGCCACGCGTCCACCTGCGGCGTTTGAATAGCCTGCGATGGGACGATGCAAATATGGCCCCGGAAGAGCCATGACAGACTGGAGATGCGAGATGAGCACAGCATGCCTTAGGGGCCCCCCTCAGCTCCGCGCCTGGGCGCCAGGTCCGCAGCCCTGCCCATAAGCGAGTAAAAGCGGCCCTACCCATGAAGGAGCTCTTCTCCACCTCCGTCTTCATGCTTCTGGGTCGGAAGGCCGCTAGCTCTGTGGGTTTCTCTGGCAGCGATGCCTCTTGCATGTGACGCTTGCTTCCTGTATACCGGCACATTAAGAAGGTTTCACCATTCTCACCTGGCTGGTCAGCTTACTCCCTCTTTTTGCCCTGCCCACGTGCCCGTCCCTCGCTTACCGAGAAGCTTAAAGCGAGACCGGAAGCTCGCACCCTCCTCCTTCCCCCGAGGCCCCGTTTACCCGGGGACATGCGAGGTAAAGCCGTAGGCAAATGAGGAACTGGAGACTGCGGTTCCTTTCTGTCGGGAATTCCTCGTTCTGCTTGGTGGGCTGTCTCGGGGAAACTCGAACTCCGACAATGGGTGGTATTCCTGGCATAGACCTTCATCCGTGTGGCTTAAGGGACGTCATCTCTTCCATCATTCCATAATTAAAGAGCAAATTTCCCAAGACTCACTCAGTGCATTATTTTTTTAATTGCTTTTGACATGAGATTGCCAGTAGCCTAAAGTCAGGCTTCCTTATCATATGTTATAGAATTGGATTCAAAGCTCACTCAGTCTCCATGTTATCAAATGTAGAAATTCTGTTAAATTTTCAAAACTCCTTGAGTCGACAGATGTATTCTCAAAAAAATGTATTCCGTGGAATGAGTGAGTTTTGGAAATTCACTCTTCGATTCAGGAACTAAGGTGGAGCTTATCTGCTGATCTTGACGGAACCAGTCTGAATGAATGCACACCTGCACCATGCTGCAGTCAGCTGACTCGTGTTCTAAAAATGGAGCCCCTGTTACAAATCTAACAGCAAATCACCTTCCCAATTGCAGGTGTAACTACATCAGGTGAACATCAGGCAGCTTCTCTCAATGATGTGCTAGAGGTCCAGTAAGAGTATGCCGTATTTGACATTTACATTACAATGCTTCTTTTCACATATCCCATCTTGCTCTCATTTGAAACACACACACTAACACACACACAGTCGTATAATCATAATTTTTTGGGGACCGCTCATTCATTTCTATGGGAAGAATATTATGCTAACTAAGACATGAGTTTTTGCATTTTCAGTTTTTTCATTGCAGTCGCAGATTTTTTATAAAATAGAGTTTTCCCGTATGGGAACCAGGAAACTGGTCTCCATAAGGTAAAAAAACGGGTATTCATCACACTGTGGGGACATTTGGTCCCCACAAGGTAAGGTATACTTGGACCACACACACACACACACACACACACACACACACACACAGTTGAAAGCTGGAGCAACAGATACACAACATATATATATATATGAGAACAATTTGTTTACTTTAAGAAGAATAGGTCCGGGGGGATTTCTACTTTAACTGATTTAATTACTTCGAAAACTATTTCCTTTTAATTGTAATCTTGGATCTTTCATCCTCGCGCTAATAACCTCATTGTGAAAGAATGTCATGAAGCTCCAGTGATGAGTGAAGCTTCATTCCCCACTTCACAAGAATGAGGCACAAACAAGGAAGCCGGAGTTGAAGAGCCCAGAATGACCTTCTGCCCCTTCCGCGTTTATTCTGAGACACCCGCACAGTCTCCCGATGCATGCTGAGATTTGGCTAATGCTGCCGATTTGCATAACATTAAATATATAATGTTTAATATTTAACTAAAAATACAATTGATTAGCAGATATCGACTCGCAGCACCGAGTGAGTCAGCAGTATTGTATGCCTGAACATCACATTTACATAAAAAACCCTGATATGCCATATTTCAGGCTTTTGTTTTAAAAAGCTTTATCTGTTTGCTTAAGATTATTTGTAGGTATTTTATTTTTTTTTGGTGATCATCGCTGCATTCAAGCAAGTGATTCTTCCGGAGTTACTGAAGTCCCAAAGTCATGTGGTCAGACACCTCCCCTCCGTGGCTCATGGTCTTGCCCTGCTGAAGGCAGGTAAGCCATAAAAGGTGGGGCCCGATTTCGTAGATCTGATGCTGTCTAGAGAAAAACTCTCATTCACACGCACAGGATCATTTTCACACGAGGCTGAGACACAATGCCTTGACCCAACACGTCACCTCGGCCTCCAGAGACAACCGTAAGCCATGGAGAAATCTATCAGTGCTGGAATGCAGAGAGTCTCCGTCAGGGCCACCGATACGAAGATCCCTTACGTTTCCACCTCACCTTCACCACAATCACAGTGACCTGGGAGGAAGCCTGCGATTCGTGTTTCATGTGTTTGCTGACTCACCCGGAAGCAGGAGGGGCTTCACACACGACAGAAATGAGTGTGTCGTTGGGGAATTTCAGCTTAAACCTCGAAACTATTCATAGAAACTACAAACCTCGAATGCCGCTGAGCTGAGATAAGAACTGAGACCTGTGGGGGGGGGGGGGCACCTGGAAAACCGGATGGACAGGAATTCATGCAGCTCACGCACAATGAAATTTGATTGGACAGAAATCCGCCAGTATGAGGTCATAGGTGAGGTCATGTTCTGGCTACCGGCTGGATGAATTGGCACGTCTGCCAATGTATGTATGCTTGTGACATTTTAATCTCCTTTAATTACTCAGCACCGGTTTTAAAGGGGAAAAACCACAATGAGTAATTAATATGCAGTGTTAAATAATATGCAGTTTTTCTTTTTTTTTTTTATCGTGGGAAAGTATACATACAGAATATACCTATGGATAGTAATCGTGCTCATAAATCACTTAAATAAATTCCCTTATATGATGGACCAAGCAGTCATTCAGAAAATCAGGAGGAAGAAAATAATAAATAAATCTAAAAATAAAACATGGAAATGTTAAACGGTCCTACTCTACATTTAGGCACAGCATAATATTAAGGATTGTGTTCAGCATGCAGCTAATACTACGGATAAATGATACATGGGCATCAAGAGCAGGTCCCTGCTAACGAGATGGGAAGTTTGGGGTATAGTCTTACCTTTCTCCTGGTATTAGGTGTGGTCTTACCGTTCTCCTGGTATTATATCACACGGTCCCAAACTGCAAGAAATCGTCGGTTAAAACCTCAGAGTAAATATCTTTAAAACAATCTTTAAAAACAACATCGAATCACTACACCAAAGTGAAATTGTCGGTGAGTTATTATACTCCAACTGTACGAATAAATATGTGGTATTTCTAACCCATGGTTTGTGTCACTTTTCCATTAGACCACCTGTGTAATGAAGGCAATCATCACAAAACTATACCACTTCCATTTCTTCTGAAAGACGTTTTAACCGCGTCCTACTGTAATGCTAACTAATATCACGATACCGCGGTGGTAACGGTGTTACTGAACCTGCAAACAGAAGCAGGGCAAATAGTTCAATCTAAAAAATTCCCCTGCGAACAGTTTGGATGAGAAGATGGAGGCACATGGCCTGCAGCCACGTCCTCAGCAGGACCCGAGACACACAAATCACTTCCTGATTGTTCCGGTGTCTTGAGGAACGTCGATATAAATATCTACGGCATCACCTAATAAACTGCAAGTTGACAGCAACAGTAAATCACAGGGAACACAAACCACACTGGACATTAAATGGTTCCTTAAATGTCACTTCTGCAGAGACGCCGTCCAGATGGGCGCAGGGGGAAGAGCTTAAGTGACCTGCCTTTAGAAAGATCAGCCGTAAACCTGGTGACCACACTGACCAACTGGCTGCATGACACCTTCTTTTGTCAGCCCACTGTAGCTGATACATCTTTTTCACTATTTTTATCTCAAGCTAAAGGGTGTGGGAGAGAGTTTGATATGGGGGGATGGTCAACATTTAATTATATACATAGAAAGGTCTGTTTATTGGCGGAGGATGAATGAGGCTGAGTTATACGTGCCCCCCATCCCCCGCAGTACCTTGTGCCCGGACGTTTGTTCTATTTCCGACCCAGAACCATGGGCATCTTTAGGTTCGATCACTCGGGGCCACAGCCCTGAGCATTTTAAGCCCCGCCCCAAGTATTCTAGCCCTGAGGCCAATTGATTCTTCAGCTTCGTTCCTGCCCAGCATGACGGAGTAGGACGTCTACGTACATCAAATGGCAGCCTTGCCGTTGCTTAAACACCGCCGCTTGTCCTCTCAGGTCTCCTTGACACAACCATGCAATGAATGCTGTAGGCTTTGCTCTAATTTGTCCCGGTGTTGGAGGACTTGTCCCACATTCACTGTGGCATTAAGCTCCTCATGTCACCTCCTCCAATCTCCGGAGTGGCCTTCCCACCAAGGAATGGGATTAGCAGATGGAGTCGACTTGGCAGGCTGTGGCCGTGGCCAGCAAGACGGGGAAGCGGACAAAGATAGGTCAGCGTCTGAGATCCAGGACCAACCTGGACAAGACTGCAGCTTTCACGATCTCACATATCCTCCATGTGCAACGTTGGTGAGAGGGAAAGACTCTTTTTTGTAATAATGCATAGCATAAAATGGAAATAGTGACTACAGATGGTCATGGAAAGGATCTTCTGTCAGTAACACTGTGAACAATCAGAAACACGGTTTCTCTATGTTATCCTGAACTTCCTGAGTTACTGGTCTGCTGTAGCTGGACCTGGAAACCTGGTATTGTTACAGCTGGCTTCAGCTTGTTCATCTAACTGGTGATTCAGTATATCTCAGCACAATAAAACTCAAATACAAACACTGTCCTATGCGAAGTATCATTCTCTTATCTAAACATTGAACGACCCTAGCCTCCCAAATCAATGATTTATGTTTCAGACCCCGTGTATTCTGGAGCGTCTCTGTGGAACAGAAGCCTGCAGTGAAGCTGTCCATGAAGCAAAGCACGGTGCATATGATCCAGTAGCAACTCAGGGCCAGAAATCCAATATCCACCATGACTGTTTTGCATACAGGTCTTTACAGCAATGACAATTATTATGTGAATGTCATCTGACATAGCAGTTTGAAATATGGATCAAGAAATTAATGGATGAATCTTATTGTCTAGTTATTTAACGACTGTGACACAATAAGAACAATGAAAACAAAACAAACCATCAAAAAAGAAAAAATTACGACATAATATGCAACATGATGAACTAATAAACCAGTATTACATGTGAAAGCAGGGCATGCTGGGAAGGTACACCACAATGATACAGCTACCCCCCCTACATGTCACTATAATATTAACACAGATGGTTTGCTAAATGTTTCCCAGTAACCAAAATCAGTAGAATATTAGCATCTAGTTAATCCCGATTATTACATAATTACGTTCTTTGTATTTTGTTCCGTTACATGGTCAATGAGATGGTATGACCATCAAAAAAAACAGGAAAAACTTGTTGACACAGTTCGTGGTGCTCGTTGCTAGTTTGGCAATTTCTTTTGGCATGCAAGCTTTTCACAGTCAGCTGCTGAAGTTTCATCATGTTCGGTGAGAAAGCTTTTGATCCATCAACTTAGCATCTGAATATTTAGCAAATTTGTCATGTTTTGGTGCGGCATTCAGTGTGAATCAGCCTTAAGGTTGGAGGCTGAGGAGATCAAAGGTCACCCTTGACCACAGACTTCCCCACTTCCCCTCAAGTTCTGTTCATCTTGGTCTTCAGTTGAGCCCATCTCTGCTGACACGTTGCTAATGCACCAGCTGCATGATATTATCTGGAAACTCTATCACGGCTCCTGAGTCAAGTTCTGCCAAGGACAAACCTGAGAAATGTGCGCTCTGGGAGAAATCGTGCATATCAGACCTTGCTGGTGACATGAGGAACAATGGGATCTCATAATCTGAAGAAGAGTTAGGGTCTGCCGGGTTAATGAGCAGCTGTGGGGTTGATGGTTAACCGTCTGCACTCAGAAGCCTTTTTCCAACATCACCGCTCCTTGTGGGGTTGACTTGCCGAATGGATCCGATGAGGCAGGCCTTGGGGCGCCGTCATTAAGCTGTTCCTCTTTAGGTGCCCTGTCAAACGTGGATTACACTTCCTGAATTGATTGGTGAAGAGTGCGGGCAGTGGGGGATGGGGACCACTGATGTCACGCAGAGTCTGGGTATCCAAGAGATGTCGGTTATGGGGGACGTGAGGCAGGGCTTTTTTGACCGGACGGAATTGCCTGAGTGTGACTGGGAGGGAGGACGAAGGAGAAATGTGAGCTTTTCAGATGTTCGTGTCACCGTGCGTGTCCAGAAATCCTAGGTGCTTTATCCACGCACCCATCATATGATGCAGAACCCTGCAACCCTGAGGGCGGCGACCAGACTGCTGTAGCATGATAACCAGCGCAGCCTGTGAAGCTATTATGTGATTACCTCACCCTCCTCCAGGCCAGGGATGACACAATTAAACATACTGTCTGTGAAGACAAAGCAGCTTGTAGGAAACCACCTTTCCCGTTGGCCTGGGTATTAGTTCTGGCCATTTTACTGGAACAATTCAGGTACAAAAGCAAAGATCCCTCCTACATGTCCTCAGCTGTGAGCTCACCTGACGCGCAAGTTCTTCTTACATTAAATCGTCCCGTGAAATATAGAGCTGCAAGTACACAGGAAGACGTATGACATCACGGCGCTCTGAAGTCATTTTCTCAAAAACCAGTAAAATAAATATCTGAGAAGTGGCCTATTAACGTCGACAGGTTTGATCCGGAATGACGTTTCACGCTGAATGAAAACCACGCAAGTCCACTTAAAGCAGTTGTAGCTCCTGTCTGACAGAAGGACTAAAAAGGATCAAATGTCTGCTCCGATTTGACATCTTAAGCACTGGCCCTACCGTCGCTGTGGAGCCCCTGTTTACACCTACTGATATTTTGGCTGTAAATTAAACATGCCTGCCTCCGGTTTATGAATATAGCCATTCAGGAGCTTATGGTTTTGCATGGTCTAATCCAGCTGGCATCACCCAGTCAGTACGTCAGGTCTTTCAGAAGTTCCTCAGAAAAGACCAAGCTGAAACATTCAGGACATGCTGATGGACCGGCTGAGGCCTACGGCCAGAGGCGTAGCTCGAACTTTTGCTGCCCGTGGAAAAATGTTACCTTGGGCCCCCCACCCAACTTTACATATAATTCTATGTATTCAAGGGCCCCTGGAAACTGCTGCCCCCCCTGAATCTACCAGGGTACCCATACCCCTACTGTGCCCCAGCCTACAGCTCAAATTATGAAAACAGGTCTTGTGAGTTTTGCCTCACAGAATGTTTCTGCATCCCTTTAGATGCTGGATTATAGATGGTTTGGACTCATTGGTCATGGAAAAATGACTCAGGCAGCTGCATGTGACACCAGTGCAGGACATACTTAAGCTTGGTGTTCACACGTTCAGACGGTGCTCTGGTCATCTGATGTGCGCTCAAGGGGCCGTGTTGACCCAGGTGCGGACCCCCACCTCTGCAGCCAAACACGGAGATCTATGAATAGCCTTCCTGTCTCCAAAAACACCGGAAAAGGCTTGCATGAAACGCAGGGGTGCATGAAAACAATAAAAGCTTTGGGTCCCGTCCCAGAAATTCTTTTCCATTTCTCGCTAAAGCTGCTTCATGTCAAAGCAGGGTTACCCCTACAGATTGCCCCTGCTGGTTAAGATCTTCATCAGTGCTGGTACAATACAGCCCAAGGAGGCATGAGTGACAAAGGAAGGCAAACCCACCTCGTGGTTTCAGAGTCGGGCCTTTTGTTTCTGCCCCAGAGGATGAGCTGTCATCAACCATGTGCACCAATGACATTAATGCACATGGTTCAGGGATATAGCTCAGCCCAGTGGGTAGAGCAAGGGGATCACACCCCTGGACTTCTGGGTGTGATCCCCTTGCGTGTGAAGTTTGTACAGGTTTCCTGTCTTGGATGAATCACCTCTGTGTGCGATGTGTGTGCATGCAAGTGTCCGTGAAATCAGGTCCACAGTACATTTCTCTGAATAAACAGGGCAGACAACGGTGCTCATTAGTGTTGTATCTGAAGACGTGTTCTGTGAACGAAATCTTTGGACCAGGGCTTAGGAGCTGAGGTTCCCTGAGAGGCCGGGGGTGATCACATGAGGTCATGGTGCCACTATCTGCGGTCTTTGTTCTCACAGAATCGACACACTGTCTCAGAAACACTGGTCACACGGCATGCTGTTGTACGTGACTAGAGCCAGTTGAAGCTGGCTGTAGCTCTCTGTTGCTGTTTTGAGGGATTTTGAGGGTGAATGTTTGAACCGTGCAGGTGCCGGGTCCCCAGGGTGGGTGGGAATGGGGGAGCTTGTTTTTAAGAGTATGACTGTCAAGACAGCAGACCTAATCTCTCCACCCTTGGCCCTGCAACTGCTGGGAATGATCAGATCCACCCCGAACTGGTTTCATTAGAGCCTGGGAAATCTCTGTCCAAGCAGAGATGGGAAGGCAGCACATCGCTGGATTTCGGGAAAGCGGGAGTAGGTTTTAAATGACTTTGTCGGCCTGACTGTCTAACCAGCGACTGCCCTGGGGGGGTCGAGAGAAAAGAGCGGCATGCGTGGAAGTCAATGGGGGTGACTGCATATGTGACACATACTGTACATACAAGCAGCATGTCAAACTCGATACAGCAGCTGCCCTCTGATTGTTGATCAGAATGCAGGCACAGACTACTAGGACCGTCCACCAAACAGAAGGAATGATTTTACAATTACTCCAATTACACAATTACTACAATTACAAATTACTACCATTACATATTCATTTGACATGTTTAACTTATCAGCAGGCCCACGCCGCATCGAGCGGGTCTATTGGCTGACTCCTGCAGTTTCTGATTGAGGCAACAGCTCTCTGACAAGGCAGGTCAGCCGGGATATCAGACCTGGGGTTTATGATTGCCGAGGTTTTCGTCTTTGAAGTTGACTTATCAGTCTGTCCTGCACATTAGGCAAAGTCTTTGGAAAAAAAACAACTGACCCAAGTCGGACAGCGAGCCATACAAAGTGATCATATTGATTATAGATTGCTGCATGCTTGTCTGGTCAGCTGGTTAACTGGGGGTCATGGGCTGTTTTCTTTGGAAGCCTCCAGCCTGAAGCAGCCCTGACGGAGGACCAGGAAGGTTTGTTCATTGTTACAGCTGATGCCTATTATGATGTTACTCTTGTAGCAATCTTGGTACCTTCTATGAGTCCTGGTAGCCATTATGGTGACCAAGCTGATGCTTGGTGCTGGTGACCTTAGTTGAAATGCTGACTCCAGATGCTTATAGAAAATGGATGAATAAAATGCTTTATATAAGATCTGGTATAGAGAACTGATTTTGTTCACAAGGCATTAGAAAAAAAAAAGATTATACCTGGAAATGTCTATTACGTGACGTTATTTGCAATCATTCCACTGAAAATGACCACTTTCTTGGTTTAAATATATCTTGCACACTCTCGGCTGTTTTCAAAACTTATGCAAGATCTGTACACGGACATAAGATCTGCTCTCAACGTAGGTTACCTGAGGTTATCTGTGAAGATTTTCAGTCATCCAGGTCATATTCAAACTGTTAGTGATACATAAAAATTGGGTCCTCATTGGTAAGATGTTGTAACGAAATGAATAAATGAGGATCATGGGGAATGTGAATGAAAGACGTATGAAGCTCGAGTGCATGTGTCACTCTGCTCAGAGCGATATTACAATGATCATCTGAACATGGTGCATTCAGAAAGTAGCTTGGGAGCAAACATCATGGATGAATGCAATGGTCATTTGCCAATTTCTGGCTTTTCATTAAACTTAATGTCCTTACATAACATGTGTGTATCTTGCTGGAGGGACAAGGAATGTAACTTCTACAGATAAGCAAACTATTTGATGATTCATGAGGCGTGATTCCTTTCCCAGGAACTTTACAATAGGCAGTGGATATAAACACATTTATCAAAGACAAGGTGTTATCGCTGAATCGGTTTTCACTGGTAAACATTACAAAGCAGATCAATGGTCCTTTATCTCACCACACTTTGGAAGATTCCATAGCATCAGAGCAGTGCACTTAAAGGAATTTATTAAACAGAACATGGCATTTCACAGAAAATATTAACTAATTGAGTATTTATTTAGTCGACATTTTTCATCCCAGGCAATGTACAATTGAAGCTCACTCAGCTCATGTCTTTGTTTTTTTTGTCGAGATGAAGCCGCTGACGGAATGGCTTCATCGTCACGTTACAGAATTGGGAACCAAAACTCATTTAGTCTTCAGACATTCATGAAATTTCCAGACTCACTAAGTCCTCAAAAAATTTTTCAAAAACATATCCCATGGACGGAATGAGTTTTTGGAAATTTGCTCTTAAATTGAGAAAACAAGATCAGACTGCCCCTGGAACATTTAAAAAAAAAAATATGACTCTTACGTGTTTTACCCAAATCAATAAGCTCTTTGTATGACACTCAAAATAAATATACAAAGGATATTAACTAAATGTGTCATTAGACATATATGTCCTTTATTCTTCTACATATTACTACTTATTAAATTACTGTTTTATCAAACACATAAATTCTACATTTACGTTAAATGCATATTAAATTAATGTACTGTCAGACATACACGTCCTATAAACATGTATATACAAATATACAACTCAATTGAATCACACACAGTGTTTCCACAGGACTTCCACAGAACCAATTGAATGTGAAGAGATCATACACGTCTTTTGTTAGAATAATATATAAGGAATATGCATTTTTATTACGAGATAAGAAGCAATAAACATGTATTTCCCACTAAAGCCATATGCTATTACATGACATAAAATGTATTTGGTATAAATGTGGCCTGAATCATGCAAGAAAAAACACTGACTTGTAGTGAACATATAAAAACATCAATGTCATGCCTTGTCACATGTAATTGAAAAGAGAAAAACACCTTATATGAACCATGCGTGAAAGGGCCTCGCTCAGGACACCAATGATGAAACACTGGGATTTAAACCAGCGCCCTTCTGATCGCAGGCAGAGTGTCCAGAGTGTCCAGCATTACATATATTAAACCCTGCAATCCTGTACTGGATATATGTTCAAAAGAGTGTCATTTATTAAATAGATTGTGCTTATGTAGATCTTTGTCCTGAGTCTGATGAGTAATCCTATCAGCATTGCACATCGTTGGGGCCTGAAACACTGTCTCCATTACAGTTGAATGAAACATTAATGTTAAGGTTAATTAAACAACATGAACGGATGTATTTATGACATGCTTACTGACTCGGCCCTGATTGGGACGGGAGCTGCGGTAATTTGACCTCGGTATTCTCTGCTTGGGGACACCCAACGTCCCCACGGTCACGTAGGTCCACCCGTGTGTGTGGTCAGATCCAGCCATCTTCCCCTTTTAACTGTGTTTGTAAGCATGTAAAAAAATAAAAGTGATCCATTTTCCAAAATAGCCTCCTGCTCAGCCCAAATAAACAAGCACGTGGGCTAGAAAAACCCTGACCCCCAGTGAGGGGCTGCTCAGCACATTCCAGGCCTCCCCAAAAACAGCACAGCCAAATGCCATCTTGCACGTCGAGGAGCATGATCTAAAGTGCCCTCTGAAGTGTTTTCTAAACTGCCCTATGAAGTGTGCTGTAATCTGCCCTTTGAAGTGTGCTGTTAACTGCCCTATGAAGTGTGCTCTAAACTGCCATTTGAAGTGTGCTCTAAACTGCCCTATGAAGTGTGCTCTAAAATGCCCTATGAAGTGTGCTCTAAACTGCCCTCTGAAGTGTGCTCTAAACTGCCCTCTGAAGTGTGCTCTAAACTGCCCTATGAAGTGTGCTCTAAAATGCCCTCTGAAGTGTGCTCTAAACTGCCCTCTGAAGTGTGCTCTAAAATGCCCTTTGAAGTGTGCTGTAAAATGCCCTATGAAGTGTGCTCTAAACTGCCCTCTGAAGTGTGCTCTAAACTGCCCTCTGAAGTGTGCTCTGAAGTGTTCCACGCTACACAGTCAGGTATAATGTCTCATTGATCACATTCCATGCTTCATGGTCATGAATGACCTCTCAGTGATTACGTTCCCCGCTGCACAGTTATGTGTGCTGCTGTCTTGGTGATCACATTTCATGCTACATGGTTATGTGTGATGTCTTAGCGGATGGGTTTTCTGCTACACGGTCAGGTATCCTATGTTAGCTGTCACATTTCATGATGCATGGTCATGTGTCCTATGTTAGCAATCATGCTTCACACTACACGGTCAGGTATCCTATGTTAGCATTCACGTTTTGTGCGATACGGTCATGTATCCGGTGTTAGCAGTCATGTTTCACATTACACATCTCTACCCCTACTTGCTCCCTGCTAGCTGAGACCACATCGCCCCGAAATATCATAAATCTCACAATGGAAATATAAATAAACATTAGTATGTGTATAGTGTATTAAAAATCTTGTCTGACAGATGCATTGCTTCTAACCCTGTGTGTTTGCCGCATTTTAATGACACACAGACTTACTCCCAGAGTGGAAAACATGTCTGTAAAATGCTGGTGAGCCAGTGGGTTTGACAAAAGGTATCTTTCTTCCGTGATGGTAAAAGGACAAATGCAGACAGGGCACAGAATACACCGAGAATTTTAATCTGCAGACCAGCAAAGGAGCTTTTCCAGGCCCTCTGTGTGTCTGATCTCCGTGACGAAGGTACTGAGGAGTCTCACAGACATATGAGTCAGATACCCAGCATGCCTTGCTTCAGCCAGTAAAAGAATGGCCAGCTGTCTTCTGGAACTGGTACTTAGCTCCGCCCTCCCTGCCCATCCCTCCACACTCCAGATTCTGGCCCTCTGCAGGCATGGTGGCATCCTGCTAGAGACACCATCCATCTCTTCTCCACCATCCTCTGTTTCCAAGTGAAAGAACCGGTTGAGTTCACACATTTGCCTTTTGTTAGGTATGAATTTGACAGAACTTGCAGCTTAACTGCTGAGCAAATATCATGACCAGCAATAACCACAGTGCTAAAGACTCAGAAGACGCTATGATATGATTCATTCGGTGAGGAATGGGTTTCACAAGGTGGTCTGATTCGCTGAGCAAGGAACAGAATGTACCACAATTATAGAAGTACACCCTGCTGCATTCCTAAACCAAGTCCTATTCTATATTACTCGTATTCTAGCAAGGGTCAGAAAAACATCTTGCTGTTTCAAACATCCGTCTTCGTGTTAAAATCAAAGAAAGTGCTGCCTTTTGTTTGTGTCACATTGGGACTCGCTGCTTCGTATCCCTGCTCTTGCAGACAGATCATTATGTAACCATGAAATATAGCATTAATCCACGTAAACACAGTGGAATGTGCTTTGGCTGGTGTGTACCGGGTAACTGTGATATTAATAGAGGTGTTGGGGGGCGCTGTTGTTTTCTGCCCTGTCGTCGGGGCAAGAGGCCAAATAAGCAAGATAAGCAGACATTGCCTAACATGCAAGAGGGGTTCCGGCAGATACCAGAAGCCAGCTGCCCCGGTGCTGAGTCTGCAGGCCGGAGGGGAAGCAGCAGTCATTGGGGTCGCAGATCCAGATCAGACTGGAGCTCAGGGCTATATCCAGAAGTTTACTGCATTTCAAGTAGCCCAGGCAGACAACATCAGTAACTCCTAGGAAGATGCATTCTTCACTTGACTCTTTGCTAATCCATGCATCACAGTTATGTTGATGTACCAAAACCATCTGTAATTGTAATATATACAGCTGAGCCCATGTTGAACCTGCTGTTTATATAATCAGCCTCCTGATATCACTCCGGCTGGACTCATGCCCAGAGGTCCGGCCCAGAGATCCTTCTCTGTGATTGGTGGAGGTATCAGCTATAAATTGCTGACCAACGGCAATATGGCTATTCTTTGCTGCTTCTTCATAGCAGGCAGCAGGACGTTAGGTTATTAGGGATGGTGTGGCTTGATGACCCTGCCGGTTGGCCCACGACCTGTGGAGTTCACGTGGGAGGAATTCGCTAACAGATAGGCAGTGAGGCCTAGTAACAAGTTCACAAAAGAACCAAACAGCTCTTTTGCCTGCCATAGACTCCAGTATCATGTCCTGCAAAACCCCGCCCCCTTTTTCATATCACATGACAAGAGTACATATCCTCATACTCTATGCCCCCCCTATTCAAATCTGGCCCTCGATTCCAAATCCAGGCCTTGTTTTCAAGTCTCCCAGGCAGTTAGCTTCATAATTTCTGGCTCTAATTGGCCAGAGGCTTCACAACTGGCTCTCAGGTAAAGGAAAGCTGGAAAACTAGCAGTGCTCGGCCCTTGGGGACCGTGAGTTGAACAGCCCTGCTCTATGCGCTGGGAAACCCCGCCCCCTTGTCCATATCACGTGACAAGAACACACATCCTCATGCTCCATATAAGGTTATGGAAATGCCGTGGGCTCGTAAATGCAAAAGCATTCGGATGAGCGGGATGAGGCAGACTGCACTCTGATTCTGAATAGAATATCAGCGACTTTTTTAGACATGCTAACTACATCCCCTTCCGGCTGTGCCCATCCCACCTGCTCTCACGGTTTGACTTTCTCGTGGGGGGGTCATTGTGGGGATCCACTTTGATGATTCTCTAAAGTCCAAACCACAGAGCAAATGCTCTTCCTGGAAAAGAAGTATCAGGTGAATAGATACATGCCGAGTAGATTGATCGCGTAGCTGCTTGATGTTGTCCATCCCAGCCTAATTTCCGGCCCATAAATACAGGCACAATCGGCCAGATTAATGCCCAGACAATCCTAGCCCACTGGCAGCATCCATGCTGCACAGCCTGCCCATTTGGTAGATTTTACCACCGGCCAAATTATTGCAAGATTTACTGGCAGGTTATTGATGCCGCATCGTCATCACTGGAAAGCCCTCCGCCTATGTTAGTCTAGGGCCCTCCGTGAAATGGATCCACTCCAGCAACAGGACTCCACCTCGTTTCTTACCATCTGACTGTATCACGCTCCACCACGAAATGGAAAAACGTTCCTATATTTGTGCTGATCCAATCCGAGCATCTTGATTTCCTTTGGTCGCTTGTGCTGGCGCTCTTAGTAACGATCAGCCTTACAGGGTCAACTTTGCGTGGACGGCCCTGATCTGTTAACGAGGCCACAGGAGACGACGCGGCACAGCCTATCTGGTTTCGTTCAGGCACCTGTTATAAGAAACTGCACTACATACAGGCTGTCTGGCTAAGTGACATCAGATTCCTTTTCTCAGATATTAAAAGCTTGAGAGAACATTCCTCGGACAAATATTCAGCTTACTCAGGTGCTGATGGGAAGATTCTGGCAAACAAAATTATATCAGAGAAGTTCAAGGTGAAGGAAAAAAAACACACCAGTCAGATGTTAAATCATCATTTCCACAAAGCAGAAGTTTATTGATAATAAATTCAAGAGGATCGGAAGTTGCACGACATGCGTTTGTCCTGAAGTCTGATGGTACAATGGCACTGGCTGAGATGTTCAGGTCTAGAGAGTAAAATTCCAGACCAAGATTTTGTTTCAACCATCCAGTTGAGCATAAAGAGTCACAGTCACAGATATATTATGACTCACTGAGTGACAGAGGAGGGGCATTCTGGGAGCCAATCAGCATTCAGTTCGCGGCCCCACCCCTGCAAACACCCCTACCCAAACCCAATCATAGGTGCCAAAAAGACTTTAATTGTCCATAACTTAAGGGGCTGCCCACAACAGATATAATTATAAGCTGGAGGCATCAAACAAGATGATAAAATATGAAATAAAAATGTCCTTGAATGAACTCCAGGCAGTCCTGTCTATTTTTGCTTTGTATATTGGGTACAGTCAGAATTAGGCCAGCAGAATAGTCCCGTTTTCCATAATGAGGAACAATCTTTATCTTCTCGTGCAGGATTTCAAAAGCTGTCTACAGTTACTACAGGTCCTAGTGACATGAGAAGACTGGTGCCACATCTGACTGACACTTATGCGGAGGTATGTCAAATACATCCAGAACCGCAAACTGAGAGCGAAGGAATAAAGATTAACAGCTGTAAGTGGAGTGGTGTAGAAGCCATTTTCTCTGACATGGGTCAGGGGCAAAAGGTGAGCTGTTCTATTTGAGGATAATCTTTGACCTATGACCTTTCAGTCAGATAAACGAAGAGGCGCCCATTTCCGCACTCAGGGTGCAGAGCAACCCCACATTTGGGGAATCTAGATTGAACGATGGCTGTTTCACAACCAGCTAATCCTAAGCCGACGCTGTGGTCACCAGTTTAGCACAATCCCTTTAAAAGTGGCTGTAGTGTGAAGAGAGAAACCAGGGCAGGACTGAAGATAGCAGGCTTAGCAGAGGCATTAGTTCAGCGGAAAAGTACTCTGCACGCGCGGTGCAGCAGCAGCGTAAAATATACGCACCTTCACTGCGTCATTCTGCTGTGATAACAGCAGAACATCAAGGGGTCGGTTCTGGGACACTTAGACGCCTCCAGGCCTGTGCCTCTTAACACGCGAACCGAGAGAATCGCTTCATCGCTTCATGTGTACAGTGGGTCATGCGGGTCCTAAATGGAGGGCGTGCTGTCCGTGGAGCTGCCTGCTGCCTCACATGAGCACAGGATTCCTACGCAGACAGCCGGGCATCGTTAAACAAATGTTGAAATGACACTGTTTCAGTAGCACGATCGGTGCCATTCACGCCATCCGAAACACCGGGACACCCACCTTTCTGCTTACGGACCGGCTCCAGCCATCTGCCCCCCCAAAAAAAAATGGGGGCTGATCTTAGAAGCCTGGTGGCATAGTGCCCTCTCAACATACGGTTGTCTGGTTCTACTGTGTGGGGTGTCTGTAGTAAACCGGACCACACAGGTACGGGCCACCTGCTCAGTATGACTAATGCTCTTACCTCACAGGGCCTGGTGGAGAACTGATCTCTGCTCTCACCCCGTGCCATCTGGGGCAGCGCTAGCCATGTTTCTGGGAAGGGAGACGCCGACAGAGGGAGTGGGAGTCGACGGGATGGGCCTCCCTGCTGGAGCTGGCGTCGATTCACATGTTTGCTTCATCACTGCGCAGGTCAGGTGATGCAGTCATGCAGGAAAGTCTGCATGCAGGAAAGAGAGCAGCACCTGTGACGACAGTAGAGTACATTTCCAAAACTTGCACAGTCTAGTTATTTCTTAGAGATGAGCCTGCTGATGACCTAACGTCAGGCTTCCTCCTCGTACGTTACGGTATCAGGAACCAAAACATACTCAGTCCTCGTGTGATCCAAATAAGAACTTTCCCAAAATTTCCAAAACTCACTAAGCTCACGTAGGATTGCTCAAAATGGGTGCTGTGGACTGAGTGAGTTTTGGAAATTGGCTTTTCAGCTGCAGACAGTGAAAAGGCCTGCTTGATGCAGTGAAATAGGAACATGGACATTTATCCACACTGTTAAGACACAATGCTTCCATATAACTGAGACAATAAGTGCCACAAAGGTGTAGTCACTGGAATGGCAGTCCTTTACTTTCACGAAGAAGTGGCTGTGATGTCCTGAGGGATGTATAGGAATCTGAGTTCCTCTCTGAATGTACAGGATGTCGGCAGAGCTGGTCCTCACATTCCTGGTATAGTTCACATGACAGAAAGTGCGAGCTCGGCGAGAGCGCAGGCAGCTCATACCTATATCACATGACCCTGGCCTTTGTGTGCCCTGATCCCATATACCGAGCTTCCACCTCACGGGACTCACGGTGCAGTGTGGGAAATCGTTGTGAAATACCAGCGTGCTACATCGCAGGTTTATCGGCACCTGCAGTTTTGTAGCTTCCCATCAACAGGAATAGGAAGGTCATGGGTTTGAGTCCCATCCTGGGCAGACCACTCACATGTTGGCTGGGTCCTTGATCGAGCCCCTCCTCACCCCCTGGCCCATGGGCACTGTGTGTGTATCGAAGAAGAGCAAGATGTGTGGAATGTGTGAAAAGCATTCCCAGTGAACCTGCACTTCTCAAATAAAAAAATAAAGCATAACATCATTTTCTCACGTTTGTTCCTTTTGCATAAAAGATGAACATTTAGGACCAAGCATTTCCAAGCTGTCAGCCTCCAGCAAATCCTCCGTTTACCTGCCCGTCGTCCTGCTTGGCATCGCATCTACAGAGACACTGGTTATGCCCCTCAGCACGTGTCACATCCTGTAACTCAAACGCACTGATGCCAGTTCCCGAGCGTCACACAGAGCCCGTCCGTTCGATTCCAATGCTGGTCCCAGGATCAGTGTGTGGATGTGTGACTTCATCATGTCATGCAGGAGGGTGTGTTCACCTGCCCTACATGCACATTGCTGGCTGACTCCTTCAATAAACTCATGCTTCTGAATGTCACCCGTATCCAGGTCTGGACTGGTCATCTGGCACACCTGGCATTTTCCCGGCGGGTCAATGTAGGGGGTATGTGGGGGACCTCAAACCATGCCCCCCCCCCCCCCCACCAAAACAAACCCTGGTAGGCAAAATTAATCACTTGGTAAAAGCCACCAGGACGTCATAGTTCAGAGCCAATATTAAATCCCAGTCCAGCCCTTAACCAAAAAGTCCTGTGTCTTAATTGATTACTGAATTCCTAACAGTATTATCATATTTTGCTATATAGGCAACAAATAAAATTCTCTTAAACAGGTAAAGTTAAGTACAAAGCCATTACCTGTTATTCATTAACCTGATCTAAACAGCTCAGCTGCCAGAAACTCCCTAATCTCTCCCTCCCCCATCAAGGTATTGCTTGGTGACACACCGACGGCTGCTGCCTGGTGACGGCTCGCCGTCGAATGGGAGTGAAGATGTGTGCCGGTTATGGTGCCTCGGCGGATAATGCATAGAGCGTGCGATTCCCTGCTGGAGCCCATTCTCTCCTCCCGTTTGGTTTGCTCTGGGACACTTGGAGGTGTGGTCACAGACATCAAGCCTGCCAGGCTGCTAACAAGAACGGTTAGCAAGGAAACATTCAGGATTCAAGATTTTTTAATCGCTTTTTGTTCATCAATCATGGACTCCATTAAGGGGGGAAGAGTTAATATTCCAAGGACCCCTGAGTGATTAGGGCCTGAAAGACATTTGGGTTTTGGTTTGGGATCCAATATGATATGCTGTTAAAATCTATAGCAGCACCCCTGACATCAGTACATAGGAATTCTTACTCACACTATCCAGTCAGAAACATAAAATATCTAACAGGATTAGACAGGACAAAAGAAACCAAGGCAGTCACAAATTATCAAAGGGAACATATGATTAGCTACAGAATAGGTATGTACTTATGGAATAAATATAAAATAAATAGATAAAATCGTTAAATAAATTATAACTGTATAAAATTAATATAAATGACAGATATGGCTGAACAACATTACGCTCAGTTGTATAATCAGCCATCCTAATGTCAGTCATGGGCTTCTAACCAGCGATCTGGACACACACAAGGATTCCTGATCTGTGGAGTCACATCCCACCTCCACCCACTTCCCAGCGTGACTGACAGAGTGACACGCATCAAAGTAAGACTGAGTCATTTGTCCCATAAAAACCAGTGCTGAGGAACACTGTCCCACACATTGTGAGTCCGGCGGAAAGAGAAAATACCAAAGTATTTCACCAGTTATATTTCATGTTGACAGGTGTCAAGATGATTTTTCTCAGCGCTATTTACACACAACTGCAGGCTACAACAGATCCAACTTTTCCCACTGGAAAAAGACAAGCCATGGAAAAATTCACGGTGCACCGGACACGTCATTTTTAACATGGTGAAGCGTCTTTGTCTAAATTATTATATAATATTAGTTGCAGAAAAAACAGAATGAAAGCCATGTAACCTGAGACACTGGGGAATTATCAGAGATGGAAACTTTGGGAGGTCTTCCAAGGTAATTCAATTCTGTGACCCTTGGAGTTAATGCAGAGCCCAAGTTCGCCAAAACGCTGCAGGACTCTGTTTGTTTAGATCCAGCTTTCAATGAAACCCTGAAAGGTGAGGAAAGTCTGAGAAACGTGAATGAAAACATATCGTCACTGCTTTTTTGAACAAAAACCATTCTTCCTTCTGTGATCCCCCCCCACAGAACATATTCGACTCCAGCCAGGTGATAAAAAGAGCCTGAAGAACTGTTTCAGGAACAGTTGCAAAGCTGCTGATAGGCCATTCCTTTTCTGAAACCTTCCTGGTGCATTCTGGGATTGCTCCACTGATATTCATCAATGCACTCCCGTGAAGCCACCAGCAGTCCCCAAAGAACATCTGTGCACGGCTGGTTCCAATACTGCTGGATACCACCAGGGATGTAATCTTTCTGTGTGGTTCCTCTTCACCATCTTAGTGCTGGTTCTGTTCCTAGAATATAGATCCTAGGTGGACCTGCAGACGGCATCTGTCTAATATTTTAAACAATAACAGCTAACATGTGGGTTTCAATGTAGTCCAATGGGATTCCAGGTCCCTGTTTGCCAAGCAACAGTGAGAACAGAGGCCTGGTTTATGTCGAGTTAGCATGAGGACTCGCAGAAAGAGCTCAGTATCAGTTTGGACCTGTCCTCCAGGTTAGGGCATAGGAAATATCGTTTGTGAATATGGGTAGATTGGAAGAACAGGACCGAAGCTGGGTGATGACATCATCACATCCAACTTAATGAAATGTTTACCACCCCCTCCAGGCCGGGCCCAGCACGCCGCATGTCATTTACCGCTCGCTCCAGATTTATCTCACACTTTTTGTAATTATTTTTACTCGAATGCACAATAGTTCAGACGAGAGAAAGGCACTGCGATGCCGCTGGCTAACGGCTTTGCTGTGACTCAGCACAGAGGGCTGTGCTGGGCGGAGGCTGAC
>JAODKF010000147.1:13737811-13753400 GCA_026779585.1 Mormyrus proboscirostris | reverse complement strand
GGGGGGGGGGGGGGCGAGTGAGGCTGGAGGCGGGGGGTGGAGTGTGGGAGTGTGCACTCTCACATTCTCTCTCACATTCTTGTGTGAAAAAGAGTCTAAGGGTTTTTTTATATGTCGTCATGCAAGTGGTTTACACAAGTACGACAAACTTTATTACCAGCCTCTATAATCACATAACATACGGCCCCCCTATTCAAATCTGGCCCGCGATTCCAAATACAAGCCTTGTTTTCAAGTCTCCCAGGTGGTTGCTTAATAATTTATGGCTTTAATTGGCCAGAGGCTTCACACCTGGCTCTCAGGTAAAGGAAAGCTGGAGAACCAGCAGTGCTCGGCCCTTGCGGACCGTGATTTGAATAACCCTGACATACAGTATATACATACAGTACATACGTACACATATGCATGCATACAGAACCACATACATACATGCTTACATGCATGCATGTTTGCATACACACACATGGATGCATAAATACATACACATACACATACTGTACGCACGTGCATGCATGCATGAATAGATACAATGCACGCATACATATATTCATACATTTAGCAATACTACATAGTTATGAAACATAAAAAATATGCAGGTGAGCTCAGGAAGTGTAGCATCAAACAGGTCAGTTCAGGCAGCTTTAGCGCCTCACTTAAGCCTGTTCAGTTCAGTTCAGGCTCACTTAAGCCTATCATGAGATTAAGAGGCACCAGTTTGGCTCCATCTCTCCAGGGCCCGGGCGACCCGCTCACGTCCTGCGGGATCCAGGGGGGGATTCTGCTGGTGCCATGGAGACCGACAGAAGGCCCAAGCAGACACTCTGCACGCTCCCCAGTTCAGACAGCCACAGGCAAGAAGGCAAGGGCTCGCCTATGATAACGGAGCTTCGCAACGAAGGCTAGGGACCCTGGAGGAAGATCTCTGAGCAGGTGAAGAGGCAGATATGGCCTCTTCCAGAGAGAGCCTGAGAACTCGCCCAGATAAAAAACGCCCCAGTGATAGCAGTGACAGAGCCCATTCTAACTATCTCACCTCTCCAAGCCTGTGTTACCCAGTAACTGCAGGATAAGACACCCTCCTGGAAAAACATGAACATTTCCCAGGGTTTGTGGCAAGCGACCGAGCAAATGGGTTTGAGGTTAGCATTATTTGTGTATGTTATATGGGCAAACAGGTGGAATAGACGACAGCTGCACAATGGTTCCTGCTGTTGAACCCTTACTGTGCCGTCTGCAGGCTGTGTGACTCTGCGGGTTTAGACTCCGTGCCTGTGATCAGTAGGTCTTCAGTCTGAATCCCGTAGTCTGCAGGGTGATTTCACTGTTTGGGTATTGAGCAAATTTCCAACAGTCACTAAGCCCACGGGATACATTTTCATGAAGATTTCTGCGGGCCAGATCAGTTTTGGAAATGTAACAGAAGTTGTTAGTTGGATTACATGAGGACTGAGAGAGTTTTGGTTCCCAGTATTGTGCTACTGTAGGTACACAAATGTAAATTTGTGTTTCTGCCAGCTGTTCCCTGTGCTTCCCATGTTGTGTTCGTCTGCAAGTTCGTCTGCAGGCTCGTCTGCAGGTTCGTCTGCAGGCTCCCGCTTCGCCCTGGCTGGGGGCAGACAGCAGCTGCTCTGATATGAAACATGGTTGCAGTCCCTTCTGAGAGACTGTCTCAACCTCACTCATTCCTCTCAGAATATGTTTTATTGGGCACAAAATATTATGATTTACAAGTAAATATTTTGAGTGTAAAGTGGTTGGTTGATAACTCAGAAGACAAGAAAAGGATTTTGGAATGTTCTTAATTAAACATTAGATAAATTGTGTTATATAGAAAAAATTTATTAATTATTGCAACCTCATTGCATTAACACCTCAGCCATGTCTGGTATTATTTTATGAAATGGTAAAAACCTCACAGTCACACAGTCATACATACATATACACACAGTCACACAGTGATACACACACACACACACACATACTTTACAGACAGACAGACACACAAAGTCCATGTATTCATATCTTTATGGGGACCCTCCATCCATTTCTATGGGCATAATTCTAATCCCATAGAATTTAGGAACGAAACTAAATACAAAACTTTTGTCATCTTTAGTTTTTTAATTGCTTTCACAGATTTTCATAAAATTGAGGTTTATGTTGTGCTGACCTGAAAAATGTCCAGACAAGTTAAAAAGTAACAGGTTTTACCATTTAACACACACCCCCCAGACACACACACACACCTCAAACACACCCCAGACACATACACACACACAAACACACACACACACACACACACACACACACACACACACACAAGGGTCATAATTTCCATTCTATCTGGATGATCAGCTTCTAGATAACTATTCAAATAAGATCCCCATCCATTACAAAGAGTCCATCCTACTATCAGGACCAAAAAACTGCAGGAGCACGAATATGACTGAAAATCCCTGAAGTGACTCTCATATTAAGAAGAATCTGTCTGCTCTACCAGTGATTTTTTTTACCAGTCACCTACATTTTCCTTCTCTGAAACACCAGTGAATACAGGTAGGGTCTGGCCTCTGCTGGTGCATCATGGGTGCTGAAGGTGTGACAGCGGCGGTGGGGCGTGACCGTGACATCGTACCCTGAAGCGGTGGGCTGTCACAGCGAGGCGGACAGGGCTGACAAGAGAAGGACTCAGCCAAGCGTGACACAGGGCAGGATCCGCAGGGCATTCTGCTGGATTTGGCTGCTCAGGAAGAAGACATTCAGTTCTCTCAGGGGTCCCAGCGAGTCCGAGTCACAAACAGAAACAGGGTCACGTGCACAGGTGCAGATAACAAGCAGGGAGGCACACGGGAAGCACAGGGAACAGCTGGAAGAAACACAAATTTACATTTGTGTACCTACAGTAGCACAATACTGGGAACCAAAACTCTCTCAGTCCTCATGTAATTCAACTAACAACTTCTGTTACATTTCCAAAACTGATCTGGCCCGCAGAAATCTTCATGAAAATGTATCCCGTGGGCTTAGTGACTGTTGGAAATTTGCTCAATACCCAAACAGTGAAATCACCCTGCAGACTACGGGATTCAGACTGAAGACCTACTGATCGCAGGCACGGAGTCTAAACCCGCAGAGTCGCACAGCAGCTGCCAAAGCAGTGCTACCTTCTGCGGCACTAAAAGCTCCCCGGATTTGTAGTGCAACAGGTCACGCTGCAGATAAGAGGAGATTCCATTTGTCACGTTCACTGTAACAGGAATCTACGCCAGCAAAGCGTGCCGTGTTTTCGGAGGCGATAAAATTAGCAAACTGTGTTTCTCCTTCACAGTCAGGACTTGGCAGCTTCATGTATTTTCCAGGGAGGGATGCGCCATGATCCGGGCGAGTCTTAACCGCTTAACAGCAGGGAAGTTCACAAGGAATGGAGAAACGGTCCCTAACTTAGATAAGGTTCACAGGGACTGTCTGATCGTTAAATACTACAATATCGGGATGTTACTCCAAAAGAGAGATTAATAATCAATTCAAATGTTTCCAGTCACATTGATTAAGATTAAGATAAGCTTTCAGGGGGAAAAATCTTGTGCATACAGTGGTGAGTTTGTAGAGCACAGATGAACATACATATGGTGCAAAGCAAAGTGCAAAGACACATAGTGCAAACAAGTGAACATCGTGAAAAGAAACTAAAAAGTAAAGTACACAAACAGAAAATCCTGAGAAACAGAATATTGAACAACTATATAAATTAGTGCTGGTATTTGTGCAATGACATCACCAGTAGGGCCCACGGGGAACGGGGGCTATTGCTGACACCATGGTCGGAATCTGCACGCGGCTACTGTGGACTTCCGAAGAAGATGAAAAAAAAAAAGATTTTCTGCAGACGCTCTGGAGAACATAATATACTTTGGCTGTGTGGACTTCTGTCATGTGAGGAAGTCATTACCGTTTGAAGCGAGATCCCATTTAACAAAAGAACAATGATGTACCCTTCAATGGGACAGCTGCGGGGGGGTATGAATTTCAATACGCCCCCACCATTCTCACAACTGGTGTCTAATCAGGGCTGCTTTGGGGATGATTACCCATATAAGTGGGTGATATAAAGGGGATGTGTGCTAGTAGTGGCTTTCTGCTGGGAAAACGGGTCGGCAGGGTGTGGGGTTACCAAAGAGGCCCCAGAAGTAGCTTCCTGTTGGTGGTCACACAGGCTGCAGGGACCCCACATGCCCCTGAAGCTCTACCTCCGACCACAAGCCCCAGTTTAGCTGCCAGCTCTGGCAGCCTGTTAACTTCAAAGGCCGTTGCCTTCCATCCAAAGCATTACATCCATCCAGCATTATACCCCACTGGAGACATTATCTCGCTATAACACCTGACCACATCCTGGGACTAAACCCAACAACCTTCCCCCACAGGTCTACATGCTTGATCCCTGCACTGTCTACTGATCATACAAACCTACAAATATGAGGCCTCTGAGAATAAACCCAGTGGCCCCTGTCTCTCATCCCACTGTCCAATCAGCAGAATTGTCAGAGGCCTTGTCTTTGTAGGTTCAGCTTACAGTGAAAACCAAGCGCCGGACTCCCTTGCCGCTTTTGGGGTCCGTGTCTGTGCTCAGCAGGGATGGTCGCCTCGCTCGCCGCTGTCACCACTGATCTGCTGACATCAAATCGCACAAAGCTCCCGTTGTTTAAGGAGACGCTGACGCCCCGGCACTCCGGGCCATGTGACACCCCGGCGAGGGGACCGTCTGATGTCTGTGGTCTGCAATGAAAAGATGATGTCACTGCGGGGTACACGGAATCTCCCTGGAATGGACCCTAGGCTGCCACTGAGCTGTACCAGGGCTACAGAAAACAGGCCGGATGACCACAGGGAGGCATCGATGTTTCGTTTACCTAAAACGGGAGCACCTAGAACCGTGGCTGGCACCTGGGGAGTAGGTGCTTAAAAAATTTTGTTAGAGTGACTCATAAATTATGCAAAGTACTTTAACAGATGCTTTTATCCGACGCGACGTACGTTTTTGGGAATGCGGGCTCAGATATCCATTGGAGCAATAGGTTGAAGGCCTTGCTCATTGGCCCAATGGAAAAATCACAATAACGACTCCGGGATTTGATACCGTAACCTCCTGATCGTGACCACAGCATCCTAACCCACCAAGCCACACACTGGCTAAAACTCTACTGGCTAACCCACCAGAGCAAGTTCCTGATGGTGCAGCCAGAATGGTAATCCAGACCACATCCGCTTACCGGGACAGGAACCAGGGGAACCACATGCAACAGCGACTGCCCCAGTATGTAGAGATAAAAATATAGAAAGCTAATGCGCGTATATGTGTCAGGAGAGTGCAGTAATTATCACCAGGCCTGCTTTCACACAGAACTTCTGCCAGTGCTGATATCACTCATTGAGAAAAGCGAAAAGGTACCAGATATTCTGCTGACATGCGTAAGCTAGGTGGTACAAGTCAGAAACTGTGTTTATCTGCAAAGTAACAGGTGGCGGGCCAGTGTTCTGGCGACATCAGGCAGAGACCGAATAGACAAGGTGCCTGATGTCACTGAAGGGAGACCCCCCCCTGTCCAATCAGGGAATCTCATTCAGTGCCCGTTTCCAATCATAGATGATCATGCAAAATTTTCACAGAGTGGGGACAAAATGTACCAGTTGAGCACCTGCCCCTCAAAAAGTCTCTGCACAGCCCTGCCTCACACATGCAGAGCCTCCATGACGGTGCGCGAACACACATCACACCCGTGGTGCTCATGCCGTCGCAGTCAGAAACCTGCAGGTCATGGACCCGGAACCTGCTGCTAAAAGAGCCCGAAAAACACTGTCAAATGTTTCAGAGGGAGAAATTAGAGCACAGAAGGTTCATCCCAAGGAGAACCTTGGAAAATAACCTTCAGTAATTAACAGGAGAGACAGCGTCTCCCAGAGGTGTGACGGTCCTCCTTGTTGCCAAGCAACGCAGAACACCTCCCTCCACCGCCTGGGAGGGGGCTTCCGCACTCCCAACCACACACTACCCGCCTGCCGTGACACAGCTAAGGAATCAAGAGTATCACCAGTGTGTTTATTTCTTAGGGTGACTCACACATTCTACAAATTACACAACCAACAGGGGGATGGTATGTGGTTCAGTGGGTTATGCTGCTGTACCTTTGATCAGGTCATTGGTTCACATCCCAGCATTGACAGAGCATTTCACCATCAGGCCCTTGAGCCTGGCCCTGCATGCCCCTAGTGACTGTCTGGTCTCGCCTTCAGAATTTTATGATGATAAAATAATAAAAGTGTCTGCCAAACAAATGAAATGTAAATAATGCAAAAATACCATCAGAAGGGCATTTCCACAAAGAAGGATTTCTCAGTTAGCTCGGTTAACTTAAGCTAGAAGGCATGATTGTCCAATGGGAATGCTCCTTACCTAAATTCGTATTGAACAATAATTGCTTCTATCTTAAGTTAACCCAGCTAGCTGAGAAATCCTGTTTTGTGGAAACCCTCCCCCAGCAGGATTTTGTTTGATTCAAGCACAGATTTGGTCATTTTGAGTACAATAACTATGACAACAGATATATGTAATTTAACTTGATTTAAAGCATGAATTTAATAACATCAATGTTTGCATACAGCAGAGAGGATGCCTGTTGCTAAGGTCTTCTTAAGCAACATATGAGATCCCACGGGTAGTTTTCATCCCATGAGAAAAAACATTTATAAATGTACAGAGAGAAGCCCGATATTGGACGTTTTGTTCTGACTGTGTGAGGAATTCAGTGGGCTGTGTGCAGACCCTGCCTCTGAGCAGAGCTCCTGAACCTCACTCAGCGCGCAATTACTCAGACGGCCATCACCCACGCGGTGCAAGCAGGCCTCGCACACGCAAGCGTGCGATGTGGCACAAGTCAGTCTTGCTGACCTGGACTGAATGAAAGCAGAGAGGCAGCATGATTTCTGGGAAGGCAGAGAGAGAGTGAGTGAGAGAGAGAGAGAGAGAGAGAGAGAGAGAGAGAGAAAGTAAACTGGGGAAGCTGGAGAGACAGAGTCAACCTGGGAAGGCAGAGAGAAATAAAATGTTTTATTTGCGATTTGCACAAATATGTTGGAAGGCTTCCTGTTGCATGATCCTTCCTGCTTTCCTTTGAGACTGACACACATACATTTAGAGTTAAGAGCAAAGTTTTGGGTTTGAGCACAGGGGCAGACATTTATCTGGTACTCCAGGGCCATTTCTGGGCGTGTGGTAGCCAGGGTAAGGCTAGGGGGGCAGCCAGGCGGAGAAAGAGCAGTTCCTGGTGCTTCGGGAGGCCCGAGACGACGCTCTGCTCCTGAATGGAGCCATTCAAGAAGAACGCCCACTGGATGCCTGCGGACGATGAGGAGCCTCACTGGCCAATCTGTCGGTCTCAGCCCCTGAACGACTCTTGCTTTGGGCATGTGGGAGACCAGCTCCCAAGTTCAGCTATGGGGCAGCCAAGATGGACAGCAAAAAAAGGGCAACCAATATGAAAACTCTGAGTTTAGACATGGGGGGGGGGGCTCATTCAGAGTTGGAAAGCAGGAGCTGAATGGGACAGGCTAGCACAGGCTTGTCAGGAAGCATCTGAGGATTTCGTAAAGGACACAGCACACTAATGGGCTGCTTGATAGGACAGTGATGACATCAGAGGGCGATAACCTTTTTTTGTGGTCTTCATTAGTACTCATGTTTCTGTATCTCTGTCAGTTTTGTAGATTCCAGTAACGGGAGGGAGTGGGTTTGCGCCCGTCCAGGACTGCGTCTATTTTGTTGGGGTAATTGGCGTCTGTAAATTTCCCAGGTTGTGCGTCTGAAGAATTGGCATCCCGTCCAGGGTGGAGTTGTGTACCCTAAGCTGCTGGAATAGATTCCAGGCCCCTGGCACACTGACTGAGACAAGCAGTTAGAGCTTGGATGGATGATGGAGACGGCCAATCAAATTTGAGTGTGATATACTGCCCTCAAGTGAGCAAGCCAGGTACTGACATTCACACCGCAAGAAACATAAAAATACCAAGCTTCTAACTGCTTTATACCTATATTGTTGATAACTTAGTGGTGTTCTCTGATGGAAAAAAAGACCAAAGTGGTGGAATTGTTAAAAACTAAGGGGGAAGAAAAGTATTTCTGGGGTTCCTTGAAACAAAGATTGTACTATGATTTCCCCAGAAACAGACGTCAGAATATCAAGTTATAGGCAGCTTGTGTCTCTGTACAGCATGTGAGGGATTACACAGTGTCCTGCACCAGCACAGCACATGAGAGTATGCGGGAAAGTACGTATGCGGGAAAGGTTGTCTTTCTGACCTGACGCCAGGCTTCAGGGGCTGTCCATTTCTGCCCCCATGTGGTAGTTCTCTGCCATGGCAGCTAATTTTCTTGTTTCGTTCCTGTAACTGGTTTCACTTGCGCTACAAGCAGTCAAAATGCCAATGTAAAATAGATAAGGGGAACTAAGTAAATACTGTCCATGCCGTATTTCACACTTTTCAGTAAGATGCAGTGAGATGCATGGGGAAGTCTGATTGTAAATTCGTAACGTGGCATACAGGGACAGGGGTCGATTAACTTATTTGGGGGCCCTAGGCTGACATCAGCACAAAAACATAGGTGTTGCCTATTTAAATAACCATTGCGCTTTTCCCAAGGCAGGGCTGGGCCCTGATGTTTGCCGGAGCCTGAGGCTATAGCCTAAGATAGCCTATTCATTAATCCACCCCGGTAGAGCTGGTAACACCTGGCATGGTGTTCTCAGGATGTTAGGCAGTGAAACAGAACTAATGTTAGCCAAACCAGTTTTAAGCTTATTCTCACAATGCATCAGACACCTGTCTGTCCTCCTGCTCATGCCTGATTAGGTCAACTTTCCACATACGGAGGGAAACAGAGGACTAGGGACATGACAGGCAATTGCCTGGGGCCCCTGAGCTGAGGCAAAAACATAGCCCATCGCAATGACAAATCTGCTTTATTTGTGTATTCTGTTTTGCACAGTAAATAAAGGAATTGTTTGTTAAATTCTCTTTGTTGATATTATTCATTCACTTCACGGCAAAATAGTGGTGTGTGGGGGCCCCTTGGCGTTTTATTTGCCCAGAGCCCCCGCATCCCTAGAATCACCTCTGGATGGAGGTGTATCTTCTCTAGGGAAAATGATCTTCTTCACTATCCGAGATCAGACAGTGAAAATGAGCTATTTCACAGGGGTCATAACCATAAAACTGCAAAACCTGGAGCCCAATACCCTGTTTTAAATGGCAGCGGTTGTATGTAACATCACTCATGACAGAGATGGACATGAGCAGGGGCCGCCAGCTCTCACGCACCTGGCATGACACTCACACTTTCAGCCTCTCAGGCTCATGCAAGAAATCTTAGGCAAATCTATATTATAACATTATAAATCTCAGATTAGCTACATTAAAAGCGTTGGGGTAGTTTGCAAACACTACAGAATATTCACAAGGTAATAAGACTGTTACATACATGTAAAAGCGTGTGCAGACTTGTTAGCAATTGAACACCTTACTCCAGCCAACTGACCAAAGTTGGTAATCCTATAGATATCATATGACCCTTCCCAAACGGTCCTATTTGTTTTAGTTTATGGGTATAACTGGAGACAGGAGTGAAATCCCGCTGGCACTTTTAAAAAATGCATCGGTTTTCAAGGACGATCTGTTAAATTGTAACTTAATGCGAGTAACCATAGGGAAGTCGAAGTAATATTAGTTTACCGTGCGGTCCTCTGACTCTGAACAGAGTCACGTTTAGACGGGGAAAACACACGAGGAAACGTGAAACTGGGAGTCAGACATTTGTGAATGATAAGATGTGCATCGGTGTCCATTTTACTGGGGTGAAAAGCGCTTGGATCCACCAAGCCCAGTACTAACTGCTCTGCACATTTAAGATAAGGATATATGGCGGCACTTTATACAGGAGATACTGTGCCTTAGCACCCCATACCAACACATTGTGAATTACTTTTAAGAAAATGACGGTGCATGTTCACTCTAGTACTCGAGAATAATTTTAGTTGCGTCGCCAGAGTGGGAAAACCGTCGATCGAAAGAAAAACTTCCTGAAGGCTGGGAAGCGACGCCTCCTTCACGCTTGGCAGGGTTTCCGACCGCGACCGAAGACTGCCGACCGGAGTTTCGCCCCGCCGGGGGACGCAGAGGAGCGCCGGGGAGTGTACGGAGGAGGAGGGAAGAGGCACGCTCCGCTTCCTGAATGTCCGCCAGCACCTGTACCTTGTTTCTTCGTATGGATACACGCTTCGCACTCGGGCTCGTCCAGCGAATCGGCCGCGACTTCGGCAGCGCAGCGATCGGGGGAAGCGCTGAGCGCCACAGGTAGGGACGCGCTTGGGCAGGACGGCAAACTTTGTTATCGGGTTCATTTAACTGGAAAATGGTTGAATGGTGGATATGAGTACGAGACACTAGCGGCTGCGCAAGGTGCGTGTCCCTTCCTGGGTTTGGCAGGCTGCTATTGCACTTTCGCCCAGGTGGTACCGGAACACGGCGCCCTGCCGTACCTGTCAAGCGAAGACCAGTACAGCAAGTACGCCGCCGCCCCCCCCCCCCCGCCCCGAAATCCAGGGGAAAATCGTTGCGGGACACTTTCTACTCTGATGGCTTTCCATGACAGACCTGCGTTTTCTTTCTCCTCTGATTATTATTCTGCGTTTTCTGACGGTCTCCCGAACCTGAAAAGGTGTCCGCGGAGTTTCTGCCAAAGTGTCAGTTTTTGTGCGGCCTGTTCGGGCTGTTTAATGTTTAAAAATCATTGTAATGTCAAATATGCAGCGAAATATCTGCACCATCCACCACCCATTTTATGCACATGCATATTTGGCGTTCTTTGTAATAGTTATTCTATTTTGCTCAGAAAATAAACGTCTTTAATTACGATTAAAATCGAACTATAATCGTATTAACGATTATTTTGCTGATGGTGTTTAAACAACTATGTACTCGGGCTACAGTTCAGAAGCAATCATGACGTTTTAATATAGTAAATCATAAATTACAATTTAACGTTATGGTTTTGTAGGAAGTAAGTGATGAAAAAGTATTTAACGTGGATGTGGAAAATTGCTATAGTATCAGCTCACAGGCAGTCAGCTCGTGTGTGTTCTGCGGTTCCTTTAGGATCATTATTCTGAGCACGGTGTGGTTCTGATCCGTGAGCGCCTGTACCGGGCCGGGTAGGAGATTGTCTGTTTAAGGCTAAAATGTCGCGTTATTTCAATATTAACTCATAAGACAGATTTGGTTACATTACAGAAGGCTAACCACAGTAACATTTATCCAGTGTGAGGTATCATAATAAATGCTTTTCAGCCTGTCATTAAATAAATCCTGCCATATGCTCAGTGTGACCAAACACCCCCATACTGGTAGCATGATCTATATATATTGTTGATAATCTGTTATCAACAAATAAATCAGATTCAGCTGCTGATGGCTTATTTGGTGAATAATTCAGCAGCGTGATTTCTAGTCTGAGGTTCATGCTGTGATGATATGTGATCCAAACTCTCAACTGGCCAAACTCTGCCCGTTTTGCATTTAGAGAAAGAGAAACCTTGGCTGTTTACTCTAATATGCTGCCGGGTTGTGGACATGCTGATGATTATCGTAAACTCTCGGCATGCAGGTAGTAAGGGACCATTCCTAAATCCATCAGTCAGCCTGTTGTTTAATTTTCAAAAGCAGGTTTCCTCATTGAAGGCCGCAAACCCACTTAGAAGATCCAAATAACCGACTTGATGCGTTTCAGTTCCCGAATAAAAGATAAGGATCGACTGAAACGCATTTTCATAACATAGCCTGGTTTCTGTTATAGTCATGTACATTGCCTTAAAGCATCCGCCATTCATTTTTGTCAAGTGTGTTGACAGTAATTATGATGTGATAACTAAAATAAGCGCCTGAATGTTTTGTGAGTAGAGCTGTTGCCTCGCACTTCCAGATTTGTGGGTTCGACTGTCAGAATGCTTTTTTGCCCCCTGGTTATGTGGGTCTCCTCCGGATTTCTTCTACAGTCAAAAATCAATGCAGGCACACTAACCTTTTGCCGTGTTGCTGTATTTGCCCTGTGATGGACTGGCATCCCATCCAAGGTGTCACCCGCCTCATTTCCAGGGACCGTTGGTGATTTACTTGAAATGACTGTGCTGTGGCGTTGAATATAATTTTCACAAATTATAAAGCTTTCAAATATCTGTGGAGTCCTTGCCACCACAATCAATTCAGGTAAGTCCTTAAGGAAAGACAATGTTGTATTTAACAGAACACTTTAAAACCTGTTTTTTCTGTACAGCTTAGGTTCACATATTTTTATGCTTTGTACTTTATCTGTCACAATGACAACTACATTTGAAACATTTTTGTGTTTTTAAATTTATTGTTACTAACTTCCTATGCTCATAGTGTGGGTGACAATATTGTCTTTGCCGGAAAAAAATCCCTTTGTGTTGCACATAATGCTTTGAAATGCTCAGATGATGTCTGGGCTGTTATCAGCTTCATGGCCAGTGTTGGGGAACCTTCCTTCACAAAGGTTTGAAACTCACGTCTACCACTTCTGTCGGGTCATCAGAATCACACTTTCGTTTGGGTCGGTCTTTCTCGTGTCTTTAAAAGCTCCGACACTTAAATCTGACGTGGAAAGCCTGAGGAGGTTTGTGACATGTTGTCAGTTTTTACATTTTTTTCCTGTCTGTTTTACCCATGTGTGTGTACTTCGAATTAAATTTGTGGTAAGTAGTGGTTTTCAGAACCAAGGCAAGAATGAGTGGACTTTGTATTAATTCTAGCACTGTTTGTCCTTATGATCCTGATTGTAAACCCACCGACGTGGAGCACAGAGCTCGACATACACCTCCATAACATACCCTCTACTGTGATAGGAGAAAGCCTTGGTGACAGTCAGATGTCCACTAAATGGATTCCTACAGAGCACCTTGACCACCATGACACGGCTATTTTTGTAACCTATCATTGACACGGTTGGTACAATCCGCTGAATAGCCCCCCCAGGTCAGAAGGATATCCATAATGGTGTTTCGCTGTAGACTCTCCCAAACAAGACAGCTTCCAAATGTTAGGGTTATTATCAGAGGGCTTGGTAAGACCAGTAGCAGGGCTGATTCTAGGATTTTTTAAAGTGGTGCATCAGAGGGGCGAAAATGCATACAGTTTCCAACTTTATCATTAGCCAATGATGTGCTTTGAATTGGTGAGTGATGGGCACTGCATGAGCCAATCAGCTACCAGCCAGTGCCCCAGTGGACCCACCTTTCTATATGCCCCTGAGCAGTACCTGTCGCTAGGATGGATTTATGTTTTGAGGGCATCTCAAAATGCTCTGCAAATCGTTTTAGGGTCCTTAATTTCTTCACTTTTACTTAGTTAAACTTATATCTGAATTTTATAAGCATGATGCTGTGGTTATTACAATTTTAAACTACTTATTATGATCATATCGTCAATAGCTCACTAGGGAAATATGAAAACCAGCTCAAATTAGATGGAGCCCCTAAGAGCACGACCCGCAGCATACAGGGTGGATGAAGCTCAGCTCAACGTCCAAGGTGCAACTTGACACATTCTGTATGTAGCTGGTAGGTTTTGGGTTTAAGTCCCACCACAGACACTGAAAGGCTTCAAAAAGGCATTTAACCTGTGAAATGGTGGTATTTCTGCTGTGAATGTCTCTCTGGGTGAAAATGGAATTAATTGGGCTAATTGAATATTAATTAAACAGCCCATATTGTGCTGCATATGGCTGCTGGTGATCAGATGCCATTAGCCTGAGAGTCTGTATGAGTGTGCCAGCAGAAACAGCGGCGTGGGGTGGGGTTCGGTGGCGTGGGGTGGGGTGGGGTGGGAGGCAAATCCAAGGCATGTCCAGACTCAGACCTGCTTGTATAACAGCTTCCTCACCAGGGAGGTAAGAGGTGTCCCTTCAGTAGCGGGTATTTTGTTGGTCCCCAGAGGGAAATCAAGGTGTCAAATTGTTAGAAAAAACAAAGAAATTAAATTATTGAATTCTGCTGACATTAATGCGTATATGTAAAATGATATTTATAGATGCAAATGTGAATCAGTAAAATATACAGATGACAAATGTGTAAACGTGCGCAAAAGAGTAACACTGCTCCACCCACTGGAATTTGATAGGTCTTCCCATGGGACCCACCCCCCCCCCCCCCCACTGGCTCTGAGTGATTTTGATTATGGAATGCGGATCGTGCTTTTGCCAAACGTGCATATGTGACGCAACTGTACCTTTAGAGGTTCCTAGAATTGCATGAGTATAGGATGTTACAGCAGCTCAGATTCAGACAGCAAGGACAGTGACCGACAGAAGTGAAATAAAATATAATATACTGGCATTAATGTGCATATTTAAAAATAAATTCCACAGGTGTGAATGTGAATGAGTAAAATTTACAGAGCTGAATGAATAAGGCGATTGGCCCCCAACCATGGACGTCAGAACACAGGTTTCCCAGATGCATGTATATGACGTAACTTTGAGTTTCAGTCATTCCCAGAAGTGCCCGAATATACATGAATCATAGTCATAATTATCGTGTAATTTGATAACAGACTTTTCTCTTCAGTACTTGGTAGGAAGAGGTTGGTAGCAGGCCTTTTGTCCCATCTTCAGATGCCCCTCCCCCATTTCGCTGTTGCCCTTCATCTACCCCCCCTCCCACCCCGGGCCACTGTCCCGAAAACCACCCTGGAGGTGCCGCTGCTGCATAGTTGCTCAAGTTGTCGTATTTGACAGGAACAAATACGGCCCACAGATAAAACACAATGGCTGGCGGGCTCAGCCTAGGCCCGCGCTGTGAGCCCTGACGGCAGCAGGAATGAAGAAGGTGTGGAGGCTCCCCCTCGTTCACCTCGGAGCCAGAAGACTTCCACTGCAGGCACTCCTCTGTGCTAAAAGCGTCCCGTGGAGTGGGTGGGAGGAGCCGCTCCTCGTGCGACTGAAGGAGGTTTTGTTTTCTCACTGAGCCTCTCCTGACATTTGTTTTGTTGTTGTTGTTGTTTTTTTTTAAGGCAGGTTCATGCTCGGTTCCTGAATTGTGGAGAACATTTGTTTTTACACATCACAGATCCAAATAGTTGCTGGATGAAGGTGTTTTAGATTAACCCGTTGAGGATATCCAGTAGAGCCTTTGCGGTGGGAGGAGCCTAAGAAGTCATGTGACGATGTGGGTATGGTTGGCAAACGGCTGGCTAAATATGGCATTTCATGCGCATGTTTGTATGTATAGTCAGGGGATTATATTTGTGTATACACCCTGTTCTGCTGTCATACTTCCATATCTGCTAATAGTCTGCAGTAGAACTTCTTCTCGGATCAGTTCTGACCAGCTTTAAGGTTCCCACTCTTTCATGCTCCTGGTTCTTTCATGGATCGTCCCATCTGTTCACTCCGTTACTGTTCACAATAGCTGATAGATGGATGGCGAAGGAGCAGCTTTGGAGCCGCTGGATGGAGAGCATGGGGGCGGAG
>JAODKF010000147.1:13714672-13726147 GCA_026779585.1 Mormyrus proboscirostris | reverse complement strand
CGGGGGGGGGGGGGCGTGCCAAGTAAAGGTTCGCCTAGGGCCCCTGAAAAGGTAGAGCTGGCCCTGGGACAGTGTGTTGTATTCATATTAAACCCGTTTAAACACTTGCAGGATAAACACTTGCAGACATTTTTATGTAGTGTGGAAAATGCTTACATGAAGCATTTTGCCAGTGATGGTGGGTGTTTCCTGTGGGATCCTCCGGCGGATGGAGAACGGGAGCCTCAGGCCTTAAATGAGGCTGACACAGGAGCTTGATTCTTCGTTTAGGACGACGCGGGAACGAGGAAGGGAAAGACCAAGAGCTGGGAAACTGCTGCGTAGAATGTTGATGAGAATAAGATAAGAAGCAGTGGGCTTGCTTAGCTTGAGAGCATAGCAAAGAGGTGAGAGAAGGCGGTCATGTGACTGTGAGGACACTGGGAAGCCAACCATGTGCCTGGGGAGTCTTATTCAGCAGCACAGGGGCGGAGCCAGACTACAACTAGTGATTTTAGTGGGGTGTCAATGGGGTGATATTTTGCCTGTCGGGGGACGGGTCCCTCGGTATATTTTGGCATTATCCATTAATCATCTCATGATCAATTTGGAGACCGGCCCGATTGACAGGTTGCTCCAAATTTAATTTTTATTTTTTTTGGTGAGGGGTGGCAGCTGGGGTGGCGATCTATTTATCAGGATTGGTCATGGACCACCCTGGACCACCCTGGACCGCCCCCTAAATCCGGAGGAGGGGGTGGGGTCTTACACAGCCTGCTTTTTGTCACAGTTTAGGGCTGGTGCGTTCCATCAGTTCTGTTACAGCCTGAGTCTTTACACAGAATCAGAATTCAGGTCTCAACTGGCACATTTAAACTGATGACGTCAGACAAACCTGTTAATGATGCGTGGCCTGCTACGTTAGATTATGTATGACTATATTTTAATTATTTTTAATTCTGACATTTTACACAGCAGCTGTTAGGTGGTGTATATATTACATTAATTATTGAGATGGTTTTAATGATGATCAGTATTCCATTAGATTTTTCTTATTAAGCAAAGATTTGGTGCTTCTTCTGCTGTTTATTCCTTCATGTCTGGCTGTCATGAGGTCCTTACTTGAAATACTTGGTCTGACGACTCTCCGGTTGACCTCCCCAAACCGATCATTTCCCCCGGGCAAGTTGTAACCGACGTGCTAGAGCTTGTTCCATTTAAGCAGCGGGCTGCTTGGAAGGGGTTTGTGTTGCAGTCCGGCCCCGTGGCAGCATTTCCACACTTTGACCTTGTCCTGTTAGTCACCAGTTCTGGATTTGTTGACCTGCTTTCCTGCATATTTGCATCCGGATAAAAATGCCAGCTGCAAGTTGTCACAAGGCGAAGTGTGTGGCTCAGAGGGTTAGGACACAGTACCTGTGACGGGGAGGTTGTCGGTGCAAATCCCAGGGTCGGCGGACTTATTTCACCGTTGAGCCATTGAACGAGGCTTTTACCCCGCAGGTGCTCCAGGGACCTAAAGTTCTTCAGGTTGGGAGAGATAGAGAAACTGGCACCTTATATAGGGGAATTTCCCAGTCGGCGAATTTCCAGAGAAAGGCTGATATGTTGCTTGGTAAAGCTGTAATCGGTTGTAATTACATGGAATTATTTGCTTTGTGGTTCTGTTTCCTGTGGTGCTTTCAGACTTTCTGCTCTGCGTTAGATGGCATTGTGTCCCAGGTTAATCTCGCATTGTGTCCCAGGTTAATCTCGCATTGCGTCCCAGGTTAATCTCGCATCGTGTCCCAGGTTAATCTCGCATTGTGTCCCAGGTTAATCTCGCATTGTGTCCCAGGTTAATCTCGCATTGTGTCCCAGGTTAATCTCGCATCGTGTCCCAGGTTAATCTCGCATCGTGTCCCAGGTTAATCTCGCATTGTGTCCCAGGTTAATCTCGCATCGTGTCCCAGGTTAATCTCGCATCGTGTGCCAGGTTAATCTTACATACTCGCTTCCCCTTCTCTGTGCCTCCCTTGGGGGGGGAGGGGGGGGGTCTCCTGCCCCCAGGGATCTTTAGCCATTTCCTGTCAGTAGCACCTATTATAGTTCAATTTGCATGAGCAGATCGCAAGGTTTTCTTTTTTTGTGTGTTTCACTGGGAAGGTCATATTATTGAAATGTCAGTTTTTATGGGTATGGTCTGCTGCTAAGATTATAACTCCATTATATAACTAAAAATCACAAATTTCTCTTCAGTATTGAAGCTGGTGAAGTTTTCGCCGTTTATCCAGCCACAGATCACTGTATATAAACATAATAACGAGAAGACATTCTTCTTCATTTTCCTTGTAATGAGTCAAACTTTAAAAATGGTAAAATTTGGTGTAATCTGTGCTGTGCAGTGACAGTTATCTGCGCCTTCTGTGCTGGAATAGGGGTGAGCAGATATATCAGATGTAATACACAAATGAGCGGTCCAAGCCGTCCATGAATAGGGCGTAGGAGGAGGTATGCGTTTTTGACCTGAAGGTCTACCATCTGTGATAGATGTGTTTTTCTGTAGGGATGTGTCAGTCGATACAAAAATATCGATTCTTTCATGATAAAGGTGATCAGGCTGTATCTGATTTTTCTTATTAAGCAAAGATTTTTCTGCTTCTACTCCTGTCTGTTCCTTCGTGTCTGGCTCTCGTGAGGTACTTGTGTTTGACCTTGTTAGACGATTTTCTGTTTGACCTCCCTGAACCGATTAATTCCCCTGGGCATGTGGTAACTGACACGTAAGGATGTGCGGATCGATACCGAAATATTGTTTCTTTCGATCTGAATGTTTCATTATGAGAATTGATTCTAACAACAGTAAAATATTGATTTTTTTTTAACCTGGTAATTAAGATGGTTATATTACACGGAGCAGAGATTCTCATAAGGGGAATTAAGGGGATTTTCAGGGACCCAGTCACTGGGGGATACCATTGATCCGGCACTGCCATCACCCTGCTGTCCGCAAATTTTATTGTCCGCACCAAATATCAGGATCTGTATTGGTACTGGGATAGCAAGCTTAGACGGCGTTAGATCGAAAAGAAAAGCGGTGGTATCAGTCGTCCCTAATTCTCTGTGATCCTCCGGATGAAGAAGGAGGAAGAATTAAGTGTGGATTTCCTAGTCAGGGTTTCTCAGAGGCCTCATTTGTGAAGCAGCACATTTCGCATCTGCCATACAGCTCTGGTCGCACCCGGCCTTAATCGCGTGGAGCCTTAGCTTGTGTTTAACAACTGACACGCCTTTTGCACAATGTCATCTCTGGCTCTTCCACGTGGCTTGTGCTGTTTTATTTATTTATTTTCCCTTCCCTCTGCGGACGCCACGACCAGATTTTGTTTTTGGTCGTGCCAGCTCGTTTTTGTTTTATGCTGAAAAGGTTTTCCGCGCCGAGCGTCTTTGCGACGAGTCATACGGGATGTTCTTTGACCGCGTCGGCCTTCACGGCCAGAAGAGCGGCGTGAATCCCAGGGGCGCTGTAAACGTGGCTGGCGTTTGGGTGCAGGCCTGTTGCCGCGAAAGAGTCGTCAGTCAGAATGAGAGAGAGACATTCCTCTTGGTGTGTGGACACAGTCCATCCTGAAGTCAAGTAAACATTCATAAACACATCACGTTAAGTAAACACCGCTTCAGGAGTCTCTCTGATTTCATTAACTCTCTGTTGTCTGAACTGAGAGCTGAAACCGTCGTGATCCACATGGAACGCATCGATTTTTCAGGGCGGCTGTCCCTCACTGAAGGGTCATGGCCTTTCTGTGTATTTTTATTCACGTTAGCAGGTAAATATTTGAGAGCTGAGGTTGGTATAGCACTTCTAGGGGATTATGATAGATATTCTTCCAAGTACGAAGATGCGGGCGGCTAACACAGCGTGCCTGCTTATTTGAAGGAAGTCCGGCAGGATTGTATACGTGTTCTAACATACAGTATTTGCAAACTATCATGTGAATACAGTGTCTAATATGCCTGCAGGACATGAGATGTTGGTGTGTTACATGCATGTTATGGTCACATTGCAAGGACTATGATAGTCAGCTGGTTTGAGACCATGGGTGAAATTTAACAAAATGAGAGAGGCAGGAGAAAAGCAAAGAAGAATATCTGTCTAACGTATGGAAATACCTGGGGTTCTGTAGAGACGATATTGAGCAAAAACAAGTGATTGGCCAGCACTGTTTGGCACAACTTGTGACACCACTCCTAAAATTATTTGACAGACTCTTGGCTGGGAAAAAACATTCTATTTGCCTGTAGTTTATTTTACGTACGTCTTCAGCTCCTTTTATGTTTCATAAATATTGCAGAATTAATTGCAGCGATTTAAAATATTGAGATATGTAGGGCTGCAGCATATATAATTTGAGAATCGTCAGCTTTGCTTTGTGTCTGTTGACAAAACTCGCAGCAACACGACCAACTTTGTTTAAACACTCTACTGGTAGATAACGTGCCGTTTGGTTACAGTTAATTTTGGGTAATTTCATCTCCTGTTTAGTTTTATAAATATCTCAGTAGTACTTGTAGAAATTTTGCGACGTCATATCAAGCGGCCCTATTATGATGTGAATTTTTTCCAGTATTGTGCAGCCCTGTCTACTCGCATTAAACAGCACATGCATGTTGCAGTCGTCCTTCCTAATGATTCTTGTTGGTAGCGGCTCTTGCGAGCTTTTGCCTCTTTATTGCTTGTTACTGTATGCTGTGATTTGGCAGAGGCAAAGTGACGTGTGGCTCAGCGGGTTAAGATGCTGTGGTGGTGATCGGGAGGTTGCTAGTTCATATCCCTGAGTCAGCAGGGATCGTCGAGTGAGGCCCTTACCCTCAGTTTCTCCACAGAGAGTCTGACCCTGCTCACTTAAAAAAAAAAATAAATAATGGTTTGTGAGGGATTATGCACCTTGTGTGTAAGAAGAGTGTTTTGGGTTGTGGTAAGAAACTTAGCTTGAAATAGTTTTGACCTGTTGGGGTGTGAACAGCATACTTCTTGTCTTATGTGGAGGATGTATTAGACCTTGGGGCTTGGGGGGCAGTGGGAGGCTCCTGGAGTTTTCAGTCAATGTCAGCCCCTCCCCTGCCATTTCTGTCTGCCTGCTGCACCGGCTGCTCATTCGGTGGCCGGTGGTACGTTTAAATTCCTGTTCCCAACCCCGGTAAGCATCCATAAGGATCTCAATGCCGGGGCTGAAACAGGGGCCACCCTGGAGAATTATCTGGAAGGTCGTGCTCAGCTCACTAAGCCCCGCGTGGGGTGAGCTCAGCCCGGCTTGCAAGCATGTCTCTGTCCGTCCCGCAGGTTAAGCTGCCCGCTCAGCTCCGCCGTGGTCCTGGCCTCCTACGCCATTCAGGGTGAGTGCCGCACTCCTTTCCCGTTTTTAGGTGAGCCAGCTGAGATTGGCGTCAGCGCCGCTGACACTGCCCTCCTGATCAGGTGGCGCCTTTTGTGTTTCAGCTGAACTTGGAGATCACTCCTCGACGGAGCACCAGCCGGGTTACCTGTCTTTGTTTCACTTCTTCCCAGGGCAGGACGAGGACTTCCTGCCCAAAGTGGAGGCGATGCACCCACAGCACAGGTACCCCTGACTGCAGCCGAGTCTGCGGTTACATGCCAGCTCATTCACCTGTCACGCTTACGGAGGAAGCCTAGTCCTTAACAACCAGAGCTTGTGAAATTGAGCTGATAGGACTGACTAAAACCATTCAGAGAGTCTTTTCCAACTGGTAGGGCCATTTTGAGTGAATCCATAGAGGGCGTGGCTTTAAAAGAGAGCCTCCCCTCCCCCCCTTTGACTTTGGTTGTGACTTTACTACCAAGGAATAATGTGGAAACAGATACTAACCTAGCTGGGAGCTTCTACTCTAAGATAATGGACAGTCGGAGGTAGTAAATTCTCATTCTTTTTAATGTTAGTTGTATTTCTCTCCAGCTATAGTTTATTGCTATTTGTGAACATGCGTGTGCTCAGTGCTGAATACATCCAGTGCACAGGCAGGGTCAAGAGGGTCACTTACTGTTTGGCTAAGCATTAGGACGTGTATTAGGCGTGTGAGCTGAGTGATTTTAAACGTTGGTGCCAGACGCCGTTGGTTTTAGTATTTTGGAAACAGGCGCCCTCCTGGGATTTTCTCGCGCTGCAGCGTCTAAAGAGTACAGAGAATAAACAAAGCACATAATGCTTTACTTAAAGCAGCTGTGTATGATACATTACATTAATGTGTAATACATTACTGATAACTTCATAATGCATTATAAAAACTTATAAAAAGGCATAACACATTATAGCCATGTTTTTTAAGCATTATGACTACCCATTTATAGTACATTATAAATTCCTTCATAATGCATTATAATGTCTATAATGACCCTAATAATGCATTATGAAGGTATCTATAATGCATCATGGTGATTGCCTTAAGTGAAGTGTTAACAAAACATCCGGTCAAAGGAAACCCCTTGTTTCTCGGGGGGGTCAGAGGAAAATGACCAGGCTCATTGAAGCTTATTGGAAGGAGAAGAAACAGTGCAGAACGGCTTCCCCACATGCCCATCTCATCTAAGCTAGAAGCGGTTCTGGAGACCAGTGGAGCCCTGATACAAAATCCCCAAGATCACATTTGTGCATGGAAAGTCTCCTTTTAACTTTTCACGCCGTCTGATCCGAGCCGATATTGATGAAACCCAGATATGGTACAGATAACGTTAAATAATCTTTTTGCATGCTTGATTTTAATGCTTAATCCAGCATGTGTGTCCTGACAGGCAAACACAAGCTGGACGGTGTGTAAGCTAGGCAGGGCTTTCTGTGATCCTCGTGAGATCATCCGAATACATGCCGCATTAGTCAGCAGCTGAGAGGGGACACCTCCCTGCTGTCTGAGGCAGGAGACGCCCAGAGTGATGCAACACCCGGCACGGGTCCCGGCCGCGCCTCACACTCCTTTACCTCTAAATATACCCCGTTATAGCTTGGGAAATGTCTGCGAGAATGGGGCAAAACACATCTACTGTTTCAGGGTCATGTGAGACAAATAATACTGCGAAGAAGTCTAAGGATCATTCTGCCCAGCCCAGCTTCTGGAGATCTGTCATCCTGCAGAGCTCAGGCACAGCCCTCGTTTATCACACCTGATACGGATAATCAGGCCCTTCAGTAGCGTCTCAGTATTAGAGCCAGCTATGTTGAAGCTAAGCTGACTCTAATACTTAGATATTACTGAAGGGCCTGATCTGTATCAGGTGCGTTAAATAAGGGCTGCGCCTAAGCTTTGCAGGATGACAGATCTCCAGAAGCTGGGTTGGGAAGCCCTGTTTTAGACAAAGAAACTGATGTTTAAATGATCTTCATGCTGGTGCGAAACTATGATATTATATCTGTCAAAGTGTCTCAACTTAGCCATTTCTGAGTCTCTCCTCAAGTCACCTCAGTATCTTCAGTTACCATCCAGTATATACTATACTGCCAAAAGTATTGGGACACCTACCTTTGCAGATGACCTTTAATGACATCCCATTCTTAATACACGGGCTTTATTATGGAGTTGGCCAAACCCTTTGCAGCTACAACAGCTTCAATTCTTCTGGGAAGGCTGTCCGCAAGGTTTAGGAGTGTGTTTACTGGAATTTTTGACCATTCTTCCAGGAGAGCATTTGTGAGGTCAGGCACTGATGTTGGACGAGAAGGCCTGGCTCGCAGTCTCCCACTGTAATTCATCCGACGCTTTGCATTGCACTTGGTGATGTAAGGCTTGGATGCAGCTGCTCGGCCATGGAAACCAATTCCGTGAAGCTCCACACGTGCTGTTCTTGAGCTAATCTGAAGGCCACATGAAGTTTGATGGTCTGTAGCTATTGACAGTTGTTGACTGAGACAGTTGATGACTCCTGCACACTGTGCACCTCAGCATGCGTTGTCCCCGCTCTGTGATTTTACATAACCTATCATTTTATGGCTGCTGTTCCCAATTGCTTCCACTTTGTTATAATACCACTAACAGTTGATCATGGAATATTTAGTAATGGGGAAATTTCACGAATTGACTTATTGCACAGGTGGCATCCAATCACGGTACCACACTTGAATTCGCTGACTTCCTGAGAGTGACCCATTCTTACACAAATGTTTGTAGAAACAGTCTGCATGTCTAGGTGCTTGATTTTATATACCTGTGCCTATGGAAGGGATTGGAACACCTGAATTCAATGATTTAGAGGGGTGACCCAATACTTCTTTGGCAACAGTGTATTTGTTGACTCGACCACAAGCATAGCGTATTTAGCTACTCAGTACTCTGTTAAACGATTTCACTAATTAAATTAATTAATTCAGTAAGCTGGTGGTGAAATTTTATCATGCAACAAGAATGCTTGTTTCTCTTATATGCAATTGTACACTTACAATCCAGAAAAATAGCTTTAAACACTTTCTTTGATTGCCTAAGGTTTTTGCACAGTACTCTCTGCACTCAGTATCTCTGACATGGTAACTGGACTTTAGCATCAGTATATTTTTCTATACTCTCTCATTTCAGAGTTACTGATATGGAATGAATTTCCACCATGATTTTTATTTTCTGATTTTGCTCTGGTGTTGCTTTTCTGGTCTATGTTTTTTTTTTTTCTTGCACTCTGGGAAATGTCTTCACCGCTCACAGTTTTACTGAAGCCTCTCTGAGGACATGATGTTGCTTAAGGACACAGGTAATAGTTATATCTTTCACTTTGGATGAAAGTGGCACACTTTACCCTAATTTCTACCCCCCCCCATGACCCAAATTGATGTTGACTTGACAGTGCTGAAGGTCTAAGGATGCTGGAGGACTCGATGTCTGGGAGAGTGTCTCAGAGCTCTTTCCTGTTTGGATTTTGGTGACTCCTGATAATTCTTAGCGTGACCGCACATTTGAATGAGGTGGCATGTACGCATCCAGAAACTGCTGCAGGTGATCTCAGTGATGTCATCACCCGGTTTTTTTTACCTTCACAGAGGCCTCAAGCCGTCGGAGGCTGAGCTGTGCTACCTGAACACGGCCCGTACCCTGGACTTCTATGGCGTGGAGCTTCACCATGCAAGAGTAAGACAGGATTTCTGCTGCTGTGCCTTTTGCTGCTGCGGGGTACTGTAATTGCAGTGTACAGTGCATTATGGGAAACTGAGTATGAGTGGAGCAGCACAGGCGTGAACATCATGGCCGCAAGTGTTACCGTTACGTTATGCTTATAGTTATAATAAGGTAGACAAGCTAGACAAACCCCTGACCAAAAGTTCCCTTCACACCATGTCTCTTACGATTTATCATTATGATGACACCTGTACAGAAAGTGATTACTGTTTTACACACTTTCATTTAAGTAAAACTCCTGGGACCTGAATTGTTCGAGGGTTGGCATCCATGTCTTTGTGGACAGTGTGGACTTTGAGGAACGGCATGGTTCCTCTGTAATTATGGGCAAAGTGCTCCTTCTAACTCTGCATATCATACGAATGGTACTATCAAACGCATCGTAGGTTCGTTGTAGTGAGTGGGCAGATCTGCGAACCGGCGGCCAATAGCCACAGAGCCTCTCTGCCCATTTTCGCTCCACGGTGCATATCAGGATGTGCCGGGATATGACCGATTGTCTACTTGGCACGATACTTGCCGCAGTCTTCTGGCTTGTGGTTCTCTATCTGATTTTGTAATCGGAGCTTATTCAACTCGGTCACACATCTGCGCTGATTTTGAACCAAGCCCTGTGACTAGAAGGTCAGATGACAAAGCCGTTCGCCTGTCTTCTTGGCAGGACTCCAGCAACGCGGACCTCCAGGTTGGCATCGCCTCAGGCGGCCTCGCCGTCTTCTGCAACAAGGTCTGCTCCAGTTTCTTCTCCTGGTGAGTCAGGGTTGACTCTCTCGCATTCTTTCGACCATCACATGCATCTTTACAATCAAATATCAAGTACTCTCGCAACTTTAGCTGTAAAACAGAGCCCAGAGCAGTTTGTTTGCAAAACATGGAGTAGCTTTTCAGAGAGAAGAGGTCTGAATTTCTCCACAGAATGGTGGTCAAGAGCCACAGAATTAACCTGTGGATCGAGAGGGATTAAGCTTGCTGTGAAGGTAGTTTCTTTTATGGACAGGTTTGAGCAGCCAGGAAAGCTACCTGGATTGTGGGTCTTTATGGATTTGGTGTTCAGACAATCTTTGTTTTATCTCAGTTGAGTGACAAGAAATGAAGGTGGCATGCAAATACGGCCCAAAGTCGAAGCTTATCACTGGATCCTTGTGGAGTGTAAATGACTGCGAGGCGTTCAGTTTGCTGGCTTCTAGTTAGCTGCCTTCCTCGACAGACAGAGAGTCCTCAGAGCAATCAGCTTCTGATTATGTGGTTGTCTGGATTCGATTGTACTTAAGAGACTGGTCTTGAATTGCTGTTGCTGAAAGCACGAGCATCAGCAAAGGACTATATATGCTGTGTAGGTTAAGTTGGGATGCCCACCCTCGAAAGTGATGTAGCTGAAATAACATCACTCTGCAGTGTCCATTCACGATGGATCACGGCGCCCCCTAGTGGTGCCTATGGAGCAAGGATGTGTATTCAGACGCATCTTACACAAATTGCAGGAGTGTTGTGCTGGTCTCCCTCCCACCCTTTCAAGGCTATTGTGTGCTAAGGGGGGAGTGGCTGTTCTGCACTGGATGAAAATGGAGGAAATTTAAAAATATTCCTGCAGGGTCTAACTGTCGTTTGATTGAATTTCACTTCACTCCCTGCTTGTCCAATTATGCCATAGTCTTTAGGCAGACGTTGATTTGAATAACAAGGTTAAAATCCTGTTAGCAAATTTGATTTGATGTAAACTGCAAACTGTTTTTAGCTCTGAACTTCTGACACAGACAGAAGCCGCTGTCATTCGTTAGGACGACGTGCAGTGTGTTTGTTTTTGTTCATTACATTCACTTTACAGGGTTTCCATCGTGAAGATCTCCTTCAAAAGGAAAAGGTTCCTCATTCAGCTCAGGCAGAAACACGTGAGTACCATGTGTCTCTGTGCATGGAAAAGCAGCCCTGCTTCGTGTCCTGTATGTCAAACTGGGTGTGATCAAGGCATCCTATAATATCTGTGGATATGCAGAACATTTGAAAAACTGATTAAAAAAAAAAGTCCAGGTGTTTGATCGCATGCAGTAAGTTAGTCAGTGGCCCTGGAAGACGTTTGACATTGGGGCTGCCTGAATTTGCCCAACGGCAGTGGGGGGTGGATATACAGTAGTCACCTCACAATTGGCACACTCACAACAGTGGCATCGCAATGGGCACACACGCAACAGTCACATCACGATGGGCACACGCGTGCTAGTTACATTCGCCGACGGGCACACATGCAACAGTCACATCACGATGGGCACACATGCAGCAGTCACATCACGATGGGCACACATGCAGCAGTCACATCACGATGGGCACACATGCAGCAGTCACATCACGATGGGC
>JAODKF010000147.1:13668362-13681526 GCA_026779585.1 Mormyrus proboscirostris | reverse complement strand
GTGTATTTCTGGGATGTCCCTGTATTCTGGATGTGGGGTAGGTACCACGGGCTGCCACAGGTGGCGCTGTGAGTCAGCCGCGTGCGTGCGCTCATGTTTGGTAAATTTCATCTTTGCCTGGGTTGACAGCACCAAGAAGGGATTTTCCTGTGCTAGTTTGGCTGTGGTTTAAGACTGTCTTCTGGTCCCTCCCTGTCAGGGGGGGGGGGGGTCTGTGTATGTGAACAGTGGCTGATAAGACCTGTCTGCCTGTTTTACCTCTAGCTGTTTGTGTAAGCGGGCCGGTGGACTCTGCACCTTCCAGGGGAATCGTGGGATTGCTTAACCTTGCCATAAAAAGTCACCTCCGCGTAGCCATGGAGCCCCGGACCTCAGACGACGTTTCGGCACAGGGACACAAGCCCGGGGACAATGCAGATGACGTCAGCATGCCCGACCCCATAAGATCGCGTCCCCTCCCACACAGGATCGCGTCCCCTCCCTCGTAGGATCGCGTCTCCTCCTAAAGAGCTGCACATGGCAGGCTTGGTCGCACGGTAAACCTGATGAATGGGGGTCAGCTGTCCTACAAGGCAAAACTGGGCCGGCAGAGGCTGTTTAACCTTGGATCTGTCTATCCGCGGCGCGCTCTAATGTCCTGCTGCTCGTTAAGCGCCGAGGGAGGATTTTCTCACGTCAGGTGCCTCCTGCACTTGGGCTTGGGTGATTCTGGGGTGGCTGAGCAGGCAGGTTCCCGGCGATAAGTTGACTGTCCCTGAGTGAGCCGTGTGCCTCGCAGCCAGACTCGATCCCGGCCGCCTCTCACTTATTTCCTTCGCTCTGTCCCAGCTGCCGCCGTGGGCTTGGAGCAGATTCGCTACTGGCTCTTGTGAACAGCAACATCTCCATGGAACTTAAAGAACGGGAGCAGTGTGATCTTAACGCTAGGCTTCCAAGGGTTCTAATGAACGCCTTAAAAAAACAAACACCGTTCCGGTGACAATGACAGTGATCGTGTTTACATGTTAAGTGATATGGGTGATGGTTCTGACCTGAGCTTGAACTGCTCCCTGACATTGACTGCGTCAGTGAGGATTTACATCATTTTAAGTGGCGACCCTCTTGTCTGAGAGCTTAAATGTTCACAGTCGGCATGTAGCTGCATCTGAGAGCCACATTAGCAGGACTGGCGTCCCATGCAGCCATGTCCCCTGCCTTCTCGAACTGTCAGTGTGACCCTGAGGGGATTCCCAGGCAGATCTCGGTTTCCTCTCCTGTCGAGGGCGTCAGATTTAACAGGTAAAAGGTGGCATCGGGTTTCAGGTCTTCTGACAGTCACTGTCAGAAGGTTGAAGATCTGGCCCAGAATGAAAGTTAGTGGTAATTATTTGTATGTGTTTGAACACGGGGCCTGGCAGGGGAGTGTCAGGGTGTCGTTATGGGAGGGGGTGGGGGGGGGTTCCGAATTTTGGGCTGCACCTGTTCACCCTGACATCACGCACTGGCTCCCGCGCTGACAGGAACCTCTCCTGCTCTCCATCTTGGAAATTTACGGTTGTTTCACTCCTGAGTCATTTTCACTGTGGCTGGTTTTCCATGTATCTTAATGCTAATTGTGTGCCTCTGTGGGCTAAGCCACTGCGTCTCTGATCAGATGGTTGCCGGTTCGAGCGCAGCTCCGGCGCGTCCGTGGCTCCTTGAGCAAGGCCCTTCACCCCCCAGCTCTTCGGGGGCCGCTCCAGGTGGCTTCCCTTCACTGCCAAGGCTGGGGGGCAAAAGCAGAGGGATCGATGATGTATGATCATTTCATTGTGTGCGACAGTACAGCATACCACGGTATTTTTGTGTATACCATATAAGAAAAAGCAAAATATGTCATGGGCTTACCCCTCTCCCATTTTATTGACAAGATTTCAAAATGCTGCAATAGTATTATCATCACGGTATAATGCTTGGACTGTATGATGATATGAAAAAATTAGACACAGGGCTGGGTGGAATCTAAGTTAAGAATTTAGATATAGATAAAATATTCTGACACATAGAGACACTTCCTGTTAGATGCAGCTCGTATGGTGCTGGATCCCTGTGGCTGGTAGCTGATTGTCACGGCACCCGCTGAATCTGTGCATGGGCCAGCTGTGAGGAGACACAGTTTTAAACGAGCACAAGCTGGTTTTTAAATATTTAATTAGCTGCTGGGCCCACTTAAGGTTGTCACGGAGACTGCTGTGCCGGGAGTCGGCTGTTGTGTTGGTTGGTGGGACGAGGGATGCCCTGCAAACCAGTAGCCCGCAACCTAACCCTCAACCTAACCCTCACCCGTCAGAAACAAAACACATGAAGGATCTGAGTGCCCTTTGAAAATTTTAGCAGCACAGCCTGATCTATGATTCCCTCTGTCTGTCCTTTTGCTGGCAGAAAAATCTAGATGCACCAACAGACCCTCTGTACAGCATCCACAGCATCGCACATTGACTCTCTGTGCCGACAGACCCTCCATACAGCCCCCACAGTGACTCTCTGTGCCGACAGACCCTCCATACAGCCCCCACAGTGACTCTCTGTGCCGACAGACCCTCCATACAGCGTCCACAGTGACTCTCTGTGCCGACAGACCCTCCATACAGGTCCACAGTGACTCTCTGAAGCGACAGACCCTCCATACAGCATCCACATTGACTCTCTGAAGCGACAGACCCTCCATACAGTGTCCACTGTGACTCTCTGTGCAGACAGACCCTCCATACAGCATCCACAGTGACTCTCTGAAGCGACAGACCCTCCATACAGCCCCCACTGTGACACTCTGTGCAGACAGACCCTCCATACAGCATCCACAGTGACTCTCTGAAGCGACAGACCCTCCATACAGTGTCCACTGTGACTCTCTGTGCAGACAGACCCTCCATAAAGTGCCCATAGTGACTCTCTGTACCGCAAGGATATGGCATCCACAGGGTCACTGGTAACACTCGGTACTGACAGGCCCTCCTTGCGGGGTGGTGCTCTGGCTGTCACGCCGGTGACAGATCGCAGAGTGCCCCCTCCTCCCTGATCACCGGGGCACTTTGCCCTACATACAGCATAGCAGCGGTTTCTCTCATGCTGGTTATTTTTATTTCAGCCTATATCTTTGGGTGGAGAGCCGTGAGTTTAATCCCGGGGGGGGGGGGACATCCGACCTTGCCGTTCTACATTCTTATCAGCAGCCTGCTGATTAAGAGGTGAGCCGCGTGGCCCTTGCAGGTCGGTCCCCTGCCAGCAGATTGTGTGTTGCCCTGTAGGAGGCGCTGGAGGACGAGAGATTTCTGTTTACAGATGCTCTGTTTGCTCCTTCCTCTTCTTCCTCCTGCTAACCAGGTAGGACTTGTCCTGTTTATCTGTTCAGGCAAACTTCAGAGAGACTCTTCCCATCTAAGACACTTTGGTCCAGCCATTAGCCCAGATATGATTTATTCATGTAATCAGTTGAATTTCTTGATTATGGTTGCACTGGTGCGAAAGGCAAACGTGATCAATACCAGAGAAAACAAATGACCTTCTGTAAGTGATGCTGTACAGTTTCTGTCCCTTGACACACGCTGTATGGTTTTATTATCATTGTGTTTTATTCGTCTGTCTTTATGTGGCTAGTGGGAACCCGAAACAGCTTTTAAATCCATGCTGAAACGGTGTGGTACTCCGGGGACCTGCGCAGCGGTGTCTGTGCCCGGGGGGGGGTGTGAATAAATGCCCAGCTGTGCGAGTGGAGATGCCTGTGATCTCTAAGGCTCTGACTGAGGGAACCTGAAATCTGCCATATTGGGGGAGACGTGAGGCGTACCTTGCTCCCGCTGAGTTTGCTCTGTGGTCTCCTCGCCGGGCTTTGGTGACACCCGTCTGTGTCGTGCCTGTAGCTGCTTGGCTGGCGTCCCGCGGCGTGTCGCCCGTCTCTATGCCCCCGAAGGCTTTGCAATGCGTTCTGACTCTGCAGCTTTCCTGTTCCTGATATTAATCATTTCTTCTCTTCACTCTCCACTGGTTGGCTGCTCCTGGGATCAGTAACATTTTTTCACCACTAGAGGCCGATATATCAGCAACTATGGATGCACATAATTCATTGCTGTACCTGTAGTTGTTCTTGAGTTTGTTTTATGGGCAGGAAAGACCTACTTTCTTTTCAAAAATTACCTGTGAATTAAATTCTTCTGCTATCCTTAAATATTTTTAGATAATCAGTTCAGTTATGGATATTTTACATTACATTATCATTTTTAAAAACTTGATCCTAATTTGTATGTTTCCTGTGATAACCTGTACAATGCTTTCTGGGTACTTGTTTATAAGAAAGATTCCACTAAAGATTTAGGGTTTAATACTGCCTGTGTTTCTCTTCCAGAAAAAAGCGAAAGGCCAGGACCTCTTTGACCAGATCATGTATCACTTGGACCTTGTGGAAGCTGATTATTTTGGTCTGCAGTTCATGGACTCGGAACAGATTTCGGTAAGTGCAGTGTTTCTCAGACGTGTGACATGGCAGCTCTTGGTCTGAGACAAAACCGGTATGCAAAACCAAGAGGAGGGGATTCTGGGTGATTTCCGAAGCAACGGCAGTCTTAATGGTCTTTCAGATACATGGAAAGAAATAAACACCGTTGAGTGTTGGGGAGTTGAAAAGGCAAGTTCAGCGTATCTTGTGCAGAAGGATCTTACATTTTGACAGTTAATCAGCCCCCGGGACAGATGCATTTCTGCCTCGCAGTACCTGATAGCCACTGTTTACACCTGAGTTTTTACTGACCTTGTATGACGCATCAGAGGAGCTGGTATGCAGTAATGAACGCCTAGGCAAAGCCATGGCGATGGCGGTGGCCGTGCGACGTGGCAGCTAAATGGGAACTTGGGCTTAATCTCACCGTTAAACAGAACAAATCCTCACCACTCTGATAGTGCTTTCAGGCAAGATGCTAGCATGTAAACTAAAGGTTGGGTTGAGTGTCTTTAATCTCATTTCGGAGACTGTCCAGGTTGCTATGGAGGATGTGAAATGCATTTTAAATCTGATTCCGGAGCGGCGGTTGTCATGGCAACGCAGTGCCCATACTGTGTGGTACATCTGTGATCGAGTATCTCAGACTTTATGAAATTCTCTCATAGGGCTGAGCTCTGCAAACTAATGAAACTCATGAATCTGACAGCGAGCCGTGGTCCATAAACAAAATCCACGTTTGAATGTGGAATAAGACGATAGGAAACATGTTATTAATTTTTGTAGTTGCACTCGGCAGTTTACTTGAATCTTTCTGACTGTCTTTGTTTCTCTCTCTCTTTCAGCACTGGCTTGACACAACCAAATCCATCAGGAAGCAAATTAGAAGTAAGTATCTGGGATGGCGGGGGCTTTATATGCATTTTGGTGGAGGGGTGGGGGTGGTATTTTTAGCGCAGTTTCACAAAAAGGCCCCCTTTTTATTGTTCTGTTATTTTACGAATAAACACCAAAGACCGGTAGTCTGGTTGCTCATCAGATCAAGGTGAAGGGACCGCTGAGTCTGGCATGTCGCCTGAGGTTAAAATGCAGCCCACGTGTCATTAAAAAGGGACGCAACCCCGCTGGAACTTAAAATTCAATCCCAGAGCTACACAAGAGCTTCTTCGTCTGATGGGGGAGTGAGAGGAGCCTCACGTGTTTGGAAGATAAATCAGACACGCAGGGAGGAGCAGGAACCACAGGGGCCCTGATTACACTCCAGCTGCAGGCTGAGATTTAGTATGCGATAGCAGGTAACGCCTCCTGTGAGGACGCCGCCGTATTGTCAGGGTGAAAGGGGGAATCCCCGAAGATGACCGGACGATCGGCTGGCAGCCAGAGGAGTCACACCGCGGAGGATGCCGCTCAGTGGGTTAGGACGCCGTGCCTGTGATCAGAAGGTCGCTTGTTCAAATCCCAGAGTCAGAAGAGTGATTTTACCATTTGACCCTTGAATGAGAACCTTAACCCCTAATGGCTTCAGTAATCATCTGACCTGCTTTTTGCATAAAAGCGTCTGCTGAATAAATAAAACGTAAATAGTGCCAGCCCCTTCTGCGGACAGGGGCTCGCTCGCCTGCTGCTGTCATGTACGCTGTGTCCCCAGGAGGGGGCTGCTGAGTCATGGTCATGTGATCATTCCATGTGACAACCGGGTCTCATTCCTTCTCGTTTCATAGATGTTATGAGTAGGTCCGGTACGGTTCCGTTTCACGATTCATGCTAATTTCTTGGCATTGGACATACAATGTAAGGACACAGTGCAACAATCACAGGGATTTACTTTGTCCTATAAACTGTCTGAATGGGAGACAGCAGGTCTTAGATTGTTTTCTAGCACTTTCTTAGCAGGTGGTAATAGACTGTTAACTTTGACAAAGTTAATGACAGAGAGTGGGTGTTCAGGTCACGTGGGCCCCGCCCTCCCTGGCGCCTTATGGAGGTTTATGTGTCAGGATGTCCTGACAGAAAAGGTTCATCTATAAGGAGCCGTGCTGGATGGCACAGGGTGTTTCACAGACACAAGCTTCCCAGGCGAGCCAGTGAATGTGACTTTTCCGGAGAAGCCACCCCCCCCCTTGTGAAATACGGACGCTCCCTGGTCTCAGTGGGAAGCTCTTGGGAATTAGGAGTGGAGGCCAAGCAGGTCGCACCGCGCCTCTCTCTGAAATTCTGATGTGCCGACGTCGTCACGTCCCTCTCACGCACCACATTCCGACGTTCTGACGGCCCCCGGTTCCTCTGATGCGGCGCGGTCCTCGTGGGGGTGGAGCGGACCTTTCTCGTGGATCTTCCGGATCCTTGGATCAGTTTTGCCCACCTCTTATTACTGTATGTGGAAGCCCCCTCCCAGATGACCATCAGACGTGGGTCAGCCCCCCAGTGCTGGGTGCCACTCGTTTGCCTCCCCCTGAAGTGGGTCAGACGTCCCTCTGAAGCACGGCATCACGCTCCGGCTTGGGGAGGCACCTTCCTCTCCTGCAGACCGGACTCTGCTGCAGTGTCCTTCACGTGTCTGGGAGTACACCAGTCTCATCACGTTTCAGCAGCTGAACCGGCAGGAAGGGGGCTGGCTGTAAGAGGGGCGTGCGTGCGTGTGTGGAGGGGGGGCTGCAAGAGGGGCGTGCGTGCGTGTGTGGAGGGGGGTGAGCAGGGATTCTCCACCCACATGCGCTTTTAAGAAGATTGTCAAACTTTTCAGCCCATATATGAGTTTTTCTGAACTGTAACTGATCGTCATTAATTTTATTGAGATGAGAGTCGTGCGTCAAAAGTATGAGAGACTCGCGGACCAGCGGAAAACCCCAACCAGGATCCTCTTCGTGATTCAGACTCTCAAAATATCTCGGGTTTGCATGCCGGCTGGACCGGTCGGGCGACTTCTTAGAAAACCATCATTTGCATTGCTAGTTAGTTCTGCTCTAGTTACATGTTTGTTGCCCTGACTACCGTCTGTTTGGAGTGTCTTTGCTAATTAACCGCTCCCTGCCTTTGTTTCCTCTGTTTCTACGCCTTCCTTGTTCACGGTTACACTGCTTCTCCTCAAGGACAAGCGATGCCATCCCAGCATGATTTACCCCAAGGCCACACAATGCCACGCTTCCCAGAATGCTTTGTCCCAAGGCCACACAATGTCAGTCTTCCCAGCATGCTTTATCCCAAGGCTTTAAAAACACATGATTTTGTGAAGAATATATAAATGCTACCCCACAGCATTGTGGAAGCCCATTTGAAAAAGAAGACCAGTGATTTGGTAAATGTATTTCAGAGAACAGAATAAACGGCACTGGGTCAACTGACGTTAACATTTTAAAGGCAAATGGTGGACACATGATGGGTGTGTTTTTCAAGTTGAATTCAGTGGCATTTGAGATATGATGTCCCTTTACTCCAAGCAGGCCCCCCATTCACACTCTACTTCCGGGTGAAGTTTTACTCATCGGAGCCCAATAACCTTCGAGAGGAGTTTACCAGGTGAGGGAACCTTCCAGGGAGGACAAATTTAAAAAAACATGGTGCATTGTGGGTAAAAAAAGATTTTTTTTTTCTAATGGCTTCTTCCCATTGGCTTGCAGGTACCTGTTTGTGCTGCAGCTCAGGCAGGACATCCTGTCGGGGAAGTGAGTCACATGCCCATTGCACCTTACTCTCCTTCCTTAAATCAGTGTCAATCAAGCCAGTCCTTTTTGTGCACCGTCTGGCAGGGAGCTGGGTGGGAGCAAAAACGTGGACCGTCTGGAGCGTCCCCGAGGAGCCGGTTGAAGAACGCTGCCTTAAATTATCACCTCTTTTGTTTAAAGCTGATCTTTCACCTTGGGTTTAGCTTCTATAAAGACAGAAACAATCTGAACCTTTTTTTTTCAGAAGATTAAGATTTCGGGGAGTTTTTAGGCCATCAGCTCCCCGGTGGTACGATCTGTTTGACGAGAGATTAAGACTACACAAATGCATTTTCTAATTTTAGGGTTTAGGAGTGACTGACACAGTTTGTTACACTGGCAGCATGGTCTGTTTTAGGACTGCTGTGCTTCAAACAGGCCATGTTGTGCTTTTTTATAATGGTTCCCCGTTTCCATTTTGGAAAAGTCATTTTGTGTGCGTGAAAGGTAATGGTGTGTTTATGTTGGGGTCCTGCTGTGTGTTTTTAGGTTGAAATGCCCATATGACATCGCCGTGGAGCTCGCTGCCCTCTGTCTGCAGAGTAAGTACCTCGTCACTGCCAGCAGGTGGCCCCGTGCCCTCGAACCAGCAACCAGTCACGTGATCCCATGCACAAGACAAGACATTAGTTATCCACTCACATTCTGCGACGGAGGGTGCATGTTCCTGCTGTCAATCATGGGCTATGGAATTGGGGGGGGGGGGTTGTCTTTTGGAGCGTCAATACGAACGTGGTGCTGACCAATCACAACAAAAATTACCTTCAGGCAACTTAATGCAAACCGAAAAAATGGTATTGAAAAAGCCCCAATTATAGAATTGTGTTTTTTTTCTTTTTTTTTTTTTTTTACACAAAAAGTTTCAAATTTTCAAAATGTAAACAAGTAGACAAGAATGGGTGTTACATTTATATAGCTCTTTTCAGGACACCCCATGTGCTTTACAGAAACAATGGAGAGCCACTTCAACCCCCACCACTGTGTGGCCCCCACCTGGATGATGCAGCGACAGCCATTCTGCACCAGGATGCTCACCACACAGTAGCTAAGGTGGTGAAGGGGCAGGAGAGAATTCACCAGTTAGATACAGGGGATGATGAGGAGGCCAGATTTGATAGGGTCACAGGGGGCAGTTTTAACCAGGACTCTTTTTAAAGAGGCTCATGGATAATTTAAGACCTCAGAGAGTCAGGACCTGTTTTATGTTTCACCTGAAGGACGACATCAATTTTATAGCCCAGTGTCCCAATCACTGCAGATGTGTTCAGATGCGTACCACAGTCCATGTTGACAGCGCCCTTTAATTAATGGAGGTTGAATCCTAATAATAATATAACTAACATGTAAATAAGGTTAAGGTGGCACTGCCGAAATAACAGAATGAATCAGGCACCAGACTGTGTCATATAACACAAGACGAGGTTCGAGGGGCCGTCGCACTCCCATGCCATGTCAGGCCAGCTGCGTTCAGCTTCTCGGCTGTGCTGCCCCCGCAGGCGAGCTGGGAGACTGCGACCCCATGGAGCACTCCCCGGAACTGGTGTCCGAGTTCCGCTTCATCCCCAAGCAGACCGAAGCAATGGAGGCCGCCATTTTTCAGAAGTGGGTTGAATTCAGGTGAGCTGGCCAGAGGGGGGGGCGCTGCTGTCTTTTGGCTTCATGCCAGCTGGTTTATGAGTGAGTCAGTGAGGCTCCCTGTTCATTGTTAAACTGGGAATGTGGCCACTGGTATTTGTGCCGACGTGGCGTTTCCTGATCCTGCCCCTTTAAAAGGGTCATGTGACCTCATTTCCATGGCTGCTGTGGAGGCAGCCTCATGAATATCACTAGTTAGATTAGGAGCGTGGTTGGTGTGTGAGGAATCCAGTGTAGGGTTAGGGTTTTCTTTGACAATTTGAGGGCACTACGTGACCATTCACACCCCACACCCCAGTGTGACATTTACCATTAAGATTTGGTGACTGGTGATGCCCCTTCCCTGTGGATTTAAGGGAACTGATGCTTTATTTGCCAATAGTATATTGGAATGCTTCTTTTCACATATCCCATCTTGTTCTCCTTTGAGTCACACATGCAGTTTAGAGCACGGGGTCAGGTCATTTATCCGGCACCCCTAGTGCATTTTGAAGGGGGTTAAAGGGCTTTGCTCAAGGGCACACAGTGATGAGACTATTCTGCCACAGATGGGACCCGAACCAGCACCTTTCCGATCACAGTCACAGAGGCTTAGCCAGCCGAGCCGCGTGCCACAGTTCTGAAATCCAGGCTGGCCCCGGTTCTGCATTATCCGTGTATAACAGCCATTCCGAGCAGCTGTGCCATGTTAGTACTGGAGCTGGTGCTTCGTAACAGGAATCTGCAGTTTAGCGTCTCATAAATACACTTGCAGACTGAATACAGACATTCAACAGGTGCAAAATTGAAATACAGACGCTCCTCTGTTTACGATCTTTCAACTTACATTTCATACATACGAACCAAGACGACTCGTAGCATCCTAGTTCTTTGTACTTGGGTTGTTGAAAAACGACTAGCGAACATTTCAAGTTACGAACGGCCGTTCGGAACGTAACTCGTTCGTAAGTAGAGGAGCGTCTGTACAGTATGTGTTTTTCTGTCTGAAAGTGGTTTAACTTTATGGCATTGGGTTTGTTATTTGTCAGTGTTGTCAATTACTGCTAAAAGAAGAGTGGATAATTAAAAATTCTTTTACCTTTTAAATGAGAGCAGGAAAACATAATAGTTTGAGTGTGTGAAAAGGAGGAGTGGTAAGGAATGGTGATTGTCTCTAACACTGTGGTTATCCTGAGTGGAGTTTTCTAGACAGACAGAGTTCAGAGTGGTGATTAGGGGGACAGGGTGCCGTGTGTCGCTGAGGGACCCCGAACCCCACAGATGGAGCAATAACAGCATTATGATCACAGTCTGTAGTAGTGATGCAGAAGTCTGCACCGCCATTCGTCAAAAGGGGCTCACCGCACATCACATGGTCTGTGAAATGGGAAATCGTGTTTGGGCTTATGATTAAGCGTCCTCCCATGAGCCCTCTATCAATGGCATGAGATGGTGGGCGGGGGGGCAGGGTGGGGGTCCTATCTCCCAGATAAAAAGGGGGGCCGGTTTATTCACACATCTGTCACGCCGGTGTTCCTGCTCGTCGGTGTGTTTTGGCGAGAGAGTGCCCTCCGCCTCACGGCCTGCAAACCTACATTTCGAGTCGAGTCACTATTGTCATTTCACATACGTGAAATGAAATTGTGATTCTTCATAATGTTAGACAGCTATAAATAAGAAATAAATAATTAAAAATAAAAAAGCTAAAATTGTACGCAATAATACACAACAGCATCAATGCAGATAGTACCTGTAAACAGTAGTGGAAGATGGTGCATATATCATTGACGAGACGTTATAGTGCAAATCACCAATATGCCGCGGTTTTAAAAACAACAATTTAATGATTGATGACAATCGTTAACTTTTGTGAATGATTAGACCAAGTGAGTTCCAGCAGAGTATGGTAACAGGCAGTTAGCAAACGCTAACGGGTATGGAGACCACAGCACACTGCTTCTATCTTTAGCTGCGGAGTGCAGGGTGATTAGCCTTCGCAGTGGGAAAGCCTTTTACAGCCCTTCATCACTAGGGAAAGGGCCATTATCCCACTGCTGTTACCGATATTTTATAACGACACATTTCAGCATTTTCTTCTCTAAATAACCATTTTAACTATTTCATATTCCGTCTTTAGCAGCCCTTGTCTGTTGAGTTTCCTGCTTCAACACGCATGTATCGTGTGATACAGGGGGAAGATTCCCTCCCAGGCGGAGATGTGCTTTCTGAACAAGTGCAAGTGGCTAGAGATGTATGGAGTGGACATGCATTTTGTGAAGGTTTGTGAAACGGATACAGCCGCGGTGCTGAATATTAAATTTTCTGCCTCTCTGTGTATGAGCCTCTCAGGAAGCGCGGCTTTGATCCTGCAGTGAGTTATAGTCAGTCAGGTGGGTGGCAGTCGAGGAGAAATCAGACCGAATCCTTACTGCCACACAGCCAAAGCCGGTGTTAATGTTGGCTGACTCTGCTTATTACTGCTCAAGACACCGTGACAATAGACAACTAATGATTAGGGCATAACGCAGACAGAGAATAAATACAAGACAAAGATACACGACGGAGAGGAGTAAACGCAAGGAATATGATGAATCTGTTGCAGTTAATATGCAAATATCAGTAGCGTAAATGCAGATGCCTGTCAGCGGCCATCTTGATTAGTTTGGCGAAGAGTTTAATTGGCTTGACATTCTGAGCTGAAGTCCATGAACAACTTGTAAAGCCTATTGCATCCTAGTCAGCACCTATACAGTAGTTCAGCGTTTCCCAACCCAGTCCTCGGGGAACTCCGGACAGTCCATCTTTTTGCTTCATCTCAGCTCCCAGCGCGCCTGTACCGGGTATTCTGTGTTCCTGATTGGCTGGGAGCTGAGAGGGAGCAAAAACGTGGACTGTCCAGGGTTCCCTGAGGACTGGGTTGGGAAACACTGCAGTAGGAGAGTTTCAGCAGGTTAACATTACCAGCTGTGGTTGGTCAGACAGGGTGGTGTGGGTGTGACCACATTTTAGGACCAGGGGCTCCATCTGTCCTATATAATACGGCACACAGCAGTTTATTTTCCAATGTGGGACAATCCCATATTATAAGGGACGGGTGGCAACCCTAGCTAGGACTAAACCTATCAACACTCTCTCTCTTTCTCTCTCTCTCTCTCCCTCTCTCTCCCTTTCTTGGATAGGGCAGGGACGGGTGTGACTATGCACTGGGCCTAACCCCAACCGGGATACTCGTCTTCGAAGGATCAGAAAAAATTGGCCTGTTTTTCTGGTAGGTGATGTTAATTACCAGCTTAATAAACATCGGCATGATCTTTGCGAACAACAGAGGTGGACATTTCAGGTCCAGAAAGTAAAAATCCAAACCAGGATTTTGTTTCAACCGACCAGTTCAGCATAAAG
>JAODKF010000147.1:13634280-13668262 GCA_026779585.1 Mormyrus proboscirostris | reverse complement strand
CAGAGTACTCAAGTAGTTGGTTGAAACAAAATCCTGGTTTGGATTTTTACTTTCTGGACCTGAAATGTCCACCTCTGGTGAACAACCTCTTTTTGTTTAAAAGCAGCATTTATGCCTGGCAGCAGAACAGTATTGAGCTGGGGCCATGAACACACATGAGCACGAACACTCATTTTTCTTGACACAGTTTATGTTTATTAAGTAGACAGGAGTGGGCAGAGTGATGACATCAGTGTGAGCATCGGCGTCCCCCGGCAGGGATACCCATAACGACGTTTTGTCTTTTGATGGGTTTCTCTAAAGGCCTAAAATCATCAGGCTGGACTTCAAGAAGAACAGGCTGACACTGGTGGTGGTGGAGGACGACGACGAGGTAAACCGAAGCGTTTCACCTTACTGATGTACATTCAGCGTGTGGGTGAACCTCACAGATCTCAGCCTCCCTCCATCTGGAGGAAGCGGTTCCCTGTTCGCGGTTGGGTTGTGTGTACTGGTGTTTGCGCACAGGAATGACCCATCGGCACAGCGTCGGGTAAAAAGCCCAGTTTGATTCTTCTCATGGATGTAGTTGTGTTGCCAGGATTTTTATCACTGGATTGAGTGGGACCACATCTGAAGTATAGTGCTGAATGTTAATGTCTGTTGGGTTCTCAGGTGGGGGGGGGGGGGGGACTTCGGCTGCCTCCAGTCGATTCGGTTCAGCCTGGGCTTCCCAGTTCTGCTCATGGAAGATCAGTCTCTGGAGTTTCTTCGCACAACTCAATTAATCAAGCTAATCAAATAAGCGGGAATCTAATCTGCATGTTCCATAATTATTTATGAGATAAATGGGTAGAGTACAGTATGGCTTCTGGCAGTGAAATATATAACTGATTACAGAGGAGAGCGCTGGCACAGGGGCACGAGGGGGCTCCGCCAGGGTCTCAATTTAGGTTTCTCTCTGGGGGGGCTTCCACACATAGAGGATGTTTGTGAACTTTTACCCATTTATACAGTGGAAGGTGTCCTGAGGCAGGTCAGACTGAGGACCTCCTCAAGATACCGTCCTTGCCTGTGAACTCGGGCGCTATGGTCATGTGTACATACCCTCTGGACCGGCTATGTGGTACGCTGGTACGTCCTGATGGGAGCCCCTGCTTTTTTCATAGACATTTGGACTCAACTGATTTCACACGTCTAACGGCCTTTTCGCTTATAAATAGTGAAGTCGGATACCGGGGACTCGCCGTTAAACTGTGATTGGTTCATTCCCAGTGGCAGTCAGTCCCGCCCCCCCGCCTTGCCAAGCAGGGGGCCACCAAGCTGGGCTTCTTATGCCCCCCCCTTAAACGGACGTGGCGATCTTGGGTCCTTTGAGGTGGGCTGGAGCTTTGCTGGGCGTTCGTCCCCCTAAAATGTTCTTTAGCCCCCCCCCACCCCAAAATGTGTACTAATTTGTTGAAGTCATGTGTTCTTATTCATTTTAATTCGTCCATCAAGACGTGACATCACTACCGATATGAGGTGGGACACTAGGACCCAGGGGGAATTCATACGGCTCACTGGGGTCCGGAAACACCCCCGCGCCTGTGTCTGACCGCTCCCTCTCTCTGTGCCAGGGCCGGGAGCAGGAGCACACCTTTGTGTTCCGGCTGGAGAACGCCCGCACCTGCAAGCACATGTGGAAGTGCGCCGTGGAAAGCCACGCCTTCTTCCGTCTGCGGCAGCCGGCACACAGCAAGCCGAGCCGCAGCGACTTTGTGCGCCTGGGCTCCCGCTTCCGCTTTAGGTAAGGCTTGCCGCCATCTGATTGGCTGACACCGCTGCTTCGGCCCTGACTGCTCCAATCATAGGGCAGGACCCCGGCTGGGCTAATTATCCACACTGAGATTGTTAGTTATTTAAAGAATGAGCTAAAAAGCCTCTACCTCACCCCCCCCCCCCCCACACACACACAAGGAAAACGTTCAGAGCCACTGGAGTACAAGGAATTTCATTTAATTAGCTTTTAGCCATTAATTCCGCGGGCATCTGGGTGTTTTCCCGGAGTGATTCAGGTTAAATTCTACAGTGGCGCCCCTGCTGGTTAAACTCTAAATGACAGCATCTGTGCCCTTATCAGTGAGCTAACAGCCCAGCTCTGCATGTGCACCATCACAGTGTGTCCCCACGAGTTGTGCAGCAAATGGCTACATCTGTACACTGTTTACAACTGTACAGTATGCATCTGCGCTGTAGTTCTCTCTGGGGGGGCTCTGGGTATACACTGCCACTTTACGCATTGATAGCACTCATTTCCCAGTATTATGCAGTGTGCCTGTTCATTGTTTGTTTAATGTGGAATGTTTATGTCATGTCATGTATGTTGTGTGTTGTGTTCTGTTCTGTAGGTTGATAGTAGTCTTCCCTCTGTCTTCATTCCTGTTAAATAATTGATAATTGTTTACACTGCGTAAATGATTCTTTCGCACTGTAATGTCTGTCCCGTCATAAATGTTGCACCGTGGGTCCAGGAAGATCGTCATTCTGTTTTACTGTGTACTGCACACGCCTGCGATGACGATGAAGCATCACTTAACTTGGATCACCTGTGTTTTCCTTGCAGTGGGAGGACAGAGTACCAGGCGACCCACATTAGCCGGGGGAGGAGAGCCAGCACCTTCGAGAGGCGGCCCAGCAAGCGGTACCCGTCTCGAAGGCAGTCCATGGTGAAAGGTGAGCCCCCCCCCACCCCACACAGGCTGCTCATGTCAAGAATGTTCGGCAGGCTGTGTCAAGTGGCTTTGCCTGTGCTTTTCGCACAGGGGATGTTTACAGGGGTGGTAACACAAGGGCAATAGCCCCAGCTGAAAGCTGATTGGCCCCCTCTCCCGTCATTCAACAATTCAAAATACATCATTGGCTATGAATGAAATATGGCCCTTCTTATGCCGCCCACCTTCCACATGCTATACATGTTTAATATAGGATTCTCATAGCGGGGGGCTGGGGATCAGGAACTATAGCATCATAAGTGAAAATATTCTGTATACATGAAGCAGATACTACATACTGTGTGTAATTTGGTCGGATTCGCGGTTTGCATTTACTAGCGCTGTTCACATTTAACCCCCCTATTTAAGGGTACCGCCTATCTGCACTCTGTCCCCCCCGTCGCGCCTGCAGTGAGCTCACGTCATGTGTCCTGGATTCTGCTCATTGGTTCACTTTGTCGCACATTCACTGCTGTCTCCTCTGCCCACAGCCTTGAATCCAGCCAAAGCAGCTCACCTAAGGTAAAGGCTGAGGTTCACAGCGGCCGTACCCTGAGTCGTGGGGGGAGTGTGTTTATTTACTGTAACCATTGTCTCACAGCTACAGCTTACACTGACCCATGTAGATTAACCACAATTCTACACCACAGTACTAACAACATTTGTGGTTGTAACGGAGGACACAGAGCTAGAGTGTTAATAACAATATCTGAATTGTGGCTGTAGTATTTATATCTTGATAAACAAAGCTTAATGCAGTGTAAAATATTCATAATGTTTTGTGTGTGGGGTATAACTTAATAGGTAATAGCCTAATCTTATCTGTTACCCACAATGCACTGTGTCTTATGTTGCCCTGAGTCTGACTGTGTTCTCCCCGTGTCCAATAGCTCCCAGACGAGTCCTGACCCCACGCTCTACCAGGTAAACACCTAGTCTTTGTGGCCTGGGAATGGCGTGTGAAGAATAAGCATATTTAAGCCAAAGTCAATATTTATTTATTTGATTCCTCAGCTTGTCTTAAGGGCATTCAGTTTGGCCAATGTGTCCTTCCTGTAAAATCCCCAGTGCGACTGTGGAGCTTATTTTCAGTCAGTAGTTAATTGGAAATGTCAGCCAGGTGGGCCGTGTGCCGCACAGCACTGCCCCCTGGAGGCTGTTCCGTCACCTTCCCACAATGCCCTTGTTCTGCTTTGTACCCCGCAGTACCAGCACAACATCCCGGTGGCTCAGGAGCCCTGGCACCTGACGCATGCCAAATACGCCCAGCACCCTGCCCACACGCCCCCGCCCAGGTAAGGCACCCCTTAGGTCATGTGATCATGATCAAAGGTGGGAGCTCCTTGGCTTAGCTCTCATTCTCCGTCCATAGCTGCTCCTCCTTTGGGCTTCTTGGGAGTCTCTTACTGCGTTTCTTCGCTTTGCTGGTCCACACCCAGCTTTGCCTCTGTAAGGGTCGGGGTCCCTCTGCCACACTCACGACGCATCTCTGCTCCGTGTTTCCACGGTGACCCGGAATCCGAGCTTGCGGGTTGTAAATGCAGAGAGCCGCCTGGCGTGTGTTGGGGGCGCTGTGGAGCGCTGGGTCCAGAGAGCGCTGGAGAGGGCAGTATTAACTTCAGGGATGGTGGTTTGTGAGGAGAAACAGTACGTGAGCAGATTTTTGTCCCAAATGCAGCTTTAGTAACACTTGGGGGGTGTTGTATACTTTGCAGCCAAGGCTGTAAGTACACACTGCAGTCTAAGTGTGTGTATGTGTGTGTGTCTGTCTGTCTGTCTGTCTGTGTGTCCCCAAAGTATGGTAAAACCTGATTCTTCCTTATTTTTGAGGACATTTTTCAGGTCCCCATTTGGATAACCTCAATTTTATTAAAAAAATTTTGAATCCAATCAAAAAAGTACAAGTGCCAAAAGACACTTCCTTATGATTAAGGTTAGGGTAGGGTTAGGGTTAGGGGTTAAGGGTTAGGGTTAGGGGTTAAGAGTCTCATGATTGGTATTAGGGTATTAGGGTATTGGGATTTTCCCATAGAAATGAATGGAAGGTCCCCATTTAGATAGGTACTCCAACATGTGTTTCTGTACATGTGTGTGTATGTCTGTGTACGTGTGTGCGTGTGCTTGAGTGTGTGCGTACACGTGTGTGCGTGCGTGTATGTGTGTGCGCAATATGACAACATATTCAATTACAGAACATCGATCACTTCACATTTCACCCGAGCTGCTTATTTGCTGAAGAGCACACCCTTCTGTGCATTAATCCCCTGTGGGATTGTGCTTTTAGTTCTTTAATAATTCCAGTTTTTTCTAGGACACTTTCGCTTTGAATCAAACAATTTGGTTTTCATACAGACTTAAGGAGGGCATGAAACCACAGACCCGCGTCTTTCTTCAGCATTATTCACCTGCGGCTGTTGGGACGCTTGTTTCCTGAAGTCGGTTTGTGGTGCGACTGCGGCTCCGTCGTGCTGCATTGCTGAAATCTATGAGCAGCGTGTTTTCCGGAGGGCAGCTCTGACGATTGGCACCCCGTGGGACGCCCCTTGGGTGTGTCTGTGTCAGCCTCACCGAGCCGAGATCGTCCGGCACCTACTAGGATAGAGAGTGCCGCCCTGTACCGCTTCACCTACCAGCAGGGGTGATTCTGTGATTCCTTACGGTGGGGGGCATAAGAGGGGCCATAACTGATATGGAAGGCCCAATCATTAACCAATGATATGTTTTTGAACTGGAGAGTGACTGGAGATGGGGCACTCTGAGGGCCAATCAGCTTTCAACTCATTGCAGTGTCCCTGTGGCCCCACCCCTTTATAGTCCTCTACCTATCCAGATATGAGCCCTTATTCGCCTGACATTAAGCAAGCGACATCCTGTTCAAATAGGTGTACGTTTTGTAAAGCATTTAACCCGTTAATAATAACATCACGTATCCTTCAGAACTGATAGCTCATTAATGAGGATTTCCATCCAGGTTACCTGTCCTCCATTAGTGTGGTGGTTACAGGGATATCAGCCTGTACTGCCCTCATCAGGCCAAGGTGAGCAGACCGTCATTATGCTTTGATGTTGGACCTAAAGTGACAAGTGTGTCCCCATGCCACACTCACACGCCACGCCAGTGTCACGCAGGAATCCGGGCCTCCTTATCTTCCTCCTCCTCCTTCTCCTCCTCCTCCTCCTCTCGCATGGCTCCATGATCAGTTCTCCTGGGTAGACTTTCCTTTGCACAACTTTCCCTTACTCTACTGTCTTTTCCACTCTTGATGCAAACCCAACTCCTCCCTCCCCCCGGAGCTTTCTGGGGCTCTTAGTTAAACGCCGGACTCTCTGGAGACCCACTGTGACTAATCCGTTCCTATGGTCCAGGCCGCCTCGTACCACGGACCCAGTCAGCAAACCGCCCCGCGTCTTCAGCAGGGACTCCAACAGCCGCCCCGTCCCCGAACGCAGCACCGAGAAAGAGGAGGGAGTGGTCAGCATTGTTTACGATGACAAGGTCATGACGGCGCTGTGAGCGCTCCGAGAGCCCCGCCCACTAGGCGCAGCACCTAGACCAGCAGGTCGAGACCCGGTTGAGAGCCAACTCGGTCACACCTCCGGACAGCCCAATAACAGTCTGTGTCTCTCTTCATACTGATCAGTATTTGTACTACAAACGTTGCGCCTTAATATTTGAATGTTTTACAGAGAACTTTTAAAGGAGTAATTACAATTTACACTCTGAACTGTAAAATTTTGTTTTTATAAAAGCAGAAAAACTTCATCCTCTGCTGTATTTTCGTTTTTACTCCATGGATCTGGTCTCACACGTTACGAACAGGGAGCCTTGTGTACTTGGAGCTGGAAATGAACATGTGGGGATGTGTATGACCAGTCAGTGTCTCACAGCCAAGATAAATGGACATTGTCGATAATGTTGGCCTGGCAGCCTGTGAGGTTATGGGGCTTGTCTGGCCCACGCTGTCACCATGTCACCGCTCACATGCATAATGAAAGTGTTAAAGCCATCTGCTGTGTTTACACCACTTGTTTTTGACATGACCCGCATGTGACACTGTCATTGTGCCTGTTGTCTGTACCTTCTGGTGTTTGTTGTTTTATTCTGTTTTCACATTGAAGTGCATCATATTATTGCATTCAAGGAACATTTGTACCGCCAAACTACCTTTCATGAGATTGTGATCAGCACTCACTATGGCTACTAGCGAGGTCCACATTACCAATTTTCTCAACATGTCAGCAGCCGAATCACCTGCTGTTCAGACTAGATAATCCATCTGAAGCTAAGCAGGCTTGGGCCTGGCCAGTACTGGGATGGGAGATCAACTTGGAAAGCTGGGCTCCTGCTGGGAGAGGTGGGGGTGTGGCTAACAGGTTAGCCCATCCTGTGGTCTGTGTGGATCCCGGTGCAGTGATGGGGACACTGTGCTGTACAAATGGCACTGTCCTTCAGGTGAGATGTAAAGCTGAGGCCCTGACTCTCTGAGGTTATAAAAGATCCCTGATCCTCTTTCAAAAGAGTCCTGGTTAAAGTTGCCCACTGTGGCCCTATCAAATCTGGCCTCCGAATCATCCCCTGTATCTAACTGGTAAATTTTCTCCTGCTTCCTCACCACATTAGCTACTGTGTAGTGAGCGTACTGGTGTAGAATGCCTTCACATCATCCAGGTGGGTGTTACACAGTGGTGGTGATTGAAGTGGCTCCCCCGTTGCTTCTGTAAAGCACTTTGGGTGTCTTGAAAAGCGCGATATAAACATTCATTCAGTTACATCCCCCAAATCACATGACCCAGATCAGAGCTAAGTACGGCTACTGGCGAGGTCCATAATACCAGCCGCTTTCTCGTTATAGCACCAGGTCACATAGGCCATGGTGGGTGGATGAGTGAAATCAAAGGGGGGGGGGATGGGTGGACCACCACACTCCTCTGGTATTTCAGGACTGGCATGTCCCTCTGCCATGGGCACAGTATGAAGGGAAGACTAAGAATAATAAATCATTGTATGCCTGTATAATTGCCCTTTTATTTTAGATATACATGTATAAACGTGCAGAAATACAATAAGAAAGGTAGTGAGAAAATAATTAAGAGATTGCGGTTTCATCTCCTGCAGTGTTGAGTGATACAGTGCTGTTCTGAAAGACAGCCTTCTTAGCACAGAGATGGTGTATCAGGACATGCAGACAGTAATTCACTATGGCGCTATAAAATCCTGCAGCCCTTCAGGGCTGTACGGGGGCCGCCTCATCTGCTGGCCCCGGACCACATGGAGAATCTTCAGAAGTCCGCCGTCTCAGATCCTGCCAGGAGCTATACCAGCTTTTATTGTCTTGTGTCTGTGGGATCAGCTTGTGAAGTTCTCCACCGCCGACGGTGAAAGACGCGAAAGCCCTTGAGGTGTGGCAAATTCTGCCGACTGCGGCTCTCGGTGGCGCTAAGACGTCCTCGCTGTCCTCTCTGCCATCTTACCTGTCACCTGTTAGACAGTCAGTCAATCTCCAGCCATTTAGCCCTTTTCACAGCCCGTCAGTTGAGCACTAGGGGCAGGTTGGATTGTCCGACCATGCTGCTCAGCCGCGGCGTGTCTCAAGCTAACCACACAGTGCAGCGTCTCACTCCTTTCCATGCAAGTAAACACTGTGCAATAAAACAAGCTGCACAATGGCACCATAATTAAAAACAGTCCCAGTGGACTTCTTCCTGTTGAGATGTCATTGACTTAATTAAAGGAACGGGTGGGGTTAGCATGGAGCCGTTCTTGTGGAGCCATAGAAACAGGTCTGGACACGCTGGAGATACCCATCAGGAGAGGGGTGGCTATGGGCTGTCGCTTCCTGGAGACTGCTGGCATGGAGATGATCGGCCTTCATTACAGGAGACAAATGCTGCGAGGTTAATTTTCCATGGACGCCGTAATAATAATCTGTCACAGTCTGAGTAACACTGGCCCTATCTGAAAGCTGATTGGCCCCCAGACTGTCCCCTCCTCTGTCACCCATATCATTTGAAACATATTGGCTAACGATAATGGTGGCCCCTCTTATGCCCCTCACCTTACAAAATCTTAGAACTGATAGCTCTCTTGCTGATTAAAATTTTAAAGTAAAACCTTGTCAGAGGCTAATCTGACCGCAAAGAATCATGGGAATTCTACTTTTTACATACACCAAGCCAGCTTCATGACCCTCTCCCCCAAAGTAGCATCCCACTGGTCTATTGAGAATATGTGACGAGTTCTCCTCTTTTTGTGTGTCTTTCCTTCGTTTTATCCTGTTTTTTTTTTTCCTTCACCGTAGCTTGTCGTTACTGTGTGTTGGGAGTCCTCAACTCTGCGGCTGTCGTCTCCCATCCTGTCTTTCCTCAGTTACCCTGTGGTGGGAGTCTCGCCTAACAAACCAGAGCTACAGCAGTACAGCATGGAAGAGAATGAGGGCTCCCCGTACTCCTCCAAGGGCATCAGGCGCTGCCCCCACCACCAGCCCGGGTTCGACAGCGCCGAGAGCCTGTGCGGCATACCGAAATCGCACAGTGAGTCCATGGGAAGACGCTCTCCGAATCACAGCCTCAATCCAATTCCCATATCCGTATTTAGATCTTAAGTGTCCATTGATCTCCGCTCCACAGCCCTAATGAGCTCTAAAGCTTCATTACAGGAAGCTACAACAGTCACTGATCCAAGCGACTTCCTGTATTACTACTGAGGAAGCAACACACCACCAGCCTCAGGATTCATCTTCTGCTTTCGTAAAAGAGAATAGCAATTAAAAATTATGAGCCCCATATTTAAGTGATCTGCAGAAACATCCTGCAGCGCTGCCATGTACTTCCATAATTAGCTATGTTGTGATCTCGTTACGGCTCCCCATGCAGACATGAATACAGAAACTCAGCGTAGCTGTTCCTTTTACAAATGTTATCTCACAGCATTTTTTCAGATGACTGGTGCTAGGCATTGATATTAATATGCTTTGAAACCTGTGATTAAATTATGTACCATTTGAGTCTAAATGTAATAATGAATAAGACTTTTTGGTGATAATCCAGTTCTGTTTTTTGAAATATATTCAGGGCAAAAATGATTAGATGAATTACTGCAGGGAACCAGCCAAGATAAGCCAGTGCTATTAGGAACAGTGAACTGAGACTCCTTTTGTTACAATGTTAAGACTGATGACTCAGGAACTGTATTACAGTGTTCAGTCACATAACTCAATGATTCTGTATATTATTGTATTAAGACCTATGACTCAGGGACCCTGTAACTCCTGTGACTTAATGACCCTGTATACTATAATGTTAAATCCTGTGACTCAGTGATCCAGTAAATTATAGTGTTAAGACCAGTGACGCAGTGACTCTGCGTATTACAGTGTTAAGACCGGTAACAAGGTGACTCTGTGTATTACAGTGTTAAGACCGGTGACGCAGTGCAAGCCAGATGACCTGGATGATGAGCAGCTTAAGCAGACAGAGCTGGAGTCAGGCAGGTCGCCAGGCCCCTGGCCATCGCTGCACATCAACATAGACAGTAAGGTGAGAACATGCAGACCTTATCCACACAGAACGCATTCACACAGATCTCACCCACTCAGAATAAATCCACACACACCTCATCCATATAGAACGCATTCACGCAGACCTCATCCACACAGACCTCATCCACAGATACCACAGTTACACAGACCACATCCATGAAGACTTCATCCACGCAGACCACATACACACAGACCTCATCCACACAGAACGCATTGACACAGATCTCATCCACTCAGAATAAATCCATGCACACCTCATCCACGTAGAACGCATTCATGCAGACCTCATCCACATAGACCTCATCCACAGATACCAGTCACACAGACCACATCCATGAAGACTTCGTCCACGCAGACCACATACACACAGATTTCATCCACACAGAACGCATTCACACAGATCTCATCCACTCAGAATAAATCCACGCACACCTCATCCACGTAGAACGCATTCATGCAGACCTCATCCACACAGACCTGATCCACAAATACCACAGTCACACAGACCACATCCATGAAGACTTCATCCATGCAGACCACATACACACAGACCTCATCCACACAGACCACACCCACACAGATTCCATCCACACAAATCTCATCCATTCAAACCTCATCCTCATAGGCTTCATCCATGCGGACTTCATCCACCCAGACCACAGCCGCAGACCTCATCCACACAAACCTCATCCATGAAGACTTCATCCATGCAGACTCTTGAAAGTCTATCAGTATAATGCTGTACCAGCATCCTAACAACTTAGAAATGCAAACGTAAACTTGACAACAATACTGAGAGATATTTTAATGAGCCCAAAGATTACTATTGCCCAGGCAGAACCAGTCAAAGGCATAAGTGAACTAAGTAACTTCTTAGGGCCAAGTGGCCACCAGGGAGGGGTGGGGAGGTGAGTCATCTGATCAGCTAGTTAGAATGGGAAGTGAGATGACAAATGATCTCAATGTCAAGTTAATCAAATTTAGCTTAGGGCCCCGAAAAGGGTTGGGCTGACTCTGTGCCCAGGATTCAATCTGTGATACCAACTGCCCCCCATGTGAATCATTTAAACAGCGATGCTCCTGTATAAATCCATAAGGATTATAACGTCCTGAGGTGTCCTATCTGATTTTTAACTGCACAGTACATTCCATTGTCAGGTATGTCACTCCTTCTTTTGCTGGAGATAGTTCTGGCTTCGTGACTGTTTCAAACAAGTGAAGGAGAAGCTAAAGCAACAGGGACCAAAAACGAGAGTCAATTTATCATTAAACTTGAAGAGCGACATAATCCTTAGAATCGTATGAGAATTCAGCATCAAGGAAACTGAAAGGATTCAGAAGATCATTCATCTTGTTTATATGCTAAAAAAAAATTGCACACAAAAATCACACCATGTCCTGGACATCCTTCAAAACAACGAGTTCTCTGATTGGCTTGTCAGAACAACGAGTTATCTGGTTGGCTTGCCAGTCACTGAGTCCCGGCTGGGCCGAATTTCAGTTTGATTACTTGAGAAGACTCGGATCTAATGGGATTGCAGATGAGCTGAACTTGAGTTTATTCTGCGGTCAGAAGTAGGAGGTGATATGCAGACACTGCAGGCAACTTATTAACGTGAAACATAAAAATGATCAGTGCGAAACCATGAGGGTGTTCCTGTCTTCACACTGCTTTGCAAGCTCATGGACTGAGCCTTGTCATTTCATTATAGCTGGTTTTGCCCTGAGGCCACACAGCTGGGTGTTACTGTGGGGGGTAGAATAAGCACACACACCCGTCTGGATGTGCCCGTGAAGAAACTGGGACTTGAACCGGCAACCTTCGGATCATAGGCACTAAAGCACTGAGCCACTTGCTACCCCTGACCAGATTCGATGCAGGTATGCAGCTGCACGGCCTGGACATGTAGACGTCCTGGGAGCTTCTGGTACTGGAAGCAAGTCTGAGGAGTCGGCACGGTCTGAGACAGCCGGAGCCCCAGGGCAGGACAGGACAGGAACTGTGCTGATGTCATTAAGATGGACTCTTAGAAGGTGGGGGCTATAAGAGAACCCACAATTCACACAGAGGGGTCTGACTTGTCATAAGCGAATGATGCGTTTTGAATCAGTGAGTGACACACACACACACATAGACTATATATATATATATATATGTAAACAGAAGAAAATATTAAACATCAGTTTGTTAAACGCAAGGTGTCAAAGAACAGAAAACAGCTCAGCTGGTGGTGAAAGAATGATGTTTGTGCCACAGCGGATTTCTCAGGGACATCTGTCATCCTTCTCTGTTTCCCACACGATTTAATCCCCTATTGGCTGTGACACGAGGGAAGCACTGAGTTATGGCCTTCACCAAGGTCCACCAGGTGGCACGGCGCTGCGGGGCGTAGCTGAAGGTGGTAGCTGTTCTGTAATGGTGTGCGGTGGATGATGACACAGTGAAATATGTAAAATGTCAGTAGTGCTGTTCATTATTACTCACAGCAATTGATACATTATTCACCCTTGTGTTTTGGATCAAGAGTAATGGAGTTTTAATTTCCTATAATAAAATTTGCAAAAACGAGTCCTGCTTATTTGCCATTACAAATGTGGGACATTGTCAGGATCTAAAACATATGGTGAGTCATGGAAAGATAACTGGGGGGAAAAATCTTCGAAGAGAATTAGAGTATTTCTTGCTTTAATTTTAATGGCGGTAATTAATTATATTATTATTTTAGTGCTGTTTTTGGCAGTCTTAGTTGGCAACACGCTAGCTACTGTAATTAATTCAGTTTTTTTTCCTCAAGTGGTACTTCTCTTTAGAAGCCATAGTGTAATGTAATGTCACTTAATAATTATATAACCGTCCAAATGAAAGACAGCGGGGGAATAACAAAACTACGGGCAGTTTTCCCACTTTTAAAACTGCTTATTGTGGAAGTAAAATTCACAAGATATGTATGAGGTGACTGGACATATTGGCGGTCTGACACGGCGTATCGTAGTCGTTAAATCGATAAACACTTGAAGCTACAGTGAAGGGGACCTGGGAGTTAGCAATGCTACAGTATGATGTGCTTAGGACACACCTTAAATGGATATGCACTGATTTATTCGAATGACATTAATGTGTGATGCCACTTGACTCATTTCCTTCTAGAAGGTGTGAATTGAGGCACATGACAGTATGTCTGACATATTAGAGTGTATTACTGTTTATGTGATTGACTAATGCCTACCCCCCCCCAAGAGGAGAGTAAGCCTATTTCAGATGAATCGGCCAGCTTGGCAGCAGCAAAGTCCTATGACAGGGGCGTGGCTACAGGTAGACAGATTTAACCAATCATTATTGGTTTAATTGAATCGTCCTAACATACCCAAATGCCCACCACAGCATGGCATCCTCATAACGCCTACTGTCCTACAATGTCTAATGAGTCCTTACCCGCTGGCCAGATGGAGGAAAAGCAGCTGTCGGAGAAGAGTCTGCACTCTCCCGCTTTAACGGCTGGCCTCCCAGAGCACCTCAAGTGTAACATCCTCAAGGCACAGATGGACACTGCCTTCAGAGTGAGTATTTCTCACATTGTGACCCTGTGGCTGCTGACAATTAAACCCTGCAGGTCTGGTGAAATGACTCACACCTGGACCGGTTACAGCTTTTCCCCGAGCAAGTGTGTGTCACTCTGGGAGCGCGGATGAAAATGTGCTTCTCCACGCCGGACCAGGTGTTTCCTTACAGAAGGTCATCATCCACCTGGCTGTTCACAGTTGCACCTTGAGTCCTCCCCTTCAAACCCTGGCATGTGATGTAGTCTGTTCCACCTGCCAGGACATCAAAGGAATGCAGTTCTGGAGGGTTTTAAAGTCACCTAAAGTTCAGAGAGACGTGTTTTTAGAGCCTGTCCTTTGCGTGTGCAGGTCATGAACGAGGCCGACCGCAGGGGCAGCTCCTCAGGCCACGAGCACAACGGCAGGTTGGTACATCTGTATCTAATTAACAGAAAGATGCTGCTTCTGGAATTTAGACCAGGCGGACATCTGTTTAAAACTGTGACAGCCAGTCTTCTGTATGAGTCAGGTAGCAGTTAATGTGTAGGAGAAGCGCGACATTGTATCTAGAGCTTCTTTCTCTGTAGACTGCTGCATTGGATTTTTCTTCCCAAACGATCGTTCAGAACTGTAAGCATTGTTTGGTAAGATTCAAACTTAATGTCTGTGTGTGATGACATGAATACTGACCAAACACATTGAATGAAGGATACTTACAGTGTTTTCAGCCAGTTCTGTTTTTAATACACACTCTGTGCAAACAAATTAATTATTGACACCAATACTGGACAGTCAATGTGTGGCAATCACATGGAATCAATACATAAAAAAGTGAGTAAACACGGTCAGGCAGACATTTCCATAGACATGGCATTCACACCTGCTAATCTGCAGTGAAGACATCAGCACGACCAGGAGAAGCATCTTCCTGCAGTATAGGGAATGCTAGGTGTCCCAGCTGCGTGTCTCTGTCCTGTCCAGCAGGTTTCCATCGTCGTCCCAAGATTCAGTCTCTTCCAGCCTGACAACCGAAAAGCCACCCGTCAGATCGGAACGGAGGAAGAGACTCGTCAGACAGTACAGTTTGTGAGTTTAGTCTTTTAAACTATTGAAGGCCTACCCCCCCAAGATGGTTATACAGACATTCCTCTACTTACGAACATTCACCTTACGAACTTTCAGACATACGAACAAAGAGGACCGTAAGTCCAAATTGTGTTCATTGGGCTCCCGTTTCCTGTCCGCAACATCAATTTTTTTTCTGCGCGCCAATTCGACTTCTGGCCGCTACTCCCGCCACACAGCAGCGTAGCGTGCGTACTCCCAGCATCCTAGTTCTTTGTACTTGAGTATACCCTTAAAATTATCTTGAATAACGACTTACGAACATTTCAAGTTGCGAACGGCCGTTCGGAACATATCTCAGTCGTAAGTAGAGGAGCATCTGTACATCTCTAGAGCTCACATAACTTGATGCCATGTTAGCTTGGGGGGGTAAGAGCCTCATGGTTAGATGTCATTGCAGGGCTGTGACTAATGTCACAGTGAAATGCTTCTCATCAATTCAGCCGACATATAAAGACTTGTTTCGAGCCAAAAGCAATCAAACTGTCAGACTGAAGTCTCAGATCTCTTAAAATATTGTCTGGTCTGACTGGTACTTGTGAAGCTGCAGAACAGCTGTCTGCTCCTGCTTTGTAGAATAGAGACGAACCAGAAGGAAAAGGTGAAGTGATGCAATTTCAAGATGAAGAAAACCATAGCTAAGGGCAGTAATGAAACCTGCAAGCGAGCATGATGCTCATCGTTCCAACGGGAGATCCTACTCCAAGTCTACACCTTCAATGGTCACAGTTACGACACTGAAAACAGGGGCCTTTCTGCTCTATTCCAACTACAGTAATCATAGTGACGAAGATGACCTACCAGCAGCCCTTGCTGCCATTTCCTCCCAGAGCAGCGCTGGAAAAACCACCTCTGAAAGCTCATTGGACATCCAGATCCAGCCACCCATATACCCCAAGGTAAGCCTTTGTTCGGAAGACATTATTTAGTAGGCTGCATCAATAACCTTCAAATTTGATAAGGTGGTAGTTGTCATTCCAAGCCAATTAAGGCCTTTCCAATCTTCCAGAACCCATCTGTGAAACGCCATGCTGTGCTGTAACACGCATGTTTCTAAATGAATTCGTTAAGTAAGGCTTTCATTGACTTGAAGTCCTGCCAAGTGTAGCCAGGTGTGGCTGGTGAGCAGAAGGCAACTGTTTCGGGGTTTAATCTCATTGTTTGCTTGTGCTTTAGAAGTAATTTAATTATTATGATTTTTAATCACTATGATTTTATCTTCAAAGCAGAGCTGCTCAGTCCTGGAGGAACGGTAACCTATTAAAACAATTCAAAGAGATTTTATGAATTACAATTAATATGCAAAATAGTATTAAACGTGAAAAAGGTTTAAATTGGACGCACATGGTGGATTTTAAAGGTTAATATTTATCCAAAACACCACAAATTATCCCCATGCATGCATAAAAATCTCCCTGCAAAAATAATTTCCATCAGTACACAGCAGGCAAAACGGTGAGGTCTTCAAACCTGTGTCAGAAGCCTCTAAGGTGCTGATCCCTGTACAATTCTTAGTATTAGGAACAGTACTTTACTCGAATCAATCAATAAGAGGTACAAATCTTCCTAATATACAAATATCTAAATCAGGGAATATTTGTCTGACCCAGAGATTTCCAGGCCCACTGATAAAGAGTTGTTTCAGCAGATTGTACATAATCATATTTTGGGTAGTAGTACTGTAGTCAAGTGTTTTGCATTGCGTCCATTGAATCTTCTGCATATGTTATACTCTGCCCGGCCAAAAAAAAAGGTCACCATTTGAATTTTTCATTGGACCACCTTTATCTTTGATTATGGCACACATTTGTCATGGTATTGTTTCCACAGGCTTATGCAACCTCTCATCATTTATTTTAATCCAGATTTGCATTCATTTCTGACTGAGATCCTGTATTGACAAGTGAGTTGGACCACTCCATAAAGCCTCCTTCAGCACATCCCAAAGGCCAATGAGGTTAAGGAGGTTAAGTCATACGTAAAAATGATTCCTCACGCTCCCTGAACCACTCTTTCACAATTCAAAGCCAATGAATCTTGGCATTCTTGTCCTGGAATATCTCCATGCCAACACGGGAAAAAAAAAACACTGATGATGGATGGAGGTGTAACCTGGACATTCAGTAGATTCAGGTACTCAGCTGACTTCACTTTATTGCTGCATAACGTTGCTGAGCTGTAATAATGATCCAGTCATTGGCTCTTAAGTATTCGCTGATATAAATTCAAATGGCGACTTTTTTTTACCGGACAGGGTATATGTGTAACAGCCAATGGGAGGCGACCATTACTGTCAGTCTCACTCTGGCTCTCAATTAGGGGCCTATTTGCATTGGGACTTTATGATCAGCTGGAATGAACCGCACAAAGAACTGAAGACTTGCACTCCTTTACCTTAAGAAAGGTTGGGACACCGTGCCTGTGATTGGAAGGTTGTCAGTTCAAATCCCCGGAAGGGCAAAGTGATGTCACTGTTGGGCCCCTGAGTGAGGTCCTTAACCCCTATCTGCTCCAGGGACTGTGTGACCCCACCTTCCCAATCACTTTTGATAAAAGAGAATGCTAAATAAAATGTAGATGAAAGATATACTTACTGCAGAAAGTGGATGCTTTGCGGAGTTTTCATTTGTCTGTTTATTGGTTTTTAATAAATATCAGTTATGTCAATAACAAGAGCACCTTTTTTGTAGGCCGATCTCGCACTGTTAGAACTGGGCGTGCAGTGCTGTCACCATCTGGTGTCTCCTTCCAAGCCTCCACCGTTCTCACAAGGGCCTGTTCCTCAGCTTGTACCCTGTGGTACAACTCAACCCGACAGGTAAACTGTACAAGATGCCATCACTCTTTAAATTGAGAACAAAGTCAGTTTTTATATCAAATTTATCTGTATTACCCAGAAATGTCGATTTTGCGAGTAACTTTGAGGATTTTGCCTTCGTTCCATTATTCGTCTTGAAATTAAATGAAATCTGAAACCATTTATAGAGGGACATGAACATTAAATACAGTATCCCTGTTCAGGCAGATTGAATTTCAGCTTTTTGTGAGCTTTAACCTCTGAAGATTTTCTTCATAAAACTGACTGTGGTGAGTGACTGTGGTGAGTGACTGTGGTGAATGACTGCTGTCTCCCGGTTTGCTGAAATTCTGTTCTGAATCTGTCGCACAGCCTCTTTTTGGCTCCTCGTAGTTTTGTGACACTAAAGCTCCCTCAATCCCTCTTTTTGCAAGTCATACTGGTCTGGGAGTGTCTTGCACCAGTGCCCAGCCTCAAGGAGCGCTGGGAGAAATGGAGACGACCCTCTCAGAGCTCAGCCCCCTACGCCACAGTATGTACAGACCAGTGAGCACCACGCGATGTCGCGGTGTAGCCACACACAGTTCCTGTTTGGCTTTCACGCTGCCAGAGGGGGGCGCCCTGCTCTGCACCCTCTGCTGCCACCAGAAGGGCTCGGTCCTTCTCAGCTTCCCTTCTTCTCTGCACACCAAGCTGCTTTGAGTCCATTCCTCTTCTCCCTTCCATTCAGCCTCGCCGTTGGCTCACAGCACCTTCTGTCAGCCCCTTTCGTCTCCGCAGATTGGCCTCCTTCCCATTCGCTCCTTTTGACCGATTGTTTTCTTCTCCGATGTTGTCTTTATGAAACGTTTCCCTGGTCTGCTCCTCTCGGCTAAGGTAGCCTGTCCCAAACCAAACACTGTTCCGGCACCTTCCTCCTCCCGCTGGCCTTTCACTGTTAGCTCTTTAGCATTCCCTTCTGGTACAAATCAGAGGTTGCTCTGGTCTTAACACATTTCATACATTCTTCATTTTCTAGTCATACCTTTCTCATGTAAGGTTCTTCCCTTGCCTCTCTGCTATGTCATGTACAAGGTATGTTCTCTTCCTTAGCTTTTCCGCTTATCCTCCATGCCTCGGATATGGAGTGGTTAAGCTCCCTACATGACTTGTTCATGTAATGGTTAAGTTCCCTTCAGACCACATAAGAGCTGCTTTCAAAGGCTGCCTCTGCCTACCCACGTTTTGTTCAGATTCAGGCATCTACCAGGACAGCCTTGAGGGACCGGCTGCATCCTCATAGGAGATCAAATACATGTCTCTTATAAGGCACGTTCTACATTCCTCATAAGGTATCCTTGACAGTGCTCAAGTATTCCTAATTATAACTAGGAAATGACATCTTGGATTCGAATCCACTGCTGATTGCTGTTCAATGGCACCATCATGTCTTGCACATGATTGAACTGTAATAGTCAGCTCTATTATTTACAGAGTAACTACTCGCCTGCTCAGTTTCCTGATAGTGCTTTGAACCCGCAGTGCCTATAAAGACTCGGATTCCCACGACAGGGTCAGCCTTTTTTGTAGCACAACAACATAGCCATTGTGTGAAACTGCCCGGGGTCAACAATGGGTCTGATCCTGGATCAGATTTCCCACCTTTCTTATGGCTTAAATAAGCTGTGTCTGCAAACGGCTGCTGTTCCTCACTCTGTGAAGCAGTGATTACAGCCCTGGAGTTTTGTGCTGTATTCCTTCATATTCTGTAATAGGTGTTAGAAGACAGCTGCCTTGGCCTCCTAGTCTGAAACATTCCCTAGAGCAGTGTTTCCCAGTCTGGTCCTGGTGGTCTCACAGATGGTCTACATTTATGCTTCCTCCGAGTTCCCTGCCAGACAGCTACCGGAAGCTGGGAGAGAGCAAAAAAGTGGACTAGGGTCCCCCAGGACCGCATTAGGAGACACTGCCCTAGGAGAGAGGTACGCACAGGCCTCCGGGAGTACGCCCAAAGGCCCACGCAAGCGACATCTCATTGAGTTTCATGCTACATTTCTCCCTCTCTCTCTCAGTGCTGAAGCCCTGAGGATGGACCTTGACCGGGAGAAGCTGTTAAGGAGACTCTTGATGACTGAACTGTGAAAGGGAGCAGACAGCATGAGAAGACAGCAGCCTTCAGTGTGCCTTTCATCCTCCCTGATTCCCAGGGAGACGCTTTACACTCCGCGTATCCCGACGCTATGGAAACAATCTGAATCCGGACTGTGACGCCTCTGAGCTGGCGTCGGCCACAAAGGTGACTCGGAGGTTACCGGGACTCGTATTTCTTTGGCTACGAGTTTGCGTTTTATTGCTACGATAAGATTCTGTCCTATCGGATTTGATATTTTTAATAACATACTGCAAATGGTGAGCAGCTCTTTTTTTGGCTGGGGTGAGACACGACATTCCCCAGCTTCGCTCAGGAGGTGCTGGCCAGATTCTTGGAGGATCCAGATGACTTCTGAAGTGGAGAAGTATGGTCACTCCCGGCTGTTCACTCTTATGTATGTAATGGTTAGTGTTTTTATTACTTTGATGTTATAAGATATGAATTTATCATTGGTTTCAACACCGATGCACATTCACCAGGTCATTGGGGCACATCTCTATGACAAGTACGAGAGCCACTACATTCTCCCTGAGCTCCTACTAACACTGATGAATGGATGTCTCTCTCCCCCCAGGCAACACTTTTGTAATCATTAAGTCAGAAGTATTCCATATTTTCTTAAACTGGGTAATATGATAATATGACAAAGTCATATTTACAAAGATAAATGGCTAATCACATGCCACCGTCTTACATCATTATCTTTTTAAATATTGAATACATAATTGATAGGCAATATTACTTTAGCAGGTATAAAATGATTACGGAAAAGACACACAGGTCAGAAAATACATCACGGTGGCCATGTGACAGATTAGAATAATCTAGATTTAACCCAGGCCTAAGGACGAGGTGTTCTCGATGTCATCAGGTCAAAAGCCTAAATGTGAGTTCATCAAAAGAGCCATCAGAAAAGCCATTGAAAAGTATCAAACACTTCAGCTTTAATATCATGAACACAGGATATCTACATACACTGAAGTTGTCCACTGAGGTGATTTAAGGGCTGTACAAATGTGTCTGCATCACGTGTCCACTGTATGACCTTGTATCTTCAAAGCACGAGCACACCGGTTGGTGTTCGATCCTGCGAAAGTGTTACATCATTCACACGTCCATCCTGGAGTTACGTGTTCAGTCCTGGCATCACTGGTGCTGGCCGGGGGCCACAGCAGATCATGTGCGCTTCACCCTTAGGGCCCCCACCCATGTGAAGCCCCCGCAGTCTTTGTTCCTGATCTGCATGTGATCTGCGACACCACGCTAAAACTGCCCTCATTTGCATCCTCAAGCGCCCCATAAGTTAGAAACACAAACCTGATTTTACCTAATTTATTTGTTGTTTTGGTTGTTGTTTTTTACACCGGTCAACTGTACTGATATTACACTGCAAAGCCACGTCAAGCTGTACACAACACAGTAACACAACACACAGTGTAACGTCCTGCAGTATAAGTTCTACCAATCAGCCAGAACCCTTCGGAGAATGTAAGTAAATTTCATTGGACAACACTAAGTAAATACAACATCATTGTTATATATTTGTATAAATACATCGTATGTGTTGTGTAACAGCTATATGCAAAAAAAAAATACAAATTATTATTATTATTTATTATTGCTATCTTTCGTTATTGCCATGTGGCTGAAGGTTAATGGGTTTTATTTCTATGATACGTCTGAATATGATGGGGTCTGGGCAGGGAACAGGTTAACTTCAAGAGTCACGGAGATCAGGCAGCACCCCATTTACACGGGTTCGACAGGCACAGGCTTCTGTGTACCGTGTGAATCTGGCTGTGGCTTCATCTAGGTTACTGGGGGCTGGAATAAAATAGGACACACCAGTTGATCCAAGGAACGAGGGACAGGTGGAATTAATGATCCCGGGCTGGTCACATGACCCTCATCCTCTTCACCTGGGAACACGGCGCTTCTGAATGCAGAAGAACCGGTTACACAAGCCCCTCTCAGCAACCGATTCACACATGGCCATATTTCACTTTGGTGGGGACTGCAGATGAGTCAGTGAGGGAGAACAGCCATCAGAGGTGGGGGAGTTGACATCAGTTTGGTGCCCCCTCCCCGTCTCAGTAATGCAGCCAGACGCCAGCTTGGGGCCGGGGTACCCTTAAGTAATTCTGCGGCACCCAGTCCTGTATCATATTCAGTCCCTTTACCAGGCCATTGTGACACAAGCCATGCCAGATGACACGAAATCCTCTCCGCCCGACCACACCAGCTCCGTGAGGACAGATGTTCTGCCGTGTGGCGACAGTCACCGCCTGTCCAGCAGGGTGATCCAGAAGGTACGTCATGATTCCTCCAGATAAATGCGCCATTCTGCCAAGGCTGGGATTGTCTCATGCAGAGGGATATACATTAACCAGCAGGACCCCCCAAGCCCTCAGCCAAAGCTCTTCCCAGAGGGACAGTCTCATTATGATTTTCCTACACACTACTGTCACCATTCACCCACGGTGCCGTTTGAAACAGGGTACAAAAATGAACACTGACATGGGAACGCTCTCTCATGTTCCCTAAATTCTCCAGGGTCAGCAGAGAGCATCCGTGAAAGTACGGGAGCTACTGCTGCATAAATAAAATTTTATTACCCCAAAGTATAATAAAACAGCTTCGGGATCCAGCTACTTGATCAGGCGTAAAATTAAAAAGGACTCGTTTAGCAGCAGCCCTGCCATTATCCAAACGGTGCCGCGCCGGAAAAGTCGGTACAGGCTGCTCTCCTGCTTTTAAAGATCTGATCTCCATGCCAGACACCCACATATTTGATGGAAGTCTAGAATGTCTTTGGCAGTCTCACAGAGGGCAAGCGAAACGGGGCAAATAAAAACAGAAAATACATTCAGAGAGCTGCATGACTTGAATGTGGGCTGATGAACTTGCCACAAAAAGGACACAAATGGATGAAGTTTAATTTACATCTTATCTGGCCACAGTTTAATCGCCAACTGCGTGCAATGAGCACTGACTACACAAATGGCATATTTTGGCAATGAGTCAGAAGTGCGAGGCAGGGAATTTTATACGAGTATCACAATTTAAATAACATGTACCCACATATACAGGTGAAAGCAGAGCTTGGCCTTGGACCACAGTGTGAGCCAATTGCACTACGCCCTTGGAAAATTTTTCAGGGGCAAGGGCTCTGCTCAATTTACTGATGAAACACTTCTATATCAGACCACAGATGCCAGCTGCCACCGGGCAATGGTGTATGGCTCAGGTGGTAAGGCCGCACTGTGCCTGTGATCAGAAGGTTATTGGTTCAGATCCCATAGTCACATTGCTGCCAGTCCCTTGTGCTCTGATCCCAAGCTTTGTTCTCAAATGTCAAACAAATCCTCATCTTGCATTCTGGTTCAGAACAAACTTGTTTGTTTTTTATGTTACCCATTTTCCTTAATATCTGGCACCACAAATTTTCCAACATTTTAGTAATCATGACACTGGCTGGTTTCCTTACTCATCAGCAACATGGAAAATGTACATATAACACATTATCTAAGTGCAGAAGATGGTATTCAAATCACCCTGATCAGATAATCAAATTTACTGGAGTCTGCTTTGCTGCAAACACATCCATACCGGCACCAGGGCCAGGTGCTCACTCCCCAGGATTCATCCCTTCATGCCAGGAAATGACAGTTCATCCCCTAAGAGTGCAGCTGTCTTCAGTGTACCTGAAGCTGCAGGTCCTCCATCCTGCATCCTTCTGATGAATGCACTCCACCTTAAGCTGGGTACCTCAACAGCAGTGTTTCTCAATCCGGTCCTCGGGGACCCACAGTTGGTTTCACGTTTTTGCTTCCTCTGAGCTCCCTGTCAGACAGCCCACATGGGAGCTGGTAGGGAGCAAAAACATGAACCGTCCGTGGGTCCCCCAAGGACCGGATTGGGAAACACTGCTCAAGAGCATCAGCCAACAAGCAGGCAGAGAATAGCATTACATGTCCTGAGTGCACCACAGCCCTCCCAACCACCGGTCCTCTATTCACCGGAACACATCCCACCTCTTTATCAGGCATCTCCCAGCAGGGAGCAGCCACCAGGTGAGCCAGAACTGCTGAGAAAGATCCCCATGCACCAGCTGGCTGCAAATTGCCCAAGCCCTTCCCACCACTGTCTTTTTATGAGAAACACCATAGCTGAACAGCAACAGAAAAACACATTTCCTTTAAATGCAAAGCAACAAGAACTGACACCAATAAACCATTACAAAATAAACTCACGTACTATCCCGTGGACAGCATCCAATCCACCAGATCTGCTGGCAGGTGTTGGAATGAGATGGTCATAAGTGGAACTGGTAGAACTCCAAGGCCAGACCAATGAAAAACCGAAACCCAGGCGGTCAGCCTCCAAATAAGAGCCAGCTGAACGTTAGTAATCTGTTACCGATTTCACAGGACTGGAACAGGCTGCCACGGTAACCGGCTGACAGCGCTGACTGACAAAAAAACAAAATAATCGCTTTCCAAATAGTTCCATTAACACAATACTGAGCGTCTTGACATGCTAGATTAATTTTATCTCCAAAAAATAACTACATGAACATTAGAGTGCCATTAAACTCAAGATCAAGATCCTTTATTGGCCGTCTGCAACTTTGGAATGCATACAAATTCAGCTACTTGGTCACAAACGCTAACAAAGCCAGTGCTACCCAATAAAAATAATGTAAAACAATGCAGCTAACAGTGCAAAACTAGACATTATACAGTCAGGGGCTGTTATAAGGCATTAAGGGGGCTGATATTTGCAAAATCTATACATTACTCAAAATCAAGATTTTGTTTGGTGGGACAGAAAATGTGATTCTCCATGTAAAGGAAATTAACATGGTCAGTACCCCCCCCCCACACACACACTCTACATATCCAGTTTTCAAATGGAGGGTGGTGTGTGCGTGTGGACTCTTTAACAAGGCCCTGGGGTTAGTGTTAAGCCTGTGCACTAAAGTGCCTCTATAGTAGCACAAAAGGTTACCTTTCAAACATGGTCACTGGGAGTGCTGGATCTTTCCAGAGGTTTTTCATAAATCACATAAGACCAGTTTTGCCAACTTTGGTTAGTTGGCTGGAGTGAGATTTGCAGTTCGAGACACGTTTGCACACACGTTTGCATGCATGTAACAGTTTTAGTACTTTCTAAATAATCCGTTGGGTTAGAATCTGCCCAAACGGTTTCGACGTAGCTAATTTTACAATGGAATAATATAGATTTGCAGTGAGTGAGTGTCACACCAGATGCGTGAGAGTTCTCAACCCCGTCAGACAAGGGCACAATCCCTTCTACGTCGAAACAAGCACTGTCCAGACAGACAATGATATAGATCATGCCCATCCGCACATAAAGAAGGATCTTAAGTGAACCTTAAATGATCGACCCACCTAAGTACTCAATCTCCAGTCATTCACGTTAAAAACTTTCTGGATCATGATACAAACTAGGCATTCTAATTATCAAATAGTCCGCTGTCCTTCACCTCACCTGAAATAAACTCCACCTAAGGCACTCCCAGGTGTTTCATTAAATATTCTATCGTGTTACGCAAACTATATTATAAGGTTATAATGCCCATTTGTACTGAAGAAAATAAATCATTTCACCCTTGAACGACTTTCTGGTAATTATACTAAACGCACAAAACAGAGCAGCGCGCGATCGACTCCGCTGGGACGTCGCAGCGTCGTGACGTCAGACGTCGCGCAAAGAGGGTGGTTCGGTCCGGGTTCCGTTGGTGTCTTCCTCGGGAAGGGCTGTTGATATGGTCGCCTGATTCGAGTGTTGCCTGGCTGGCTGTTTTGACAGGTCTGGGTACGCACGACAGCGATTTATAATTGTTGTAGGTATTACAGTAATTATTACTATTGTTTCTGTCGCTCAGGGGTTAGTATAGCATAGTTATTACTGTGCTTTCGGAGCACCACACAGCCTTCGCTTAGCTGCTATTCTGGGTCATAACAAGGGCGATATAAATATTCGCGTTTGGTTTTGTGTGTTTCTATGCCGATGTGCAGCTCTCCTCTACGGTAATGTGTTTACTTGCGTTTCGTGGTTGCTCCCGTCTTGACGGTTTAGCATGAAAGATAATACCTTCGCCGTGCTCTGCTACTATAGTGGTTAGCATGACGGCTAATGCGTCACTAAGAGAACTGTAAGCTGTTTCGTAAAAACGGGTTCGGCTCTCACGTTGAAACCACCCGAAGAGAAATGTTAACACCATTCACCCAGGCTCCAGCTGTCACTGATTTTTAGCGTAAGATCTGTTCCGCTGTTTGGCTAAATTCGACTGTTTTTTGCTTAGTTACAGAAATCTCAAGAGGAACTCAGACCCACCGATGATACCCCTGTAAAGACCGACTATACAGTAAGTATCTCCAGATTTCCAGTGTGACTATATTCATTTTCTGTCTCACCAGTGATACCCCGTTGCCTGCAATGCTGTTGATTTCACTACCTTTTGGCTTTATCTGGATTCTTTATCTATCGGGGCCAGCACTCTCCGCTGCCTCCCTGTTCATTACAGTGTGCTAGTGCAGTGTTCCTGCCCAGGGCCCTATGTCACCCTGCCTCTTCCCTTCTACAGGATGGCTGGCTGCAGTGAAGTTGACCTCACCATGAACACGCTTCCCTCAGGCCAGAAAGGTGGCAACGAGGTTTGCTCAGGTGCCCCCACCCTGCCAGTCCCTGAGTGCGCCATCTGCCTGCAGACTTGCATCCACCCAGTGCGGCTGCCCTGCAAGCACATCTTCTGCTTCCTGTGCGTCAAGGGTGCCTCCTGGCAGAGCAAGCGGTGCGCCCTCTGCAGGCAGGAGGTCCCCGAGGACTTCCTAGAGCGGCCGACGCTCCTATCGCCGGAGGAGCTGAAGAACGTGGGTCAGAGCCACGGTGAGCACGCCTGGTACTATGAGGGACGCAATGGCTGGTGGCAGTATGATGAGCGCAGCAGCCGCGAGCTGGAGGACGCGTACACCAAGGGCAAGAAGAGCACAGAGATGCTGATCGCCGGCTTCCTGTACGTCGCTGACCTGGAGAACATGGTGCAGTACCGCCGTAATGAGCATGGGCGGCGCCGCAGGATGAAACGCGACGCCGCCGACATCCCCAAGAAGGGCGTGGCCGGGCTGCGGCTGGACACCGAGGGCGCGCGTGAGAGCTCCGCTGATGGAGCAGACACCACGGGCCTTCATGGCGCTGCCGTCGTGGCCGGATCTGTACCCCTAAGACCCCCCACTGCCCTTGGGGGCCAGCCCGAGGATGGCCCCGTATCCTGGCTTGACACAAGCCCCTCGCTGGAGAGCTCTTTTGCCCAGCTTCAGGTCTCCGACCCGGGGGAACTAGAGAGAGTCAGGAGTGCCGAGGGGGAGGGGGATGAGGACACAACCTCCCCGTCCCGAGGGCCTGGTGGCCCGGACACCGAGGACGAAGACGAGGAGGGGCAGGAGGAAGGCATGCGGGCCAGACAGAGACTGATGCTGATGGCAAATTTGGAGAGAAGGCATGTGAGGAGAAGCCAAGCAGAGAGGCCGCCCCCTGGTGGCGAGTCTGCCAGTGGCAGTGAGAACTCGAGAAGACCGGATGGCCAGTGTACAGTGACTGAGGTGTGAAAATTCCATGGCAGGCCACTGTCCTTAGCCAGCACGCCATCCTCTCTGCTAAACCAACACTCGAGACGATCGGCCGTGTCGAGGGCCTACCTGCATCTGGCTTTTTGAATGGCAAAAACAGTAAAGGTCTCCTTAAAAAAAGAGGTCCTGCTGGGATTCTATATTTTATTGCCTTGAACCACCCCTTATGCTGAGGTTTGACTGGATTTTGGGATTTTATTTTCCAGCTGTTTGTCCCCAAAGGGCCCTGATTGTCACTCATGATGTTAACTGCTCACCCCCCTTTTAAACCCCTAATAAATGTTCTGAATAGTTTCATAAGCAAAGTGTGGTCTCTGAATGCCGACTTTGTGTGTTGCTCAGTCTGCTGGTCTGTATCTTGCATGTATTTTTGAATGGAGAAAGTGAAGTTTTGTTTTAGTACTGATTTTAATCTTTTCTGAGGACAGTCCACAGACTAAAACAAACAGAAATTTTGCCATATTGGATAACTTATGTTTAATCGAAGCATCTTAATGCCTTGGCACAATTCACCGTGTCCTCTTCATCTGGAAATTTAAAATGGTAAAAAAAAAAAAAACTCCAATTTTGCTTTCTTTACGCATTTCTAAATTAAGAACGAAATGTCTGTCAGCCCACGTTAATTTTCAGCACTGAAATGCTCATTTCATATGTAGTGTGAATGGAGTTGGCTGCTTGTCCAGCGCTGGGCCTGACTGCTTCTTTCAAAGGGCACACTGTTACGTCCTCATTCATCCTCGCATCTGTCTTCATTCTACAGCAGACTGCGTTGCATCTCACCATTGGAATAGCAAATCCAGATTAAAAGGTGATTATGCTTCCATGTGCTTCTACCCATAATGCACTGGAGTATTTCCCTAAAGTAAGGTCACACTGCAACAGCGGAGCCTCAGGGGGCCCTCAGGTCACATATCCCTGTCTTTAAGAGCCGTACCAGCCGCTTGCCTCTGATGGACCAATGATTATGTACTCAGGTAGGAGTCTCTGCTTTTTCATGAACACAGGCTGTTGTCTGTATTCCACCGGCATGTTGACATACTATACCCGTCTGTACTAGTGAGGGAACCATCTTTGCGAATGTTAACGCTCCTAGTGTTATTACTAGTGTAACAGTGAGTTAGGCTAAATGAGCGCTGTTCCTTTTTATCTGCTAGTAAGTCACAGGTCAAAAAACAGGACAGATACGGGGGTATCGTCATGGTTTGGGGCTACTGTCTGACTGCAGTCTTGACCCATTTCATTCAGCCAAAGCAACGTTCTCCAGAGGAGAAAAGGGAATCTGTGCCAAAACAGGTACTGTGGCAGAGTTTTAATCCCAAATCAGACACACCAAAGAACGAATGAAGGGGAAGATGTCTGGGAGACAGCAGAGCCTTGACCCAGACGTCTTGTGACCCGCAGCAGTCCCAGACGGGATGCAAAAGAAGCAGCCAGGACCCCTTAGAGAAGACAAAGCTCTCCATTTTGGGACTAAGACGGTGACTGACTGAAATCGATCACCCCTCCTCACAGTCACTCAGTGAGACCCCAGGAACTTGGTCTGAAGATTAAAACTCAAAAACACACTCGCTAGCTAGCAGACATCCTTCATACAAGTAAAAGGGCAAAGAGCTTTATCAAATCTACAAACATGCTGGTCGCATGACCTTGTTAGACTGCTACGAAGTCGCTTTACTACAAACACATTTGACACACCCCTGTACACATCAAGGCACTACTGTACGTAATTCTGAAGTGGTTTTATTTTTTTGTCGGTCCTTGATAATGGCTACCAGTTCTGGTTTCTCCATTCTCATCCTCTTGCTTCTGCTCACTTGTGCTTGGTCTTACGGGCCAAGGCCTCCAGGTTCGCAGTTCCTCCCCACACAGTTCCGAACGCCACCTTCTCTTTTCTCAGTGCGTCCTCCAGGGGGAGCTCTCTCCCAGATAGTACCACCTTCTTAATGGCCTGTATCACAGGTGCGGGGCCTCTGGTAAAGTCGCTCAACCAATGCTCTGCCTCCGTCAATGCTGTCCCCGCCCCTGCGGCCACAACCCCGTCGGACAGGCCGATCTTCTCTGCAAGGGTGGAGTCTACTTTCAGTGCGGCGGCCAGTAATTTCAGAGCTCCCTGGCTGCCCACTATCTGCACGAGCCTGGCCGCGCCTCCCCATCCAGGAACCAAACCCATATGCTTGTGGACAAACTGGATCTCACTGGAAGGAGTCATCAACCTGTTTACGAAACACAGTCATGTTACCTCTGACCATTCCAACTACGTCAAATCATGCTACTAAAACCTGTTCTTCAATTAATGTAATTAATTAATACATAATTGTAAAACAAGTCATTGCTGAAAATAAAACTTGTGTCAGGGACCACATTTCCATCTGGTCTAGAAACGGATTCATGATCTGGTGGACCATCATTTGCCTAAACATCAGTCTGGGCTTCACTTTCCAGATGCTACTTAAATCTGCAGTCAAAGGAAATTTAGTGCAGAATTTTTCAATGATCATATTTAACGCACATTAGAGTGCTGAGTGTGGAGAAACTGAACAGAGAAGATCAAGTGATCCTTACCTACCTAAAGTCACAGGCAGTGGTCAGCTCCGCCCCGCCCCCCAGTGCTCTCCCCTCCACAAGGGCAACAGAGATGAGAGGCAGCCTGCACTGAGGGAACAGTTCTGTCAGTGTGTAACAGGGCTTTCCAAATCTGGACCTTGATTCCAAATCCAGGCCTTGTTTTCAGTTCTCCCAGGTAGTTAGTTTAACGATTTCTAATTCTGATCGGAAACAGAGGCTTCACACCTGACTCACAGGTAAAGGCAGGCTGGAAAATTAGCAGGGCTCCGAGTTAGAGGACCATGATTTGAATAGTCCAGGTATACAGTGTAAGGTTCACGTAGGACACAGGTATATTCCGGTGATGTGTGGGTCAGTGGGTTAGGGTGCTGTGCATATGACTAGAAGGTTGCTGGTTTGAATCCCACAGTTGGCAGAGTGATGTCAGTGCCCTTAACCCCCTGTTGCTCCAGGGAAACTGGCTGACCCCGATCCTCACATGTGCCTCCCTCCTATCAATAATGTCTGCTAAATAAAACAATGAAATGTATATGCATAGTAAAGTGTGTGGTCAGTGCTATACAGTAAACCAGGCCAGTGGAGATGGGACCTCAAACTAGCCTCTTACCTCAGCAGTCTGGTCAGCGTGTCCTGCATGAACATGCACATCTTTATCCCATCCTGAAAGAACAGCAGTGACTGATATGAGATGCATTATAAATGTTTCTGACACCCATAAGCTTCCACCTGCTGGTCTTTTCCTGGTGTCCCCTGTCCCCACACCTGAGGACCACCTTCCCCGTAAAAGCAGTACTGAAGCTCATCACGCAGATCTTCTGAGATATCAGCCGATGGCATACCTGAGGATTAGATATGGCTCGGACTGCGTTCAGGTCTGATCCGGAGCAGAACGTCCCGCCCGCCCCGTGAACAATGAGTCCTTTCCCTTCCTTCCAGTTCTCCAGCTGGGACACCCTTTCCTGCAACTCCAGCATCATGGTGCCTGAAGAAAGAAGCAGGTGAGTATTCCATGGCTGAATGAACGCTGTAGGAAGGTCCCCATGCGACATTTTAACCACGGTACCTGAAAAGGCGTTCATGCGCTCCGGGTTGTTGACCGTGAGCACTGCGATCCCAGACTCCCGCTTGTGCAGGTTGACTGACCCACCCGGAAACATGCTAAGCTTTCCCCTGATCTCATCCCAGAGCTCACTGCTGTACACAGCCATGCCCCGGGAGTGTGGCTTTCCCAGTGCATTGTGGGAGATCCCGAGGAGCCGCCCAGAGAACATGGCTGCACTCTGGGAGCTGTGGAAAGAAGAGAGACTTAAATGTTCATTCATTAATTTACTCATTCATTCATTCATTCATCCTATATACTGCTTGTCCATTTTTGGGTTGTGGGGGGCTGGAGGCTGGAAATAATGGGCAAAAGCAGGAATAGCCCATGACGGGGCACCAACCCGTCGCAGGACTTGCACACCGTTCACACACATAGACAATTTGACAAGTCCAAGTCACCTTCGCATGTTTTTGGATTGTGGGAAGAAATCGGAGAACCCGGAGGAAAACCCTCAATGACTTGGGGAGAACATGCAAACCCTACACATGTAGAGCTAAGATGGGGAATCCAACCGTGTGCCGGCCCAGACTTAAATGTGAGGCAGAATGATATATTACTACATTATTAAACTGAAACCCAGGTGAAAATACGGGAAACAGGAGTAAATCAGGAAAACACTGATTTGCACAGATTTCTTACAAAGACCACGTGGTGCACCGTGGTACATACACGATTTAGGATCTGACAGCTGGGACACATATGCGGTCGTGACCTCATTTCCTCTAATCCCAAAATACTTTTCAACAGATTTATTCGTATGTTCTAGGAGCCAAATAGCTTACGTATTTAGGATATCATGGTAGAAGCTTACAGTTCAATACCACGTGGGTAGTAATAACTAACTAATAAACATCACGGGAATGCACGGATCTGCCCAAATTCTATTACCATAAAGGCGACGTGAGTCATGGACGAGCTATGTCAGTCGGACAGGGCAATCAACAGCATAATAAATCAAACTCATTTAAAACCCCTCCCACTAAGTAGAGACACGCGGGATGCCAGCCAGATTTAGACGTCGTTTCGTGCCTCTGACCTCTGGTGCAGCTCATCAGCGCGACCCGCGTGTGTTAAATGTCACCCCAGATGTGACCCATGTCACGGCGCGTACGATGCGAAAAGCTGCATGTTGGCCGGTCATCGGGGAGCCCAACCACTCCTTCAAAGCCCATAATCAGATCATCACCGGTTAAAATAAAAGGTTCGCTTTTAGAAGGACACATTCGTACAGAAAGGTCATTGTCCAACGTGAAACAATCCGCTGTTACCCGACCAGCCGAACGTTCCAAGGAGTTCAATCGCACTGACCGTCATTCCCAGTATTTAATTTTTTTTCAAGCAATCATAATCAGATTAGGAGCCACAGCGCAACGTATGCCCTTACACACCACGAACCTGGGTAATAAGAACCACTGCCGGAGCCCCAGTGCGGGTCTGGAGGCTGCGTGCTTCCCGTCCGGAACACGCTGCTAAGCGGAAGGCACCTTTAACCGGGGGATTTAAAAGCATTTCGTATTTCCTCCGTGGCCATTTTCTGGACTGTGTTTTACATAAAAAGACGCGTCCTTGCTTTATTCTGCCACTAGGGATCAGCATTTGCTCATTTACGAACCTCCTGCCCTTGGTTTATCAAGGATAACTTGCATTTGTAATGCAGTTTATATGAATTGTGCAATGGTTGTGCAGGTGAAGCGCAGTCTGTATGTTTCTGCCAGGTACAATCACATTATCGTCATTAGTTTCCTGTGGTCTGTGTCGCAAGACTCGGTGGATACCTTTAATTTGACCTTCCATGTGCTTCTCTTCATATACAGTGGGATCAGGGCTGTGGGCAGGATTTTTAGAATAAAGTCAATAGCGTTAGCTAGCCCGGTTCGGAGGCATGCGTCTCGTGAAAATGTATTAAGACTACAGTGTAAATGAATAATATTTAGCTGGTGTTTATGTCTTGATCCAACTTAATTACACTGACATCTGATCGCTCTGTCAGCTTTATTCTCAGTGCATCATTCAGTGAAATATTCTAGTAAAAACTGCAGAAAAAAAATGCGAGGACATGACTTCGGTGGTGACAGATACGGGTATGACTGGAATCTATTTGGATGTTCTCCAAAACTTCATATTTGGGTGAAGGTGACACAGTTGGAGAACTTCTATGTCCTGTTAACATGCAGCAGTACTGGAAAAGGAGATGTTGATAAACTGAAACGTTCTCTCCATGCTGTTCCTTTGACTCTGGATAAACACACTTCCCCGAGTCCTTATTCAGTAAAATCCCACTGCTGTGGATCATACCGCCTGGCATCCCGACTGAGCAGAAGCAGAACGCTGATGATTTCTGTGTAGCTGCTAGTGACATTAAGCCATAAACACATTCACCCGGCCATTAATATCAAGCCAAGGCCGTAGGGAGTGTCCTTAAATACAGTATTCATATTTTGATCAGTTTTCTCTCTCTGTAAGTGTTGAGGATTCTTATGAGATATCATGCAGTACGGTAATACTGGATGCAATAATAGTACAGTACCAGATGTCCTGCATTGCAGCTATGCTGGATGTCATGTCCGTGCCGTGATGGGTAATTCCTCTGCGGGTCTTTGAGGGTCTTGTGATCACAGCACAGTGAGCCTAATGTACCTCCGCAGTCATGTGTAACGTGGCACATTCATGGCACACGAGCAGCATGACTCCCTCTAAGTCACCCGCCTGTCTATGTAGCAGGGGGTGGGGAAACGACATCAGGACTCCAAATCCTCCAGGAATAGTAGCTACCCGCCCCCCCCCCCCCCAGGATGGA
>JAODKF010000147.1:13615338-13631543 GCA_026779585.1 Mormyrus proboscirostris | reverse complement strand
GGCCGGGGGGGGGGGGGGGCGCCCTGAGGAAGAGACGGGTTGGGGCTGGATTCACAGATAGTGCAGAAGAGGAATAGTGGGCTCAGAGAAGCGGGGGGAGGGAGATCAGTCAACGGGAAATGTCAGATAAGGCCGGGCGAACTGTCCAATGGTAACCCTGAACCCTGGGCCTCTGACTGAAGGCAGGGAGCGTTTTTAAAAGTTTGGAATCTGGTGGGGGAGAAGATGGCCCGCCTGCACATGAACAGGAAGAGGCACGCATGTGTGTCTGGACCAGGAAGGGAATTTTTATTACCGTCAGGGTAAGATTTCTGGCACCAAAACAGCATCTCAACGGCTATTCCAGTCCAGGGTACAGGGTTTCAGCCAGACCTGAGTATCAGCTTGCAGGCAGTCGACCGTAACCCATTCACCTTCGGATAATATCCCACAGGGCATTTGTCCCAACTGCAATGACAATTAAGACAGTGGATCTCTGCAAGGAGCAGGTGCCGCGTAGCGACTCTGTCTGATAGCCCCCCGGCGCGTGCCTCAACTTGCCAAATAAGGCGTCGCCCAGCTGTCGCTATGGAAACAGGATCTCTCAGAGGAATCGTGGATCTCAGCTAGGATGACCTGCTACAATAAAATGCTGTTAAACATCTTTAAATAAAATAAACTAATGTTAAAACTTTTAACAACCTTCACAGAGATCATTAATAGTATAGTGATTTACACCAGTCTATTTGAGAGGCATGCTAAGTTTTTCTACACTGCAATTTTTCCACTGTATGTCACTGTAATATGCAGTGTAAATAGCTAGTGACACTCTGTGCTGTCCAGTTGGGCCCCAAGTTCTCTGCTCTTGGCAGTGTCTGACGAAATGCACACGATTTATTTACTATTTTGTAAGCTGTGGTGCCGTAATGTCTGTGAGATCATCACTGGGTTCACTGACACTATCCTGGGCTATTACTTCAGTAGGTGCAGGCTGGCCGTTTTTACTGAAGAAGATGATCGAGAAGTCACAGTGGTGCAGCAAGCAGGGGAAATGGAGCCCATACAGTGAACCCCAAACAAACGCAGGAGAGCGACGGCAGTCGAGACAATTGATCGTCTAGCTATGCTGGGATCAAAGTTCAATGGCGCCACAAATATTCTTGGCCAGTGTTCCAAGTCAGCAGGATGACATAGCTTAAATTCCGGATTAGTGTGGGTCGTGGGTGTCTGTGGCTGTGTGTATCTTCACTGATTGCACATTCCATCAGTAACAGCAGAGTGTGGAGGTTGAATTAGCAGAGCAAGTCATACATATCACAGCTGTACATACAATATCGTAATCCACACAACATAATGGGAGACATATCAGAGTTTAAAAGAGGACAAATTCTAGATACTCGTCTCGCTGGCACATCTATGACCAGGACAGCAAGTCTTTGCAGTGTTTTGAGAGCCAAGTATGTCCAGGGTGATGTCAGTGTACCACCGCGAAGGACAGACCACATCCAACAGGAGTAACTATGGATGCAAGGGGAAGCTGTCTGGCAGGGAACTGGGTACTAACCCGGGTTGTACCCTAAAGTGCTACCCAAGTCACTGCAGACTTAAATATGCACCACAGTTCTCTTGTTTCCACCAAAGCTGTTCTTTGGAAGCTCCACAGGGTCAGTATTCATGGTCAGGCTGCTGTAGCCAAACCTTTGGTCATTCATGCCAATATGAAATGTCGGGTTTCAATGGTGCCAGCAGCACAAATCTTGGGCTGTGGACAATGTGAAACATGTGTTGGCCTCTGATGAGTCCACCTTCACTGCCTTTCTCACATCCGGGAGAGTTATGATGTAGAGAAGCCTCAAAGAGGCTTCACCACCTGGACTGCTGTGTACCTTGAGTGCAGCATGGGGGTGGATCAGTGATGGTTTGGGCTGCAATATCTCGGCATAACCTAGGCCCACTATTTGTTCTAGATGGGCACGTCACTCCCAAGGCCTACCGAACCATTCTGGAGAACCATGTTCACCCAATGATTCAAACATTGTACCCTGAAGGTCGTGCCTTGTACTGTATCAGGATGATAATGCACCAATACATAACAAGACTGGTGAGAGAGTGGTGTGATGAACATGAAAGTGAAGCTGAACATCTCCCATGGCCTGCAGCACCACCAGATCTGCATATTATTGAGCCACTTTGGGGTGTTTTGGAGGAGCGAGTCAGGAAACATTTCCTCCACCAACATCACAGAGTGACCTGACCACTGTTCTGCTAGAGGAACGGCTCAAAATCCCTCTGGCCACTGTGCAGGACTTACATCTGTCATTCCCAAAACAAACTGATGCTGTACTGACCACAAAAGGAGGCCCTACACCATACACTACTAATAACGTACCATGGTCTAAAACCAGGTGTTTCAGTTTCATTGACTAACCTTTGCATAGTGTCATGCAAAGATCTTAAGCAGTCAAAGAAAATGTTTGAGGCTATTTATGTGGGAAGTAAGTGTATATTTCTAAAAAAAACTAAAGACATCAAAACTAAATAAGAGTAACACAATAAAAATTAATTCCTTCTGTTAAAATTCGAATTCCTTCTGTTCTGCAAGAAGTTACTGATATATTTTTGGATGGATAGATGAACGCCGCTTCAGTTCCAAAACCTCTCCTCAGGGACACCTCAGCCATTCCATGTGTTTGTCAAATTTCACCACCAACTCACAAAATTAATTAATTAGTTAAGTCATTGATGTACTGATTAGCCATACATTACATGCTGGTGCTCCAGTCGACAAAATACATTGGTGCATTAGATGTTTATTGCAAATACTGAGGTGAGTGTAGGAGAGGTATTGAACTGGCTATCACACTTTGACAGGCATAATATCATAGTTTTACACCAACATGAAGATCATTTAAACGTCATCGTCCTTGACTTGACAGAGTCACATGTTGTTTAGGATGTTGGGTTTATAATATAAAGATGGATTTGCCACACAAATGGTGTCCATAGAGTAAGTCACTTAATTAACAGCATGGAGGAGACACTAGAGTAAATGTGTGGTACCATTTATTATCAGAAAAGCGACAGTAAAGTCATCACATTCATATTGGGTTTCACCACAGGAACATTTAATCTTTATAGTCCAATATAATGAACTTTAAGGATACCAGATAGTTACCATGTCGACTAAAACTCCTAATAAAAGTCCAACTACCGTCTGATAGATAAGAATAACCTAGATAATGTCTGATTCACTCAAAGAGACACATGCACCCACAAACATAGCCATGCACGACGGGCGATGTAGCGGCGAACGGAGGCATCGGGAAAACAAAGGAGATGGGAGAAATAAAAAGGAACGCGGTGATGGGATTGGGCGCAGAAGTACAGCGGGCAGGGGAAGCCCAGGAGACCGGCGTTATGCGTCATGAAGAGTCATGAAGGTCTTGTGTGCAAGCACCGCACACGTTTAAAGCACTTGGTAGCAGCCGTGATATTTACAGCCCTGGGGGTTCACACAGGAACTACAGCTCTGCTGGGCTCCATCTGTTTCGAGGTCAACCCTCGGCCGTGTCCCCTCACAGAATGATCGTCTCGGTTTGGCAGGAGAGGGACAGAGCCTGCTTGTTAGAGAACGAGGTTGGGGAGGGGGCCGGGCGGTCGGCAGACGCGGAGGGGGAGCGGCTGGCCCATCGGGATGGCGGCCGTTGGTTCTGGGGACGGGCTGGACGAGAGAAGCTCTTCCTGACTGACAGTGGAGAGTTTTTTCTCTCCTGAAAAAAAGTGTGGAAAAATGGAGAACCTGAATGGACAATCATTCTCAAACATACACATTCTGTAAACAAGAACCTTCCATTGAACAACACAGCTGAGAATCCAAGACCCAGATGTGAAGTATTAGTCTGAACGGGGCTCTAGAATAGATCAGTGAAACTTTATGCTCAGCTGAAACACTGTTATTTAGACCGCAAACTGAAGCGATTCAAACATTCAGCAGATAAAGGGCGTTTTTACACTTGGCTCAATTCATCTCATTTAAATGGACTTAGCGCATTTCCCACGCAAAAATTAGCCGTATGTAACTGCCCCAAACTAAATCAGACCTCCCAAAAGCAAAATAAACTCACACCACCTAAACAAGTGGTGCGGAATCCCAGAATTCAGAGCTAAAGTCAAAACGGTTTTCGTCTCACAGTGAAGCTTATGTTGCTTGACCTGGCAGAGGCATACATGGGATAAAAACATGGTCATTTGCAATATTTGTTTTATTTTATTGAAGGGTTATACAAGTAGGACCTTGGGACTGGAACACCTCTTAACTTGACCAATTTGGACATGGAACGGGTCTGTTGACCGAAATCTTGGAACTCGTCTGTTCCTGCTAAAACCTGTGTAGGTCAAGACACGTTCAGCTCTATCAACTCGGATCTGGACCGGGTTGGTCGAGAAAAATCTAACCGCAACTCCACCGAAAACTCAGAACACAACACCAACAGAACAGACACGCTAAAACTTTTACGGATCAAGATGCCGACACAAAGCTCTCAGCCTTGCGGTTCCTCTCGACCGAGTTCGACCTGCGGAAGCTGTGTTCCTACGCTCGGTGTGAATTTTGTGATTTGTGATACATTTAGTGATACAGTAATCATGTCCCCTAAGATAGTGAGCAGTGATAGCAGCAAACTGAAGAGGAAACTGGTGAGAGTAACTGTAGAACTTCATGTGTATATTACTTTTATATTGACTGTTAATGCTTTTTTATCATTAGTTAGGTAGGTAGTTTAAATAAGCAATTTGTGGGTCTGGAATGGATTACATTCATTTACATTATTTCTTATGGGGAAATTTGATTTGTACCTTGACCAAATTGCCTCGTGGAACAAAGGCACTTTAAGGCACTTTAAGGTACTTTAAAATCTTAAAATCTTTAAAATGGACTTTCAGTGGTTGTCATGTTTCTGTGTTTAGAGCCATTTGCCAAATAGGTTTAAGATTGTAGATCGATCACACGCTTGGCATTAAATAATGTGTCGATCCGCCTGTTGAGTACATGCAATTATATGTACATGATTTATATACCCCATGAGATATATACCCCATGAGATATATACCCCAATTAATCCCCAAGGTGTGTTATTAAAAAAATGAACATCCCTTAACAGCCCTGCTTGTAATACCCTCGGCTTCCTTATTGCCACCTCATTGAGCCTTTTGAAAGCACTGAAATTCAGCCTGTAACTTATGTGCAAGTAGTATTTTGTTGGAAATGAATAATCGGTACTTAACACATTAAGATATGGGTCATTCTCAAAAAGAAAAGACACTCATGATCAGTTCAGGGTCCAAAAGGACTACGTGTGAATGTGAAATGGACTGAGACCATGTGACCAGAAAGTGAACCCAGGGCTTTTAGAAGGCGATGGACAATGTGACTCCGAAGAGAACTGAGTTCTCTTTCTCCACTTAGAGAGAACTAACTGACTATGGTTAGTCTAGAGGTGAAATCTGTGAAATGGGTGAACATGCGGAGAACACCCTAAAATGAATCCGTGATCAGACTCCTTTTTTCAATCACATACTTCTTGAAGAAATTCCAGTTTACCCCCAAAGTCTCAAAACCCCAACTGAATCGTGAACAAATGGAATGATTTGAAGTGTGAGAAACAAGACGTGCTGGAAGCTGCTCCTGTAGGAGCAAGGCGGCATCTAAACGAGCGTCTGCGGGATGGTAGAACTAACAAGGAACAATGTGATTTTTTGGTTTGCGCCAGAAAAAGGGATGTTGCTTCAGAGAAACTATGTAATAAATGAATACTTTTCTGGAATTCTACTTGTTTTTAGGCTTTAGACAGGGCATCCAGAGGGGCTTTAGAGACATAGTGTCTCCTCTCTTAATGGGATTTACATTTTCACTGACTGAAGGATGACGAATAAGAGTAGCTCACAGTTAAGCACTGAGCATAGAGAAACGTTGTATTTCGCTTGTGGGAGTTTTACTGACACAAAAATGTTCTTAGGGCAGAAGGAAAAATGATTGGTTCAAAGAGATAACCAATCAGACTGTTGAGGAGGTGGGTCCAAGACATCTGATTAGATAGTCTGACAACTGACCAAGATCTGATTGGATATCTTTCTGAACCATTTTTCGTTCTGCCATCAGAATATTTCTGTGTAAGTAAAACTTCAATTAGCTTATATTTCTACCCAGAGGAAAGTCTCTGTCAGTGGAGGCTGTGCTAGATATACCAGTGCTAGTAGCACGTGGGTGAATGCCTGTATGTGAGTGTGTCCATTTACCTACCGATGGTGCACTGATTGTGCCTCTGAAGGTGGCTGTAGATTGAAGCTCTATTTGCGACAGTCTCCCATTGCGACCGCATAGCTGTTCCAGCTCCAGCATGTCCAGAAGCCCGATTAGGTCCTCCTCCTTCCCTGGACAGGGCCTGCGAGACTGATATTTCTCAGACCCACCATCACCATGGTAGCTTTTTACGATTTTCTCGATCGCTCCGTAGTTTGATCTGGAGTCCGCGGGCCGAGGGTAAGCAGCAAGAGTCCCGGGCTGCCAAGGCTGCTCGTTCAGAACCCGGGAACGAACCGGGGTTTTAGTGTCCTGGGCCAGGCGGCGGGTCGTCCCTAATCCAGCCTTCTGAGTAGAACCCCCAGGCTTTGTCCTCTGGGCCTCATTCGAAATGAACTGGCTGGAGGCAGAGAGGTCCTCCTGGTCCTTGAGGCACTGCATTTGGTCACCCATGCTTTGAATATTGGGTTTAAACTGGGTCTGTGAAGGGTCCTTGATGAAAGAGCCCTTAGTTTGGTTGTCAGGCTGCTGCAGCAGATGTTCAGGAGGTAGTCTGCCCTCCATAAACTCACGGCCAGTCCCTGCCTGGAACACAATGCGGTTAAACTCAGCAGCCTTCAGCTCCAGAGTCTCATTCCTCATTCTTGGGTCAGAGTAGGAAGGAGACTCGAGAGTGACCTTAAGCGAGTCCTGGGCCACAGGCTGGAGCCGATCCCAGTGTGGCCTCAAACCCCCATTTTGTCCTGAAACTGGGGCTTTCTCTTTGGGAGCCTCTGAAACACATGTCATGATGGGTGCGTCTGAGGATGCCTTTCTGCTTCCAAACCTACTGCCATCCCACGACCACCGGCTATGGCAACAACTAATATTGCACTTGGAGTCTGCAGGCACTAGATTTGTAACCACGCCAGAGTCAGTGAGGGTCTTTCCCTCATTCTCCTGTAACATCATTTCAAACTTTCTGAGCACAGAAGGGCTGCTGGACGTCTTGTCTGTGCTGACACCACAGTTCTGCTTGTAGTCTGTGTGATATTCAGGAAGGTCATGCTCTGGGGCTGTGGAGTGTTGCGAGTACCAGGAAGAAGTGCGAAGAGGGACGGGTGGAGCTTCCACCTTCTTTTGTGGAGGTCTGGATTGCAGATCCCGGACAGTGCCTTCCCAGCTGATCCAGTCTTGTTCCTCGAGAAGCTGGAAGTCACACCAGGGACTTTGGGTATAGTTGACATCCCCATTCTTGGCCTGGTTCTTCACATTTTCCTCTTTCTCAAAGTCTTGCAGGAAGGGAAATGGCTCTATATCACTTCCAAAACAAAGAACCAGAGAAAAAAAATGCAAAAATTCAGATGCTTCAGATGTTTACAGACAGTGAACTGACTCTGCGTTGTGAATTGACTAAAGGCATACCTTCTCCTTTCAGACTTCTTCTTGATCTCATCCTGGTAGCTGCACAGCTCCTCGCTTACTTTGGCAATTTCCTTAAGGGCCTGGAGATGACAAAGACAGAAGGTAAGTCATGGAAGAAAATCATGAAGGAGATTGAATTAAAGCAGAGGGATTGAGTTTTCCGGATTCTCTCCAAACTTACAGCATTAAGAGCAGTGATATTCTTCGTCTTATTATTTTCACAGGGTAGACCAAAGACCTTTGTGCTGCAGACGGAGCTGGTAAGGGACTGGGGTGTAGTAAGGGAGGAGCTACCATTAGCCAGCTGTGTACTGGGGGAGGGGCTAGTGAAGGCCTGCTGTATATTGGAGGAAGGGCTACTGAAGGCCTGATATGAGGGGGAGGGGCAACCGAAGGCCTGATGAATACCGGAGGAGGGACTACAGTAGGCCTGATTTGATGAAGGACGACTGAAGGCCGGAGGTTTAGTTGAAGCAGGGCTACTAGAAGTCTGATATGAGGAGGAAAGGCCCTTTATGTTCTGCTGTATACTAGAGGAAGGGCTGTTGAAAGGCTGATGTGAGGAGGAAGAGCTACTGAAGGCCTGACGGCAGGAGGAGGGGCTACTGAAGGGCTGGTGCACAATAGGGGAGGAGTTACTGATGGGCTGGATCACAATGGGGGAGGGGCTACTGATGGGCTGGCTCTTAATGGGGGAAAAGGTACTGAGCGGTGGGCGTGTGCTTGGAGAGGGGTTACTGCAGACCTGGGGGGTCAGGGGAGCATGGGTCCTTAAAGTAGGCCGTGCCCTGGGGGCGGGACTGCTTGCAGCCCGGCGCCTGGGGGAGCTGGGCTCAAATTTGTGACGGAGGCAGCCCTGCAAAATCTCCTCGATCTCTGCATCCCATTCACTGTTGCTGTGCCGATCGACGGCGTCGGCGTAGCCGTCGTCGTGACGGGTGATGGAATCACAGCGGCTGTCTGGGTGGTCGCTGGAGCCGTTACGGGACACCGAATCGCTGAGGATGCTGGATCCAGTGGTGCTAGACTGTAAGCTGAGTCTCAGGGGACTTCTCCGCATCCCAGTCTGGTCCCGGTGGGATTTGACCTCATTGCACAGCTGCGAGTAGAACATGGAGGTGCAGTCAGGGCACGTTCTGGTACGTGACGCGCCTGCCCCACCTGCGTGGCTCCTGCTCACCTCTTCCACCTTGTGCTGCATGTCCCGCAGTTGCAGCTCCCACTCGCGCCGCTCAGCATCAAAGCGCTCCAGCACCTCGGTCCTGTGCCGCGCCCAGCCACGCTCGCTACATTCCAGGCGGCACCGCAGCGCCATGGCGGCGGAGTGCGTGTCTGACAGCAGCCGTCGCTGCTCCTCACGCTCCCGCCTCTGTCGCCCGTCCTGGACCCCCTGATCACTGCCAGGCCCGCTCCCTCTCGCCTCCAGCTGGGGAGAGACAGAAAGTGTCCCGGGTCGAGCTCTTGATCTTCGTAGCCATGTCGATTTGGGTCAAACCCGGTAACTCCTGTTAACAACGTGCAACAATATACACTCCAGTTTCACTCCAAAAAAAGTTCAGAGGGCTATTTCAGATAACTCTAAGCATACTGGGGGTTTCTAGCTGTGTGGCTCAGTGAGTTAGGATGCTGTGCCTATGATCAGAAGGTCGCTGGTTTGAATCCCAGGGTCAATGGAAAAATGTAACCTTTATGCCTTGAGCAAGACTCTTATCTCCCAATCAGGGACTCCGAAATGCATGTTGCTTTGGACAAAAGCATCTGCTAAATAAATAAAATGTATAAGAAAAACTCTCACTCATTCATAACTGGAGCAAACACACAGTTTGGGTGGAGCTGGTGGGCCTGCACTTTGAACTGGGACCAGTTTACTGGCTGTTTTTAGCTAGGGCTCTCTGTCCCCTAAACTTTATGATTTCTGGAAAAGAAAAATCATCATGTAGATTCTGCAACAGTGAAAAGATTTGAGGCTAGAGTATTTTTGGCTATGGTATGCGTGGTTTGGCCCCCCGCCTTCCTCGCACGGGGGAAGGTCCAGGGCAGCACTCCACTGCATCCTGTCATGCAGGACAATGGGTCACACAAAACCCCAATGCAGGCTATGGCCATTGAACTCGCCATTCTAAGCAAGTCGCATTGCACTATGGCACTCCTAAGGAGCCCAAATCTGGTACCGATATCCATTACTTTAGCAGCAGAAGTGGAAAGATCCATCAAATACAAATCCAGACCAAGGTTTTGTTTCAACCAACCAGCTGAGTACACTGTGACTGTCACTCTTTATACTCCACTGATTGGTTGAAACAAAACCTTGGTGTGGATTTATATTTGCTGGATCTGAACTTTCCACCTCTGTTTAGATGAATCGTAGTCAAGTAGACGAAAACCATAAGATATGCCAGAGCTAATGCAGTGAGTGTAGTGTAGGGTGTTGGTGCAGAGCCATGCGGTCCAGGCCAGTGCAAACCAGTCCAGTGCGGTCCAGGCCAGTGCAAGCCAGACCAGTGCGATCCAGGCCCTATAACGGCCTTTGGTCTGGTCTGTGGACTTCTTAGCCCCCTCGGTGCAGAAGCAACCCCTCCCATTATAAATAGACCCCAGCTATTTTCTACCCCCCCACACACACACACATTCCTGAGTGAGAAGCCAGGATGTCAGAGAAAGATGGAACGCAATGCCTGCTCTTAAAATGCAAGAAATGCAGAAAGATCCTGCTGCCAGCATCCCGTCAGAAACATTCGCTGGCACCAGCCTCACGGCGCCTCCTCTGGCAGGATGCTGGCCAAAGGCCGGCTTCTTTGTGCCCGTCCGCCTATCCCAGCCAAACCACTCCCGGTCAACATTTGTGCACCAAAACAGAGACCATCATTTACCATCTAATTACTCAAAGGCGTTTCCTATCCCAAAAGGCACAGGGCCTTTCATTACAGTTACTGCAGATGCTTTTATCCAAACCAACACATTTTTGTGAATGCATGGTCAGCCAGTTCCGGAACCAGTCGGGGGTTAGGAACCTAGCTTGCTTTGCTGGCCCTGGGATTTGAGCCAACGACCTTCCGACCACAGGCGACAACCCTAACCCACACAGCCGCACACCACTGCTTTTGTTAATCGGGCAAAGCCTGCATTGCCTGTGTTGACCTGTGCTGGTCATGAAGCCACCTAAGGCAGCGTATGTCTTCTGCTCAGGCTGCTTGTTTGCGAACTACAGGCCTACACAGGCTGCTGTACGCTAAATCACAGCTGCCTCCCCACATTGCTGTTCAGGACATAGCTCCTCACGCCGGCTACAAGAGGCTGCCCCGCAGCGTTTGGACAAAGGTAACCACAAGAGCGCAGAGCAATAATCCTGAAGGGGGGGGGAGGTTCCGAGGATGGGCTAAATAAACGCGAACACCCCCCTGACACCGAGAGTGGGCTCTGCTCGCTTGTTGCTAGGCAGCATGCACGGATTGCCAGACTGAGACAAAGGAGGATAGTGATGGAGAGAGACACCAGGGGGCAGCGTTTGATTCGGGATGCTTGAGCATGGAGGGGCTTTGCCCTATGAGTGGAGACATCCAATTTGGGGGGGGGGCGTTCTGTTGCCTCTGGATGTACCTACAGCTGTAATCTCGACAGCATCTCATATAAAATATGTTGGCACCAAAGACCACGTCAGGAGCACAAAAACAGCTAGTGTTACATTTACTTATTTAGTGAGCCTGCCGGTAAATCGCTCTACTGAGCGGGAGAATTGCACCGACAACCTACCGATCGCAAGCACAACATCCTAACCAGCTGAGCCACACAACATCCACATGAGTCACCGCTCTGAAGCAACCTGCTATCTTAGGACAGACACACAGTAGAGCCAGTGACTGTATCAGAAGGAAAATTAATTTAAGGCTGTAGGCAGGTCAGGAATCTCCTATCAGGCAGTCAGACGCACTGAACACAATCACTGGCCTACAGCAGACTGTGGATGGCTCTGCCCAAAGAGAACTCACCTTACACAGTTTCTCGCCAGTTTTTCCCAGTGGGAGTGTAAAGCTTGTATCTAATCAAAATGGAGATTTGCGTGGCTGCCCTGGGACTGTACCACTCTCTGATGAAAGGACAAGCGGCACAGACCTCTGTTTATAAACAGGAACAACTAATGTGCTGGCATGATGGTACAGTGGTTAGCACTGCAGGGTGGTGCAGTGGTACAGTGGTTAGCACTGTGGGGTGGCGCGGTGGTACGGTGGTTAGCACAGTTGTCTCACACCTCTGGGACCAGGGACTGAGTCTCCACCAATGCTCCCTGGGTGTGGACTTTGCATGCTCTCCCCGTGTCGTCATGGGGTTTCCTCTAGGTTCTCTGGTTTCCCCCCCACCCACACTACAAAAACATGCTGCGGTTAACTGGAATTACCAAAATCCCTGCTAATGTGTGGGTTAGTGCCCAGTCCTGGGATATCTTGTGCCTGGAACTACTGGAATAGGCTGTGCGACCCTGCAAAGGACAACAGTCTGGAAAATGGATGGAAATCTCAGCGTGCCTTTTTCCTCAAACAAGTGTGACTGTCACTCTCGTTTGTTAACCACACCCCAGCACTAAAAGCAGTCAAACTTGCAAGCAGCGCCACCTGGTGGTACCTGTGCGATGCGGCTGTGCAGGTCGGCTCTTTCTGCCTCCCAGGCGCTCCGGTCCTTGGCGTACAGCACCTGCAGCTCCCTCCTCCGTGCCTCCTCCTGCTTCACTTCCTGCTGAACATCCTCCAGGACTGACTTCAGATCCAGCAGAATACGTTTGTTCTCCCCTCCCTGATAACAGAGAGCATCCCAAACCGTTTACTCGGAATAAATGTCTCTAAATATACCATGCCGATAAAATACTATGCATTTCCAACAAAAAATCCATGCATTTTTAAGATTTGCCTCTTTTCAACCCATAATGTTATATCGACAGATATGCAAGCCGACTCATCGATACTAAGACTGTCCGAGCATTGTGCTTGTCAATATGACTTTAAATATCACATCCATAAAACCAGAACTGCCCTCAAATGAATCTTCTATGCATCTCCTGCATATATGGAGTACGTCTGCAAGCCCGGTTTACCAGTTCGGCTCATGCTAAGAACATTGCATCCGTTAATCATTCTTTGGACTATAGTGCCGTTTACTTGTATTTCGGCAACTTGTCTCAAAAGCAGCTCCTTCTCCCTCATCCACTCCTCCTTGTCCTGTTCATGCCGCTTCTTTAGGTCTTCCAGTTTCTTTCTGAGCTGGGAATGCTGGGTCTGGAGCTGCAGCCAGGTCATCGGGTCTCTCTCAGCCTTGGCTGTTGCCCCCAGTCGGTCTAAAAGCCCCCCCTGGTCTTCCCCGACCAAGGGATCTGCCAGCTCCTTGGGCGGACCGCAGCTGCCGTCCCTGCACTTTTCACCCCCCAGCTGGGAGTGCGGCACAAACTCCCAGCCCTGTGCTTTGCCCACATACCCTCCCCCGCCCCTGTGCAACCGAGAGCCATTCCCAAAAACATTCAACATTTCTCTGCTTGATAAACTACGGCGTGTGGTCTGCACGGGACACGCCACATTTACCCGAAGCCGGTCATTTCCCTGGCCTGTCTGCCTCTCGCTGCTGCCCCCTCTCCGCTGTTCGTCCCAGAGGCACCTACTCCTTCCATGCCACCACGACAGGACAAAGTCAAACTACAAGTGCCAGAGCTGTCAGAAACGTCCGCCCCAGTCCGGTGCGCTTTCCACATATAACTCCATCACACCGCCACCCAATGCATAGTTGCACTTAAGTGAAAAACATTACAAATTACTGCAATTTTAGCGACCAAAACACCATTTTCCCGGTAAACAGTACCCCCCTGGACTTCATTCTGCCTGAACCGAAGACGACACCCAGTAACTAGCCCCCCTCGAGGACACTCTGGTCCAAAAATATAAGCAGTGATGTAAGAGACAGGGGTATTTTTACCCCTGTAACTATGCCTCGCATGCCCCCCGCACCACCTTAGAGCTCCGACACGCTAACGCACTAAGTCGGCTGAAATAAGCACTTGTATCCTGCGCCGCTGCCAAATCATCGCGTCTTTCGCTGCATAGGAGGCGCCGGGCGCCTGCGACTTGCATGACTGCTGCATGGTATTTAATTAAGCGCATGTGCTAATTTCTAAAGCAGCTGCCATCCGATAAACACGTCCCGATCAAACAGCATTAACACCGGCTCACTGCGCCACATAGCGCTGTAAAATCTGCGAGCGGTCAGAGGACGCCGCTTCCTTACCTGTAGACAGTGAAGTCGAGTCTTCAGTCTTCAATTTATCGAAATATGTAAACTATGTTTACAGTATATAAAGAAATGTATGCAACGGCTTCTTCGTCTGATAATGCCGAAAAACGAAATAAAACAGTATGTCTAAGGAGAAACGCTAGTATAAATAGGCTGGAAGGTGTTGCATTGCCCCCGCTTTCGGTCTCCTCCTGCCCTTACCCCATGCGCCCTGCAGCATCCCACTACATACTGGATCTACTAGAGCGACTCTCCGAAGCCGCGCTGTCGGCCCGCCCCCGATCGAGACGTAAACACCTCCAGTCCCGGGACGCTCCCGTCACCTTGCAGAGTATATACTCCTGTATACCTCATTGGGATGCTATGGGAGCTGTCGTCACCGACCCGCCGTGAAATTTACGCGGATAGATTGTTTATGGGGATATTTTGGCAACAGGTGTATATGGGACACGACTGACTCCGATGCTCCCCCATTCACATCACTTATGTCAGACGCGGTATTTTCCCCCACATGCTCCACGTAAAGAAACTATTTTATCGCCGCTCATTCCGGCATTTTGTGTTTCCAGTGAGGCTCCAACAGCATTTGAAATCCTCCTAGCATTGCTTCTGCAGCAGGAAAAACTAGTCAATACGATCTAATAGCAGTGTGGGGATATTTTTCGGACAGGCTGGGCTTGCATATGAACCAGGACAGTACGGTCATCGGTATAGCAAACATATACTGTCATATATTTTGTATCATATATATTTAACAATATATTATCTAGAAAAATTTGCTCTTACCTTTTCGTACGATACCCTCCGCAGTTTAGCAGAATAGCAAGCTTTAAAAAACTTTTTAAAAAAAGAGGAAGAAAATGAGAAAGAGCAGAATTAGCGGTTATATGGTTAAATTATTCTCGGGTAGTGAAATACCCATATTAAAACGACCGCTTAACGGTGGTGATGCGTTTCAAACACATTGCATGACAGGCTAATGTTTAAGTAAGCACTAAAATTGGATAGCCTGCACCGATTTCTGACACCGGTGTCTTAGTTTGTTATTCACTTTAATAGTGACAGCAGAATCATTAAATCTATAGAGCTATTCTAATTTAGGGCAGAAGATCGTCTCTGGCTTTAAAAGTAGCTTCGGTTGTACCCTGAACATCATGTCAGCGGATAGAAATGAAGGTAATTCATAACGAGAATTACAGAGGTCAAACCGCACCGCGTACGGCAGGCACTACCTCATCGCTGGCGAGATCACATCTTGAGCACCTTCCAAACTCTTTCCTAAGTAGGCACGGTGCGCGTCTAAAAAAGGATCCTGCAGGGCACTAACGCACGGCAACGCGGACAGCGAGCTTTTGAAACGCAGCATGCGGAGGTCCCCGATTTGGGATCGCTCCCCAGCGAGTAGCTGAAGGACAGCCTGCATTCCTGAGTCTGCGTCTGGAAATCTCCCAGCGATTATCCTGTCCGTAACTCGAGAACCGCGCCCATTACTGACTCGCAGCACAGAGCCGCACACAGATACCGCCAGGGCTGCCAACTCTCACGCATCTGGCGTGAAACTCACGCTTTCAGACTTCTCACGCAAGAAGTCTCACAGTAAATCTATATCGTTTCATTGTAAACCTAAAATTAGCTACATCAAAAGCGCTGGTGTAGTTTGCAAACCCTGCAAAGTATTTACAATATAATAAAACTTTTATATACATGTACAAGTTGTCTCAAATTGAAAATCGCAGGCCAGCCAGCTGACCAAAGTCAGCAACCCTGAAAACCACCTACACCTGCTGCATGCATAGTCGCGCCCCAACCGGAGCTACATCAGACGTGGCTAACCATCTCAAAGCACTGTGCACACAGGGGTTAACCGTCTGTTTTCTTAGAATAACCATAGTTCACCCTGAATTGCTTCACTGTGTGCTTCTCACACAGTGAAGCGCTAAAGCAGGAGAAGGCAGGGATGTGTTTAAGAGTGTGGACTTTTATTTTGAAGGTCCACGGAGGAGCCACCCGGGCGGAGGGCATCTGAGACTCAGCAGCTGTACGGAGGAGCAGCTAAGAGCCAAGGCGTGCTTACCTTTTAATACGCAGTGTGCCAGAGCCGCCTGGTCTTCAGAGCTTGGTGCAAGTATGTAACTGTGGGGTTGCCAGTCGTCCATGCATGAAATAGGAGTTTTCCTGTACTTCGTGTAACCTTGAGGACATGATGACAAAAAACCAAACGCAAAAGAAACAAAACTAAAGATGGGATAACGGTGAC
>JAODKF010000147.1:13595379-13605652 GCA_026779585.1 Mormyrus proboscirostris | reverse complement strand
CATGCCCCCCCCCCCCCCCCCACTGTCCCAGCCTAGCACACATGATAAACTGTGAGGCAGAGGTGTGTTTCTGGTGCATTTTTATGCTGGGGGAACTGTCAGGGTATGTAACACATGGGGCATTTGATGCTTGGGGGATAGAAATTACGCCCCCGTCTTCAGACTTGGGCTCAAGGACAGCCTGGTCGTTCTGGAGTCAGACTCCAGCTGTCTGTGGCATGGCAGGAGCGGGGGGGGGGGGGAGGGATTCCAGGGGAAAGGAAGGTCACATGACCGGCGGCCCGGAGGCTGGGAGTGCTGGGAATTGATTGACAGGAATCTCTGCATCGCAGCTGCGAAACCCGAGGCAGCAGATGCCGTTGCCCTCATTATAAGAGCACCGACAACCATTAATTTCTCCATTATGTAAGGAAATATGCCGGCAGTGCAGGAGGTCAGGGCAGTGCTCCCGAGCCGGAGGCCTGAGGTTCGCAGGACAGACAGAAACTAATTTTGCATCTATAGGCACTGGGGTGTGATTAGCCTGAGAAGGGGGGCTTATATAAATGTGAGCCATGTGGCTGTCAGGGTATTGAGGACATACAGTGTGATAGGAGACAAAGCCATTGCTGAAAGCCATTGTATCTAGATGATGTAAGGAAAATGTGCTTGCTGGTTTAAGCCAATAAACTCTGTGTGCGCATGTGTGCAGGTGTGGTCATGTATATATTACATTGTGGGGACCAAATGTCCCCACAATGTGATAAAATCCTTTTATTTTGACCTTGTAGGGCCCATAGAAGTCCCCACAATGATACAGATACCTGATCTGCTTATGTGCAAATGTGTGTGTGTGTTTGTGTGTGTGTGTCTCCCTTCCAGGGTGCCGTCCCTCCTTATGTTCTAAGCTTCCTGGGATTAGCCCTGGATGACTGAACCCAAACTGTACAAACCCTGGATGAAAAAGGATGGCTGTTGTTTCCCATTTGAATAAAATCAAGGTGTCAATGGTGTATTTTCTCATGTTGATGTCATCGGTGTCCTCATGTGCCGTGACTGCGTTGTGCTGGAGTGTAACATATCACAAGCCAATCCTACAAGGCTTCTATACTGCCGTGATTCTACTAGGAGAGGTTCAGCTCTTTCTGCACGTGTTTCAGGTTAATCCCTCTCGTCCTGGCGATTTGCCAGTGACTTACGGTACGTGCGTTACGTGTGACTGCAGGAATATCCAGGGTGACTCTCTCTTATGGGTCTCAGGATGTCCTTTCTGACAGGATATCTAACCACTGAAAGACATACAGTACAACCACAAATCATGTTCCCATTGACATCATAGAGCCCTTAATTTAGGTAAATTAAGAGTAATTGGGATAATTAAAGTGACTCAAAGTCCCTAAATAGATCAAATAGTTACTATGTCTGTCTATCAGATTCATATTCAGTTGAGTGAAACGGATTTACAGCATGAAGAGAGAGACCTCATGTGACCAGGGCACAAAGTGACCACTACGGCGGCTCCTTCAGAGCACAACTTTTTTTTAATGTCTTTTTTTCTCTTTATCCTTAAACAGCAACCCCCCCTCTCCCCTTGCCTGGAGCGAAACAAGAGGCCTTTTAATGTCCAAATATATGTGCACATATTTTTTAAAATGTACTCAGTTGCGAAAGACAGCAGTGTGGGAGATGGCTTTGCAGGGAGAAGAGATTTCATTAGAGGGGAGACATTGCCCGGCTCTGTGTACCGATGCCATGGAAACCTTTGTTTCTACAGCTCTGCTCTCTGGGAGGGTGGGGGGCTAGGGGCTCCCTCGTTGCCATCAGCCGGTTTGGTCGTCAGCAAAGGAGCAGGAAATGTGAAATCAGCACCCTCTGCTGGTGAAGCAGTAGGACAGACGCCGCCATCTGGTCATCTGTGGTCAATCAGCCAGAAGGCAGTGTAAGATTATGTGAGGGAGCGGTTTATAGCAGTGTTTTGCAATCCAGTTCCTTGGGGACCCCCAGCGGTCTGTGTGTTTTAGCTCCCTACCAGACCATCTGAAGATCCCTGAGGACAGGGTTGAGAAACATTTGGTCATAGCAAAAATAGCTGGAATATGCTGTGTGTGTGTACGTGTGTGTGAGTGTGTGTGTGTGTGTGTGTGTGTGAGAGTGTATGTGAGTGTGTGTGAGTGTGTGTGCATGTGCGTGTGAGTGTGTGAGTGTGTGTGTGTGAGAGTGTATGTGTATGTGAGTGTGTGTGAGTGTATGTGTGTGTGTGTGTGTGTGTGAGTGTGTGTGCGTATGTGTGTGTGTGTGTGTGTGTGTATGAGTGTGTGTGTGCATGTGGATTAGGGTTATAGGTCCCCAACAATGTGATAAAAACCTGTTATTTTGACATTGTGGTGACCTTTTTGCAGGTCCCCAGAAAGATCTGTGATTGCAATCAAAAAACTAAAAATGCCAAAAGTCTCACATTTTGTTTGGTTACTTATGGTTAATGTTAGGTCCAGGTAGGGGTTAAGGTCGTCATGTTGGGATTAGGGTTTTCCCCATAGAAATTAATGGAGAGTTCCCATAAATATATAATTACAAGCCTGTGTGTGTGTGTGTGTGTGTGTGTGGGTCGCACTAAAGAGATCAGATGCTTTGAACGCAGCACCATCATGGGATGCTACCATTGCAACAATTCAATTTGCCAAATTACTGCCCTGTTAGACCAGCCCCAGTTTAGAGTGAATGGTTACTGTAAAGTGGAAATATCTAGAAGCAACCACAGCTCAACCATAAAGAGGGGGCGCACACAGACTGACAGACCGGGACCTCAGACTGTCGAAGTATGTGGTGCATAAAAATGGCCTATCTTAGATTGAGACACGGCCAGCAGAGTTTGACTCTGCCTCAGTAAGCACAATCAGCATGAGAACGTGATAGTTTCCATGGTCAAGTTGTCATGCGCAACACCAAGCATCAACTCAACTGATGCAAAGCATGTTCTCATTGGAGTGGAACAGGGGACGTGTGTACTTTGTCTACAATTCACACTTCACACCCGTCACCGCCTGTGCATCTCATGGTCAAAGCTGGGTCTGATGGATGCCAGGAGAACTCTACCTGCCTCGTTGAGGGCACTTAGTCCCTTATTTCCAATGAAGGGTAATCTTAATTCATCAGGATACAAAGACATTTTAGACAATTGTGTGCATCCAGCTTTGTGGCAACACTTTGAAGAAGGCCCTTTCCTGTTCCAGGATGACTGTGCTCCTGTGCACAAAGCGAATGGCATGAATCCATGCAGAGATGTATATTTCCATTCAGAGGTAGATAGTTCCAGTCCAGAAAGTAAAAATCCGAACCAGGATTTTGTTTCAACCAACCAGTTGAGTACTCGGTGATTGTGACTCTTTATACTCAATTGGTTGGTTGAAACAAAATCTTGGTTTGGATATTTACTTTCTGGACTGGAACTATCTACCTCTGAATCCATGATTAGGTGAGGTTAGTGTGGAAGAATTTGACTGGCCTACCCAGAGCCCTGACCTCAATCCCACTGAACATCTTCAGGATGAAATGGAATGCCAACTGCGCTAGGCCTTCTCGCCCAACCTCACTAATGCTCATGTGGCTGAAAATCGAGTGGAAAGACTTTCCGGAAGAGTGGAAGCTTCTACAGCATCAAAAGGGGATCAACACCATATTAGTGCCCTTGGTTTTGGAATAGGATGTTCAACGTGCACATAAACTGTATGTGTGATAACATGGTGTCCTCAGCCATTTGACCTGTTAGTGTATTTATTACCAGTTTACCCTGGATTACCGTAAGTGATGACGTTTCCAATTTTATCATAGAGCAGTGCCTGTTTCTACCACAAGGGGGTAGAAAAAGAGATTATTTTCTGTAGTAGCTATGCAAGAACACTACGATCTCACTGGCTGCAGGAGTCACTGGCTTGGCAGAACCAGAAACCTTTTGATGAACTTCAGATTGTTTAAGGGTGCAGATTTGTGTTTTAGTTTCAGTTTAGATGATGCTGCGGACAGTGTTGCAGCATCTTCAAGTCCCACCAGTTCCAGTACAGAATACTTCAGAAAATAGAAATTCCATATGGGTAATTAATCTCAGGGACGTCACTAGAGGGCGCTTCAGCTCTCAGCTGCTGCTCAGCACCAGAAGGGTGCCTCTGTCCCTGGGGTTGCAGAGCTGGGCCACACCTGGGTGTAGAGACGTGTGCTACCTGGGATCTGCAATGCATCTGCTCTACCTGGATGTCACTAACCACTGAGGCTCTCAGGGTTATCATGGCTCCCTAAAATTAAAATTACATGATAATTTTATGCAAAAATGAATTTGAATGTGAAAGAATGCAACTAAATGAAAAATATAAATATAGTTTCAAAATAAAATAAAATAAGCATCAAAATAGTTTTAATACCCTAATACCCTTTATCTTATGTAATGCTTTGTTTATCTTTAATTACCATAAATAATACCTGGAACATGTTTTGCCCCTTTTTAGGATATTAGTATATAATGTGCAGTGTCTTCATGTAGGACTGAAGATCAGACACAATAGCTCTTCAACTTTGTCTAAAGTTTAAAGTAACTATAATGTGCAAAAAGCTAAATTGAAATTTATCTTTAAAATAAAACTAATAAAACTACACTGAAAACTAAAATGAAACTGGATTTGAAAAGAAAATAATACAAAAATTAATTAAAAAATTTATAAACTGAACTATGAAAAGACAGCTGAGAAGCCAGAACGTGTCCACTCCCCTGCTTGATGTCTTGCTGTTCCATTTGGGATGTTGATTTCAATTCTCTGGCAGAAGGGAAAGATGGAGACAGGCCCAAGACACAGAACCGCATTTGAATCTTTATTTTTTTTTCCCAAAGGTGTGTGTAGCAGGCTGAGACGTCAATGAATTTTTGCTCAATATCTTACACAGCAAACACAACAAAAAGAAAACCAATCCAAGTTTGTCATTCCAAAATCTACCTTTACATACAGTAAGATACAAAGAAACAGCAGGTGTTTAAGCTGGTTTTTCACAGACCTAGGCCCGTGTTTCCCAACCTGGTCCTCGGGGACTCAGAGGGTCCACATTTTTGCTCCTCTTGGTAGTTGCAAAAACATGGACTGTCCTCTGGTCCCGAGGACTGTGATGGGAAACACTGACCAAGGGGATGCAGTAAGGCTGGAGAGGTCAGTGTAGGAACTGGGCAAGGTGACCCGACCCCCCCGAACTGGGGGCCTCACAAAGACACATGCGACATCTGAGGGCGGGCTGACCACCCACCTGCAGACTGACCTGTCCAGTCTCACTGTCCACCTGGTCACTATGGATGCAGGCGCAGGACCTAGCTGGCAGTGACATGGACGTTGAATAAAAGATAGGATGGATAGTCTGCCTCATCGCAGAAAAGGCGAGGTTTCCCTGCCTTTTGTTCTTAATGATGGAGGGATACAGAGGGAGAGAGACAGATAGAAGAATACAGAAGCGGATGGAGGAGAGAGGTGGAGGACTTCACACTGATGTGAATGGAGATTGATTAACTGACGACTGTGAAGAAATGTTATACAGACGTTAAATAAACATTAGTTCTGAGACATTATACATAAAGCAGAATGAATGTTAGCCCAGGAAAGTCATTCAGGCTTTAAATAAACAGAATCTGTGAGATGCATTACACAAGATTACACAAGAAGCATTAGAAATTACATTAGCCCAGAAAAATGAAAATGTATTGTTTTCTGTGTTTGTTCAGAGGTGTTCTGGGCATGCAGAGGCACCAGGAACACAGTCACTGTCACGGTGGCTGATAATCACCTTCTTTATTATGGCAGGAACAGAGGAGGCAGCTGTGGGATCGGTGACAGCATGACACAGCGAGAGGGCGGACACTGCACCAGACGAAACTACAGAACAGACACAGAGGATCATCCCGACGTGACGCATCACAGGTCACATGCTGCGTCTCAAGCAATCACGGTGAGCCCAGCGGTTGGAAGGCCGACGTAGCTGTGGATGGTGTGACTCTCCGAACGACGGTCTTTGGTGAGATGCGGTTAGCGGACATCTCCTGCTGCGCTCTCGTCGTTCTGGGTCACGTGAGAGAATCGAGGACACGGATGGGTGGGGATCAGACGGTCACGTTACATTTACGCTGAAATAAATGACGTTAACGTTGTCAACTGCAGGGAGAAGAGAATAGAGAACATACGGGGAGCGATGAAGGACAAGTCCGGGGTAACTGCTGGGCTAGAAAAGCCATCTTCACTTGGGATGTGCGTGCATGTGTGTGTGTCATGTATTCTTGGATCCTTCTAGAGACCTTCGGCACCAAATAAAAACCCTCCGACTTCCATAAAGGGAAAGAGGAAAAGGGAGACGGCATCTCCTTCATTTTCAAACGGATGTAAAGGACACATTGGGGTGACATGACCCCAGCATTCAACAGCCACCACAGCTCCTCCTCCCTTGGGGTAGTCGCAGTCCTACTCACACCCACCACCAGGGGGCGTATAAAGAAAGCACACCCCTGCCCCTCCTCCCAGACCCACAATCCTCTGGATGTCCACAGGAAGGCCTGCTCCACAGGCATCCTTAATCATGCTTGGGTCTGCTCTTCTTCCTCTTCCTCCCATTCTCCACGGCTGGCTTCTCCTCCACCTTGATGCCACCGTTGGCTGCTGTGGTCATACCGTTGGCGGCGGCCTTGGAGGGGCCTTCCCGGCGTGGCTGCCGACGGTATGTCTGGTAGTAGAAGTTGCCGAAAAGTATGATGAAGGTGATGGCGTAACCAATCAGGGCCCAGTGCATCCAGTGGGGGAAGGCACAGTCGATGTAGAGGGAGACAGCTGTGTGTCCGATGGTCACGTGGAACTGGATCTGAGGGACGGGAAGGCAGAGGGACGTGAGATGGGGAGAAGGAAGGAAGGCAGGCGGGCGACATTCGGATGTCTCTGAGGGTCGATGTGTTTATTGCTGTGGGGGAGGGGGGACAATCTGACCATATTCGGAGAATCACTGATGGCAAACACGAGCAGAGACAGGTGGCAGCAAACTTCAAACAATGAGAGAATCATTAAGGAAAAGATCTTTCAGCTAGGAGCACCACGCTCAGCCTGGTTGATCCTGACTCCTCTGCTGGGAGGACCACGCTCAGCCTGGCTCCTGCTTCCTCTGTGAGGAGGACCACGCTCAGCCTGGCTCCTGCTTCCTCTGTGAGGACCACGCTCAGCCTGGCCCCTCTGCGAGGAGGACCACGCTCAGCCTGGCCCCTCTGCGAGGAGGACCACGCTCAGCCTGGCCCCTCTGCGGGGAGGACCACGCTCAGCCTGGCCCCTCTGCTGGGAGGACCACGCTCAGCCTGGCCCCTGGTTCCTCTGCTGGGAGGACCACGCTCAGCCTGGCTCCTGGTTCCTCTGCTGGGAGGACCACGCTCAGCCTGGCCCCTCTGCTAGGAGGACCACACTCAGCCTGGCCCCTGGTTCCTCTGCTAGGAGGACCACACTCAGCCTGGCCCCTGGTTCCTCTGCTAGGAGGACCACACTCAGCCTGGTTGTTCCTGACTCCTCTGCTAGGAGGAACACGCTCAGCCTGGCTCCTGCTTCCTCTGCGAGGAGGACCACGCTCAGCCTGGCTCCTGGTTCCTCTGCTAGGAGGACCACGCTCAGTCTGGCCCCTGGCCCCTCTGCGAGGAGGACCACGCTCAGCCTGGCCCCTCTGCTGGGAGGACCACGCTCAGCCTGGCTCCTGGCCCCTTCCTGGTTTTCTAGGGTCTTATTTATAACCATTGCGTACCTACAAAATGGGACCTGAAAGAGGTGTATGCCACTTCCCACGCAAACGTTTCGACCTACAGAAACAAATGGCAGAATGTGCATATCTGTCCAAAAACTCTGAGCCTCAGCGTGAACTGAAGCCAGACTGTAGGAAAAATGTGAATGATGCATTGTGCCGGTGAGTCAGAACTCATGCATTTAATTTCATCTACTTTATAAAAAAAAGCAATTTTATTTGTGATAGTGAGCCATAATTATTCCATAAGGACTTTTCAATTGTAAAATATCCTACATCAAACTACACTTGTAACTTGAAAGCATCAGCAGGACCCGACCACTAACACGAATGTGCTCTAACCCCCACTGGTAACAGACATGGCCTTACCACTGCTATCACCTTCAGATCAGACCATATTTTTTTATTTCATGTGCTGTCCTGTTTGCTGCTCTCACTGCATTAACAGCATCTGCAACGTGTTGCCACTTGCTGCATTTTTTTCAGTTTGTCACCCCACTGCTGTGGCCACTAAACAAACTTTTTTTTTTTTTTTTTCTTTGTGTCCACCTCACCCACAGGTACCTCGATCTCGCACTCCCTTTCGGTTGCCATGACGAGTAAACGTTTATCAGGCTTAATTTGTAGGCTTAAATATTCATGAGGTATTTTGCGTTGACCACTTATGGCTCAATTTGTATGCATCAATATTCATGGGGTGTTTTGCGATGACCATTTATGGTTAAACGTGGGTGTGCAGAAGGCCGAATATGAGGCTGACCCACGTGTGCACAACTCCAGGTACAATGTGATTCATAAAGAGAACATTGCTTGCAAGTGCGCCTACGTATGGTGTTATAAATCGGGCTTTTTCCTCGCACGTATACGTTTAGTAGGAGTCCAACTCACTGTTGTATAAATGAGACCCCTGGCCTGTCTGGGATGCCCGGTTCTGTGGAGTGCTCACCATTTGGATGATGGTCAGATACTTCTTCCACCACAGGTACTTCTGGATCTTGGGCCCAAAGGCAGCCAGACCGTAGTAAAGGTACATGATGACGTGGATAGCGGCATTCAGGTGAGCACCGAAAAAGGCTGCCGGCAGACACGGAAAAAGATAGAAAGGTCATAACAATCTGCATGTCCTCCACACCCATCGCTAGAGACATCATCTAATATGTCCTCTGCACATCATGCTGAAGATGGTAACAATACTTACACTGCTTTCTTACATGGCCAGATTAGGAATAAGACACATACTGTCCCCTCCCCCTGTATGTCCATATTAGGAAACATTCACATACTGTCCCCTCCCCCACATGCCCATATTAGGAAACATTCATATACTGTACCCTCTCCTGTAGCCCATATTAGGAAGGATACGTATACAGGTATCCCCCGCTTTAAGAAACATTCGCTTTACACCACTTCGCCTTAACAGAACACCCACATAAGCACCTGTTTTCGCTAACCGAAAGAAATCTGAAAAGAATCTGAAAGAAAAAGGTGAAAATAGCATTTAGAACTGCATATATGACAGTGTTGAAATTTCCTAGTGCCCAGCGGCGTCGTGGCTGTCATAACATCGTAGCTCTGCGCGTTTCTCAGGTGTTTGTGGTGATGCTGGTGTAAACAAACCCACTGTGCTGCCGGTCGTATAAAAGTGCAGCACATAGAGTAACAGAGTACATATTATGTGATAATGATAAACAACTGTTACTGATTTATGTATTTACTATAATTTTTATAGGCATTTAGGCTATCCCATATAGCCTAGGGGTGTAGTAGGCTATAGCATCTCGGTTAGTGTAATGTTTTCACAACAGCAAAACTACGTAATGACGCATTCCACCTAACGTATCCCTATTGTTAAGCAATGCATAACTGTATTAATTCTGGTAGGTGAAACTACACTGTACATACATTATTTCTCCTTTATATAGGCTGCATATTTATCGTGTCATTCCTGCTTTTACTATATGTGAGTGTTATATTAGGTTTTATGTGCTATTTGGTAGGTCATATTTTCAGTCTAGAAATGGTCAAAAAATTTCCCCATAAAAAATAATGGTAGTTGATTCTTCACTTTACACCATTTCAACTTATGAAAAGATTCATACAGTAGGAACGGTCCACATTCGGATAGCGAGGGAAACCTGTACACTGCATTTTCCACTGTATGCTCAAATTATGCACAATATGTGCATTGTCCACTCTAATGGATGTCCATAATAGGAATAGGAACGTCACACACTGTCCCTACCCCTAAATGGCCATAATAAGAATGTTACTCACACTGTCCCCACATTAGGAATTGTACAACTGTCCCACCCCCTCTATGGTCATATTAAAAAATGGTACATATGCTACCCCCTCTCCCGCATGCCCATATTAAAAAATGGTACATATGCTGCCCCCTCTCCAGCATGCCCATATTAAAAAATGGTACATATGCTGCCCCCTCTCCAGCATGCCCATATTAAAAAATGGTACATATGCTGCCCCCTCTCCCGCATGCCCATATTAAAAA
>JAODKF010000147.1:13583554-13595279 GCA_026779585.1 Mormyrus proboscirostris | reverse complement strand
GCTGCCCCCTCTCCAGCATGCCCATATTAAAAAATGGTACATATGCTGCCCCCTCTCCCGCATGCCCATATTAAAAATGGTACATATGCTGCCCCCTCTCCCGCATGCCCATATTAAAAAATGGTACATATGCTGCCCCTTCTCCTGCATGCCCACATTAGGAACATAAAATATGCCGCCCCCTCTCCTGTATTCATATATTAGGAAGGCTCCCCATGCACAGAATAATACTCACATTGCCCTCCAGCCACCCACTTGATGCCAATCCACCAGAGAGTGAACATGGAGCAGTGGTGGTACACGTGCAGAAAGCTGACTTGGTTGAACTTTTTACGCAGGATGAAGAAGACAGTGTCCAGGTACTCCACACCTTTTGACACATAGTACCACCAGAGGGCTGCTGCCACCTGGTACAAAACAGCAGATGCAGTGAAACACGTCAGATGAGTTCACAGATAGTCAAATGGGAGCGCTGCAGTGATCCAGTGTATGCAAAGATGACAGTGATTTCAGAACACTGCAGTGATCCAGCATGCACAGACATGATAGTTAAATCAGAACACGGCAGTAACCAGCTCACTCCAATTCACCTCATCCTCATCCTCTACATATGCACATATTCTGCCAAGAGGTAATAAATGAGGATAAGGGCCAGAAGCTGGTCTTAATTTACACTAGTGACGCCCACATCAGACCAGCAGGGCATAAAATGACCTGGTTAACCAGGGAGGAAAGAATCAGCTGTGACACTTGAGGGAGAGGAGATGCTGAGGAGGCCATCGGGAAATGTGGCGTTGGACACTGCAGATGGGACTACCCAGTGCTCTCAGTCAGAGGCCATTGTAAGGCAAAGGGAACCAACATTAAGTAGTAGAGAGAGGGCCGCGCCCAGTTGGTCAGTGTACATAATAACTGTCTCCCAACATGGTCCTAAAAGCTTCAACTCCCTCCCAACGTCAGCACTCGGTGCTTGAGCAGCATCACCTCAGAACTTCAAGTCTTTGTAAAAAGATAACTGACAGAACATTGTAAGAGGGACAGGGCCTCGCTGTGGGAAAGGGCCGAGTAGCGGGTGCATGGGGGCCGTTTCACTGCAGCGCGGAGCAGGCCTGGATGCTGCCGTAAAGGGCACCACGTCCACACTGCTCATTACGGCCCAGACACACACATGCACGCTCGCTTACCCGCACTTCATTCTCGTCTTCCGTGTAGTTGACAGGCTGACACAGGTAGCTGTAGCCCGCCGCCCGCGTGGACAGGAAGAGCTGGAAACAGAGCAACAGGCTGGTTTTTCTGCTCGCCGAGGCCAGCCATCCACACACCTACATGTCTTGCTCTGGGATTAATTCTGTTGACAAGCTACTGAGACAACCATCCTCCATATTACGAATTCTGTCTCCCCCCTCCTTTTGTGGTAGGTTGACGTCTCCTAAGCTCCATTCATCTTCCTCCCATCCTCTTTTTCCCCATAGAGACAAAAGTAGCTCCCACCTCCTTCCAGATGAAGAAGTTGAGGACCACCATACTGAAGTTGTAGACGATGAGAGTCTTCCGTAGCTGGAACGGCTCCCGATGCTGCATGAACTTGGGTCCCAGCCAGAGGAAGAGCAGGTAGAGCGAGCTGATGGTCAGTGTGGGCAGGGGAGACCCCATCAATGGCCATTTCTCCACACGCTTGTCTATGACGCAGATACACACACATAAACGCAAAGACAAATGTCCCTAATGGCGCCATTATTACCATACCTACTGAACTCCATTCGCAATTGCTCTATCCCCATGGATACTGACGTCTAAGAAGAAGATTCTAGACCAGCACGGTCTCCAGTGTTGGGCGAGTCGTAACCCACAGGGTTGGCTAAACCACCCGCAACCAGGTGAAGCACAGAGACAGGGATATCACCGGGACTACAGGAAGCCTCGCTTCACGTGCAGGGGAACATGGCTGAACAGTGCCTCTGGTGGAGCACTCAGATAGCACTTACACAAACTAGCACCGAATCAGTAACACGCTGAGCACTTTGTTAAAAGTCAGCAGGTGTTTTACAAACCTCCAGACATGGGAACACATAAGCAGGGAAAAGCAAGGAAACAGGAATTCACCTGCAATGGTAAAACTCCATTTGTAGAACTCTATGGTGTCATTTAATAAGTTGCTTACAATCTCCATGTTGTAGTACGCTGACGAACCTGCAAAACAACAGCACAGAAGCATGACCCAGTAATCCCGGACCGTTGTCCTTTCTCAATTACAGAAGCAGACAAAGATTCACTGACCAGCAGAGGGCGCGGTGTTTAAGAGACAGAACCAGCAAGCAGAGCACAAACAAGCTGGCCTCTGTTTCTACAGTAAGCGTGTGGCAGAATCGGGCCTTTTTTAAGACGCTCTCCATGTTCAGATTTGTACAGGGGTGTTGGCTAGACTTATTAAATCAACCTCATCATTATGGTATAAAGACAGAGGAGCACTGCAGTATTTCACACAGTAAAGCCTCGTTGCCGGTCCCTAAACACCCAGAGTACACCTGTGACACCCTACCCTAGTTGAACACACAGATAGCCTCACTAGTAACTAGTGGTTTTATATAGCTGAATACCATCCCTCTGAATAAGGCAGGATGGTTCCCCCAGAGAAAATGTTGTAAATCAAAGACGAAACAAGATACATTGACTTCACAATACAGGTGTGGAAATGGGATTCCATCTTGAGTTCCGCCTGTGTATAAAGGAGTGTCCATCTTGACTTTTACTTGCGTGTAACCGCTATTTCTGTCTCCCCTGTAGACGTGGAAAGGGTGGTTCGTATTGAAATGGCCGCATCATTGAAAATCAGTTGTATCACAGCTCATAGTCTTGCCAAGAAGCTGCTGTATTTCCCGTATCTTTAATTCGAGCCAACACATTGCATTTTCATTAATCCACGACGGTCAAGACACTACGATGGCACAGCAGACGACACAGCTAATCTTAAGTAAGCGGACTACATGGGCGTGCAACTGCGGCGGCTCGGTGCGCACAAAGGGACGCCGGCGCATCTGTGCGGAACAGTAACTGCGGTAGACGCACAGCTGAAACTCATGAGCAGTCTGTGCACGGTCAACAATACACAAAATCATTCTGTTTCCATATGGCCACAACAAGCCTACGGCTTAATTACTACTACAGAAAGAGAAAACTAAGATTTGCCTTTGTATTTATAGTAAAAATGCCCCCGCCCCCACACCGGATAAGAAGCACAGGCAGATACCAGGCTTGCGATCAAGTGTTCTGCCATCTGCTCTAAAAAGCCTTTTATTTAGAGACCAAGCGTCACAAGATAGAAAAATTTAGGGGGCCGCTTATATCTAACAATATGTGATCATATAATAGCCACAAAGATTGCGTTTTGATAGAGAGCATGTATATCTGGGCAACGTTTAGTTGGAGAGTATTAAAGGGTCCGAAATTCAAGACCCATCTCCCATAATCTCTCCGTTTTAAGTAAACAACCGGAATCAACGACAAGAATTGCTGTGTATGACATCCGCCACATCGTACGCGTATTTTACTGAATTTCCATTCCTATAGCTTTCGATCACAAAATACGTTGCTCAAATAATGTCTTAAATTCGTTTAAAAAATACTAAAATAATGCACAGTGCGTCTAATGCCGCAGGCTTTAATTTAAGGCATCACAATGAGAATAAACTCGGTTTGCTTACCTTAACAAAATAAATTATTTTTATGATGACATTCAAGGCAAGGTCAATCAAATATAATTTAGGACACCATATAGCGGAAAGAAACTGAAATACGGCACCTTTTGATTACATAAGAGTCAGATGCTGCGAAACAGACAGAGGTAAACCGCACCAACAAAAACCTGTAGCCGAGCGATGATGGTGCACCCAGCGCTGCGGCTCTAACCAAAACGCCTGGAGAGCAGAGCCCCGACGGTGCGCCGCGCATGCGGGGATGACAGCGGGGCAGGGGACTGGGACAGGGGACCACGGGGCTCCATCCATCGTGAGATGCGGAGTCTGTTCAGCCAAGTGCGCCTCTGTCCATTTAAAATCACCGAGAAGTGCCATTTAAAAGGACGCGCAGTGACACCGTTTTGCATGGCGACGATAGTCTTGCAGTTCATATTCAACGGTATGCGTAACAATACAAAATTAATTCATATTCATGAAGGAAGGGATTATGTGCCTTTGTCTCCCAGAATTTTCTCCTCTGGTTCGATTAGTATTTTGCTTTTTCGTATATAAACATGTAACTAAAGACAGACATGTTCCATAAGTTTCTTCATTAAATATTTCTTTATATGCATAATGAACTAGTGACAACGTTTGAACTGGCATCTACCTGCATTATAGGAAGAGGAAAATTAATACATATAAATGAAAGTGGGACGTCGGGCTAGTTAACACTTGCTATAACACTTAACCAGATAGTTGGGAAATAAAAAACAAGTTACAAATGTAAACAACGAATCTTAATTTAAAAGAGAACTAGATCTACATCACATCTATAGGTCTACACTATGGGAAAAAGAAACGAAATCACGGAAAGTGTCGCGATATCAAATATCAACGTCACGCGTGTTTGGGAATACGAATGAACCAATGAGCGCGCGGCCCGGCCGGAAGTGGCGAATTTGAAACCTGCTGCCCGAAGCACAGCTCGATGCAAAGTGCTGTGTTTTGTTTTTTGTATTTGAAAGAAATACCTTTGAAGCATAGGATCGTATCGGTAAGTATACAAAATTACATGTTATCCAAAGTTTAATTAAAATGAATGGCATTTGAATGTTATTTTCAGGTCTTATTTGATGTGGTAATTATTTAACCGTAAAAAACTAATCAGTCACGAGGCTAATTCAGTTTTACTGAAATGACTAACTGATGAATGCTCCTTTAGTAGACGTTTCGAGTAAGAGCGGAACTGTTCTGAAAAGGTTGACGATGAGTTGTTTAGTTACTCGCCCATCCACCTAGTCATTGCATAAACATTTGAGAAGATGGTAGTTAGCTCCTAGTAAGCTGGATAAATCTATTTTAACACATGGCAGATTGATTTGTTGTTGAATAAGTAAGTTATGCTGCCGATGATGGCTAACTTAATACGTAATAGTTATAAAAGTTGGTTGGGGTCAACTGTGCTATTTATTTTCAACCTGGGTATTGTGAAGTTTCTGTACCGTGTCAATCTGTTTTAATTATTTGCGTTATGGTACAAACGTTCCAGAAATGTCCTCTTTTGCTTTACTTGTATTATTTAATGTTTTTAGTATGTTTGATCTTGGACTGCATCTCAGTTTGATTTTGATGCCCGATTTCCAGATATGGAGAATGAGGAGAAGACAGACAGAATGTTGCAGTTTGCTCTCTTGTGCCAGAAGTTGAAAAACATTAAATCTACATTTCTCTCTGATGGTTGGTTTGGTCCATTACACTCGTCTTTGATGGCCTTGATGGTTGTTACAGATGGTTGATTTAACCATGTTTATGTTTGACAGATGATATCAGTCCAAAACAAACAGATGACATCTACCAGGTCCTCAGCTCCAATTCGCCAGAGGCATGCCTGACATACCTGGTGAACCTGGAGAAGAGGGGCAATCCCCAAACCGATCCGAGCCTCCTGACCAAGCTGATGGACGGCTACACTCGCGTGTTCTCCTGTCTGCCTCTGGACAAGTACAGCCAGAATGAGAGCTATGCCAAAATGCTGGTCCGGTTTGCAGAGCTCAAAGCGTGAGTGGTCTTTCTGACATGCTTGGTTTTGGGTATCATGTTAAACTGCATCTGGGAGTTTACATTACAAAGTTCCTTTGACAGCTGGGGAACATCCGGCCCCCCAACTCCCAAATATTTCCCTGCAAGTTGGAGAACCGTTTTGGGGGGGGTGTTCCCCTGCTGTCAGAGGAACTTTGTAAACACTGCATTTCAGTGGGGGCACTCTCTGAGGTACACCGACTGGGGGGTGTCCTGGTCTTTGTATGTGGGTGTGCCTGTTATTGGTCTGGTCACTCTGATGGCTGCCACAATCAGGCAGTAGTTGTCGCTATGCTGGATCAGCTCCTCCAGAAGGTATCCGATGTCACCTCTTTCAACGAGTGTATTATGAGTCCCAGATTAAGACACCCTCTGGGTGTGTTGTCTCTTTCTTTGTATGCTGCGACCGTGGTGAGTGATGTCTTGGTGAGAGAGACATTTAATTTGCAGCTTTACTCGGTGGTTGATGGGTGCCCATAAGGTGACACTCCTCTGGTCATGGGTGACTTCAGTGCGACCACTGGCACTGACAGGGCTGGCAATGAGGATTATGTCGGTCCCCATGGATCTGGTGGCCGGTGTGAAAGTGGCTCCATGTTCCTTGACTTTGCAAAAGATCAGGTTCACAAGTTGCTGGATCCAGGTTCCATTGCCCTGAGCTACATTGTGGGTAACTCCAACACTGCAGATGCTGGAGGCTCCACCAGAACTGCAGAGTCTACAAAAGTGCTAATTGTTCTAATGTGATGCGGGAGACCTTCTGCGACATGACCCTGAAGGGCTGTGTTGGTGTTGCCGGTGCTCCCAGAAAGAGTTGTTTCATCTCGCAGGGCACCCTGGATATTATCGAGAGGAGTCGCCTTGCACAGCTTGATGTCTCTGATGGAACGGATGACACTGCAGTTGTGACCCGCCAGGCTGGTTACTTTGAGCAGCTGTTTAAAGCTGATCCTCTGGCTGGTATGTTGACATCCCTGGGCCCACAGTTACTGAGGCTGATCCTCCACTTAGCTGTGAACCACCGATGGTGACCCAGCTGAGGGTAGGGAGGGCCGCAGGGATCTGTGGTATCTGGAGTGAACTTCTCCAGGTTGGTGGTAAGGCTGTCCTCCTGGCAATGGAAGCAAACTTTGCTTCATTTGGGAAACGTGCATCATCCCAACTGACTGAAAAACAGGACTTGTCCTTGTCTGGAAGTGGAAGGGTGATTGCCTGGATTGCAGCAACTGCAAAGGGATAGCACTCATCTCAGTGCCGGGTTAGGTTCTTGCTGCAGTATTCCTCACCAGGATCTTTGATCAGCTGCTTGACTACCAGTGATTAGATCAGTCTGGTTATACTCCTAGGAAGTCTACGGTCGACCTCACTGGCACTGAAGGTTCTCATCAAGTGCACACGCAAATATCTGCAGTTTCTTTGCAGCTGTCGTCGATCCTTTATGAAGTTGCCGGACGTTGTCGTTGACGATGTCGGACGAGATTTTGTTGTCTGAGTTGCCTCTATGATGTGATTTTAACATGGCGGCTTGTAGTTTGCTTCTCGAAAAAAGGAATATCGCTATCAATGTACTAAAATATTTTATAAAGCTTTTTATGTGGTTTGACTAGTTCGTGTTTCTTGTTTGTTTGTCTCTCGGAAAAAATAATCTCCAAATTATCCAATTATAATTCTCCAAATCTGCTAAAATATAAAGCAACAACACACGGCAGCGTGTTCATGGAGGCAGCCATGTTTGTTCTGAGACGTGGTAGCTCGAACGGGAGATTGTCGGACGTGATGTCACTCAACTCTGAATTTCCGAGTAATTCTACTTTAGTTCTGTCATTCGACCAGACAGTTTTAGAATAATTAAAACCTAGCTGATGTAATGAATGCTTATTTTAAAGTTAAATGGGAGAAGTGAGTTTTGTAACACATGATTGTGTTACCTGTTTAGCAGCATCTACATAAGCTTAATGGTCATGTACAACATTTTTACAGAAATCACTGGCGGACAGACCATTTATAAAAATGGTATATTTCTGGTCAGTCACAGTCCTTTTTGCTGTAGGATTCAGGATCCGGATGAAGCTCAGGACAGCTTCATCGTGGCGAGGTCCAACAGCAAGATGTTTGCCTTCGTGCATATCGCACACGCGCAGTTCGAGCTCTCTCGAGGTGCGGCTTCCGCTGATCCGTCCACACCATAGACATGATCCAGAATCGCCCTGGTTTTCACACGCTTGTACTGCCCCCTACAGGAAATGTGAAGAAAAGCACTTTGATCCTGCAGAGGGCCTTCGGGGCAAATGCAAAGCCAGCCGATCTGCTGGAGACAGCTTTACAGAACCTAAAGGCGGGGAAGGCGCAGCTGCTTCCCCAGGAGGAGAAGGAGAACATCGCCTGGTTTGGTGGATCTGCAGATTTGAGTCAGTCACAAACCGAAAATGCTTTACTCGCCTTTATTGGGGGGAGGGATCATTCTGGAAATAACCTGACTTCCCCTTTTAGCACCAACGTTGTCTGCCACACAAGCCCCAACAAAAAGCATCCGGCCATCCCAGGGCACCGGGGACCTGCATTTGGGTGGTTTGCTCTGTTCTAGGTGAGTAGCAGGTGGACCTGGAGGGATCTTGCATTCAAAACAAAGTGGACTTGCCCCAACCTGGACCTGAGGATTTACAATATCCTCCACACGCTCCTTTCTCTTACTAGAGCTACTGCTCGATTCTGATTTGGTCGTTGTAGTTCAATGTGTGTGTGTGTAACGTCCCCCATGCAGACCCCCTTTGTGTCTCACGGGGGCCGGATTCTGTGACTTTTTAATTGGCACCTGTCATGGGAGACGTGGGAATTGTTTCTGAGCAGTTATTTCTGCAGGCGCTAATAGTTGAGATGATGCCGACCAGCCTGTGGCCCTTGGCCCAGGGTTGGTCCTTGGGGCTGTGAGCGGTCGGCCCTCTTGTGCGCCGTGCCGGTGCAGTCTGCATTAGCTCAGCGTTGGTCTGTGGGCAGGTGTTCAGCCTGATCAGCTGATGTGTAGAAGTCATCATCTGGCTAACTAATCCACTTCAGCATTCTCTTCCTCATGGAGAACCTCCTGACCAAATTGCTCTACCCTCTGGCTTTCAGCATGGATCAGAAGAGCAGCTTTCTGGAGGACCCGCTTCCAGGCTGGAGGTCCAGCTCCCAACGGAAAAAGCCCAGTAATATGGTACACGCCGTTCCTGGATGGCGTCTTGATAGAGCAGGTGGATATGCATGCTCACTTCACTGACGTCTCTCCCGTTACCCATTCTCCAGCCAGGCAGGGTGCCCCTTGTGCCCCTTCCCATCCCTGAGGATGATGATGATGATGATGGGAGACCTGTGAAGAAGAACGACGGCTCTGGTCCAAGCAGTTTAAACTGGTAGGTAGATTTTTGTCAGCATGTGTCTGTCTGTCTGTCTGTCTGTCTGTCTGTCTGTCTGTCTCTGTCTGTCTGTCTGTCTGTCTCTGTCTGTCGGTCGGTCGGTCGGTCTGTCGGTCGGTCGGTCTGTCGTGCTAACACTCCCTCATTTTCACTTGATAATGTCGTGTCACAAAAACTCCGATTTTGAGGCTACGTTCTGGTGAAGCAAATAACCCGAACATGTGTTCTACATGAGAAAAGGTTCTGTTTTGCCATGTAAACATTAAATCCTGAACATCTTCTTCAAAAGCCAGCTGTGTTGACTCATTGGGGACGTCTTAGGGAAGCGTGTCCACTATGTTAATCTACAACTTGTCATTAAAATGTCATCAAACCTCAAATGGTGTGACGATAACAAAACTCTTATGGCTTTTCAGGCAAGCATCTAGACCTAAAGCCAACCCCATCTTTTCTCTCTCCTCGTCCAAGAAAAGCAGTGGCGATGGGGACTCGTACACCCTGCTCAATCTGAAGGTGTTGCTTTTGGTATTATGGGGCTTGACAGGTTTGCTCGATGACACTGGAAAACCCACCTTAAATTTGTGGTAACTGTAGTGACGGGGGGAACATGTGACCTCACACTGTGCTCACACAGTGTTTTGCTGTTGCAGCGGTCAACCATTAGTCCTGAGCCTCGCCCGTGGGATGATCCAGGGTCCGTGGATTCCACAACCACACTCCTGCATAGGCCGGAGAGGAAGGGATCCCTTTCGTCGGAAGGTAATGCTGATTTAACCCTGCATCTCCTGCTGTGCTTGCTGGCTGCTTTTGTTAAGGGGCTACATGCTTTTTATATGCCGCTTACAGACAACACTGAAAGTATAAACCAGGTCCTCAGCTCTAACTCCCCGGAGGCGTGCCAGACCTACCTGGTGAACCTGGAGAAGAGAGGCAACCCCCAGACCGATCCAGGCCTCCTGACCAAGCTGATAGATGGTTACACCCGTGTCTTCTCTTCTCTGCCTCTGGCTAAACACAGCCAGAATGAGAGCTATGCCAAGATGCTGGTCCGGTTTGCAGAGCTCAAAGCGTGAGTTGCCCGCAGGCCTTTCCGGTGTGTCTTTAGTCCAGTGGTTGTAGGTGGCTTCACTCTTAAGTTTAGCGTCAGACTTTCGAATCATTTCATATCGTGTTCTGTAAGCTGTCAGGTTTGCGTATGACACATGGAGGTCACTGATGTTTTTAACACAGGATTCGAGATCCCGAAGAAGCTCAGGACAATTTCATCGTGGCAAGGTCCAACAGCAAAATGTTTGCCTTCGTGCATATCGCGCATGCGCAGTTTGAACTCTCTCAAGGTTTGACTTATTCAGATTCACTAGTGCTGTAAATGCATTTCAGAACGTTTTCAGTGCTGATTTTATTTTATTTTAATTTTTTTGCATGCTCATACTGCCCCCTACAGGAAGTGCAAAGAAAAGCGCTTTGATACTGCATAGGGCCTTCGGGGCGAACGCCAAACCCACCGAGCTGCTGGAGACAGCTCTACAGAACCTAAAGGCAGGGAAGGCGCAGCTGCTCCCCCTAGAGGACAAGGAGAATGTCACAGGTTGGTGTGCTACAGTGTGTAACAGGCAGTGCGGTCAGTCATGTGCCCTGGTGTGTTAAAGGTTGTTTTATATTTTTTTAGGAAGTTCTGCTGGTGCGTTGACTGAGACACGGGAGATGGTGGGTTGCAGCCAGGGCGGTGCTCCGAGCTCAGGGCCTTACAGACCGATGTGTAAGGAGATCTCCACGGACTGGAAGATTCCGGCTCGGATCAATAGACACCCATCTGCCGAGGTCAGTACCTCTGTGCCCCCCAACACACACACACACACACACACAACACACACACACACAAAACACACACACACACACACAACACACACACACAAAACACACACAACACACACACGACAGTAAGTTGTGCAAAAATTCAGGTTCCTGCACCATACCTGCGCCATACCCGCGTTGACATGGCCCTGCTTACTAGCAGGGCTGACAGCTTAGCCAAAACAAGCTGGTTGTGTCATCATCATCTGATTGGAGATACTGGTGTTTTTTGCATGAATTGTTCGAAGGAAAAGGTATATATTCTATATATTATTTATTATTAGTATTGTCTCACATCGCGATGTATTGATGCATTTCCGGAATTGATACTTGCATAACATGGCTATTCTCGCCGACGTGCTACGGGAAATAGGCACGCAGCAAAATGATTAATAATTGCACATCATAATGTACTCTGTGTGAACGGTAAATAAGCGTCTATTCTGTTTACACCACTGTGACACTCCAAACCTGGGAACGCCTTTACAGAGCTGGAAAACCAAAGCGAGCTGGAACTGTACTGTAACTAGTCTCTCTTCACGGTTTGGCTCCTGGGTCGGTTCCTGTATGCCAGCGGAAAGGTGCCATTGATTGTTTGGCTGAAGTGACCAAAGGCTGCTGTGGAGATAATAAAGGTCCCCAGCAGGGGGCAGGCAGCTCCCTTCAAATGATGCCTGTTCTTCTCTCAGGAGAAACCTGCTCCGTTCAGTTCTGTGGCCACCC
>JAODKF010000147.1:13559123-13571403 GCA_026779585.1 Mormyrus proboscirostris | reverse complement strand
CGGGTGCAGCACTGAGCACCCTCAAATGTGTTTGTGGCTGTGCGCCACTTTTGCTTGAATGGCGACAAACTCAGGATTGCTTCCTTAGTCTGAAGGGTTTGAGCCCCTCTGGGGAGAGGGGACTGTGTATCGCGACTCACGTATATCGTGCCCGATGATGCCTGGTTTCTACTAGATACTCTGCCCGGCCAAAAAAGTCACCATTTGAATTTAACTCAGCAAATACTTAAAAGCCAATGACTGGGTCATTATTACAGCTCTGCAACGTTACACAGCAATAAAGTGAAGTTAGTGGAGTACCTGAATCTATTGGACGGCCAGGTTACCGCTTCATCCATCATCCATAGATTTTTTTCCTGCCTAATGGTATGGACATATTCCAGGATGATGGTACCTAAGTTCATCTTGTGTAAATTGTGAAAAAAATGGTTCAGGAGCACGAGGAATCATTTTCACCATTAAAAAAGCTAAAAAAAAGTTTTGGCCGGGCAGTGTATTAGAGGTATAAAAAAGTAGTACTGTGCAATGTATGGAGGTCAGCGGATGGACACTGTGCTTTTTTTTTTTTTTTTTTAACCGCGGACATGATGTTCAAAAAAGCAGCCTACGTAGTTTTTTTTTTTTCCCACGGACACGTTTGTCCGTATACGGACATACGAACCCTGTACACGTCTGATATGAAAAATGTGCTTCGAGGATATGTTTAAGCATAAATGTCGCCTACACGTAATTCTTGGGCCAGCCTGGTTTTGATCAGTATTTATCGTGTGTTAATAGCTTGCACACGGACATCAATTTAACAACATAAAGTGGGGGAGGTGCGGCGGGGGGAGGGGGAGAGGTGTACGGGGATTCCTGGCAGCTGAAGGAGAGATGAAAGGCTGTATTACTGGCAGTTCTGTCCTTTATGAGTGAGAAAGAGAGCAGGACTGAAAGACAAAAGTGGCATAAAAGTAATGATAGTCAGAATGAAAGATTCGCCAGTAAACCACTTGAAAAGGCACTGAGGTTTACACCTTCTCATCCTCTCCTTTTTCTCCATTCTCAAATATCCCCTCTCTCCTTTTCCCTTCGTCTGTATTTCATATTATCTATCTCGTCAACTGTCCGGAGTACTTTGTTCTTCAAAAAATGTCATCTCTCATTTGCTCTTCGACATTTTCCTTTTCTTCTGTACCATCTTTGAAATGCACTTTTGAAAAATGGAAAATATTGCCATGACTCTAACACAGATAAAAACAAACAACACTTAAACGTTTATATCAAGAGTGTCTTCGTAGTGTAATTATCAGATGTTTCTATATACTGTATTGTATAATATTTGTACATATGTAGCGGGCTAGGTATTGTTATGAAACAAACCAGTTCAGCCATTTAACCAATGCACGCCCCTCTTTCTAAATTTCACTTTTACCTATTGTACCATTCTTGTGCACCCACCATTTCCTCATCCGTTTCCACCCGTCTAACTTCTTTTGCTTAAATCTACATCTCAAACTCTTTCCCCGATGATGGTGACTTTGAAGGATTAATGCTGGAAAATGTCTCTATAGTGTATAAGTGGGTCGTTATTTAATAGAAATATTGCCATAACTATAGTTTACATAGTTGACAGATTGTTGAACTTGGCTGTTTTGGTTAACCTGGCTGTTAAGATACATTTATCAATCCGGTTTTCCTCTCGTTCTGGAGAAGCGCGAGCCAAACAGTAACTACCTCTCTACTTTGAGGGTGGGGGGGGGGGGATGCTGGTGGGGCTGGCTGCAGTCTGTCGTTCCAGGGAAGTGGATGTCTCCTGACGCTCCTGACCTGGGGTGACACTGGAGGGACAGTGGGAGATTTCCCAGGAAATTGGCAAAGTCCTCGTTTATAACCGCACATGATCAGAAAGCAACCGACGTTCCCATGTCTAACAGACGCATTCCCTCACCGTTTTCGTACGGAAACATTGTGGCTTCTGAGTTTTTTAACCGGAGCACCGTATAAGTCCCTCCTTATATTGTGGTGTTTACCACAGGGATTTGGAACAGGTTGCCTTGACCTTGAAAAATATGCAGAAATTAGTGCTTGTTTCTGGGGAAAAGTCCTTTTAGAAATCTGACCTGGGCACTTGATGTCCCCTGGACAAGCTGGTAATACGATGGTGGTGAACCCAGACGGTACCGTGGTGTTACTAGGGGCAATAAAATGTCTGTTGTGGTTTATCACTGTCCTGCAGTAAAAGGAAGGAGTGATTGATGAGGAAAGCGTGCCTGGGACTTGCGTTTGGGGACCGAGATGGCAGGGAAAATACCAGTTATGTCATCTGCTATGACTGAAGCACTACTTGGTTTAGCCCAGGATGAGTGGGGGACATCTCATGAAGCTTTGGGTGGATTTTGATGCCATCTGCAGTAGTGTCATATGCTCTCCTCTACCTTCTCTCTCTCTCACACTCACTCTTTCTTTTCTCTCTCTTTCACTCTTTTGTCGCTCTTTCTCTCTCTTTCTCTCTCTCTCTCTGGTTCCATGTGCTGCAGCATAAACCCCAGAGTCTTGTCCTTGTGTTGGACAGATGTGAGTCTCGGTCTACAATGGCGTGTGTGTGTGTGTGTGTGTGTGTGTCTCTGTCTCTGTGGGAGTGTGAAGCTGTGCTCATGCCAGATAGCAGTAATTACACCCTCTTCCCCTGCATCCCTGCTGGCCAGGATTCCCCCCCCCCCCCCCCATCTCTTCACTTCCAGCTTCGAATTGCAGGTCTGTCTTGACCGTTTTACTGTCTTCCTGCTAAGCTAGCGTTGCCAGAAATAAGTATACCGACCATATGCCTCGTACCGGGGTGGGTTGCCAGTCGCCATGGATACTGGTGTTAATCATACACGGTGGCTCCTCTGGGGGGGGGGGGCCACGCCCCTTCATGCATCATCCTGCTTAACCTCATACTCAACCTCATCTTGACTCGCATTATTGTCCTGCTCCCTTCCTATACAATCGCAGTCGGTCATTATTGCCCAAAGAGATGAGCTCTATCCTGTCGTTGCTCTTCATTACTGTCGTTTTGTTGGGCTTGGGTCCCTCACACCTGAGTCACGTCGGTGTTTGCATCTGGCGGCATGTAACGCAAATTAAGGTGACGTCTCGTTACCTTTGGTCTGAGCCCACTGGCTTTTGTGCCGGTTAGTCGAATTTCTAGACTTTCGGGGGGGGGGGGCAGGCCAGGCCTGGCCTGGCCTTGTGCAGGAGTGTCTCCCTGTTGGATTGGATCTGCTTCCTGAGCTGCAGAACATCTTTGGAGATCTGGCGTCGTGCCCATGAGTCTGAGTTCCTTTCGAATCGATGCAAAAGCTCCATCTTCCTCACAACCCTGGATCTTCTGTCCCTTGAAACCGGTGCTGCTGTGCATGTGTGAATTTTAGGGATGATCTTCTGATTGTTCGCTGCCGGTCTCTTCTCTGCTCCCTCCGCAGTGGAGCAGGTCCCCACAGAGCCCTACCTGATCCCGCTCTCCCAGGCCGAGGTCCTCCAGGAAGGAAGTGACGTCACTTTGGTGGCTTGGGGAACACAGGTGGGTGATGATCAGACTGCGGCGGTGCCAGTGGTCTTAGCAGGGGGCTTTGGTTGGGTGCCAATATTCTGATTGCATCAGTGGTCTTAGGGGGTGCTTTCCTGGTGGATAACAGTTTTCAAACTGGAGGGGGGGGGGGGGAGGTGTGGGTTGTGGCAATGTCAACCTGCCCCCTTCCCACCTGTAACTACACCATACTTGGGACACCTGTTGTTCAAAGCTGGGAACTGGGTCTAAGCAGCACTCTGACACATCTGTACCTGTGTCTGTACCTGTGTCTGTACCTGTGTCTGTGTCTGTCTCTCGGCAGTCACCCCGTCCACCCTCCTAGGGAGAGTGATCCTCCCCAGCAGGGGAATCCCAAGGCCGCAGGGGAGGCATGTGCAGCCAGTCCTCTCCACCTCCACGTCCTCCAGCTCAGATCTGGCAGCAGACATTTGTGCTCTGCGTTGTCTGGCCGGGCCAAGCGTAGCAGAACATACACTATTTGTTCCGGCGCATTCTCGCCAGCGTAAATCAGTCTTGCCGCTTCCTTTCCTCCCCCGCGTCGGCCTCCTAAATCCTGCCCCGGAGTGTCATGCGAGCCTCAATCTCCGTCTCCTTGAACTCGTCACACCAGCATTGCTGTCACTCTGCCAGTGCGGCTCAAAAGCTTTAGTTTTTCCTAATTTTCTCGTCCATTTTAGGAGCACAGTGATGCTTCTCAGCACCAAGCAATCTTTGTGTTGCTCTGCCTTGATGCCGGATTGCTGTACGAGAGAACCGTCTGGGATGACGCCCACAGTTTAATTTGGGGAAGGTCCGAGACCCCGAATCGCATGTTTCAGCTATGCAGGTGGTCTGGGCTGTGTTGCTCAGATATGCAAACGTGAGCTTCAAAGCGCTCGTTTCAAACTCGTTTTAAATCTCCTCCTTGTCTTCGAACTTCAGCAGCAGATGGATCTTTGCTCGCTACAGAAAATTGATGCGGCATGAGTTTCAGGACAAGTGGGCTGCCAGGTTTTTTCGGGGGGGGTAGTGTAAGACCTGAACCTTAGTGGCCATTTTATCACCCCATCGGGGTGTGAGGGGAGCGATAAAATGCAATAATCACAACGGGCCTGACTGCTGGTTAAACTACCAGCCAAACTGCACTAAAATCGCAGGGTGGTCCTGTGTGAACCGCACAGAGATGCTAATGCAAACACACACACACACACACACACACACACACACACACACACAGCTCCTGGAAAGGACACAAGCTCGGGGCTGTTTGAAGTCATAAGGACCTAATTTACTGCGCTTGTTGAGGTGAATGCTGTGTTATATGCCAGAAGTTCATTTGAATCATTTTCTGATGTTTCCTCCTGTCTGTAAGCAACAATGACACGCAGTGGAAAAGAAGTGTTTTATAAAAGCCTTGTTGGATTAATACTGCAACAGAATGTGCCTAATCCAAAACCAATGCTTGAGACTGTTTGTTTGGGCTTGGCTAATCGGCGCGCACGATGCAGAGAATGCCGCATGATCTTTGATCTCTCACAGGTTCATGTGATGAAGGAGGTGGCGGCCATGGCTCAGGAGAAGCTGGGTGTGTCCTGTGAGGTCATCGACTTGCAAACGATCCTGCCTTGGGACACGGAGACAGTCTGCAAGGTAGGAGTCCAGTAGGCAGGATGTATTCTGTCACATTTTTGAAGAGATGCCGTCCTTTCGCTGTTTGTCGCTCAGGTAGAGGCTGCCGTCTAGACAGCTTTAGCGGCACTAGCTGAAAACAGATGGTGCTTCCCTGACTCTGCCCTAAGGGTCCAGCACTTCTGCATGTTGTTTGCATGTGACTGGGTCCTCTGTGTGTTTCGTTAACACTCCTGCGGTCACACCGCCACCAGCGGCGCCACATGACTTTGTTTTGACGGCAGAGGCTTCTCTGCAACCCAGTACGGGGCGGAAGGGGGAGTCGTGAGCGTCAGAACTGCTCTTAATAGCTGCTGCCGCTTCTGGTAATTTGTTTACTTATCTCAGCTCTGTGTCGGTTAGTCGTGCGATTTTTGAGGTCTGCCTGGGGGCGTCGGTTTAAAAAAGCAGACGGGATCTGTGGTCACAGGGCGCACGGCCAGACTGGAACAGGAAGCGGCGACTCGGGGAGCTGGTTGTGTGTAGTTTGTTCCGACGCAGCCCGTTCCCCGGAACGCGGTGATCTCATGGCACGCCGCCGTTTAACTGACTCCACATAATGGCGTACTGTGTTTATGTGGCTCACCAAGGCCTCCCGGGCAGCCGTGCCTCCTCCCTCTCACTCTCCCTCTGCTCCTCTCAACGTCACCCCCCTCATCCACACCTTTAAGGCTGTGACAGCACTTCAATGCAGGTTCTTTTTCTGTTTCTGGACGAGGTTCTTCTCGAGCCGATATTATCTGGTTATTCAAAGACGTCCGACTCGAAAGGGCTCGACTGCAGCGTATAATAAAGCTCCAAGCAGCAGACCACTTGTGGGCCCAGCCGACAGCTACAGGAGTTAAGGATTTGAAGGTTTGAAGGTGCACAGGCACAAGTGACCAGTGCTAGTGTGCGTGACCTCAGGAATGGTTGCAGGGATGAGGTTTGCAGCAGGGTATTTAGCATTAGGGTAGAAATCCTCCTGCCTCCCATTGGCCTGTTCCTGTGGGGCTTGGGCGGAGGTCACAGCTTTGCTGACCCGCTGACACGGAGGATTCTGGGAATTTGTGCCATTCCACAGTGCTCAAAGCTGATTATTGCATGGGTTCCCACCCATGTGTGAACCCAGACATGTGAGATCTTTTTGTGTCTGCTGCAAGCCCCCCACCCCTGACAGACTGGGGCCTGGGGTGAGGGGGGCGCATATGGAGTTTGGACTGCTGTCACCATCAGGTTACAGATGACTTTTGTGTGTGCTCAGTGAATCCAAGGGGTGTAGAGAGCCTGGGAAGATTGGATCACATGGAGAATACTGCTCTTTGAATTCAGATCCACCTTGGGAGAACAGAGAACACCTCCGGGGGGAGTTAGACATCAGCTGAAGTTCTAATAGTACCGTCGTCATCCACTAGAGGGAGATGTGGGCAGAATCTCAGCAACACATAATTCGTGCCGTTTATCAGTGTGCATCCAGGGCCAAGGGGGTCCTGACAGGTCCAGCTGTGGTTCTGGAGCAGCTGGACCGCACCAGTGCCTCTCCTTCCAGGAAACTGGAGCATCAGGCTACAGTGGAGAGCCAGTCCTGTGCTGCTGTTCCTGTCCCGTTTTAGTCCTCAGCACGCTGCAGCTGGTGGCGCGCAGACGGGACGCCTGCCTCACCGCGGTCCCCGGTGGCCGTCAGACAAACTGCATCTAAATTTACGCGCCCCGTTGTTGACATAGGAAAGTAACCGGAATCACTGAGAGAGAGGAACCGGTACTTTCTGCTGTCTGGCTCGGCCCGGTGCTGTCCGGTGAGCATAATAGACGTTCATTTAGAGGAGCGAGTAAATGGGCAGGTTCGGGTGCCAGGCCTGCGGTCTGTCTGCGCGGCGTGGAAGCGGGCCGTCTGCGAAGTGGGCCATCTGCGCGGCGTGGAAGCGGGCCGTCTGCGAAGTGGGCCGTCTGCGTGGCGTGGAGGTAAAAACACTGCATCCCAGAAGTGATGCCCGGTGATTAGTGCAGACGTGGGGCTCTCAGATCCCAGGGGGGGTGGCATGTGGCTCAGCAGGTTAGGACACTGTGCCTGTGATCAGAAGTTCGCCAGTTCAAATCCCAGAATCAGACCCCTCCCCCCCCCCCCCCCAAATCACTGGAGGCATCATCTGACCCTACTTTGTCAAAAAGTAAATGTTTTGGATAAAAGCATCTAGTAAATAAATAAAAGGTGATGTAAGCCACCCTGTCATATACACTGGTGAGCTGAAAGAATGTGACCACCTTCACGGGGAGTTAACAATGTTGACTGTCTCATAAAAGCGATGTCTGTCAAGGTCTGGGATGTATTAAACAGTAGGATAGCAGTCAGTGCTCGTAGTCGACATGTTGAATGCAGAAGAAACGGGCAGGGATAAAAAAATCATTATAGTTTGTCCACTAAGTCACAACATGGACACCAGATTCCTCTCCAGAGCTGGCACTGCTTAAAGCACATCCCATAATAGTGCCTGACTGCCGCTGGTATACAGGCAGCTTCTGCCGTCTGAGCTCGACCCTCGGCCACATCTGCGTCTTCGTCAAGTTGAAAAGTTCAACGAGCAGAGACCTGGATTAAGGAGGATCATGCCCGGGGTCACGCTGGAGTCAACACTGTGACCTCTGACCCTTTGGTGGTGCCCATCAGCCTTGCTGCTCCCATGCATTTAAAGCCCAGATGCTGCCAGACCAGTCACTTCTTGGGCTGGAGTACAATGTGCTGTCAGTCAGTGCCCAGTTTGACCCAATAAAAGTAGTTAAAGTGACCAGCAGGAAGGTGATTAAAGCCACGAGTCCGCAGCCGCTTCAGGGGCAGCCCAACCATCTTCAAAAGCCTTGGTCCAGCTCCTCACCTTGCGGTCTGTGTGGTAGTGACCCGGTTCACCACAACTTTCACTAGAGGTAACACCGCGTGGTGCTCAGTTATTGGACGAGAGCCCCGAAGTTTCTGAAAAATCGTCGTTTATGTCGATCAGATGTTTTAAAAAGCGTTCGAATTAAACCGGGTTGGTGTCCCCCACCCCTCCGTCCACGTGATTCCGTTTGAAACGTCTCCATGCACACATGGAAAAACGCGTGGAGAACATGCTCCAGGAACACGCAGAGGACACGCCTGTGTTTATGCTGTCTTCAAACACAGCTGGTTTCACAGACTGAGCTGGTTAGGGGATCTGAGCAGCTCTAATGGGACGCAGGGTTGACCCCGTTCTGCAGGCAGTGTCGCAAGAGGAGCACAGCTGCAATTTCCTACCAAGAAGGAGGTTCCTGGGAGTTCAGCAACCCCCCCCTGGCACTCATTAACTAATTAAGGTGTCCTCGTTGAACTGCTATACGAGTGAGGTGACAGAATGAGGGTGAGGGACCTGAGTGTTTAGCGCCATCGCAGTTGTTCAGTTTTCGCCCTGATCACGTGGGGATTAGCGGCTTGTTGGCTGATTTGCTTTTGTCACACAGCATCTGCTCAGGATAAAGGAAGCTTAGTAGATAGCCAGCCACCTTGGATCCACTGTGCATTACTCACAAAGTCCTGGGACAGTTGGGTTGCAGCTTCTAGGCTGGTTTTCAAAGCGAGGTCCCACCAGTACCTCAAGATGGATTTAGTCAGCAGAGAGCAGAATCTGCCCGACCGCCTACTTGTCTTGTGTATTCTTGCACGCTCTTGATGATCCTGATAATGTTCTTCGCCTGACGACTCTGTCTAAAGCTAAGGGGTCGTTGTCATGATGGATATTCGTAGCTTTCTGGACCAGCCTGTGCTACACGCTGGTCTAGAAATGCACTTCAGAGATTTCTAGGTCGTTCTGGGGCTGTGTGGGGCGACGATGGTACCCTCCCCCCTCCCTGCTCCAGTTTGGCCAGCAAGCAGATGTGCTCTTCTAGCAGGAAGGGAAGGTGCATGATGACTCAGGGTCTCCATCAGCTTCATGCGTGGAATGGTCTGGAAAGCTGTGAGTGATCCCGCTGAACCCTCTGGTGCTGGAGCCCCACACTACCAGCTCCCTAACAAGCAACAGGCTTCCACCGTGAGTCCGACTTGTTGCCAGAGCCGGACCTCCGCCTGCATCCGCTCAATTCGGCTGGGACCAGAAGCATTTGCTTCATGTGATGCTGGAAGCCCTGGAAGCAGTTGGGTTTGAGGAGGGGGGAGTGGCAGTAACCCTTCATGTTCATTATCGAAACACGGCTTTTTATTGATTATGTTAGCGTGGGTCATACGGTTCTGGATGCGTGTCGTTATGCTCATTACAACAAATGGCACCGTTTGCATTATATGTCTGTGGAAAACGACGAGCGACGGCTGTTTCGACTTTTGGAGGGAGCCGCAGGGATTATTAGGCTGCACTGGGATGTTGATGGGCCTGGAATTTCGATCGACGCAAGGTGGCGTGTTAATTAAAACAACTTTCGCCAAGCAGGATTGGGGGCCAGCTGCACGAAACACCTTAAGATTTTCCTTAATGTTTAAGGATTCTTTAAAATTTAAATCGGTTGCACAAAACACACTTAAATCTATCCCATAGGGTCGCCTTTGTTTCTCTCCTTATCCTGCTCATATACTTAAGTTCCCTTAACTGATGCACAAAAGATTTTAACAACCTAAGTAAGGAAAACAACTTAAGGTACCTCTGACTGTATCTTCATCTTAAAATGGGAGTTTATAGCAATAAATGAAGAAAATGAACACATCCTGAGAAGAGTATCCGGTGACTGGGAGAACACAATGAATGCGCTTCATGATGGATATTTTGTTTCGGCATTACAGATTTGACTGGCAGTCAGATTCATTTTTTTTTTTATTTTTAATTTATTTTATTATAAAGCCCCAGACCTGTTTATAACTCATTATTAAATCTGGCCAGCAGATCGATTTCCCCCCAGAAATGATGTTATCCCGCTAATAGGCGCTGGCAAGTTTCGCCGCCTGTACTGGCAATATTACACAAATACTAATATCAAAAGTTGATCAAATTTTCCGATACAGAAATATGGAGACGTTTGCAAAAAAAAAAGACTTTAATGCATCTAATGTAACTGAGATAATTGTAACGGCTCAGTTTTTGCTGCACTTGTCTTTTTTCCTGCACTTCCGCATAATTTCCAAGTTGTCAGCGGTGCTTGTGGTCAACAAGCGGTTCAGCAGTGTATTGCTGTTCTGCCTCCCTTAGTAGCTCTTGTTTGAGTGAAAAATACATACTTTTATTACACAGGACACCAGGGAAAACGGTCCACATTTTAATCAGATAAGTATGCAGTGGTAATGAAGTCCGGCTTTTATTTGTTATATTCAAATAATGTTTCACTTCGTCTTTTGTCACTTAATCAAAATTGTGATTTAAAATATGTGTATCGTCAGGCCATAATTTCATAAACATTTTGTGCCAACAAAATGAACGCTGGGTGCGATAACGGGTATCAGCGGCAAGCGTGAGTGCAGGAAAACAAACGGTCTCCATGGAAACTGTACAAAATTAATAAGTCTTTAAATACCGTAAATTCCTTAAGATTTTTCCTTAACTAAGGAAACCTTTTAAGGGATTCTGAGCAACACCCTTAAATAAATCCATCAGCTATGGTGGAAATTAAACCTTAATTGTCATACTTAAGGTGTTTTGTGCAACTGACCCCTTGAGTCTTACCAGCGAAATGTTTGGTCGTACTCGAGTGGAACTCTCACGTCTAATCAGTCTGGTTCTTGTGGTGACGTGTGATTGCGCGGTGAGGTCTCACTGAGGCCTTCCTCAGACATTCCCCCTTTCCCAGCCTTTATCTCAATCCTTCTAAGCCTTCGTAAAAGATTTGTGAGCGTTCACAACGCAGGTCACTGACTTCAGTGCAGACAGAATCGGCGCAGAGGCAAATATTCAGTTTGACTTGGCTGTGTGTGTAAGAAAGGAGGACGTGCCCTTCCAGGCATACAGCAAGTTTGGCTTCCCCTCATCTACACACGGTTAGAGATGAGTGTTTTGCATTTTCAAAGATGACTGAAGTGCCTTTGAACTCAAACTCATTAAACACATTGACATATTTACAGTTAACACATGATTGATCGTATGGGATGGAAGATTCTGTTTTAAGGTCGTCACATTAAAGTGCTGCGTTACTAGTATATAAATTAACTTCCCATTTATGACCAATTTTTGTAATTCAATTACCGATGATCGTGCATTAGAGATCGAAATCAGCTTTTATTGGATGCATTTAAACTGCTTTAAAATAGTTTTGGAAATATGTTGGGCTATATTTAATTTCCTGTTTTCTGTCAAGTAAAACTACTCATGTCAGTACAAGTAATGTGGATCTGAGGCAGCTGGTATGAACAAAGCCCCCCCCCCCCCCCCCCCCAGAGCCCTGTGTCACATGGTGTCTGGAATGGGCGGGGCTTTGGCTGGGGCCCGGTGTAAACAAACCCAGTGGCACTGTGTACGCTGGGCGTATTCGGGGGCTGCTGCACACAGCTCCCCACGTATAATGACACCCCTACGCACTGCCGCTTCTCAAGGTCCCAACCGCTGTCGCCACCGTGGGGTGGGGCAGGGGGATAAAACACCTGCCAAAATGTGGAGACTTGCAGAGGGGGCCGTGACGGACGTCTTGACCCTCTTTCGTCTCCGTTTGTTTTCCAGTGTATATAAAGGGGAGTGGGCATCTCTAGAAGGTTGTTTGGTTAAAAACGGCAGTTCTGTAAGAACCGAGTGTTTGGGTCACTGGCTCGGGTAGAATCGCTTTTTAAAGGACATTTCCTGAAGAGACATGGGGATGAATAAAGGACGTATTCACACCAAAGTTCCGGAACCTGGTTTCTGGTTACAGGTTCCTGGGCCGTCTTCGCTTTCACACCACAAAACAGGAACTGGGACCTTTATGCTAAATAAGCACGGGAGACACAAAAAACTTATAGGTTAAAGAATTTCATGGGAAACTATACCGCTACCCCAAAACAAAGGATGAATAAGGAATTTCTTTGGTTATTGGGGGTTGATACAAGTTTATAGCTGTGCACCCCCTGCCCCCCCATACTCACTCTGGAGTAGGAAATATAAAAGGGTTTCGGAACTGCATCCAAAGAATTACAATCAGGCAGAG
>JAODKF010000147.1:13528896-13543191 GCA_026779585.1 Mormyrus proboscirostris | reverse complement strand
CCTCCTGACCTCCTGTAAGATCAAACAGAACACTAGAACATTAGAGACATTGCTGATCATCTCTGAGCACCTCCTGATCTCCTGTAAGATCAAACAGAACACTAGAACATTAGAGACAATGCTGAGCATCTCCTGGCCTCCTGTAAGATCAAACAGAACACTAGAACATTAGAGACATTGCTGATCATCTCTGAGCATCTCCTGACCTCCTGTAAGATCAAACAGAACACTAGAAAATTGGAGACAATGCTGATCATTTCTGAGCATTTCTGGACCTCCTCTAAGATAAAACAGAATACTAGAACATTAGAGACAATGCTGAGCATCTCCTGACCTCCTGTAAGATCAAACAGAACCCTAGAACATTAGAGACAGTGCTGATCATTTCTGAGCATTTCCGGACCTCCTGTAAGATAAAACAGAACACTAGAACATTAGAGACAATGCTGAGCATCTCCTGACCTCCTATAAGATCAAACAGAACCCTAGAACATTAGAGACAATGCTGATCATTTCTGAGCATTTCCGGACCTCCTGTAAGATAAAACAGAATACTAGAACATTAGAGACAATGCTGAGCATCTCCTGACCTCCTGTAAGATCAAACAGAACCCTAGAACATTACAGACAGTGCTGATCATCTCTGAGCACCTCCTGACCTCCAGAAAGTTCTAAAGTCCTCTGCATTTAGGCCTCCTGACCTCAAACCACTGACAAAATATATAGATAAAATTGTGCTTTTCATTTTGGTCAGAGTAACTGGGCCCTGACTGCAGTGTGCAGTGAACCCCACCCAGGGCGAGGCAGCCCGCATGACCTCTGACACAAATGGTATAATACTATACATCAGTCTTGCACTGTGTCATTACCCACTATATATAAAACACTTAAGGAGATGATGCCCATTCCTTTGGAAGATGTCCTCCCCTCACCCTGAGGCAGGTCCCGGAAGGACCAAGACTGACCCAAAAGAGGTCTGGCTATCTAAAAGGGGATTAACTTTATGGGGCCACCAGGAGGAGCTGTCATTAGCAGAACACAGACTTCACAGCAGTCCAGCAGTCATGTCCTGCTGGAATTAAGCAGACTGTTGAATGTTTTTTTTAGTCACGCTGGATGTTGTGGTTTCTAGCACACGAAAGTGGACAACGAAGCTGTGAATGGTTACTGCTGGTGTCTGGCAATGATATTATGAAAAACACAGTTCCTGAGTATTTCATGGGGTCATTGCATTGTACATTTGGCTCAAGAGGTGACTGACACTTTGATTACTTCTGTTATGGATGTAAAATGCAAAAGCAGGAAGGAGATTTGTTCACGTCTATGATTCGCATATCTTAAACTGCTAGTTGACAGCGTCTTGGAATCAGTCTTGATGATCAATGGTTCACGGTGACTTCTGACCACAAAATTGGGGATGGAATATCTCTGCACTCATAATGAACCCCTGAGAGCTAAAACGAGGTGGGTTTGATATATTTCAGCTCAGCCTCAGTTCCAGGCTTTAGTCTTTTGATGACCATGATATTTCAAAAGTTGCCTCTGCTCTGTTTGCTTCTGTGTGTGCCCTGTGATTGATTGACATCACCTCTATGATTCACCCGAGCTTTGCACTCTGTGGTCCCTTGGAAATTCTTCCCCCGTGTCCCTGACCAGGATAACCAGTTAGAGACTCCTTTTCCTCCTACAGAGGAATGTGGCTTTATTGTGTTGGCTTTGGAATTCATCTGTCTCCTGCTGAATGCTGATTGTGGACTTGGACATGACCTCATGGCAGTTATTTTGGTCTCTGGCAGACACTCCACTTTGTACCCTTTTTCCTGCATGGCAGGGAAAGAAACACATTAAAATAACTGTTCTGGCTCCTCACCCAATGTATACTACATGGAAAAAAATATTGGGGCCCTTGATCATTGTTTAATTCGGTTTCATTACTACATTTGTGTAAAATCCAGCACCTAGCCATGCAGTCAAGTTTACAGACATTTATGAATGGATGGTTCCTTCTGAAGAGGTCAGTGAATTCAAGCGTGGTACCATCATAGGATGCCAGACCACATAAAGAAACAGAGCAGCGTGATCAAGTGCTGAGGCGCATAGTGCGTAAAAGTCATCAACGATCTGTTGACTCAATAACTGCAGCATTGCAAACTTCCTCTGGCATCAACCCCAAAACAAAAACTCTTCATCAGGAGCTTCATGGAATGGGCTTCCATGGCCGAGCAGCCGTATGCAAGCCTCACATCACCAAGTGCAATGCAAGGAGTGGTGCTTGCTGCCAGTGGAGCACTGGAAATGTCTTCCGTGGGGTGACGACTCATGCTTCTCTGTCTGGCAGTCTGATGGATGAGTCTGGGTTTGGTGGATGCCAGGAGAATGGTACCTGCCTGACTGCATTGTGTCAAGTGTAAAGTGTGGCGGAGGACGGGGTTGTTTTTCTGCAGTTGATCTAGGCCCCGTAATTCCACTGAAGGGAACTCTTAATGCTTCAGCATGTCAAGACATTTTGGACAATTTTATACTTCCAACTTTCTGTTCAAGCATGACTTTGCCCCAGTGCACAAAGCAAGGTCCACAAAGACATTTTGGGTGAGTTTGGCGTGGAAGAACTTGACTGACCCACACAGAACCCTGACCTCAACCCCATCAAACCTCTTTGAGATGAACTAGAACAAAGACTGTGAGCCAGGCCTTCACGTCCAACATCAGTGCCTGACCTAACTCATGTTCTTCTGGATAAATGGGCAAAAATTCCCACAGACACACTCCAAAATCTTGTGGAAAGCCTTCCCAGAAGAGTGGCAGCTGTTATAGCTGCAAAGGGGGTCCAACTCCATATTGATGCCTCTGGATGTAGAATAGGATGATGTCAATAAAGTTCCTGTAGGTGTAATGGCCAGGTGTCCAAATTCTTTTGTCCATATAGTGTACCTGGATGCACAGACAGCAGTCTGCAACAGAAGACACCCCACCTACTTGTTGTTTGCACATGCACACACGCATTGAAGCTGCCTACTCGAGTGACGTGCATGTGTACGCAGCCTTACCAGGAACCACGGTAATGTCGCTGGCCACCACAGCACAAACACTAGGCACTTAGGAGGAAGACGGTGTCAGTGAGGGACACGCAGACCTGATTTAGCAATGTCCATCCCCTGAATTATCTGTTTGCTTCCGAGCTGGTAGATGGACTGATAAGTGGTTGCTAGGGACACAGGTGGTTACTAGGAAAATGCTTCACTGAATGCAGGTCACTTTAGAGACGGTTACCCAAGTGATTGTTTGTATATGAACGACATCCTGTTTGAGAAAAGGCACCTCTGCCCTCAGTGATGTCAGGTGTACCGACTGTACCTGGTAGCAAAATAATGCCCATCTGTAACAGTGTGTCTGTCCTGTCACCCTGCACTGCTGGTCCTCATGGACGACATGGTGCAGTGTAGCCTGTCCTTGCTGCATGGGGAAGAGCTGGAAACTATCTTAACAATGGGGAGCAGTGAAGAAGGGCAGAGGTCAAGGCAGGGTAGAGGTCAGGAAAAAACAGGGGTCAGGTCAGGGCAGAGATCAGGATAAGGCAGAGGTCAAGGTTGGTCAGGGTAAGAGAATGCCTGAATAAAGACTGATGAACTTTTAGAGTCATTCATAATTTAATGAGGAACTGAAGATTTTTTTCTTTGTGTGTTTTACAACATTCCCTGATTTTGTAACCAACCCATCCAGTATTCAGTGATTCTGCAATCCCAGAAATTAATGCGAAATCATGCAAGCTCAGTGATATTTGCAACAGCATGCTATATTTCATGCCGTTCTCCGTTCATTCATGGGTGGTTTTTTTCTAGGCTGCTCCGTTGAACGCCTCATGTAGAGCACAAATGAACGCAATCCACATAAAAAATGGGCACATTGGAAATGAAGCAATACATTTTCCTGTCAATGTATTTGACTGTGCCAGAGGTAGGAAAAACTCACAGCCAAGCTTTCGTAGATGGTACCCAGCCAGAGCCGGTGCTCAGGGTCAAATACAGTGACCGCAATCAACCTAATAGATCGCTGTTGCTGATTCTATTCGTCGCTAATGCTGAATTGATAGTTTATTTCAAAGAACTTACTGAACTCGCTGTTGTGCCAGTCTGTGGAAAATTTTCTTCAAAAATCTTCACAGGTTGGATCACACATTTTGAGAAAAGCAGTAATGTATCTGCAGTCTAATAAAACAATAATGCACTGAAGAGGACATGCATTTGTTTTTTGTTTGATGTTTCCATACTTTGTTAAAAGGTCAGCAAGAGACAAACACAAGTCCATTTACAGGAAGTCAGGTCAAGAAACTAGCATTTCTAGGTGATGTCATCGCTGATGCTGAGTTTTGAACTTATTTTAGATGAAGTGTTATTCAGTTGCTGGCTCACTCTGTTCTGTCCTCATGCTTCTTGTTTTATAATTTGTTATTCACTTCAGGCCTTAATCTGTACATAAGGTGTTACTCTTTTGCCACTTGCAAAATTGCATTGAAAAATAGTTTTTCTTTAAATATATAGCGCTATTTCTCTATTTTGAATTTGAGGATTGAGCTTAAATGGTATCGTAATTGTGCTTCTTACATTATTAACCCTTATTTGTTATTGCATTGGATGCATTTCAAAAGAAGAGAAAGTTCTTGGAACAAGCATTAAGTTGGAAACAGAGTTTTGAGACTTGGACTGTAATTCAAAGACTCGTCCCCCAGAGAATTCAGACTTGAATTGTACACTAACTCATAAATATCTCTGTGTCGCAGATATGTGGATATGAACAGCCTGTCTGGTTTATATTACTCTATCTGAAGATGATGATAATGATGGAGCAGCAAAACTTTAAACAACAGAGTTTAATCTTCTTTGCAACTGTTGACTTGAACCTTGTTTTAGAAAGCAAATTGTCAAGCATCACAATGTTATTTTCGCCTTTCAAGCTGAATTTAATGAGAGAAAGATCTCAGACTGAAGTCATGCATGTATGTAAACAATGTTGAGTCTTGTGGGATGATTTTAAAGAAGCAAAACTTGCAATGCATTAAGCAGATTGAGAGAAAATGATTCATTAGGAAGCTGGAAGCAGCACTACTGTATAGAAAACATTTACCAGAAAATAAACAACCACAGCTGGAAAGGATCACTGCAGATTGAAGCCTTACTAAATATTTTATCTGAATCAGTATCACTGGTTCTCTTTACTGGAAGATTTCCTCTTTTTTGTTACTTTTCAAACCACAATCTTTTCTGCTCCCTTCCGGAATTCTCTGGAATAATCTACTGTACGCAATGTGATAATTTCCACAAACCTCGATTACATTCCAGTGAAGATCATCAGTGTCAGGCAGTAATGAGCTAAGGCCAGCATGACAAACTAGCAAAGCAACTGCGTGCCAGTGGGTGGGCCCTAGGCGGTGAGTAAAAGCAGCTAATGAACCCTAAGAAGGGGGTATAAGCAGTGAGTACAAGCAGATAGATGATCCCTAAACAGTGTGTTGAAGCTGATGGATGATCCCTAGATCCCTAGTGGTTAGAAGCTGATGCATGTCTAATTCATCAACTACAAAAGCAGTTGGAGTGGTAATGATCTTTTACTGGGCACCCACAACATGCAGAGTTTTACCGCTAGGCGAGTACTGTGCAATTTGATCATGACCGCTATCAAAGCTGAGTATCTCTCTGATCTGCTGATTCTATGTTTTTTTTTTTTTTTTTAGAATGAGTATCAATCCAGTTTGGTGTTCTGTAATTGCTCTCACTGTCAGACATGATGAATACACAGATCAGACTAATTGTTGTTGTTAAATCTTAGCCACACGCACAAGCCAAGCTAATCTGACAAAGTTCATCAGCTCTGACTGGGTCAGGATGGACCCCAGCTACCATCAGCAGGACCTAAGGCCTGAAAGTAAACTTCCCTTTTCCTCATTGTGCTCTACTCCTTTAGCTTCATATACATTTTATTTTATTTAGCAGACATTTTTATCCGAAGTAGCACACAATTAAGAAACCAAGGCCTCGTTTAGGGGCCCGAATTGAAATCACTGGCTGACCCTGAGATTTGAACCACCTTCTTTCTGCTCACATACAGCCCCTGAATACATGAAACCAAAGCAAATTTTCTATGGATTATGATACTTGTCTAATTGCTGTAGCTGATTCACTATTAAGACCTGGTGAAAAGGTGCAGTGTTGCGTACATCATTTAAAGCACATTGTACAATTTTTCCTAAATCGATCATCCGAAGTGTTGATGGGCTTTTAGCCAAAGCGATTGAAGCAGACAGTTAAAGACACTCCAGCTTCCTGCGTCTGAGGACACATCCACAAAGACGATCCGGTCGAGCCAGCGTTCGGCAATAAATCAGAGTTTAATATCATATTGCATCTGTGTTATTATAAACTTAAAAAGTTGTTGGTAATGGTCTCGGGTATTTAAAATGGAACTCACCCGGAGGACGGGGTCCTTGGCTCGCGGGAGGTGGATTAAACACAAGCGACTCGCTTAACCACTTGGTATTTTTAATAACGCTGCTTTCTCTGGAGGTTACAACCGGGCTGCTGTGCCACTCACTTTGCTACGTTCTCTTTCCCCCGAAAAACCTTCGTGTAACAACAGCATTAACTCAATTATGTTCCCCTCGTAACTTGCCAGGATTTCCCCTATTAATTAACCCTTAGGAACCCAGACCACCTTATCATTATAAGAAAAATATGTCCGCTGGCTAAAATGATCATACAGACCCAGTGAACTCAAAAACAGGTGTTTTGTAAAAATAACCCTTTCCCAGTCCATGTTATGAATGTGCCATATACGACCCGCTGGACTGTTCATGCTGTTCCAACTTGTTAATTTCACCTATGAAATAAGGACAGAAAAGAAGGAAAAACCAAATCTTTGCAACATTCTCATTTTCAAAATACATTTATTGAGTTTTCCTTTTCATCATTCACCATGTGCTGGCAATAAAACACATGCTTCAAATACGCCAACCTTTCAAAAAAGAGGTCAAGTGAACAGACCTGCAAAAAAGTGTACTACACACAGAAATTCTACTTGTGGTGGGTTGTAAGGTCTGATGCACCACCTGTATTCCCTCTGTATTTGTCTGAGGCTGATGTTCAGCACATGGAACATGATCATCACAGTTGCCAGAAAAGTTTCAAAACATCAAAAACCTAGTTGTTCTATAGCATCTAAACATTATAACCGATGATGCAAAATTTCTGCCACTTACCTATTCACAGCTTGACAGGTGAATCTTTACAGCATGTACAGCGACAACCTCAAAACATGTTGGGGACCATATTTATTGTGGAAAAAAGTCTGGTTAATTCAGTCAGGAATCACTAAATGACACTGTTACTGGGTCATATATGGTACAATGGGCTGTAATGCAACTTTGATGAGTGGGTTGAATGTAAGGCAGAAATAAAAGGAAGGGTCGTATATGACCCCGTGGCTTCCCCAGGGTTAAATAGGAATATTTTTGGAAGATGGATAAGCCAAAAATAGGGCTGGGCAATCTTGGTGCAATATTTTTTCAGGATAATTTTTTCATGTCAAATGATATCGATAATTATCGTGTTATAATTCAAGTTGTCTTTACTTCAATGTTCAGTTTTCTCTTAAAATTCCCTCAGAATTGCTTTTATACAGATTGGGAACATGAAATAGGTGAACAACTGAATGGACTGCAAGCTTAAATCTAATTTTAGTAAATAAATTGTACAAAAGTAAACTCCTTGTCATAGGGTGTAACACTAAAAAACGCCAGCAGCATTATCATAGTATTCTAAAATTCAAAAGTTGACAGCGGTAAAATATGACAGCTGATTTTCAGTTTCTCTGAGCCTGATGACTAGATGATTTTACTAAATATTATGGAGCATGTGACAGGTATAATCATAAGCATACTCACAACAGACTCATACTTTGATGGAGTTGGTGTAAAAGTAATGCATTACATCTGTCAGCAAGAAAACAAGTGCTTAGGCTATATAATGATGATCATGATATTCAAAATAACCACAGTATGTGAATGGCCATAATCATGATATATTATCGGTATTTCATCCAGCTCTAGCCAAAAATATATAAATACTGAAAATGATTTGGATCACATAAAATCATATTAATAGTAGTGTTATTTAATATTTACTTTAAGTGCATATTATATCGTTAATATTAAACTTATTTTTGAAAAAAAGAGAACTTCGCCTCTGCATCTAGGCTTGAGTGCACCTTGCATCTGTTACAGCTGCCAGCCTCACTCACGTGTTTGCCGTCTCTGTGACTCTGCAATCTCACGTTTCCCATGGTAAATCTTAAGATTTTTAGGGCTGTTTTCATTTTTAAAAATGCACCCAAATATTATTTCCAAATTTTTACATTTGCGGGGATCTTCTGCCCCTAGTGCTCACGAAAGGGTGACTGGTACTCGGTGGTGAAGCAATGTGGGAAGTTTGCTCCTGGTGGCTCAACCTGAATTTTTCATACTCTTTCATACTCTGTCTGTGTGTGTGTGTATAAAGTATATGCAGCATATACTGTAAATTTAAATTGCTTTCCATAAATTATGTGTGTTATAAAAGTAATACTCTTCCATACAAAAACAGACAGCTGAGAATGGATGGTATAGCTTGAGGCTAAGCTGTGAGATCTGTACACAGACAGTAGGACATGCCCTGCATAAGGAGTGCGCAGGAACTGACTGGGATGGAAGTGTGTCAGAAATAACCTGCTTTTAGTCCTCTGGGTGATTCTGCTTGGCCTGGGAAATGCTGAAGTAAGGATATGAGCTACAGCCTGTTTGGTGTTTTACGATAACAGATGGAAATTTGCCAAAATATTGTCCTGCCTTTCTGCCCTAGTAAATGTGAAATCTGAAAGATGGACTCATGTCATTCCTTGTACTGATGAAACTTTGTGTCCTTGCTTCAGTGGTACACCTACCTGATCGCAAGACTTCGAGGCAGTTAGCTCATACTGGGGAGTCGGGAGGATGAGGTCACTGGAGCTCTGCTATGCTTGGCTGGCGCTGGGTGAGCAGGACCCAGGGCCGCTGCTGCATGGTCCAGGCAGACTCACTCTCCCACAGGAGGTGCATCCTTCTCTTGTGTAAAGTTGGGACCTCATGGTTACTACAGTCTGCTCTTTATACTGGGCTGGGCTGGACACGATCCCATTCAGGTGTCTTCCTGTTTCTCTCAGGTTTGTTCCCTTTTTGTGGTTCTCTGTATGAAAAGCACTTTACCAACATGTTACTGGGGAGAACCACAGCCTGTCCCTTTGTAAATCCTTTTTTCTAAGCTGAAGTCCTGTTAATCAATCAGCCAGGAGTCTGACCCTGGCCGTCTCCCTGCAAACACTGTGCAAGTTTCTGCCCACCCACCAGCGAGGCAGGAACCTGCTGGACAGGTTCTAAGCTGCTGAGGGAAGTTAAATCCTGTTTTCTTGTGTGTGAGGCTCCAGCACCATGCGCAAAACCTCTGTAACATTAAGAAAAGATGGATAATGTAGAGACTAATGCCATAATGATTCTTTGCAGATCATAATCCAAAGAGGAAGCAGGCAGATTCCTAAGTGCAAAGGAAGAGGAATCTGAGCTTCACAAGTTTGTAGCACAATGATGAAGTTGCACGGAAATAACCTCACATGTTTTGTCTGGGTTATAACGTACAGTCATACATATATTGCTGACCTTACTCTGCATTTTTAACCTTTTAGCCAGGCAAAAGTATAAACTTTTTATTTATTTTACAACATCAGTTTGTGAAATTGGAATAAGTTGTAACTACAGGAAGCAATGTGCTATATACATAATTTACATTTGATTATTCCATAACCGAATAAAATTATGTATGGGCACATTACTTCTAGTAGTTTAAACAGGAAAATAAATCTCCCTCCCCACACACACACACACACACACACACACACACACACACACATAATTAACTAAATAATATTGAAATACAAAACAGTTAATTTGATTAAAGAAACAAAGTTCCCTCAAAGTGGGTTTAGAAAAAAATAAACTTCTGCACACTAAGCTAACGTACAATATGAATGTACACAATAGTATATTTAGTATACATAAGAATAATAAGAAGAAGAATCTTTGTTGTCATTGTCACTTAACGAAATTGAGAGGTGACTCAATGCGAGGCATTGAGCGAAAAAAAGAATATATTATAAAATATACAAAATTGCACTGGATATACAAATTGCACTTTTATTGCACATATGAAAATTAACAGTTGTTTTGAGTTGTATTTTTTTTTTAGGCGGTTTGTCCTTATAACCATAATAAAACAGGAAATGTATACTAGGAGGAAATTCTTTATAAAATTGTTGCCAGAGAGAAAACCATTCTTTTGACTAAGCCAGCATGACCTTGACTGGTAGTTCTACAAAGTCTTCTGGACTACTGGATTTAGTGGGTTGCATGAATTATTTAAATTCTCATTTTGATAAATTGTTGGAGGAAGTGAATCAATAAATATTACAATTAGTGAAAGAGAGTTTACCTCCTTGTTCCTACAAAGTGAAGCTTTAAAATTAGTTTATTAATCTCATTGTGATTTTGCATGACTAGCAACAAAATTATATTACATACAGTACTGTGCACTGCAAAAGTCTTAGGCAGTCAAAAAAAATGTTTAAATGGTCTTCATGTTGGTATAAAACTTAGTAATTTCAAAACCTTATAATGTCACCATAGAATTTGTAGTAACCATCCAATACACCAGTGTAATTTTTTCACTCGACCACTGGTACACTTTATTTGAATAATTAATACCTCATTCAGTTATTTTACTGATGATGTTATATTAAGAATGGCTGAATGGAATGGCTGAGGTGCCCCTGGAGGAGAGGTTTAGGAACTGAAACTGTGTTCTTCTAGCCATCCAACAAGATCAGCAACCTTTTGGAGAACATAAGAAATTCTTAGTTTTTATTGTTTACCCTTGGTTATGTGCTAAAGTTTAAAAAATTCTGTGCAAATATACACTTGCTACCCGGATGAATAGCTTAAAACACTTTTTTAAGACTTTTGCACGGTCCTGCATATATACCATGCAAACAAAAGGCTGTATGGACCACATATTTTACAATAGGCAACAACAGCATGTTAACAGAACATGGATCTCATAGAAGACAAGACAAATGTTGGCTCTGTTTGGTTCATTGAATCGCCTTCTGATAGTGTTACTTTGTCTACAATCAGGAGCACACTGATATCGTTAGTCCTGACTCGTTCCCTATATCATACCAAGTACAAAGCCAGAATGTGACATGCAAATTGATAGGTATAGGGGCAACAGAGCATAGACTCTCTTCTTACTATTTAAACTGTATCCACACATAAATGGAAAGCTGGACCATACACTTCAAAAACAATCTGGTAAGGATGCTACATGATGCTATGGATGAAAGCTAAATAAGTGTAAGTAATTACTCAAGTTAATGGGCAACAGTTTTGTATCATCCAAAATAAATGAGATTTATGTGCATATCCTACCAGCAAAACGTATTAAAAACGATGTAGAGTAGCAAGCTATCCGACAGCAATTTACCCAACCAATTTCCACCTGTGGTGGTTTATAACATAACTGTAAACAAAACCAACTTAACCATATTCTAGAAAAATAACAGGAACGTGCGGGAGCGGGGCTCTCGGCCCCAGTGAATGAATTTAGTTGATTAATATATCATAACAAACATATGTAATACCAGTTAACTCAATAGTATAATAATTTAGTAATAATGCGTACAATCAAATGCACACACAGGAACCAGGGTTCGACATTACCCGACGTTACCACATTACCAGTAGATAGGGGGTCTGCCTGTCCTGCGATGGCTTGGCGCCCCATCCTGGGTTGTTCCCTGCGTTGCACCGCACTACCACTCTGTAAAGGACAACCGGTTACAGAAAGTAGATGGGCATATGCTATACTGCGATTTCTAGAATATTCTCGTCCTTTCGGTGCTTATGTTTCCTACCGAGATCTTTAACCAGACGAACGAACTCCGGTCAGCCCTCCGCAACGATCTTGAGAGCCTATTGGTTGCATGTCTTGTCATTTAAATAATGTGCCCTCTCATTGGTTCCTTATTAGGAGGAAAGCGTTGCTGGTTTCCAGGAAGCACTTGTCGCAGTGCTGTAGGAACGTGACTCCTCACATAATTTCTTGTCGTGCATGCAGTTGTTTTTCAAGTTTTATTGTGCGTTTGTAAGCGTAATTAAAAAGCATTAATTATGGGTGAAGACGAAGAAAAGTACGACGGAATGCTGTTAGTTATGGCACAGCAGCACGAAGGCGGAGTCCAAGAGGTGAATTATAATCAATGGTTTATGGGGGATGGGGAAGCTGGTTTTGGGTTGAGACTTGGCGTGTGCGTTATGGTTGTCCAGAAACAGTAACGCACTGCAGCAACAAATCAATGCTCTGTCGCCAAGATGTATCGTTTCAACGATAATAAAACAGGTGAAGAAAATTCCAATGGTGCTTTTATTCACCTGGTAACGTCGCATCGTTTTCTTACGTTGCCTCCTCACAAATGGTCAATTTGCAGTTTCTGGATCGGTGCCGATGTTGAGTTAATCCGTTATCTGAACTTGATGTTTTCATCCTGTAACATATCATCTAAACTTTCGATATTGAAGGTACTCCATCTTCAATTAATATATCTGTATAATAATTTTAAACATACCTTGGTTGTGAATTTCCAGAGACTTGGTTGTATTGCGTTAACCTCCAGCCCTCTTAGTTGCTAATGATCGTGAACGCTCAGTGACGGGGAAAGCCTGCTTTACAGTCTGCTTTGCTTTCCTGGCAGCTGGTGAACACTTTCTTCAGCTTCCTTCGCCGCAAGACGGACTTTTTTACAGGTGGAGAAGCTGGGGCACCTGAGGAGGTTAGTAATGGAAAGAAACGGCAGCATAGGTCTGTGATGACAGGCAAATTCATGATAGCATGTTTGTTTATCATAGGCATGTATTGGTGGCTGTAATGCTTTTTATTATTAAATTATATAATAAGAAATCTTGACTGTTTATAAAAAATAGGCCTACTTACATTCTTAGAAGTGGTGAACATGATGTGTGTTTTATGTGTGTATATTTGTAGCTAGTGAAGGAGGCCTTTGCCCACCACAGCCAGCTGGCAATGAAAGCCCACAGGGAGAAGATCAACAGGCAGGAAAAAGAGAGGCGTGAGAAAGCGGAGCGGGCTGCCAGACTGGCAGAGGAAGAGGAGAAGAAGAGGAAGAAGGCTGACAGCTCTGAGGAGCCCAAGATCATGGAGTTGACAGAGGAGGAAGCAGAGAGGCTTCAGTTGGAGATTGACCAGGTTTGCTTTGTGATTCTGATGCCCTGATTCTGTCGAGTACAACACATCCCTGGGTCAATAAGGGAGGGGCTTGTGTTTTACTTCTTTAACCAGTTTATCTTCACTGCATAGGACCATTTTTTTTTCTCATTTTCAAACTCAAGCCTTCCACCCTTTGACTTGGGGGCAGTGGGCTAAGCCTCTGTGCCAGCAATGGGAAGGTTACTGGTTTGCGCCTGGTCTTGGGAGAATAACCACATGTCCTTGAGCCTTTGAGCAAGGTCCTGCTTAACAGAAAACACCGGTTTTACTTAATGTGGTGATGTCATACGATGAAGACTATGATTGGTTAAAGAAATGAGACGCAGGCCCCTCTTTTGTTGACCCTGTAACTCGTTGAACTCTGCAAAATCAGGAAGTGCGCTGTGACTTTTCCTTGGACAAGTTGCTGTGGGGGTCTGGATAACGAAAGATTGATTCCGTTTCTTGGTTTGACAGAAGAAAAAAGAGGAAGAAAAGGAGGTAAAAACACCCAAGAGTCTAAGCGAGAGTCCAGTCGAGGAAGAAAACAAAGGGGTAAGCGGCCTTGTTACATGCAGCTGCTAGTGACCCACAGTCTCGGGCCTCTCACTCAGGTAGCATGTGCCCTGATCCACGGGAAGCAAACACATTTTCAGCTGAGTGATGGCTTGTACTGGGCGGTTGGGCAGCAGTATAATTAAGATTTTAACTAAAAACTTAGATGTATAATTTTTAGGCTGAATGTGGTCACAATTTTTTTTCCATTTCCATTTTATCTGAGACTAGAGGCAGCGCAAACAGTTAAGTGAGTGCAGTATGTAAGCTCCGGCAGATATGGCTATGGTAGCATAAGTAGGAGGGAGAGGCAGGTGGGAACGCAGGCATGGGGAGTCCCTGAAATGTCAGCACTCCAATCCCACAA
>JAODKF010000147.1:13516299-13528796 GCA_026779585.1 Mormyrus proboscirostris | reverse complement strand
GAATTAAACCCTGTTTACCCCCGTATTTTGGCTTGCCTGCCTTCTTCCCCGCTCGCCTGCCTCCCGGGTCACAACAGGTATAAATATCAATCCAGTACGAATCACTGTAACAGTAAGCCATGATCAAGTTTATGGACACTGCATGCTTTTCCCAGCCTCGGTCACATACAAAATCAACAGTGGTGGACCTGATCTCATCCGATATATTCAGTTGCTTTCTCCCCCTCCTGCCCATTCTTCATCCTCTCTGTGCTCCTCTCCCTCCCACCACCACGCAATCGGACACCACCCCCTCTTTGTTGCTCGCTTCATTGTTTTCACTGCAGCGACACTCTGGAAGTCATCTTACAGCTTTCCTTGATTGCCTCGGCACGTTTCTCAAGTCACAATTAACATTTGCAAAACAATCAGTGTAATCCACACCACATGAGGCCAGATGAACGCAGCAGAACATCGTTGCTCATTGTGTCGCACAAATTTCCTACTGTACATGTATGCGAATGGTCCATTACATTTGTCGTTATTTGGCATAATTTTCACTTTCAGAACTTTCAGAATGATCCAAGAAAATAATTCATAAATTGCAGTGACACGGCTTTGTTGCGTTTTTGGTCCTGGCACTTCATGATTCTGTTGCACGTCTGTGTGACGTTTTGGTTTGCAGTCTGCTGTGTCTTTAGATCATACAAGCATTTTGCCAGCAAACATTACATACTGTAATGTGTAGAGCCTTATAATATTGAAACTGGCGTCTGACATAAATAAATATCAGTTCGCTAAAGACGAATGATAAGCCAGTGACAATGAGAAAGTGGGAAATGACTGTCATCGAGAATCATGGAGCTCAGGGGCAGACGTACGCTGACATACTGATAATATATCTAAGCATTTTCACTCTCATGGTTAGAATGATGCTAAAAGGTACTTTTTATTTTGGTGGCACTAATTAATTGGTGGAATTCTTTGTTTTTGAGAAACGAGGTAATCGTTTTTGCTGAGGTGTGGGCTTTTCCAGCTTAAGCACACTGTTATGCCATGCACGTGAATTGTTTGAAGAAATGCTCTTGTAGTCGGGAGAATGATAAGTATGTTTCAAGAAATGAACAGTTTGCAGCTAGTAAATAACATGTAGAGTGAGGTGCTGCCTATTTGCTTAGTGAGGAAGCTGATCGTTCGACCATCAAAGTGCCTTATAAATATGCTGCTGCTTGTTTGTTTCATTTAGCGCGCAACGATTTCTACGATGACTGACTGTGCCGATTTGAATGAGAAATGTATATTGCTGACTGATAAAAGCACAATCTGTTGTGACTAGCATATCAGAGTCAATTGAGAATTGTGTCTACTAGTTGTACTAATTGTAATAAGTGCATGCATAGTAAGAAATGGAACTGTTCTGGGGTCAATGGCATTATTGTTGCGGAGTTAGTGCTCTGAGAAATGCAGTTAAGCAATTGAGAAAAACTGTAATCACATTAGTGCCTGGATTGAACAGCTGTCTCAGCCTAATGCTTCATCCAGTTCAAAACCTCCTGGTCTCATAGCCTCGCGAAGTGTCATGTGCAATAGGGAGCAGACACATATCAAACGGGAATGTGCTTCCCCCAAAAAAGCCCTGGATGCAGACAAGAGGTTTAAACACCTTGGATTCGGTCCCAGAATGTCAATTCACATCACGACCCCCCCCCTCCCCCATTCCCTACCCCTCCCTCTGAATCCTTCTCCATCTGACAAAGTTAGACTCCTGCTCAGTTAAACTTTTCAGACAGCTTTCATTACTTAAGCGCAGACATACATAAAATTATACACTCAGGCTCAGTGGGAGAATTACGCTACGGCCGAGTCTCGATTCCTGGTCATTACGTCGGGGGTCCGGTGGGCAGCTCGATTACAAATGGGTCTAACTCTAGCTGGAGATGCAGGGGAGAATGACAGACAGCGTCTTCCGGAAGAACTCCCCCCCTACATGCAACATTTGCATTAACCTTGGTTTAGTTTACTTATATATAGACAGTGAAGATCCTGTCCGGTCAGTTGCCTCTCATTATAACAAAAATGCTATTTTTGCATTCGTGTGGATCCAGTTTGGGTCAGGAACAATGGAGGGAACAATGTCTATGAAGGAAAGGTCCAATTACAGGCTGTTGTCTGTCGCTATGATGACATGGTTCCGGACCGTTCCGGGACTGAACGTGCGGATCGGAGCCCCAGCCAGCATGGCTGTGCATCTCGGTAGCCTCCCCCCTTCCCCCCAATGCCCCCCCCCAGATTCCCATACAGCCAAAGACTATTCTCAGGTCCTCCAGCGGAGCTTCACAGCGTGAACATCTCATGCAACATCCCAGTCCTTCCAGCAGGTGAAATATGGGATGTTGGCTGGGTGGTTGCTTGTGATACAGGCATACAAATGTGCAGTGTGCCGAGGGAATGCGGGAGGCGTGCGGGAGGCGTGCGGGAGGCGCGCGGGAGGCGTGATGATGGCCTGAAGGTGGCATGTAAACAGCATGTAGACGGTATGAAGGTTTCATGTATTTGGCATTAGATGGCAAGGAGGTGCCATGTAAACACCACAGATGGAATGAATGTGGCATGTAAACAGGCAGCATGTAGACAGCGTGCACATCACATGTAGTTGCCAGGTAAACGGCTCGTAGATGACATGTAGGCACCATGTAGGCGGCATCTAGATGGCATATAGACAGTATGTAGGGGGCATGTAGACTGTGTGGCATGTAGCTGGCTTGAAGAAGGAATGCAGGTAAAGTGTAGATGACATGCAGACTGTAGATGGCATGAATATGCAATGTAGGTAGCACAGTTGGCATGAAGATGGCACGTAATCAATATGTAGATGGTATACGTAGGCAACATGTGTATGATATTAGATGGCATGAAGGCGGCATGTAGATGGCTTGTAGATTACATGTAGACATCGTGTAGACTGCGTGAAGGTAGAATGTAGACAGCATGCAGATGGTGTGTAGATGGTATGCAGAGGGTGCGTAGATGATCTGCAAACTGTGCAGATGACATGAAGGCAGAATATAGGCTATGGATGGTATGTAGACTGTGTGTAAAAGACATTATAGCAGAGGGAAGGCAGTCTGAAGATGGTGTGAAGATGGAGCAGTCGTGAGCCTGTGCTTTCTGTTTGAGGCTCACATGACACACATTTTTATTTAAAGTAAGCAGACGGATGTGTGTGTGTTCGCTGACCGTGGTTTTGTACTGTAATTATGATACATACTGATCCGAATGCCTTCTAACAGAGCCTTTTATTCTATTTTAATCATCTTAATTTCCCTCCGCCAAAAAGGGGGTAAGATTTGATGACCCAGACAAGCTGTTAAATTTAATTTCTTAACTCATGAGGGGGGGCTTATTTATAGACTGTATTTTTGTGCCGCAGTGGGAGCCTCTTCTCCGGATTTTTCCGCTTCATAAATTGCATGAATGCTGTCATGGAAGCTCTGTAATCCATCTGATGATGACGGTCAGGAGCCCTGGAGGGGCTGAATCTGACAGGCCGTTGTGCTCAGAGCTGCGTGCACCACTAAGCACACATTTAAAAGCTTCAGAACAGATAAAAGGTATAAAATATTCAAGATCACTATCAGTAATCATTACAGCTGCCTGGCTGTCAGCATTCAGGTGGCTTTTATGCTGGTTCAATAGGCTTAATCTGCCCCAAGCAGCCACCTGGTTGGCTGATGTGGGTTCAGATGCTTTTTCTGTGATCAGTAGGTTGCTGGTTCAAATTCCATGGTCTGTGAAGTAGTTTTACTGTAGCAGGGCCCTTAATTGCTCCAGTGACTGTCTGACACTGCTTTCTCAAAAAATGCTTTTACTCAAAGCAAAGCGCATCTTCTTAGTGAATAAAAACGCAAACGGATTAGTGCTGTTCTACGAAAGGACTTAGAAATATCGGTTTGTGATAGGAAGGTCTAAAGTGTCTCCACTCTCCTTTTCCGTTAAGTGTTTTTGTCTGTTCTTCAAAGTTTCCCAGTCAGGAAGTTCTCTGCTGCCAACAATGGGTGCTTGACATGTAGCTAAACACAGCTGGCTTTTGGTCCGCTCATCCCCTGAGCAAGAGCTGCGCTCCGCCTGTAGCATTAGCGCAGACGGTCTCTTCAGACCACAGCGGCTCTCACTCCTCTTCACTCCCTGCTTATTAAACTCCTCTCCCAGTATTGGCCATTTATTTCTCCATTTACTTTTTCTGCTTCATGCTCCAGGCAAAGATTAGATGTTCCCCTTTTGTTGTTGTTTTTTAATAGGTCACCCCCCCCCCCCTTGTGTGAATCATTTATTTATGACTGTTGATTGTGTGCCGAGCACTTTTATCCAGAGCAAATTTTTATATATTATTTGGGAATTGTACTCTTCATGAAATTTATACGGCCAGACATTTTTGGTTAGAGAATCATTTGGGTTAGGCTAAGGCAGAATTTCCAGCGGGAATCAATTACAGAAAAAAACAGTTTGAAAGCCAGCTAGTTGTAGCCAGTTGGAGATGATGTCTAATGTTATTATGCTTTGGTAGGTTTTTTTTTTTTTTTTTTTTAAAAATCTTCTCAGTTCAGATGAGTCCATGGGTGACCAACAAAAGACTGATGCCTGTATTTATAATTGTGCGCTAGATTCACGCTTAGTGGTTAGTGTTTATTAGTTAGCAGCTACCTAATTCATTTAGAAAGCCAGCTTCATTTCTAGTAATAATGAATGAATCAATCCATGAGCCAAGAAGCACTGAAACCTAACTTAGAAGGACACTAGGTAAAGACAGCTGTTCTCTTCCAAAGAGCAAAACAGAGAGACCAGCTGGTGCCCTGCTGTGATTGGCTGCTTAGATCAGAAGGTTATGGACAAGCTTATTGGACAGGGAGGAAAAGGGCGGGCATTCAATCAATGGTTAATGTTTCTTACTGGCTGTTCCTCACACTTGGATGAGGTAACTTTCTTTTGTTTGCTAAGTTCCAGCTGAAATATCAGGAACAGTTGACATGTTGTACTAATGATTGAGTACTGCAAAGCAATCTGCCAAAGTACGTGATGGGGAGCAGAATTCAGGGGACTTTTTAAAAGTGTCACTTTCGCCATGATTTATGTTTACAGGAAACATCTCACATCACAGCTGTTGCTGTTTGTTAAAGTCAGCACTTCACTGAAGCATTTCCCCCTGAGCAAAACCCCAATGCCCTCATCTCTTAGATAGACACGGAATTGTGGGGAACTCTGCTACAACTTTGTCCTTCACACCCCTACAGCTTACGGATGATGCTTTCAATTAGCTTCCATTCCCTCTGAACTATTCGAGATGTGAGCGTGAAGCAGGGTTGGAGGAAGTATGTAGTAATTATGGAGCGGTATATTTGTAACTTAGAGAAGGAGTGTTGTTGACGTAAACCTAGATGTGCACTGTCACGGTTCCACGGCTTCTCCAAGGCCAGGTGTCTCGTTCGTGTTGTGATTCCCTATTGCCAGCCGCCCCAGAAAGCTTATTTCACGCTGACCCTCTTAAACAGCCGCACATGGCCGGGCAGACGCTGACTTCTGCTAGCAGTGGCTTTCACGAATCCAGAAGCATGTTCCCATGCCACAGGCCTATAAATTATATGGCACATTTTCAGTCCCATGGAAAAGAAACCCATCATTTGCATGGCATGGCATAGCCTAACTTCTTAGCAAACCTCCTCGCTCCCAGAGCTCTATAAATAGGTGCGGTTTCCCTGCTCTCCGCTGGGTGAAATGTTAGGAGCAGGTCATTGGTGTTTACCCTTAGTCCATGTCCTCACGCAAACCCAAGCCCCCCAAAATCTGCCCGGTGTCGCCATACTTTCGATAGCGGTGGCTTCCCTGGTGGAAACCTGGCTTTGCGTTCCACAGAAGACCCACAGGGACATCCTGTGATGACAGACATTCCAGATCTGGTCTCGTGCCGCCATCATGCCTGCGGGATGCAAGAAATGTGTCTCCGTTCTGCGGATAGACAGAACAGGGCCTGCCATGTGCCGAACGCATTTCTTACAGATGAATCAGAAGCCTTAACCATGCGGGTTCCCACGGCAACCCTGCTGTTTCTTCAGATGAATAAATTGATCGCAGAACCTCGCCAGTCTCCTCTGAAGCCCAGTAGGATTCAGCGGTATGCGGGGACTCGCTGGTGAATTCCATGTTCACTGTGTTCTCACATTTGCCTCCAGCTCCAAAAGCTTAATGGTCCAAAGTGGGTTCCTCTGAGACTGTGGGTTTCCAGTCCATCCAAACAGTCTTCTGGAAGCATTCTTGGATGAATGATGGAGTGATCAGCCGACAGGTAATATGAGGTATGAAATCTGCCAGTAACAATATCACTTTATGGTGCAGTTCCTCTTCATTAAATATTTGTCGGTGGTGAGGAAGTGACTCGCAGAAGCAACCAACCAACCAGTTGAGTATACAGAGTCACAGAGTACTCAACTGGTTGGTTGAAACAAAACCTTGGTCTGGATTTGTACTTTCGGGACATGAACTATCTGTAATGGATTCCTTTTGTGAGTAACTTCCCCAACACTGATATTTGTTACTGTCAGCATAAGTCAACCTACTGAATAAAAAGGGTTACACCGGAGTAAACAGTAACAAGAAATGCCACCAACAGACATATTTAGCCCTGAGGAACGAATGTCCATCGTCACCCCCATTCCCTATCTGCCTAGGTTCTAACTCAGGCCTGGACACTGTGTATTACTGTGTCAGGGCTTCTCAGACTTGGCCTTGTATGAAAAAAGTCCTATCTGGTGGTATAAGCAGATCCCGTAGGTCCCGTAGGTCATGGCCATCCAACATTTGGTTCCTTGTATCATTTTTCAGCTATTGAAAAATGACAGTCCAGCATCACTGTTTGTATGCAGGGCTTTCATCACCATTGAATCTCTTGCCACCTCTGAGCTGGCAGGAAACCCTGGCTAGAACAGCGGTTGTGGTCATCCAGAAGGCATCAAAGTCACTAGATGGGGAAAATTACTCATTGCCATTAGCGCTGGCGGTCAGAATAAGAGAGTTCAGGGCAGTCTAAACAGCCCCATACATGGGCTTAATCTGTGACATCCGAGATATGACTGTACAGACTGTACTGAGTATATGTGTGATGTGTCCTGATGAGATTAGAGGGACTTTTCAGCAAATTTATTCATAACCAGTGAGCTGGGTCTATTTTTTGCAGATGTTTTATGCTGCGGCACTGACGCAAATATCAGACCTCGCTTGAATGGTTATTAAATAAAAAATAAACTTCTCAACCCTGGGCTTGAAGAAAGGCCCTGGTGTTTTGCAGCATTTAATTTCTTTTTATAGCATTTAATTTCTATTTTAAGGGCCAAGAAAAGGCAAAGCGATGCGGGACCGGTGATGATAAGGTGACCCCATGTGTCAAACAGATGGACTCTCTCCCAAGTCTGCTTCCACACTGACCGGTGCTGTGCTGAAGCGTTTCTGCCACATGAACGACATTCAAGTGGAGCCTCACCAGCAGGTCCTGTGTTCAGCACCGGAATGATGGTGGATGGCCAAAACATGTCACACACAAAGTATTTGGGCACCGGATTCCAGACAACAAGTTGAGCCACAGGAGACTGATAAGACGAGGTAGCCGTTTCCTCGATTTGGGGCTTCATTCAGGTTTAGCGGATGTATGTGGTTGCAGAAGTTTGTATGATCAGTTGGGGTCTCCTTGCTCTGCAGTTATAGTCCCTGTAGCAACTGCTTACCTGGGGGGCAGTTAAGTTATGGTATGCTATCTACTTCTATACTTTTTGATCACTCTGGTGTGAGGCTCTTGGACAAAATAGATTGAATATTCTCTAATGTGACAAAGATATGATGGTCCTGGTCCAGGAATGTGGATATTTTTTTTGGAAAACATCAGGATTGAATGTTTATATGTGGATGTCAGTTTTTATGGGTTCAAGTTAGGAGGTCGGATTTGGATAAAGGAACAGACCATAATACCGTTGGCTGTGAAAGGAAGCTGTTGGCCAAGAGAGGGAAGGCTCCCGAATCATTGGCTGGGGAAGCCAGTGCTTGCAGATTATTGGCTCTGAGTACTAATGTGAGCATTAATGGCAGTACCATTGTCAGTACCAACGTGAATACCAAGTCAAGCATTTCTAAAATTGTCTTTGGCTGTCCAGAAGCCTGGGTCTCCATGGTACCTGTAATGATGTCATTTACCCTCTTGAAGAAGCGACAAGAGGTGTGCAGAAGAGGACCCTGGTTGCGCCGCTGGAAAGATTAGGCCATGACTCCAGTGACTCATGTGTCCTGAGTAAATATAACTTACAAAGGAACAAAAGGACCCAGCCCTCCACGGAGCATCAGGCAGGGTGGCTGATGATGATGTGAGCTCATTCTGCTTTTTCACTCAGTCATACCTTGCTGGGCCAAAAATGCCAAGCACATAATTAGAGGAGCCATGTGATCCATAGCATCTTGCGGTAAATTGGGATTAAAACAATGATCACCATGATCACCATGATCACCTCCCCTACAGCTATTCCTTCATAGTTGAGGTGTTGAGAGTTTGATTTGCTTCCTATGTGAGACATTCAGAGCCTCCTGAGAGTGATAATGTCCCAGAAGGCTTTGAGCCAGTGCCTATTTCGCAGTGAATTTGCTTGGACTTTTCTGTGTGCAGTATCTTCACATACGTGTTCTCCATTTTTGGACTGTAGTTACTACTAAATCATCAGTGGGTCCATATTACTGCTTGGACCTGAGGGATATCAACACACTCTTTGAGGTCCAACTCAAGGTCCAGTGTAAAGAACCCGCATTCCTAACACTGAACAATCTTCTCTCCCGACATACCTCCTGATTCTCTTATTATAGGAATATGCTTTCCTGCTTTTTCTGAGATTTGTAATTATATTTTTTGCAATTGTCAATCTTCTTTAAAGCTGGGCCATAAAAACATCTACAACCACAGTGTGTGGCTGACCCACTTCCGCCCGAAGACCATGCCTGTCACAGCTGAAATGCACACGGCCTGCCCAGCCTCCCTGTGCTTCTCCGCTACCTCAGGAACACTGTCTGGTCTTTCCTGCAAGACCTGCAGGTCTCTTCACACTCCTTTGGCTCCCCAAACCCCTGGAAGTCAAGGTCTGGTCCCCAGCTGTGATCAGAGTCGATCCTGGCAGTTTTTGCTTAGTGGGTTAATCTTCTGCTCTGCTGCCACCCACGAGGACAGCATCTGATGTTGGTCTTCAGTTGGATAAGGGTCAGAGGTTTAAAAACGAAAACGTGTGAGTTAGCCAGCAAGTTGGGTTGCCAGACCAGTTTTTGGCATTTCTATGGGATTTTTTTTTTATTGCTAACCTGAGCATCTGGATCCTCCCTCTAACAGCCTCCAGCCTCCTCTGTAAGGATGATGTTGCTACAAATTTGCGAGAAGGTTCTGCTTAGTGTCTTAGTATATGAGATTTCACCATTAAAAATAATTCACTACCATTCTTGTTTAAGCTTAATTTACTAACTGGACCTGGTGCCAATACTTTTATACATTCACAGGAGAGAGGGAGTGTTGAAATTCCACCCAAATCCAGCTTTATAAGTAACACACCTTAAAGTTTCCGTGTCAATGGCGTACAACACCCACTCCCATCACCTCCAAACGGGGGTCACCATCAGCGCATCCACATCAGCTCCTCAAGTCAACAGCATCAACATTTATCCTCACAAATCTCTGAAATCATATTCAAAATAGTCCTCGATCACCGCCAAAAATCTTTTGACTATTCAAATGCAAATATTCAAGAGTTTTCCCCTTGTATTCAATCAATCGGTTTCCCTTCAGCTCGACGCATTTTTATTTTTATTTTAACCGCAAAAATCGTCACAAAGCAACGAAAATTCATCTGGAAACGATCCCTTCATCCTTTGCTAGAAGACAACCAAATACATCACATGGAAAATAACACCCAAAATGCAGGGGATATCTGTAATTTAACACAGGATGTCTGAGGCTGACTTTGGGTTCAAAGCGCGACTAAACCATTCTATAAGCCCAAAAGATGTGGTTCTCAGCAGGCATGAATGTAATCCAGGAAGGACAAGAGAAATTAGTGAAGAAGCTGCTAAGACCTAAATGAAGGCAGACATTTAGCTGGAATGTGGTCATCAGCAGTATGACTGCACCAAGTCTGATGCGTGGATCCTGCCAAGATCTGACAACACGAACAGGTTAGAAAACCAGAAAACTCTATTTCATTACATTAAGCAACAGGCCAAGCTAAACACACAGGGTTTTAGTGCCAGTTATGGTGCGGAGATGACGTGTGGTCCCCGGATAGATACGGTACGGCTGGGCCATGAGCTTCCTGGAAGCCACTCTCCGCCTTCCAGGTCCAGGAACTCGGCTCACTAGAGGATGTCGAAACATCATGCCGTGTTGCAGTGATCTTCGTAAAGATTCAGCTTCTTGCCGGTTAAAGGTCACAAGTTACCGTGATTTGTGACGCAAACCCAAAGCATCAGTATATTGCAGGAATTTGCCAGAACGTGGGCACTGTATTTTGATCACGTTCCCCACGTAGTTCCTGTCTGGTTAAAGAGCAGCGCGAGTGAATCTGTGACTTGAGTCTTCTTCCTAATACTAACCTCCATCTCTCTCTTATTGAGCTGGGAGTCCCAAGCAGTCCCTAACAATATCACCATGCATCACCCCCCCAGCACCTTGGAATTTTCTGGAAAGGAATCACTCTGTGGGAGAGCCTGTCAGCAGCTACAGCTGATGAGCGTAGGGATTTAACCTACAGTACTCAACATTGTACTTAGATATTTGTAATAATACTGCTGTACAAATATGACAAAGTATTAGCGGTCATTGTATAACAAGTCAGTGTATAACAACAGGCAGCATGTGTCAGTGTGTAACGAGTGTCAATGTGTGGCAGTGATCAGTGTGTCACAGAGATCAGTATATCAGTAATAGATCAGATACAGAAAGTGCAGATACATTTTAACATTATTAAATTGAAACCGTAGCACAGACACATGGTAAGGTTAGAGATAAATGCACAGTATAAACATATTAACATTACAGATACAGGGCTGTCAAGTCTCACACACTGACCGTGAGACACACGCATTTCAACCAGTTCACACGCTCACATACCACGCCTTGTGTTTCTCGCGCTGAGAAGTAAGGAATAACGCCCACCGAGGTGCCCCGTTATATGAAATTAATGGACGATGTGCACGCATACAGGGTGGAGTTAATTTATCTATAGCTGTCTCGAATAATACAGAGTTAATAGCCATTTACCAGCCAATCAGAAAATAGCATTTTCTTTCCAGGGTAAATTCCAAAATAAGTCACATGTGATCACGCTGCAAGAACCTTCTTACATGGGTGAGTGCAGGAAAGGTGGAAGTTTGGGGGAAGTTGGGAGGTTTTTCTCACTTTTCTGAGGAGAAGTCAGTGATAACACCACATTCACTTCGTCTCTCACTGTGGCCATGGTAATTACATAGAATTTTAACTTGTGTAGTATATTTTCACAAACTTTTGTTACAATCTGATTTATCCAGAGGGAATAAAATAAATACATTAAATCCCGAAATGGCATTCATTATAACTGAGATGATGAACGTAATCGTGTGCAGTTCCTTATAGTCGAATTATTACAGCTATTAAGAGGCAAGTGAGTACTGTTGCTGACAACTAAATGAGTACTGCAGTGAGTACTTTTCCTGACAAGTGAACGAGTACTGCTCCTGCAACATACTGTAGTGTGTTTGAAAGCAGAAATGCTTGGGTAAATAACACAAGGACGAGAGCGTCTGTGGTCTTTGATCATGGTCAGATGGACCAGCTGTTAGAGGCATTGAGCTGAGAATGGATGGATGAAGATGACCATGTTAGTGCTCCGGAGCTTGCTGACATATGGGTTTGTTCTTCACACGCTGTCAAAGGCCATATGTCTGGGTCCAGTTAATTATCATTTAAGAGAAGCAAAAACTAGATGCGTGATTTCCTAATAAACACAGTACTGCCAAACATCTGTGAGAATATTATTAGCAGTCATGTAAAGTAATCAGTCGCCATTCTACAATAGCAGGGTCATCTAGAATAGCGGCCAATATCTAAGCTGTCTCCCCCACCCAGGACAGCACCTCTTCTAGCCTCTGCCCTCCAGCAGGACACTCAAAGCCAGAACCACCAGATGTAGAGACCGTTCCTTGGCCGCAGCAGTGTCCCTCACCAGCAGTAACTGCTCTGCTAACAGCAGACACTTCGCACTTTAGTCAGCTGGGATCCTATAACTCCAGCATCACCACTGTTTGCTCACATATATTATCTATCTATCTACCTGCCTACCTTTTATTCAACCCCTTGCTGCTTCTGTCTGTAGGTAGACAGTCTACTGTTCACGGTATGAAAATTTCACGCGTACATGCTTGTAAATTGTCTTCAACTGTCTTGCATGTTGGATGTTACACCATTCCCCCCCCCCCCC
>JAODKF010000147.1:13493288-13516199 GCA_026779585.1 Mormyrus proboscirostris | reverse complement strand
AATTCCTTGTATGTTCAACATACTTGGCCAATAAATATCGCTCTGATTTTGACTCTGTTATTTCACTCTGCAATTTCTCACCCTTGTAGTAACTGTGGTGTCCTGTCTGTCAGTGCCCAACGATTCTCACAAGCCAATTTCACACTTACTGCATCTGGTGTTTTGGATGAGCAAACATTTTCTATTTGGTATTGTTTGTAAGTTGTTTATTTGTTTGCTTGCATTCTTAAAATGCACATTTTGCTCCATGTGCTTCGAATTGTGACTGGTTTGGGGCTGTTTTCCTCAACGCTAGATGAATTTAACAGAAATGCAGCACACATGCTGAGCGCGTCCTTGGACAGACAATAGTCGAGCCCCTTTTCCAGTAACTAGCATCGATGTTTACAGAGTTGTGGCCATCACTGGACTTTTTGGACTTGTTAGGAATGACAGTCTATCACACGGTTTCTTATGTTGTAATGTGTCTCAAGACTTCATGCCAAACAAGTTGGCTCACTAATTTCAGAGAGATCCCAATTTCACATTACAATGAAACATCCTTTGAGTGGCATTAGCTGAAAAGTGTTTGTACTTTTTTTTTTGGATTCTAACACTGCAGTATAAGAAACACAACTAGAATGTCAATTCAGCTTTGGAAGTATTTGCCGACTTATTAGAATCAGTTGGATCATAAGGAATCCCAGCCATTTAACACCCGATTGAACTTTTTATAGATTGTTATGTTGGTTATATGTTTTTGAGCTTCTGACAGCCTTAATGAGATCTTAATTTGACAAAAACTTCATAAACAGACAGAAGGCAAATCAGAGGACCAAAGAAGTGCTGTGAGCCCCGAGACCAAACACCCTGGAGATAGACAGAGTGTAAACAAAGTAGACCGGAGCAATCTGCTCCTTTTGATATTTTTTGTTTCTTCACAGATCTTTCAGTTGAGCGTTTTTTGAAGTTTGGGGGCCTGGTTGTAATCGAGATTCTCAGAGAGAATTAAAATACAAAACAAATTAACTGTCTTAGCATCCATGGTTTGGGCACAGAGCACTAGCGCCACGCTGACCGCATTCCGAGCGTTTAGGGTCACTTCCCTCTCAGTGCCCTCCCAGCTGGGGCAATTCGCCCTGAAACCTGTGATTGGCGTCCAGATCAAGGTCCTGTTTTGGTTTCCGTTAGCCCTCAGCCTCTGAAGGCTTAGTTTGCCGCACTTATGTGATGCGTATTGTACCTCACCCAGTGCTTCCCATGTCAGCGTGGTTCTAATTAACATGTGCTGTGCGAAACCCACCTCTCCAGCTGGCAGCGCTGACCAGCTAATTACACGAAGGGCCTGAAGCTGAATTATCCAGCTGGACTAACAGATGAACCCTTGGTTACAAGATGCAGGACACAAAAGGTGCAGCTCAGCGCCTTTAAAGCTGGACCCTGAAGCTAATTTCTCTGAAGAGGCTGCACACTACATGGCTTCATTATGAAGTCCGGGAGGGAGGCTGTTTTTCCTTCCAGAAATACACACGGATAAACAGACAGGTCATGACGCTTTCCCGCAGGTTTCACAGGGTGCCGTGACGCGAGTGGGGTTACCATGGCCACAGCCTTGGCAACGAGAGAACCTTCCAGTTATCTAGCATTTCCCCCGGATTAGCCAGGAGCGACATTTCTGATATCACCAATACCCTTGACATCTACCTGCTTTTTCCAAGTCACTATGCTAGATTAATCTCTATAGCAACCTCTGTTAAAGACGAGGGCTGCGCAAGGACAGCGCGAGGAGTGTGAAATGACTTTGAGGCGGCGGGTTTAGCATTTACCACTGCGCCGCGAGAGTCCACTCCGCGGCTGTAAACATCACCTAAGTGTGACAGAGCTCCGTACACCCTCATCTCCGCTGGGCTTGGCCTTAACGTCCGCTGTAAGGACCGTATGGAATCTCTCGCATCTACGTTCACCTCCCGGACATTGAAAAATTACAGTGATGGTCGGGGAGACCTTCAGAGAAGAAGGCAAATGGGGCTTGGATTAGAGGAAGTGCAGAAGGGTATGAAATGGGCCTGTGAGGTATCGTTGAGAAAACCTTAGAGGCAGAATTTTGGTAATGGGTCTACAGAGTGAGTGTCTAGATTTACTTTATAACCACAAAAGACCATGAGGAGGAGGACTGGCCACACAGCTATCTGCATCTATCCAGGGGGATATTTTCATTCATATTTTCTGAGGTCACTTCTTCCCTTGGTAATCTTCCTTCCTTGAGGAACCTACTGACCAGCTCAGTCTGTGTCACTCGCTCCGGTCCAACCACACTTTATGGTTATGACCTTACTGGCTTCTTTTACTGAAACCCAGACGATCCCAACAATTCTCATTTTCCTTACAGACGCAGATCCCGTAAAACATCCCATAAACCATTTGACCATAACTGCAGCGGCAGGCCGTGGGAACCAGACGTCAGCGCATGGGAGTTTGGGAGACTTCCCTGCCGTAGCTGTTCTGCTTTGACCCAATCAGCAGTTCCACGATAGTAAAACATGACGCAATGTTCCCCGTTAAAAGGCGTCACCCGGCTTCGGCTATCTCGCCTCACTGTAGCAACCCGGTGATGATTTACGGCTTGTCTCTGGAGAATTTCAGAGGGGACTGCCAACCCCAGTGACGAAGCCCTCATGCTTCATGGAGATCTGACACGTAGGGGTGCTATCAGGGTTTGGGTTGGACCTTTGGCCTCCATCAGGAAAGGACCCCCACCCATTAGCACTCTCTGGGAATTAGTCCAGAGATAAGTGTTTCTCTATCTGCGAGGCCCCTAAGAATCACTATCGATCATATACATGTAAAGACACTAATACCCCATCCCCTACGTGTTGATCTCCCCTCATTCTGAGAAATCCCCCCCCCCACCATACTTCACATGCCAAGTCCCCTCCCATTCCTACTTCTCCTTCTCTGCTCCAACAAACCTGAAAGCTCTTAAAAGTTGGCCCCGTAGTAATGATAATGTAGAGTTTTGCAATCATGAAAACTCATTTACAGTCTAATCATTACAAATAAGCCTCAGACACCCACAGCAGCCAGCAGGGGGCGCAGTGGGGGAAAACCCTCTAGTCCATCTATCTGCCAGTTTTCAGGGGCCCCGGAACCCATTCCAAACAACATAGGCCACTAGGGCGGCATACACTCACAATGCAATACCAGAGGGAACATATACGTCCATACACAGACAGTCATACAATATGGGCAAATTTGAGATACCAGATAGCCTCACTACATGTATTGAGACTGTGAGAGGAAATGTGCACAACACAGTGCACAAAGAAAAATGTGCAGAAATGTGCACAAAGACTTGGGTCAACCAAGTCTTCCAGTACATATTGAAAATCAAAGCATAGGATAAGCAGGAACATGGGATATAAGAAAATGGCACCCTGATAGTCCTCTTAATGCCTGAGGACCGTCTAGTGTCTGCTGATGACCTCTGGTCTTGGCAGGATGTCCGGAGTTCACAGCAGAACGGATCTCAATGGTCAGGTGGCTATTTGCTGAGCAGATGCCTATAGAGGAGCCCAAGGCATGATGGGTATTTTCAGTTTTTCTCCCATTAAAATTGATTTTAAATTCCACTTGGCACATTCACCACATGCCCAGTACAGGGAAACTGGCCAGTCAAAGTCCTGAGACAAGTATGCTGTGCTTTAAATTTGCAAATGCAATGCCTCAGACCTGCTTGGGAAAGACCATCCTTACAGACTCTGCTGTAGCACATATCCTTCTCTTCAGAAACCCGAAGACTGAAGTGTCAGTTTCAGGCAGTTTGAAAATGTCTCTAAGCATCTGTGAGAGTAATTTTAGGGATTTCCCAAACCTAATGCACCATTCTTTCTTTCAATTGGGGATTTAATGTTTTGTTTTTTTTCGTTACAATTATCTAGGTATCATTTATGCTCATTAAGGAATCCATTACATGTTTTTTGATGTTAGAAACACGCATGAGAAGGACTCTGAAAATCTGTCCGCTTCACAAATGTTCCGGAGCTCCAGGGCCACTTCTCTGTCTCTACTTGCCGCATATTTATGTTCATTTATGCTTTTTCTTCTCTTTAAGCTGAGGCCCATCTGGGCTCCACCCCCTCAGGCCTTGTGTGCTGAGCTATCAGTGTTCACTGCTTAACCCCATGCCTGTGTTACTATTTCCTCAGATGGTGTTCAGTATTACTGCTATGCTGCATGATGTACAGTGTAGCTACAGCCCTTTGGTGTTCAGAATTGCTACTGTGCTGTGCAATGTTCAATATAGCTACAGCACTACGGTGTTCAGTATTACTGCTGTGCTGTATAATATTCAGTGTAGCTACAGTGCTTTGGTGTTCAGTATTACTACTCTGCTGTGTAATAATAAGTGTAGGAATAGTGCTGTAGTGTTCATTATGGCTACTGTGCTGGGTAATGTTCCGTATGGCTGTGGTGTGATGTGCATCATTGCTACTGTGGTGTATCATGAGTTTTGCTTCACTGGTGATCAGTATTAATTCTGCACTGCCCATCACGGCAAGGGGCCCACTACAAAACTTACAAAGTTGCCCCCCCCCCACCAGCAGATTTTTCTAAATGCCAGAGAACAGATGATCCTGAAAATGTACACCCCCCCCACTCTGCGACCCCTCCACCACCCCTGCCATAACCCTAAACACAGCTCCAGTTTGTTTGGCAACGACCAGCCCTAACTGATGTGCTGTGGCCATAGGCCAGGACTCAGCACGGTGCCGAGGGGTACGGAGACTTAACTGAGGACAACACGTTCAAGACTTTTGGCCATAAACTTCTGGAGAGAGACCGGTCGATAATTTGCAATCTGCAATGGGTCAATGAAAAATGGGTATGCTGAGTCCTACGGGATATTTGTGAATGAGTCCCGCTGTCTAAACGCGAGTCCTATGGAAAGGGGAAGTAGGGCATTGAACTCATCACAAATCATACCATTAGGTCACCAGATCGGTTCCAATAAAAGCAGACTGACAGTAATAGAGGAAGTGGTCTGATTTTATCCTGATTCCATTACGTGTGTGTGTGTGGTGACAAAGGCCCTCACAGATATGACCTGCGCTATGCTTTGGTTTGTGTAGGATGAACGCCGTCATCCTCAGCTCCGGCCTTTATTAGATTAACTGGGAAAGCAGATGGTCATGCTGCCAGATGCGCTGATTCCCACCGTTACGCTGTGTTTTCTCAGGGAAAGGGGCCCTCTGTAAGATCCTTACTGCCATTCTGCCGATGGCGAGGGCTGCCTTACGCGGGCCACGTTGGCCGAACGGTTGTTAACGCACTGGAGCGAGAGGAGGATGACAAAGAGGGGATGGAGTTCCTTTTACTTCACCATACCAGGACATTTTGTCATGAAATGACTGCGTAGTCCCTAATGTGCGTCCACCGCACTTGACTGCCAGCTGGGCGGAACGCCGCGTAAGAGAGAGTTCCAGAAGCAGACAATGTTGCTTCAGGCTGGGTAATGTCATTCTCCACAGGCTCACTTTTAGCCTAAAATATCATACTTTTTCTGTCTGCCATATGAATATGGAAGAGCAATCTGGCTCAGTGTGTTTGGGAACACTGGACAAAAATGGCTGTAGTTCACCGTGAGCCGAAGCTGTGTATCGATTGGCCACTTCGCCCTGGCTCACGCCACTGACCGAGACTTCACACAGCCATTTTGCTTGTCCCTAATGAAAAACAGAATTAATGTACTTGTTCTTTTTTTTTTATTTGTGCTGAGGCACATGGAGCTCAAATACAAGGCTTAGGGATGCTGGGCCAGTTCTGAACCACAGAACGTGATTATTGTTTCAGCTGTGTGCTGGCTATTGTCTCAAGCTAGTGATGCACAGGCCTGAAACGGAGGGTGGAGAACCAATTCTGCGGGTGATGCTGAGGGCAAGCTAGCATGTTAGCACGTTAGCATTCCGGTTACTGACGCTAGCATCCCGTCTCTGGGCTTCGTGAAGCACTACAATAGCAGCATGGTATTTAGCACAAGAACAAACTCAAGTCAAGCCAAACTTTATTTTCATATCAAAATATGCAGGCACACAATGAAATCAAACAGCATTTGTCCAAGACAATTATAAATAAATAAATTAAAATGCTGTACAATATAGTGCAACTTACTACTGGAGCTGTACAATGGGTGTGACTGTAAAACGCCTACAGTGGAGGTCATGTACTACTTAGCTGGCATCCTGAGGGCATGCAGTAGTTGTAGGAAATGATTTCTCACCAAATGTGTGTTCAAATGCAGTCTGAACACTGTTGGTGCCAGAACAAATCAGATGCCCAGGATTTTAAGGGGCACCAGTGACTTTGCCAGGGGGTGGACATTTGGGTATGTTGGGTGGGCATTAGTGTTTTAATTGTGTCAGAGGTCTTGGGAGGTTTGGGTCCCCTGGTCAACTGAGGTGGGGGTGGAGAGTGCAGACCTCCCAGTTTGGCCCATTTGACTGAATCAGACTATAATGATGCTTCGTACCTGGTCAGATCTGTGGGGTCAAACCAAGCTCTCATTATCTGTCAGAGTGCTGAGGTAGCAGAAACCCCTGGAACGGATGGATATGCTTTCACTGGGGCCGTCACGCCAGTGCCAGTGAGCCGGGCATCTTTGTGTACCTGTGCACTGGTGAGTGGCTTAGCTAGGGCCCCGCTGGCCAAGCAGTGACCATCATTACTGTCATCACAGAGCGCCGTAAGTATAGTCGTCAGCCTGTGGTTCTGGCCCAGAAGATGCTTCCTGTTGGTGTTGGAGCTGTGTAGAGAACAGCTGTAATGAAGTACTGCATGCCTGTTCTTTCCATAAAACCTTGATAACCATTTATAAGCCTCTAACATGCGTAATTTTTCTTAAATAAGTCTTAGAGGAGAGAACTCTGTCTGCGTGTCAATAAAACAATAAACGCAGATGCCAGGGCAAGCCTGGCCAAGCTTTGGTTGCAGCCATTTGTATGATTTTTATGTTTTATATGATTCATGTTGAGTGGTGCGGAGGCTGGCACTGTTTCCTCACACCTCTGCAAGCTGGGTTCCAGTCTCAAGGTTCTATGTGTGCGGGGTTTGCATGTTCTACCCATGTTGTTGTGGGTTACTCCAGTCTAAAATAGTCTAAAAGCATGCTGAGTTTAACTGGAGTTACTAAATTGCCTGTGAGTGTGCCCTCTGATGGTTTGGTGGCCCATCCTGGGTTGTTCCCTGTTTTGTGCCCTCTGATGGTTTGGTGGCCCATCCTGGGTTGTTCCCTGCTTTGTGCCCATAGCCTCTGGCCCCCTGTGACCCTGAATAGGACAAATGGCTTCAGAAGATGGATGTTTCATGGTTTTTTTTTTAATTTACAAAGCCATACATTCTGGAACAATTTCCATGTTTATCGTGTCCTCTTTCCTCTCCTTTTCAACCCAACATCACCTGCTGTCTGTCCCGTATTTTACTTTTCGCACTGAACAGCAGTCAGTTCTGGAAGGTTCACACCGACTGGCCATAAAGTGTTCCAAGTGCTGAGTTCTGACGGGCCTGAAATGATACGTGTTCCTGCTGAGCCTTGTGGCCTCAGCAGACCACGCCGCCCCCCCTGCCCTGAGAGGACCTGCCTGGCAGCATCCATCTCTACGGCATTTCACCGCGCTGCTGTCACCATTCCGCCTTAGAACCGCCTTCACACTTCTCCCAGTGTCCCCGACAAGCATACATGATGAGATAACCGCACAGACGACACATAGCTGAGCTGCTGGTCCCTCCCCGCGAGGCTGGGTGGGGCCGGCGGCGACCTGTGCATGGGGGGAGAATATGCCTCGGCCGTGCAATGGATTGGCGAAGTCGAGGAATGCGCAAGAGCGTGACGCATTCAGCCTGTAATTCAGTCCAGTGGTTTGTTCTGATCCGGCAACAGAACACGACTGAACTGTCAGCATGCTGAACTGTTTTAGCGCACTGTTTGCCTGGCACTTTACAGTCATTTGCACACGATGCTCTTATGCAGCCTCATGTGAACAGTAAATGTCCAAAACTCACTCAGTCCATTTTTTTGTCATTTCTAAGTTGAGGCCACTAATTACCTAAAGTCAGGCTTCCTCATCATATGTCACAGTATCGGGGACTAAAACTCACTCAGACCTCATGTGGTCCAAAGAAGAACTTTTGCTAAATTTCCCACATGAAATTTTCTTAGAGCTTTGGAAATTTGCTTGTCCTTTCTTGTAGGACGTCTTTGCTTCCTGTAAAATTGTCATTTCTATTGTGTTCGTTGGCCAGGAAGCTGCAGGTTTCTGCCATTTGCAGGATGAATATGGATGGAGAGGAACCGAACCTGCTTTCTCACCCGGTTAGCATGTCCGTGTCCCGGCACATCATCGAGAACCGAACAATAACAGCGTTATCAGGAGCACTGATCTAGACAGAAGCAGCACCATTCATGGAAAAAAACGGCACACATGGAATTTTTCCAGGAACGTGTTTTATCAAGTAATAGTTTGTTTTTCTAGCAACTTTTCCAAGGTGTTTGCTTGCCTTGTGTCCTGTGCCTGATGGGATATTCTCCAAGCTCACACTACCAGCCTGTACTGGGTAACTGGCAAAGAAGATGAATAGATGGAAAGTCTGTTCATATCAATAAGAGAACTTAAAATTCACAACATTTAAAAGTTTGTCAGGTTGTACCTGTTTGATTACACCTTTGTTGACTCATCAGAGAATAATCATGTCTTTTTCTAATTTATTTATATACAATACACCCTTAATTATTAATTAATCTGTTACAAAATCAGGTGATCTGGTGATTTTGCAGAAATTGGAAAATGTACCAGAAAATCTGCCTGTACAGCAAATGTCGGACCAACACTAACCTTTCAGTTTTACTTTAAATGCTGTATCAGTACCCCAGCCTGATTAGACACAGAAGGAGCACAGTCACTCTCCTGTCTAATCACACACAGAAGAAGCACAGTCACTCTCCTGTCTAATCACACACAGAAGAAGCACAGTCACTCTTCTGTCTAATCACACACAGAAGGAGCACAGTCACTCTCCTGTCTAATCACACACAGAAGGAGCACAGTCACTCTCCTGTCTAATCACACACAGAAGAAGCACAGTCACTCTACTACAGTCATTTTACTTAATACTCTACAGCCACTCCTCCCAAATTACCCCGCCCACTCCACACTACAACCCACCCTTTGAGGTAAAATGAATATTAAATGAATATAGATTTTGACCATAGATAGTTGTTTATGAGTTATATGACTGAGGCAAGAGGGATGATCTCACACGGCAATGAATGAGAAGATTGTATACACTCCCAAAAAGTCACCTGACCCCTAACTGGCTCTATCTAAAATAAGCCAAATATTGCACTGTCATCTGGTACGAATCACTGGAGAAGCCCACTTCATCTTCTACAGATTCCAACAATCCAGCTAGAACTGTTTTCACTGTGGCTCAAAAATATTGTGGCTTATTCACAAATGTTATGTTCAATATACATGCCAAGCTGAAAGCATTTTCAGTTGTTTGGAGTCCAGTCAAACCTGTAAAAATGTTTATTCTTCCAATGAAAGGTTAGTCTCAGTGTATTTAATAAGCACAACACTCCCATGACCCACAATGGTAAAAACTCCACTATTATTAATGAGATCTGAAACAGGCAGCTGTAGCTGGGGTCCTAGTAAATTACAAAACTCTGCTTGATAGCAGGAGCTACTGAAAATGAATAGGAAGGTGCGGGTTTCCTTACATTTGTACTGTGTTGGGCTTCAATCTCCTGTGTTAAAACCTTTATAGATGTCATGCAAGTGCTAACATAATTATATTTAACTGTCAGCGCTGGCTCAATAAAGTCTGAAGACTTTTGGGCAGAGGGTCTAGTCACTTGCACACTTGCCCTGAAGATGCTGTTGGACCAGTTTTCGGTGAAGAAATTTCACTTCGACAAAGAAGACTTTGCTTTGCGCTGTGAAACATTGTGCCACACTCACATCCCTGCACCTTCATCCTAAACACATCCAACATCATCTCCAACCACCTTTGAGTTGGTCTGGTAGGAGACACTTTGTATGCAGCTTGGAACCATATGCCAGATGTCACACAGTTAGACGCTTTCACACTGAAGTTCTGGAACCTGGGGTGTTTTACATGCATACTTGACCATATTTGTGTTCTCGTATTTCTGTATCAAGTCATCTTCCACTCTTGAAAACCAGTTCCAATACTAAGAACAGAAGCACAGAGGATGGTAAAATTCCTGAATGTTGTTCTTGCCACACCCCAAATATCAAGGATGCATCGGTCGCATCCTTGCCAAACGAGACCAATCCCATTTATTCACTGCGCCCTTGGGAGGCGAGTTAGCAAGATTGGTCTTATTAAGACCACAAGTATGATTTTTGCGTTCTTGATATTTAGTCTGGAGTAAGAACTAAGAAACGGGTTCTGGAACTGCCTCCAAGAAACTACAATCAGGCCTGCCATGAGAACATGGCTCCGAAAAAAGGTTCTGGTTCCTGAAAAAAGTTCCTGCTTTGTGAAAGAGCCTACTGTACTGAATAGATCACACATATTTCCTTCGCTGTGTTAGGGGAATCGAGATTTAATTTGTTGTGGACTCCACTGATGAATCTAATATGTTACCTGTGCATGTCTGTGAAGTATCAGAGCTTCTGGTGGTAGAGATGGTGCTCACCTACAGGCCATAGTGCTGGAATAAATTTCCAAGTTTGTTAAGATAGTGACCTGGGATGACTGGCTAAGACTGCCACGGTCAGGTCACTGGGGTCCTTGCGTCAGAAGGCTGGGGAACGATTGTGAAAGAGAAGGCTTTCATGCAGCGATTCATAACAGCAGTGCTGGAAGACAAAACTCCTTAGTGAAGCGCTGCCTCACTGGCACACTTCTTGTTCCTGCGGAGAATCAGCACGGAGATCCTCTGGCTAGGATCTGCACTGTCTGTAATAAAACGTAATTAAAAGGCACAGTCAGAAAATGATGTATAGATACAGTGAGGTTTAGCATGGAGTTTTCCCACTAGCAGTTATGGCTGAGATTGGTAATAACACCCAGATGGCTCTGATTCTTGAGGTTTTATTTCATTTGCTGTGTCACCAGTGGGGCTGAAAGTGGGGACAAGTATAGATGGGGTAAAGGAAGGGGGGGGGGGTCGAGTCCCCCCCACGGAAACAAGTTAGGAGCATTGAGAGGCCTGTTAGGTGTGTCGGGATTTATTTAATTTTTGTTTCGATATCGTTCTCCGGCTACTTGGTCTAATTTTCTGTGACAGTTCTCCGATAATAAGGACAGCACCCCGCCTTTTGTGGATTTGCCAGTGCGCTCCTGAATCTGCTCTATCCTCTGTCACCACCTTCCTCAGATGCAACCACGATACTGAACCAGCACACATGGCTTTATTATTTTTTTTTCACGCTATGGCCCCACTAGGGGGCCTCAGGACGGACCAAGGGCGGCCACGCAAATTATTTGAAAAGCCAGAAAAAAAATATGACATCGCTAAAGCTACAGCTTGGCAATAGCCTATATCGAATTTTTACCATATATCAATATTTTTTCAAAATCAGGTATAATATGACGCAATGCTGTTTATATTAATATATATTTAATTGTCTGTTATAATTTGGGCTTTATTAAAGATAATAGAAATGAACAGTATTCCTTCCTGGTTGCCAACAGGTCATGATGCACAGAATCCCAGAATCCACAGCTAAAATCAAAATATTGAGTTAATGGCGACTCAGGGGGAAGCCGGTGGAGGAAAAAGCGAGGGATCATTATTACCTGGCTCATTTCACTTTAAAACTTTGTTAAAAATATTGTAATGTTGCAAAACTTTTTATTATGTTTTTTTTTTTTTGTTGAAGGCTAATTCCTTAAAAATAGGGTTTATTCAATTATTAGATGCACATTTAATGGCGGTGAAACATTTGACTTTAGAGCCAAATATGTTTTAAATCTGGATTTTTAGGGTGCTTTAAATTGCTTTTATTCATAAATATTCATTTTCTGATTTCAGAGCAGCATCATAAACTGAGAAAAAAAGTGTTGGTGGACGTAGGAGAGTAAAAGCTCATTTCAGTCATAGACATAATAAATAAATACATGCCAGTGTAGCCAAATTAAATTATGTTAATGTTAATAATGACAGGTAAGTTTGTCATCATTGCAGAACCCATACAAGAGGAACCTGTGTAAGAGAGCCCAAACATGTTTTCCTGGGCATGGGGGGGGGGTTATCAGATAAAGAAAGGCTGAGAACCGTTGGTGAAGATGGCTGAAACGGTGACGGAAACACCGCCGGCACGTCACTGCGAGGACCGCCAGCGTTCGGACACGCCGCAGCACGGCCTGCATGCGAGATGAGTGCGGATCTGTTTCGCATTAATCTGGCACCATTTTACACCAAAAGAAAAAAATCTCCACCTCGTGCCTGGCTGTGGGGGTTAGAAACCGCTGCAGGAGCGTAGATGCCTCTGGGCTCAGGCGCCAAATACCGAGCGGGGGCTGAGCTCTGGCGGTTTGGACCGATGTGGAGAGGGGGTAACTTTATCTCCCGTAATCGACAGGGATGGCAGTCACTCCGGATGGGAACTCCTCAAGGCACACATGCAGACACACACACACACTGTCCACGTATTCATATCTTTATGGGGACTCTCCGTTCATTTGCATGAGCATAATCCTCACCCAGCCCTAACCTTAAGTAACCAAACAAAATACAAAATTTTGGGCCATTTTTGTTTTTTGATTGCATTCACAGATTTTTATAAAGCCGAGGTTAAAAAGTTACAGATTTTATCACATTGCCCACAGTGTAATAAATACAAAAATGCCTACATAGTCAGGCCTGTCTGCTCTGGCATCAGGTGTGGATGATGTTGATGCTTTGGAGTTTCCTGACTCGAAACCCTCTACGCTTCCTGTTTGACTCAGCGTCACCCACATGTTTACCTGTGGGCATGTGAAGGTCCACGTTTTGTGTGTTTACCAGCTGCCTGTGTTACCATCGTCATGGATATCTATACCATTATCTCAAAACGTAATACTTTCTACAGTATCGCACTCCTAATGATAAACTTGATGAGGCACGCCCAGAGTCAATAGCGGTGAATCCAGACGAAACTAATAAATCATCTCTGTCCTCACTCTGCCTTGACTTACGCACACACACACACACACAGAGCACAGGCCTCTCGCCCTGCGGCCTGACCATACTTTCCTTGGCAGGGCAACGTGAAACATCATCGCTTCATCTCTCCCTCCATTGGTGGCTGCCCTCCGCCTGCAGGGTCACAGATTAGTGCTCCCTCCATTGTATTTAACGATGGAAAAATGACCTCAGTTGAAACCTCACCGACTCCATCTCTGATCCAGAGGGTCGTATTAGGGGAGGAAAACAGATTAAATCGGAACCTGACGTTCAACATCCATGGGCCATAAATGACAGCATTCCTCTACTGAAGGTAGGCCTGCGATGGCTATCATGTTCCCCAAAGGCCACAGCACCATCAAAGGTGATACTTCCCCTGTGACCAGCTTTCCAATCCCAGAGCTGTCAAGGACTTGTCTGAAGAACAACATCAAACACATCAGATGTGCCGGAGATGTTGTCTCTCCTGTCACTCCCCAGATCTCCTAAGGGACTTCCTCAATTTCAGCCCTGAGGGCGAATCCATGTCTGGCACAGTCAGACATAGCTCAGGAAATATGTACCTGATGGGCTAGGAATATAATTCTTCCATCTGATAAGAGTGTATGCCCAAGACAATGTCAGATATACGTCAGTGAGTTCAGACTTCTGTAAGCTTCCTTTGCTAAAATTATTACTTTGCTTTGAATAGTATGATTTTACTTTTTTTTTTTTACAGCAGCATTTTGGTGACTGATGACAGCTGAAGTGGTGAGGTTCTGTTGTATCGAATCTGGCGATGCATTTCTGGACCTTCTCTGTAATGTGGGTTTCCTCCTTCAGTCAACATTTAGGCTAATTTGTGTCTCTAAACTGCCTATTTACTATGATTGTATGTGCGTATGGCCTGCGATGGAACGATATCCTGTCCAGGTAGCAGGTAATACCCCACCCCCTGCTGTCCGGAAAAGGTCACAGGTGACTTGGACAGGATGCATGCATATGAGAGACCAGGACCAGAGTACCTTATTTAGCATAATATTTTGTGATTATTCAGAAATTATCATTTTAAAAAATATTTGAGGAAAGTATTCCCTTTTTTTCAAGAAATTTGCAGACACAGTTCTCCCTGCCAATGGCCAGCAGTGAGTTTCTTTGATCGATGCTGGATGCTTTATGATCTTATCTTGCTTTGATGTTGCTACTGAAAGCTCCAGGGCACAGTCTCGATTTATATGATTTATGTCATATTTCGGCTGTAAATCGGTAGAGGTGCAGAAGTTACTGCCACCTTTACGGGATGGACCTTGGTCACCTTCTGCCTGATCAGCACTGTCCGTCAGAAGTTCTCATCCCTGGTCCAGATGCAGGGCGACTTGGGTGTCAGCACCAGTCAGCTTCAGGGTGACAGGACTGTCTTGAGCCCGATGACTGAGGAGAACCTCAATATTATTTTTAGGACTCTGTGGCAATTAAGCGACGGATTAACTTTAAGGTAAGCCTGGAGTCGGGGGTGTATAGCTATAGGGGGTGGGGTGGCTGTCATATCAGACCCATCGCTCCATGACTTGGGTGAGAATGTAAAATCATCACAGGAGAAGCTCTGTGTCAATGTAGACATTTGGGAGTCAGCCTTTGTGTGAATGAGTGTGCCTCACATCCAGAACCGTAATAAACTTTAGCAAACCATAGCTCCCCGCACTCTCTCTCCCTCTCTGTCTCGCTAACCGTCACGCAGCACTGTGTGCTTCATAAGCCGATCAGCGTCACCCATCACCTGGTCACGTCCATCTGGAGCAGGGGGTGTGCTGATCCCAGCTGAAAGCTGATTGGGCCCTGGAGTGCCCCATTTTCTGTCACTCACCGATTCACAACACATCATTGGCTAAAGAAAAGGTTGACTCCTCTGTATGAATTATGTCTCCTCTTGTGCTCCCTACCTTAAAAAAAAACCCTAGATCCCCTAAGCTGGGGTTTATTCACATCACGTCCAGTTTGGCTTCACCTGGGCCGACACACTTTCCAGACTAACTACAATAGAAAATCCGGCACGAATGTGGCTTATCGGATGCCACTGCAGGCTGACCTGAGAAGCTCCTTCCTCTGCGCTATTTCAGTAACTGTGTTTTCGCCTTGACGCAGGCCTCTGATGTGCGTAAAAGCTGCTGTCTGCTTTTGCCCGTGTGACCCAGAGAAACCCCAGCACATCCATCCCAGCTAGTCAGGTCTGCTCAGCGTGTCCCAAGGCGAGCAGCTGTGCTCAGATTTAGGTCCCTGGACTGGATCAGAGCTCCAGCGGGGGGGGGGGAGATTCATTCAGCTTTTTCTCTATGAACGTCAGCAATCAGCTGCAATCAGCATTAAATGATAAACGCTGAATAGCCCCCCCTCTACATGTTCAGACTCATAACTCACCCCCCCCCCGAAACTTCCTGCATAATTCATGCCACCTCATCCTCAAATCTACATTTCAAATATAATTTAGCCCTTAATAGTTCCTGGAACATTAACCTTGTTTCCGTTTCAGCATTTCATACACTGGATTTCATTAAAAACAAATCAAACCTGAATCAAACATGAATTCCCTCCAGCGCCCCCTTGTATGAAATGATGAGAAGAGACAGACACCGAGGCTCAGCTTTCAGGATCCGTTCTTTTAATGGTAAAAATCTCCTTTCTCACAGGAAAATAAAGTACAACATTTCTCCAAAGGACCGCTAAGAATCTGCAGAAACACCCAAGCACCGCGACAAAGAGAAACACCAGAAACATTAACAAAAATAGCATCAATAGAAAAATACAAGGTTCTCTTTTGCACCAGAACGTGGTTCCACCGCGGTTCTCCCCGCAGTGCGGCTCTATTGCATCACGGGTGAGGGGAATGCCACGGAACACATGGGTCCATATTCCCAGCACAACCTGCACAGCATCATTCAGCATAGGATTCTTGACAGGTTCACGTGTGAGAAGATGACAGGTTGGGGCCAGACTGAGGGATTGGTGGTAAAGCACTTATAGGTAGCTAAAAGACACCCTGAATGACTTCAGCATGGTGCTCGCATGATCATGTGACCGATTACGCTTCGAGAAACAGAACTGAAGATGCCCAAATCTGATTGTTGATAGCCTACCTTGGGTCCTGTATATGATAGCAGAACATGGTCCTGCTGAACTGTGGTGCAGACGGATTGCAGGGATTAATCCCACTGTCCGTTCTGGGGAGCAAGAACCGTGATGCCTACATGTACTGAGCCGACGAGGATGGGTGGAGACAGAATTGTGACCCATTCACCATGCAAACCCGCTCCCCTGGCCCCTATCAGGCTCCACCCCCAAGCTGTCCAGCCCACCTCCTTCCATAGGCTGTGATTGGAGTCCCCGCATCCTGTCATCAATCAGACGCTGTGCAAACACCACTCCGTCAGAGGAACTCCTGAAAGCCCAGAGCCAAGAACCACCCCCCCACCCCACCACATGCTTCTATCGCTTTTGCGGAACCTGCAGAATTCCCTGCCCAAGTGTCACAGCAAATAGCATAGAGCGCCTCACAGGGGGAAACACTGGCCCCTTATGAAAAGGTCCCCAGTGGACCCAGTCACGGGAGGCGGTAAAGGCGCCTCACTCGGTCCTACAATGCAGCACTGCTGAGCACACATTACACTTCCTCTTCTATCTTTTCAGCCCTTTTGCAATTCATTCTTTCTACAGCGAGTATCTGTGAAAGGAAAGCATCTGAAGTGTTGAGAGAAAAAAAAAAAAAAGTCACAACTTTACACGCACATAAAACAAAAAAAAAACAAAATAAACACTAGCACTTCCCTTGGCGGCGCTGAATACTGGGGACATGTCGGGGAGGGTCATGACACCGTACAGATGAGATGACAGCTCACATGTGTGCAGACGTGTTCCTCATTACGCAGCCACGGCTTTGCTAATTCAGCTGGCCAGGGCCCGTGCCTGACCCACACGTATGACACATATCAGACGCGTCCCCCCTTCGGCGCCGTCGTCTGTTTTTGGGCATAAAGCTAAATCTTTGGTATATAAACGCAACATCATTCTCATTTTTTTTTTTTTTTACTTGTCTTCCCGGCATCGGCGTCGCTGCTCAGGTCACACGCGGCAGGTGAGGCGGGATGCAAGCAGGGAGCCCCTGCTTGGTGGTGGGGGGGAATCTGCGTAGGTGGCCCCCAGGTCTCTGCCAGCCCCCAGGTCTCTGCCAGCCCCCAGGTCTCTGCCAGCCCCCAGGACGCGCGGACAGTAGCGCGTTCCAAAAACCCGTGCCTGCAGCACTCAAGACAGGCAGCCTGACGAGGCCGAGTGCAGAACTGGCACTTTGCTCTTTGCCCTTCCCATGATGCTTCAGGGCCACACAACTGTTCATGAAGCCTATTATGTCTGCCCTCTGTGCCCATGTGCAGGGCTCAGTTACAGGGCAGCCAGGTTGAATAAGTGTGGTGGTGCCACCCAAAGACAGGCTGGACCTGGGCGATGCAGTAGTTGCTGAAGTTCCCATCGGCCACGTAGGGTGCAGGCTGATAGTAGCAGGTGACATTGGCCACGTTGGGGATGGCGTTCTGCTCGGCCAGGACGTGCACCGCCAGCATGGCGATGAGGCTGAGGGTCTGCCGCCTCTCGTGTCCCATCAGGCACACCGTACTCTCGTTCACCACGCCATGCAGCGTCATCAGATAGTCGTACTTGCGCTCCTCCAGGCCGACAAAGTGGTTCTGCAGGTAGGACTCCAGCTTGCGCCGCTGCTCGCCGATGTCTGAGAAGTCGATGAAGAAGCGCGAGCACATGTAGCGCTGCAGCGACTTCATCTCCGCCTCGGACACTGCGCGGAAGCCCCTCACCAGCAGGTGGCAGTATTTCAGCAGGCCGCCCCCTCGAATCTCCTCTGGGTTGCGTGTGCAGATGACCTTGTGCCGCAGGTGCTCCAGCGCCGCCTGGAAGTCCCCGTAGACGCTCTCGGCAACAACGGTGGGGTGCAGTGTCTCTGACATGGCGTTCTCCGAGCAGTCGTGGAAGAGGAGCAAGGAGTCCAGCTTGATCTGGAAGGAATCCACGCTGAACTCAAACTGGCGACGCAGGGAGCCCACAAACTTGAGCTCCACGTTCTTGCCATGGTTGTTGGAGAGTGAGATGAGACTCCATCGGTCCGTATCCGTGCAGACCTTCACCATCTTCTGCACGTAGGCCTCCTGGGGGAGAGAAGCAGTCCTTCATGCTGTTACTACTGATTTAGACGAGGAATGATAAAAACTCAGGCAAGTGTTTACACTGAGAAATAAAAAATCGACTTATTTTTCCTGAATACAAACGGGAAACTTAGCCAACGACAGCAGCGTCGTTTACAAGTCGACTTTTATGGATGATTAATGATCAGCTTTGCAGAACTTTACTAGGGAACACATCAAGCTGAAAGCGCTGTTTAATTTGTGCCCGATGGCATCGTTTTCCTACGTGTTACGCGCGGTGTCATTTCGTGCATTAAATCATTATATCAGCAGCGGCCAAAATTAATTTAATTGCAGGATTATGTCTCTACCGGTTTAATTTATTTTTCCTACATCTAAATACGCGATATTACAAATTATGTTAATTGATATAATTATGTAACTGAATCCTTGGAATCGCCCTCTTCCGTTTGGCATAAGGAGCACTTGCTGGCTTACCTGCGTAGAGTTTGAGGATCCACTTTAAATAGGTTTAATTAAATCCTCTTAGTGGTAGAAAAACATCATTTTACTAACAGAAACCTTTCTAAATATATCTCAGGAATGCCTTAAGGGCACGAGACTTGGGTCTGCACTGTCATCCGGGAAATGTAACTTTATGCTCTTTACTAATATGATGTAATGAGTGATCAAACCCCAGAAACCCATTTCAAAGAAACATGTACCTTCAGTGTTAGGGACGTGATTTTCTTCTTATTCACGCCTTCGGGTAGGAAGTCCAGCAAGCAGTCCAGAACAATGTCCTTGATCACCTGAAACTCGGCTTCACCTTTCAAGTCCGCGCAGAAGATGAGGTCCAGGTCTTTGTAGCCCAAACCGCTGTCCTCATGAAGAACGTGGCTCGCAGCAGACCCGTTCAACCTCACATCTCGGACACTGATCTTCTTGTCCTCCATCCGACTCCTGACTTTCTTAACGATTTGCTGGGGTTTCATCTCCAGGGTGGGGAAGTTGCCCCGGCCGTGGATGGGGATAGTTTCCGTCAGGATAGAGTCCAGGCGCCGAACCTGCTCCCAGTTCAGCACACTGGAGTTCCTGCTGTCTTTCTCAAGTCTTTCTCTATCAGGGCGCCTGACATCGTCTTCGGCCATCCTGACAAAATGCAATCTGCAGACACAAACGTTTCTATCTATATCGTCCCGGTACCGGTTCGCTCTCGGCGCGGCGGAGCAATGCTGACTTTATCCACATCGGTTAATCTGCGCCACTGCCGCCGTCTTAATTCACTGCCTTAAATCTAAGCATGCTTTAAGTGACTGCGCTCGTCCTAAAGCGTCTTCGGAGGAGAAGAAGTCCTTACCGATCTGCGGATCTCCGCATCCTGCCTACTGCTGTAGCAGGGCTTTTCTGGAGGTCCGCCCGCGCCTTCATCGCCCCAAGGCACGCCTATCAATTTGCATGCACGCTCGGTGGTTTTTGGCAGCTTCTGCGCATGAGTCTCCGCATAAGATCCTTGCCAAACTTCTCCGGACTTAAGCTTTAGATAAAATTAAGGTTTAGATGGGGTTATATCCGAAAATAAAGAGAATATCCTGTCAAAAGTTCCATGCTATATTTGACTAAACATAAACTGGACTTAATCTGCAAGGTGTTTCATGCTTTAAAACTGTTTCTTAACTTTTGCTGGTCTAATAGCATCTAGCTTCTCAGTCTGGAAAACTTCTATCAGAATTCTGTCCCTGTTCTATCTATTTTAATTGGTGCAATTAAAACTTTTGTCGACAATTTCTAAGTCCGCAGCATTCCTGATATTCTACAGACTTGGATTCGGGATGAATTTACCGTATTATACCATAAAAGTGCATAAACACTTGAGAGGCTGTTCTACTTTTATTATAATATTCATAAAACATGTCATAAATGTAATAGTATATGTACAGAACATTTTATAACGTGTGAGATGCCCCTCCCTTCACAGGCGGTGCGGATTACAGCTGAGAGTTCTGTACATTAACACTGCTCCCTAGAGGTCGCTCGCTGACTTGCAGGATGGTGTCGAGCATCGCTCCATTCTGATCTCCGTATTTCCCTACATTTGCATCTTACATATACAGCTTCTTCTGAGGAGGCCTACAGGGGAGCAGAGACCAGAACTGAGAAGGTGGAGGTTCTAAGGGGCAAACAGGGTCAGCACGGAGCAGGAAGGGGTGGTAGTGAGGAAGCAGAGAAGTCTGTCTGGGAGTAGAGTGTTGGAGGCTGGCTGGGGTGGGGGGCCCGGACACACGTCACCGCGAATCCATCAGCCTGCACAAAGCCCGACGTCACTGCGGCCTGATATCCCTTAAAGCCAGATTATCCCAATTATTCAAGCACTACCTTAGCCTGGAAACCAACAGCCTCCACCCAGCAGCCGGCACTCAGCCTCCCCTCCCAGGCTCGGTGGCTGCCAGGCCTGGCCTGGACACTTCGCACTAGGGAGCACGCGTCTGGATCTCGACACCAATCCCGCATTCCTCGGCTGCCTTCACAATGAACGCAGTTTGCAAATGCGCTTTGCAGGCAGCGCATTAAGACCTGCTGGCTGCACTTGCATACGCCACGCCTCCTCTTCCCAATGCTGTGGAATTGTTTCCATAGATATGGGATATCGGCCTTTCCCCTGGAGCTCCTGAGGTCAGGTGATCAGGTGGAAGGCCTGTGGCTCCACCCAATACCCGGGTCGGTGACTGGACACACATACTGGCGTCCTCGCATGCACCTATAAGCTCATGTAGGTGGGTCCCCTTTCAAGAGCTTGTTGGGCATCAGCTGGAGGGTCCACCCACTTGGTCTTGATCTGCAGAATTACTAAAGGCTCTTCCTGGCTCGAATAAGCCTTGGGTTCTTAGGGACTAGCAGGAGAATCAGTTCCATAAGGAGGAGGACAGAGCGCTAGCTGTGCTGAGCTGCACCACATCGCCGCCCTGTAGGCAAGGTGTTGGCAACAAGCGCTGAATTCGCCACCAACCACATGCACTGTAAGAACCTCACTCCCTTTCAGCCGGAGGGTGCTGGAGGCATCATGACCTGGAGGGTTGCAGCAGAAGGCATTTGACTGATACGTGTCCCCTGGACTTAATTCATCCCCTTAATTGTGAGATTAGATTCACAGACTCTGGTTGGTGCTTCATCACTATTCCCCTCAGAGCATGAAGAACATGAAGGGGTGAATCCCCCCCCCCCCCCAAATGTTATGGACATACCTCAATCCCCCACATCGCCTTGGCGTGAACGTGACGAAGCAAGACTACATTACGGAAACACCTCGGCCATCTGTCTGCCGCCCTTCCTAACAGCGCGGCGACGGTTTACACATTGGTAGGGAAGGCCAAGGAAACCATCTGGTCTGCACCCCTGTGCCACAGCCCTTGAAGGAGGGCCTGTGCACACTAAGACAGATAATCAGCAGGACCGCGTTCGAGGTCTGCTTGCAGGTCCACCACACTCTTTATTTTGTGTACATGTGGACTCCAGCCAAAGCCATTAATCCCTGCAGGGTGCTAACACGCAAACAATTCCTGAGGATATATTGTTGAGTACATAATGTAGCACTATTATGATTTGTCTTAAGAGCAAGACAGTGACCCAGGATGAAGAGTGTAACTAATGTCAGTGGGGACTGTGGCTCAAGATTGCCGGACATGTGATATCGTAGCTTGTCGTGAATTTCGTACTGATAACACCCACCACTGCCGATTTTAGCTGCAGATTTCACCTTTAACGTATCAACGATTGCGACAGACCAGAGCGGCGAGTTAGATGTGGGTAACTACAGACAGCCGTGCTATACTCACTCACCTTCTCCAGAACATATATTTAACAAGTTTTCTCACTCTGACCACTAATGTCCACGTCTCTGCATTTTTGGGAAGCTCACCCTCTTCTCTAGGCACTGGGCCCAGAGCTTAACGACCAAAGAGGTATCACCGAAAGACGGAGACGTTTGCCTTAAAGACAGGCTGCGCTAGAGGAAGTGTATGCATGCACAGGACACAGCTGAGAGCAGCACTCAGCAGACCAACTTCCTGCACGATCATGACAATGTGTAATCAACAGAGCTAAAATAAAACACAAAGGTCAGGGTGTATTTTTTTTTAGGCTAGTTTGTGTTGTTGGAGCGCCAGTAGAGCCACGTGGTGCCCAGTTGCGTTCGGGATGTGATCACACAATGGAAGGCGAATATGACTCCAGCTGAAGACAGCACCGGGATGGAAAATCGATTATTTTTAGGAATGAGGGGCCGAGGAGCACAGCTCTTCATCTGGATGTGCGTGTCAGCATTCCAGAGGATTCTTAAGGAGGCCCGTTGCCATGCGCCCAAGGAGACAGAGGGTTGGGGGGTATCTTCTGAGGAGGAAGCTACAGTCATGGCCAAAATTGTTGGCACCCCTGAAATTTTTCCAGAATATCAAGTATTTCTCACAGAAAAGTATTGCATTAACACGTTTTGCTATACACATGTTTATTCCCTTTGTGTGTATTGGAACAAAACAAAAACAGGAGGAAGAAATGCAAATTCGACATAATGTCACACAAAAC
>JAODKF010000147.1:13462818-13475464 GCA_026779585.1 Mormyrus proboscirostris | reverse complement strand
AAGTCCCTTATCTGAATAGTTAAATAGTTTTCATAACGTACCACTTGAAATTTAATGGCTTTTATGTTTAACTCTTTTGACGTTGACATGAAAAAATACCAAACCCAAGACAGGCCGGTTGAAAACAGGACAGGAAATGTACCCATGTTGCATATAGATGTTCTCCGGTGATGAAAGACACCTTACCCATAAACAGACATCCTTTGCAACTTTTACTAAACCGTGCAGCATAGTGCTGCACCCAAAACCAACCCCCAAGAAGCTCAATCCCTATTTGGGTACTTCACTACAATCCACAGCACCGGTGCTGTGTTGACCACCAGCAATCAGATACTTGCGGTTATCCTTTTACCAGTCTGGCTGATGACTTGTAATTAGGCTATGACACTTTTAATGCTGATATGTGTCCGGGGTGTCGAAGCCCGATTTAAACTTACGCCCAGGTAAGTTACTCCAAATCCATAGCAAGAAAGTGTCACGGGGACCGCAGCGTATATGTGAGCGCAGATCGGCCTGACGGATAAGGGTACCGACCGGCAAGAGCTGTCTCTGTATGTACGGCCCACAAACCCCTCTCACCTGCCGCTAGATGAAGCTGAAAACGGGGGTTCGGCGGGCCTCAGCGACACAGATCCAAGGGTTCATGGTGCAGAAGAAAGCGGATCTAACAGGAGGACTGCGGGAGGTATACGGCCAAGGAAAGGGGACACGGAGGCGCAGAGTTGGCTGGAGACGATGGCCGTAAGTCGTGTCAGACTGTCGCAAACGCTGCAAATGCCCTTAAATGGGTTCCCCACTTTTACGGCGATCGGCGTCGTAAACCACCCTGTCAAATCAACCGGACGGCGGTCACATACTACGCGACCGAGAACGACAGTGAGATATGAGCAGAGGTCTTATATTAGCTACCGCCCCTAACCATGTGTAATGAGCAGATAATATGTGCTCACGCAGCCTGGCACGCATACAGCACCCAGTCATTCTGTCAGGACACCAGAACAAGTTCAGCATAAAGGGGCCTCATTCTTACCACCGCAACACTGCCCTTCACTCTTTTTTAACATACTAAGATATTTACTAGAATAACCACGCGCAGGCTTGCTGTGCAGAAGCACAACTTCAGCTTCTAGGATCTCAGCCCCTAAACTTTAGGTCTCATATTTCATAACTAAATACCTCCACTGTTTACGAGCAAACACTGCAGCTTTTAATTACACATAGGCATACTTTAGCGCTAACAGTAAGTGCTTACTTTTTGGGGGAAAACTAAACAGTAATATCGACATACTCAGAAATTTTACGTTAATAATATTCTACGACTATATCATGTACAGTAGAACTAAACTGAAAGTTAGGTTTTATCCTCTATGAGAAAAACAGCACTGCTTCTTGTAGTGAAATTATCATTTAAAATAATAATAGTTTTATTTCTTAGACGTTGTTTCATGTAATTAACAGCCTGTTGTGTAATTATTTTTTATAGCACTAGGTGGCCTAAGAGGACTGAGGTTTGCTCGATAGATCACAGTAAAGTCCCCGATTTTACTGCTACTTATCAAAACTTTTCATCCTTCAAAGGCACTAACGGGCGATGCGATAATAAATGGTTGATTTTGTTAGCGAAAAATAGTCTTGTGGTGTTATCTTTCTAAGATATACTTTTAGATTTTGTATGGTCTGGGGGCTCTGGAGCTTATCCCAGGCAGCGTGGGTCCAATTTCTGTTTATTGGAAATCATTTCTGCAGTAAAGCCCTATTCCATCTGTCAAAGTTAACGCGAAGGTATTTTGAATGACAGATTCAGCTTCAAAACTCTGTCAGATGTGTCCATCGAGAAGACCAAAGTTATTTGCAGTTACTGTCGATGTGAAATAAGTTACCACCGAAGTACATCTAGTCTTAAATACCATACCAGGCTGCGGCTCCTCGCAGAACGATAGAACGATGTTCATGCTTTAACATATTATGATAATACTTTCGTAAATATAAGTAATTTATTTGTGGGTTAATTGTTTTTATTATTTTTCATTTAGATATTTAGCTATTTGTGAATGAGGTGGTCTGTCTCGCGCTTCTGTGATGTCTTAACTGCATAATTTACATCTTCCTCAAAGTCATTCTCTACGAGAGTAGGCTATATCTCCGGTCAGATGGTATGCTTTCCGGAGTTTTCTTTAGTGTCCGAGATTGGATGTAGACTTATTAAGTTCATTGGTATTCGTAATTCTTTCATATACTTTTTTTGTAGTAAATCGTCACCACGCCTTCCCAGATTTTAGTAAAATATTTTCTCCGATTTACATATTATAGCCATCTGAGTTCGGAGTGGTGAGGACATTTTGCGCTGCTCGGTCAGCACAATTACAAGTAGTGAAGTGGAGAGTGAAGGGTAGACAACTGCAGAGCCAAACGAACTTGGGTGAAGGTGAAGACTATCGCTACAGAACTGAACAATAATGTGATATTAGTCACTATTGCGCTGCTATACGTGTCCGAGTGATTTGAAACTGAGAACCCCCCGCGAAATTGTATTTCTTTATTTTTTGTAAATATTTAAAGTTTGGCTTTTGTGTTAAATGCATATATACCGATATTGCATTAAAAATCACACCTCAAACCCTCTTCTCTATACATTGGGGCTCTTTGTAAATATTAGGTCAGACATTTAGGATAAAATGGCTTTTTGCTTTAAAAAGGTTGCCGACCTCTGATCTATACTTAGTTATATGACTAAGTGATATGTAATATTTAGCAGATCGACGTGCCGCACACAGACACGTGGATTCCTGGTAAACAGAGACGTAAACTGTGCGAGTTAAAAAAAAATTCTTCTTGTGTATTGGATGTGAGACTCCTCTGATAGTATGATGTCCTTACATACTTTTGAGAAACATGTATGTGTGTGTGTGTGTGGGTGGGTGTAATTTAGGGACAAGCCATGTCTAAAACCTGTGATAACCTATAGCCACATAACTGCGTCTCTCTCACTCCTCTCCTGCCTGGATTTTTGAGGTTCCTGGAATTTGTCATGTGCATATTTACTTGTCATTTATCAATTAAGATTACCAATTAGTATGTCATTAGAATCTAATCTAAATTCATGAGTACTGTCACAAAACACTGGACTTCTGCTGCTGGGCATTGGGGGGGGTAGGACAGTTGTTTTAAGCTGTATTGTGACTAAACTGTCTGCAAGGGCTGTTAAAAAGCACAGCACCTTGTTAATGTTCATCTGAAGGCGGACTGCAGAGGTTAAAAAGCCTGGGTTGAATCATCAAGCCCTACCAGGCCTGGAGGATCTGGTCCACCAGCAGACCACCTATTAAATTCATTATGATTAGCAAAAAAAAAAAAAAGAACGTTATAATCACCTGGTGCTTGCATCTGTGAGTTACTAACTGGGCCAGTTTCCAATCAACAGTTGTTGATTCCAGGCAAAAGCCAGGCGAAGTAATTTTCCATCCAAATGATGCTTTGGATGTATCCATAAAGGTGACGACCATGGGACTCTCCTAGGCGCCCATTTCGGTACGTAAAATATGCGTAAGCTGGGATATTTGTGTTAGATGTGGTGCTTTGGTTAGGGCTACAGTGTCAGGTTGAAAGAGGCTTTAGGGAAATAAAGTACATCATTACAGATGGCTGCCTGTGATTTTAGCTACATTGTGCATCCCTGTGAAACCTATAAGCTGGAGAGAATTAGGCTTGATGCCACCAATCGGGATTCTAATAAAAGGCAGGGGAAAAAAACAGGTACCATTTTGATTTGTGATCCATAACTAGTTGTGATGTGCGGGAAATTACCAGGGCTGTCGTTTCAGGTCTCTGGGGAGTTGCTGAAAAGCAATTTACACCACATTTTTATGAAATATGGTGGTGTATGAATGGGTGCTTTGGTCTATTCATTTTTTACAATATAGTAGCTGTACCGACCATAGCTCACTGGGGGCGCTAATTTCACCTTCCTATAAATTAAATGAAAGTAGGACTATTGCGTACAGTAGTTCAGGTGACTTGGTCAAATACCGCAAGGATCCGAAGTTGTCTGTCTACGAATTTGATTTTAATATTAAATATTCGGAATTATATTGCCTACCCTAGATAGCCCACTATTAAGTCTCCGTAATTCAGCGAAACTAGCCTATAATAAATCTGAAACCGGTTATTATATTGAGTTGATGAGAATGATTTAGCGCATTTTTTATTTACACGTGTTACACATGTTACTTCGATGTTAATACACTTAAATAATGACATGTGGAACTACTTTCAACATGAAACATCTGGCCAGATTAAATCCAGAATCAATACTTTGAATACGTTCTCACCACCCACCAATTTTAATGCACGCTAATTAAAACACGATCGGTGTTTATTATTGCATGAAGTCAGTTTTTCCATTCGGTTTGGGATATTTTCTGGATAAAATCGCACTTTAAAAAGTTATGTGGTGGGTGGTTACACAGTTGCGGTTGGGCGGGAGGTCCAAAACCCCGTTGCCCTTGGCTGATGGTACATCCCTGGCACCGTTCCGTCTTACGGTTGACTCTCTGGAAAGACTCCACCCCCACTTTTCCTAAAACGAGAAGGACCATTCAAAGGGAAGAGGACCCTGGAGCAGCTGTAATCGCAGGGTTGCTTCAGTAAAGCGCTGCGCTCGGAGCATCCGTTCGGCTTAAAGCGCCTGTAACGCCCGAAAGACGCCTAGATCTTACAGTTTAATTTTGGATTTCACTATCAAGTCAACGCAACAGGAGAATGCTGATACAACACCTTTACTTTTTCATTTTATTTAAAAACTAGAAAACAACAAAGAAGAGAAACACTGGTATGCGCGTAATGTAAACTTTCTTCCTCTATATTTCGTTAATGTGTTAATGAGCCGAAATCTGTGCATGAAGTCCTGCTTCATTTTCTCGTGTGTTATCTCTGGCGTGATCAGAGTTATGCGAAGCTTCCAGCGCAAAGACATTTGAATCTGGACCAGCATAATTTACCAACTTTCTGACGACCGTGGATCTCAGAGCAGCTCAAGAAAATGCGCGTTTCTGGCACCCGGCGTTTATCAGATCAGAGACATGTAATTACACAGAAGCTATGCTTGGTATTTTTCCTCAAGGTACTTGCTGCAGCTCTGTGTCAGGCTTGCCCGGACCCCTGCCAGTGTAACGAGACAGCTGTACGGTGCGAAAATCAAGCCTTATTCTCCCTTCCACAAGCATTTCCGAGAGACGTCAAGTACATTTTCGTAACTGGGAACAACATCAGCAGTCTTACTAAGGAGTGCTTTCCAGTCATACTGGAGCAGCTGACCAAACTGCTCCTCCCCGGAAATAATATCGAGCAGATTGGTCCAGAAGCGTTTGGTAACTTGCCAAACCTTAACTTCCTGGATCTGAGCAACAACAAACTAAGAATTTTCGGCCCAGAAGTTTTCTTCTCAAAGAAAATGATGCCGTATCCTAGCTCAAACAAGTCTGCCTACAGCAGCCCTCAAACTGATAGAAGTCACACATGGCGAGATGTAGCCATTCAGGTGTCTACTCTGAATCTTTCCAACAACAATCTGTTTTCTTTGGATAAGACACTCCTCAGCCTGGCCAGTCTCCATCTGCTGGACCTGAGGTCCAATGCTCTGAAAGTACTCCACAACAGCACACTGGCAGCCCTCAGCCAGCCCCTTGACCTCCAGGTCCTCTTGGCTGGTAACCCTTGGCTCTGTGACTGCAACATAGAGGACTTTCTCTCTTGGCTCAGGGAGTCCGACAGGGTGCCCGATAAGGTTAACCTGTCCTGCTTGTCCCCTAAGGAGCTGCGGGATGTCACCTTGCTGCAGATCAACCAATCAGAGCTGCAGTGTGTTTTCTCCGGCGGTATGAAGGGCGTACTGGAGACATCCTACGTGTTTCTGGGTGTGGTGCTGGCCTTCATCGGCCTGATCTTCTTGCTGGTCCTCTACCTCAACAGGAAGGGGATCAAACGTTGGCTTTATAACATCCGAGACGCATGCAGGGATCACATGGAGGGATATCACTACCGCTTCGAGGTCAGCCCTGATCCCCGGCTGGCACAGCTCTGCATGAACTCAGAAGCATGAAGGTGCAGGTGGTCTGGATCTGGTCCTAGATATACATGCCACCCTCCAGGCCCACCTCTTCCCCCCAAATTTGATGTTTTGTCATATCAGCTGATATACAATATTTGTGTTGTGCAGTGTTGCATGGATTGAACAGGACAGGTATGGATCCCCAAGACCTCAGCTTTACATGTTGCTCATGGGACTGATTTTTATATGTTTATTTGTATATGTAGCCTGATTATTTATGGTAATTGCTGCACCCATTCTTCTAGAAGATGTCCTGTACCAGCAATTCCATTGTTGGACGTGAGCGTGATGTCCACATGCTCTTCTTACCCCTGCTGGATGTTAATGTGGTGCACTTTGTTGTACAGCGAACTCCTTTTCCATCTCTTTCCTCGTGAAGATGTTCTGTTGAATAAAATGCCCTTCATAGCAGCTGTGCTCGGTCGTTCTAACTGGCGGTCTGAAGCGGAACCATGGATCACACGCGTGTACGAAGCAGCACTTCCTGCATTCTCCTCAGTTGGAAATGCGCGGATCGCACACACGCATGACGCTGCTGTACGGTACCAGGCTGGCCTGCATGGAATGTAGCAGAAGGTCATGGTAACAAAGTGATTATCCCAAATACAGTGTAAAAGTTCACAGAGGAAAAGGCAGTGATTATCCCAAATGGAATGCAGACATTCATAGCAAAAAAGTAAGACAGGTAGTGATTATCCCAAATGGAATGCAGACATTCATAGCAAAAAAGTAAGACAGGTAGTGATTATCCATCGTTAATGTATAAGTTCTCAGGGTTGCAGGAAATGATATCATTTACATATTTGTGTATAAGTTTTACTGACACCTGGCAAGTGTCTGCAAGTCAAAATGCATTAGTTTGCCCGACATTAAAATCTGCTTTTATTATACTTTGGTAGTAGAGGCTTGAAATTAGCAGATACAGAGAAAGCAACAGGGGGGGCTATAAGCTTGCAGGGGCTGACCAACAAGATCCTGAACAGCGTTAGTCCATGGTCACATGTTGGTGAACTGAAAACACAGGCCTTTCCAGGGTGGTCCAGGGTGGGGTGAATACGCATGTCCGTCGGCTGATTCATTGGGTGGGGGTGGTCGTGAGCACGGTTACACTCAGAAGAGAGCCCCGCCCGCCCACCACCTTCTAACGGTAATGATCTCATCAACTCAAAACCCAGAAATGAAACGTGTGCAGCTCATCAGTTGCATGCAGTGTCACTAAGTGCCATCTGAAAACACACAGATCACCAACACAGGGAGCCCTAACCCCTTGAATAAGGGAGATGGAATCGCGTTCTGGAGATCCTGTGGGTTGTGAAGAGCGATGAGAGCCTTTATAGTGGCTGATGCTGACTTACAGTCTCACCTGGGAAGCTGGACCACGACTGACCTGATCTATCCAAATGTAAGTACCCCCAGATGTAAAGAAAATCACAGCCATTTTTTATGTAACAGTTATAAAGAAGCAGCAATGACATACGGTCACAGTCTGAAATGGGAGGCTGGATCCCGTGGGCCTCCTGCTGATTCAAGTACCCTGGAAATCACAGAGAACGTTGCTGCTGCTTAATCACCACAAGCAGCTCTCAGATTCCTTCAGTCTTGAAGAATCTGTCACTTCTGTAGGGTTATCATCACAGCAGGGCTCAGTTGGACCTGTCTGCCTTTAATTCTACCTGCCCTAATCCAGCTAACTGAGCCTGATCTTGGTCCATGCGAATATGGTAACTGCGATAGTAACATGCTTATTGGAAGATGTGAAAATACACCAGGCTCCCAAAACCTGGAAAGCTGTATTGATCTGATCTCAGAGTCACTGAGCTGGTAGAGTTTAGAGGAAGAATCATCACATAAAGTCATCATAGAATGAAGGCTGAATTCCCTGTCTTGCTTACCAAGAGTATATAAAGGGGTGGGGCCACAGGGGGACTGGTCCCAGCTGAAATCTGATTGGTCCCAAAGAGTCCCCTCCCCTGTCACTCACTGAACAAAACATATCATTGGCTAACCATAGTGTTGGACCGGGAGCATGTCTATGGGTGAGCTGAGTCATTTGCCAAATAGGTTCACAATTTTAGATAGATCACAAGGTCAGGATTTGAGTGTTTCGATCGACCTGTTCAGTACATGCATTTGCCTGCACATGTGGTATACACCATTAATCGCTAAGGTGTGTGATTCAGAATAAAGAATGCATATAGTTTAACATCCCTACTTATAATACAACATCTGCTTTTCTTATTGCCATCTCATCATCGAAATTATTTGAAAGCACAGAAATTCAGCTCGTACTTGCTTGCAAGTAGTATTTTTGTTGGACGTGAATGATCTGTACGTCACAAGTTTAGGTCAAACCATTAAACAAATATTGAAATAGGGGTCATTCTCACAAAGTGATGTTATGGTTATGGCAAAACTGTGTTTTTTTTCTTTTGCAGAGCAATTGATACCTTACCATTTTAGGTATATTAAAAGATGCCATTTGTTGTTCTGATTTGATGATTTTTTGCCCCGGATTGGTAGTCAAAAATCAATAGCACAAAACTACATAAACCATTTTTTAATCATTCAACTTTATTGCATGCAACCCACAATACATAATTAATTTGTATAATAAGATTACATTTGTTAAATTTTTGCTGGTCTTGTCATTTTTTCAGTAACTCTTGTACTGAATTTGATTAAATACTTTTGTTTATTACAGAAATAAATGGTAACAAAACTGATTAATTATTCCAGAGCCAAAACTGACAGTTTACAGCAGGGTTCCCCAATTCCAGCCCTGGGGGAGCAGAATCCAGCACCGTTTGCATATTTTCCTGCTCAAACGCATCTAATGACCAGGTTTAGTGGGCGTGTCTGAACAGGGAAATATACAGTAACTGTACTGTAAACTGCTCATCCAGGACCAGAACTGGGGACCAGTGGTTTAGACAACGAAGCTGAATGATTTGTATCTGTCATCAAATTACTCTTACATTAATATTACATTAATCTGAGGATTCATTGTCTCTGCATTTTGTTCTATTGTCCAACTGAAGAACGAAACAGAAGTTTTCCTCTCTACAGTAGTTTATCATACAAGTGCGCATCATAAAGCCCTATATCTTACAGATGAATTACTTTTTTCTTTGTCACTGGGCAATGGTCCCGGACCCCCCTACAAAATCCGGAATCAGTAATTGTATCCCTTTTGTTTCTCCCCCTTTCTCAAAATTAAACTACACCCTTGTTTACATACCATACTTAGGAAAGGCAATGTTTTCGTTGTTGCCAACCCAGATAATCCAAGCTTCCACCCAAAGTTGACATCGTAGTAACACCCCTGAGGTTGGCTCCTCTGGACGAATTGTGGCCCCTCTGATGCCCCCCCGCCCCCACCCCCTGAACAAAAAAAATCCTAAAATCACCCCCACTACATATGCACAGCTTTCCAGAAGTCGCCATCACATGATCATGGTCAGTAGATGAGGTGGGGATCATGCAGTACCAGGCAATTTCACAAGCATGGAGATAAGCGCTCACTGAGATGAAGGCCGCTGTGAACGAGTATGCTCTCCCGATGAAAAGAACCAACCTTCCTCCCAGGAGGAATCTTACTCGGCCTTGATAGAAGCGTGTGTGGTTATGCTGGGGGAAATCTCAGCGGGACTGAGAACGGGCCTTCACACCCGGGCCATCAGCCTGCCCCTCAGGCCTTCGCGTCGGTGACTCTTCTCAGAATCTAAGATGTTCTCACTGTCTATGAGAGTGCTCACTCAGTCTCCGCCTCTGTGTCTGGCCTGACCTGCAGTCTACTTCTGTGATAGAGGCTGAATATTGTTAGTTATCCCGGCAGTACACAGGACACAATCTTTGGCAAATGAGAGGGTATCTGGTGCTTTACTCATGAAAACACACATCCGTTGTTTTGGAAACAGCTCCTGTCCACCCCCTGTAGTTACACATGAGGTCTGGTTTCCCTACTTTGTGCCAAAGCATGAAAAATGCGACCGAGGGTCCAGGATCCTGTTCAGCAGAGGGTCGTGGGTGCGGGGACATGGTGACACGCCCGGACGACGTGACACTCGCCTGCCTCTCGTTTCTATGGTAACGGTGCTGCCGCCCTTGCGCAGTATGGCTCTTTATTAATGCTCGTGCTCTGCCCGCATCGGGCCGGCCTCGCGGGGCAGGTGTAATTAGGTCTGGCGGAGAGACAGGAGGATATCAATGCGGGGGTAGCTCTGCAGCAGCCGAGCTTCTGTGCCCATTAAGAGCGGCCCCTGGACGTTTCGGCGATGGAGGAGCAGTTTATAACGCCGGGCTGTTATTCCTGCCAAGATGCGGGCTGCCATACTGGATGCCATCCTCCCATAACCGCCACTTTGCTACAGCGTCTCTCCGCCTCCCCCAGGGAGCACTTCCTGGGCGTCGTTGTGGAAGGGGGACATCCCCCCTGGGTGTGGCTTCAGGCTCCGCCCACCCTGGCCACTATTAAACATCCAGGGGTTTGTGGAATGAGCTATTAGATCTTTTCTGGTTTGCAGAAAGCCATATTGGTGTTTGTATAGTGCAGGGAGACTTCTATTGGTGTTTGCAGAGCAGGGTCACTCCATACAGGTTTCTGTGGAGTACAGTCTCTTCATACTGGTTTTTACACAGTATGGTCATTCATACTGGTTTTGGAGACTACGGTTACTTCATGCTGATTTTTGCATAGTATGGTCAATTCATACTGGTTTGTGCAGAGTACGGCCTTTCTCTTCTGGTTTGTACAGAGTATTGTCTCTCCATACTGGTTTGTGCAGAGTCTGGTTGAACTTCCTGGGATGTCTGTAGTCTGTTATTCAGTTGTGGTTGTAGCTGTGACTGCAATCTGCCGTGTGTGTGTGTGTGGGTTTGCATAGATCACATTTGAGGACCAAATTGTCCCCAAAGTGTAGTAAAACCTGAAATATCCCTACTTTTGGGGACATCTTTTGAGGTCCTCATTTGTATAACCTCAGTTTTATAAAAAGTCTGTGAATGCAATCAAAAAAGTAAAAATGCCAAAAGTCTTGTATTTGGGTTAGTTACTTATGGTTAAGGTTAGGGATGGGTAGAGATTAAGGGTGTCGTGATTGGGATTAGGGTTTTTCCCATAGAAATGAATGGACGGTTCCCATTTAGATAGGAGGACCACCTTGTGTGTGTGTGTCTGTGTGTGTGTGTGCGCTCCTGCCCAATCCCCTCAGCCCCGCGGTGTGCTATCTGCCCCATGGGCGCCACTCTGCTGTTGATCTTCATTCTCCTCATTAGACGCTCCCTAATTTGGATTTATTGTGCTGCTCATTAGTGCTTCGCTGCTCTCCTCAGAGCCACGCCGCCGTTTATTAAAAACCTCTCTGCTAAATGAAGACGGATGGGGCCACCCGTCGCCACAGCAGCCGCGCTGCCCGGCTGGACATGACCGCAGGACGTCCGCCCTGAGGGCAGCCCAGAAGGACGAGAGAACAGGGGCACAGGGGCACTTCGACCGGCCAATAAGATTCGATATGAAAGCAGAAAAGACCAGCTGTAGATGATAAACTGATAAAATCAGTGGTGGAAAGGCTATGACGCCAGATTTAGGATCTAGGATTTTTTTTTTTTAAGGTGGGAAGCATAAGACGGGATATAATTCATACAGAGTGGTCAACCTTATCATTAACCAATGATATGTTTTCAATCAGTGAATAATAGGGAAGCGGCACTCTGTGGGCCAATCAGCTTTCAGCTCGGGGCAGGGTCCCCTGTGATTCGACCTCTGTAAACGCCCCCTGTGCTGCTGCCCCAACATGCAGACAGACCCGCTCCATCTTATCGATTGCAGGCGAAGCCAGGCTCACTTAGGGTCCCCATGATTATTTAATGATGCTTATGACAAGTAAGAGATGTCCGTGTTCGAGCGCGAACCGCGGCCGGATCTGAAGTCGGATGACATTTTATCCAAGGAAAATGATGAAGCGAGCGTCAGCTTGTGGGAAAGATGTATAGGCTTCTGCAGCTGTAGGGTTAATGAGAAGTGCATGCTGGGATATCCGTGTGCTCCTCACACTAGTGGCAGAAACATGCGGGTTGGGTGGCGTGAGTGTGGTGCACAGGAAGCAATGGGGGCTGCTTCTTGATGCAGTTTCTGAAGGGATGGTGAGGGGCAATGAGCCCAGACCCAATGAGAGGTGGAAAGTGGAGGAGAGGGTGAAGCAGGAAAGGTGGAGATGAGGGTGGAGAGAGGAGGATGGAGATGGAGCATGCTTCCTGTGACGGCGGTGCCCATCGCTGCCAGGTAACGGCCTCACAGACGAGCGATTTAACGGCAAGACGAAAGCAGGGCTCAAGGCCGCCAACTCGTTCGTGTTTTTCCTAATGGCACGCGGGCCTGCAGGAGGCGCCGTTTGCAGCCAGTCCACGTCGCTTAAGCTTTCCTCAGCCATCCTTAAAAACCTTCTGTAGCCATCTCTCTGTCCTGCCAATGCCAGAATCTGTTAGTGAAACAGTTGGATATGACCCCCCCCCCCCCCAGAGCTGACCCTGGGGTTAGGTGAT
>JAODKF010000147.1:13448251-13462718 GCA_026779585.1 Mormyrus proboscirostris | reverse complement strand
GGGGTAAGGGCCCTGCTCAAGGGCCCAATGGCAATTCTGGTGAGCATGAAATTCAGACCGGCAACCTTCCAATCACAGACACAAGCCTAACCTGAGCCAGACAGCGGCGTATGTGGAAGTGTGATCCTTGTTGGTACCTTGCCCAGGGTGTCCTGTTTCCATGACTGTGATCTCTATTACCGTCTGCCTTGTACAGATCTAATAGCTCATTCCACTGCCATGCTGAGGCATGTGACATAGGATGAGAAGACGTAGCTCAACAGGTTAGGATACCATGCCTGTGGTCAAAACGCTCCTGTTTCAGAATCCAGAGTCGGCAGTGATTTCACTGTTGGACCCTTGAGCAATGCCCCTAACCCCTAATACCTCCATGGACAGTCTGACCCAACTTTCTGAAAAATGCAAGTTTTGAATAAAAGCTGAATAAATGAAAGTAACATATTCAAAATGAAGTGAAACTTGAGTGGAAAGTAAAAGTATCATTTGGACAGTGTTGGAATGACACTCCTAATGGAGCTAGGTCAACATCTGGATCAATTAAGCCCCCTCAATTCCATGCCATGTACGAGCGTAGAGATGAACGCCCAGCCAGATGCAATGGCCAGGTCACCTTAGTCAGGCTTCCTGGGCTCAGCACAGCATAAGTCACCAGAATCAGCGAACGCATCCGACATCCAAGTGGTTTTGATTACGACGCACATTAGAAGTTATGCAGGTGTTGTTTATCAACGCGTTCTCGGTGCATTTTTACAGTGTAAACAGTCAGCAGTAGTTGTGCGCCTTGCAGGGCGCCGCTAAGCTTTTGTAGCGTCGTTAATAATTAAGTCTAATATTTTCCGGTGTCAGCTTCCTGACACGCTCGCGCTGAATGTGCCGGAGGGAACCCGCAATGTGGTAATTAGAACTGTTTCGGTTTAGCTGTGCGGGACAATCAAAGCGCTCCTCGGTGCCTCACGGTCTATGAATAGTGCTGCCTCGGTCCCTCGTCTCTCCCGGTATCCGCCGATGTATGTTGACCCCGCAAACAGAGCTGTTACCCAGTATCCAGACTCCGAATCTGCTCCATCGCTCGGATGACGGGACCATTAGTGATGCCCCCTTCTGCTCTAACCCTTCTGCTCTAATCTCTCCTCTCGCCGTTAACCCATCCGTCGTTATCCCTCCTGGGAGCCCCTGTCCGCAGCCTCCTGTCCCTCATCACGTCAAACCAAGCGAGCAAACCTCCCTTCTATGTCTGATTGTTGTTCTCTGGTTTTCGCCTCCCCCCTTCAACGACACATCTTTTTATAGAATGTTCTGGAATATGCGAAGCTCACAGACCGCAGCCCCATTGCCTTGGGGCAACACTCATGTGAAATGCACTATATAAAAATAAACTGAATTGAACTGAGCTCGCCATATCACTCTGTTCGGTTTAAGAGAGCAGTTGTCTCCAAAACACATACCCTGGGTGTCACATTGGACAATCAGCTGACCTTCTCCCAGCAAACAAGAATCACTGGGAAAAGTGTAATATTTTTGTACAATATTCGAAGAACTTCCTTGTCTTCAGCAACTGTCCTCGTCCTCCCGGTGCTGTCCGACCAGGCTCCAAGTCCCCCTCCCTTACTAACAGCCTCTTCCAACAGCTGATATTAAATCAAAGATAAAGGATAACTTCTTTACGTTGGACATCTGGTGCTGGAACGTGATTACTGCTCTCCCTACTGCCACGCACAGAAATTGATATACTGTCTGATCAGGGAATTTTGACCGCGTTCGTACTTTCTAGATCTAACTTGAATAGGTGTGATTAATGAGGTCCCTGCCGCTGTCTTTCCGACAGGACACATGCAAACACCGCTACATACTGGATCCTGCTCGGGATTTTTTTTTAATTCTCATAATAGTCCGGGAGTTTAAAAATAAAGTCCGTAAGTGAATCTGCTTTTCTTTACTGACCTGTCTAGCAATGTCGAGATAGCATATCGGCGAAGTGAAATAACCTACGGTTTCAGAGAAGCGCCGCAGCCTGGTGTGACGGAGCGCGCTGGAGCGCGGAGCCCAGAAGCAGGAGGCTATATAATTAACAGCCGCTCGGCCCGGTCCGGGGCTCGAACTGAAGGGGATCCGAGGCAGTGATATAATCCTTAAGTAAAACTGTAAGAAGACGTTTTCGTAAACTGAAATAAGATATAAAATTAAAAACAACTAAACGCTTCTCAAACTAAAAAAAAGACGAAAAAACAAACAAGCGTCAAATATAGTTACCGCCACTGTTTCAAATACTATGTAACTAGAGTAATGACTCTTTAATTGTCATTAATAATACCTGGAACATTTTTGTCCATTTTGCGGACATTAGAAAATAATGTGTGCTGTGATTTTATGTAGGATTCTCTAAATATCAGACGCATAAAATATCTTTTATCTAGGTAGCTATGGTTTCAAATGCACCGAGAATGCATAGATAAAGAAGAGCTTTGATTGTCCATTGCCCACATATGACCAGCTTTCAAGATTGATTGTCCCCTCAGCCTCAGTCAAAAACTGTTACCGTTGCCATCCCCAGGTTGACCGATCTAAGCATTACCACACATGGTCGGACTGCCCAGCAGGACACCCCCCAAAGACACTATTCGATCACTGGTTTGTACCCGACAGCCACAGGCAGCAAAGCCCCCCGGACCGCCGGCGAAGAGGGTCACGCTTCAGCGGTCCGGTGCTGCGGACCGGCGGCTCTCAGCCGGTACGCGCTGCTACTGCTGAGGTCTTAATTATGACTGATTAAGGCGCCGCATAAACGAATTGTGCAATTTGTACCACATCACGGCCAACATGCTGAGAAAGCACCCCGCAGTTCTTCAATTAAAGCCGTATTTGTGTTCGTCCACACACACAAATAATGTTCGGTAGACCGTCACGCAAGCGTGCAAGTGGGAGTGGATTTGACACACGCCGTCCTGACCGGTCTTTACAGACCAACATTGTGACTATAATCTGCCTCTTCTACACTATCTGCCCGGTACGGAATTTCAGTTCAGTCTTTAAATAAATTATTTTAATTGGATCACAACTGCAGGAGAACCCACCCCCCAGGGTAGTGTGATGCTCCTGGCTCTACGGCTTGGGGGGGGGGGCTGCAGATTCAGCAGAGGTAGTAACGCACGCACTTGGACAGCAGTCGGTCCTCCCACCTCCGTTCTGTACAAGCTGCATAACCTGCACCCCCCACAGAAATAGTGTTTCTCTGATTCAAACCCACTCAGCTGCTAGACAGATCTGCTGAAACAGTTTCTGTAATTACCTGCCTAAAATTGGGAACCGGCTTGGAATTTGGCCTGAATGTGCAATTAGCAATTGAATTTAGGTCTCAGAAGAAGCGAGGAACACCACAGGCGTCTCACGCCAGAAGGCTCTCAGCTCCAAAAGCCCCTTCTTGGGTCACTGAGGGCTCTGCCAGGGTGAATCCATAATTAATTGACAGCTTGGCCAATAGCTTGACCTTTAAGTATATTATGAAATGTAGAGCGGCGATATCTCTTAGATATATAATAATAGAGTGGGTACACCTGTTAGATATATGGAATAAGACAGATAAGCACTAATCCTTGCAGACTGCATAAGACCTGCAACATCTGTAGCACCTGTAGTTGTCCAGCAACACACATTTCTAGTCTCTGTGCAGGACATTCTCTGTTTCTCTGGCACACCTCCACCAGAGTGCCTCATGGGAAATTCTGATGCATTTGTTTCTGGTGCTGCAGAGATAATCAGGTGAGTCAGGTACTGCTGTTATAGCCCCTGGGATATTGTCCCTGGATGCACTCCGGCCCCCCCACCACAACCAGCCAGAGCCTCCACACTGCTCCCCCGAAGCCCCAAACCCTCTGTCTCTCAGCTTCATTCACCATCTAGCCATTGTGATTGGCTCTGATGGTCTTATGGTTCCATAGGATGTCAGGCAGGAAAGAGTCTAGGATTAGCCAATGATATGTCTTCAGCTGGTGAGTGACAGGGGAGGGAGCACTGCGAGGACCAATCAGACTTCAGCCGGGGGGCAGTGCTTTGGACGCCTTGCCCCTGCATATGCCCCTGATGCAGCGGTGTTGGAAAGTGTTTCACGTTGAGGAGGAGCAAATTTGCCCTGGTGGAGGGGGGTGGCAGGGGGCGAGGGGGGTGCGATATGTGTTGCAACATTGCAATGGGCTTACATGCAATAGTGAAATCTGAAAGAATGTGACTTAAGAAAGATTTTAAAGTAATACTTTTAAATTATAAAGATTTCATAATTTAAAATGACTAGCACAGTTTAATCATGAAATGATGGTTCCCTCCCTCCCCCTTTTTGCAAAGCCCCGCATTTTACACTGTCACAATTCAGAGCCATTCAAGGATAGAATGTAATCAGGGCCAGGGAGCCTCCTTTCACTGGGGGGCTCAGCAGGCTAGGCCTCTGTGCTTGTGATGGGAAGGTTGCCGGTGTGAGCCTTGGCAGGATAGTCACATGTCTGTGGGCCCTTGAGCAAGGCCCCCCAGCTCCAGGGCCACCACCAGAAGCTTATTTTCACCTACGTGTGTATCATGGAGAGCATGAGAATTTCCTCAGGGGAATCAATCAAAGCATCATTATTAACCTTACTTCATGTGTGATGCCAGTCAGCTGCTGATTTGTGGATACCTCAGGGCCAGCGTTCTGATTGGGTAATGGGAGAGGAGGCGGGTCCTTTCTGAAAGTATGTTACGCTGATGAGATACTTTAAGACCAGAACATGCCATGATGCATCTACATGTATGTGTGTATGACTCCGCAAGCTTGGTCCATCGTCTCCGGAAAGTACCGGGAAGTGCTTTCTGACACCTTGTTTATTTGAATGCTGTGTGTGAGGGGAAAGCTGCAGTTTGAAGATGGCTGGGTGCAGAGACGAGAGGCGGCAGCTGGTCGGAGACGGCCATCATAGCGCTCTCGGTGTGGGCAAGATGGTTCGCCATGTCCTCGATCTCCTTCCCCAAGATAGCAAAGGATACGAAGAGGAGGGAAGGTGACTGGCTGGGGGGGGTGGATGTGGTCCCCATACCACACTTACTGACACATGGGACGAGAAACAGCACCTGGCACATTAACCGGGGCACCTGCCTGGAACATGGATATTAGATGAATTTCAAGGTAAGCTGATCTGGGAGGACCGACGGAATGCATGATGAAACCACCCTTCTGGATCTGTTACTTACAGTTCTGCAGAGTTCTGCAGAAGGAAAAATGATTGGTTCAGAGAAATAACCAATCAGATTGTAGAGGAGGTGGGTCCAATCAGATGTCCTGGTCTCACCTCTTCTAGTTGCTTAGGCCCACCTCCCCTACAATCTGATTGGTTATCTCTCTGAACCAATATATTTCTTTCTTCTGCCCTCGGAACATTTTTGTGTAAGTAAAACTCCCACAAGCATCTGTGTCTGCATTTACTCTGCCCACAGGTGTGCTGAGCTGGCCGTAGGACCGTCCTTGCACTCAGGGTACCGGAGGGGAAAAACAGAGACCCTACAATTTCTGGCTGTGACCTGGGGGGGTAAAACCCTCTAGTCAGCCAATCAGGACTCAAACTAGATTTGGCTGAAGGGGGTCATTTATCACAGTGGTGTGAAGCTTGAGAGGCTGATGTAAGCACAGAGGTAACTGTGTTAGACTCACTCAGAACTCCACCAACCCCCCCAGGAGAGAAGAGAAAAACCATACGGTTCTCTGAATAGTGCCCGGGGGCCCCCAGTCAGACACGGAGTCGGACAGAAATGAGAAATGTGACAAGCTCCAGTTGGGGACTCTGATATAACCATCCAATAAAACCGAGAGAAAAACCCCCCAAATGCTTTTTTTTAAAAAAAGTTTATTACATCTACAAGTAAACACTTTCTGTGTAAATGAGCAATAAAAACTGACTATATTAAAAAAAATGAGTAGAACTTTCTCCTTGCCCACTTTGGAGGTGATGAATTTAACTTCATAAACATTTTACAGAGACACATGTTGAAGGGCTATCAGTGGGCTTCTGAGACACACGAGATTCATTATCTTCTCACACCAGACCTGCAGCGCAGTTCATTTCCGGAAGCTTCTTTTAAGCTTGCAAATGCCACAGCGGAACATGCCGGGTAGCGTGAGAGAGGCCTAATTAGCTTACTAGCGTTTTGCTTACGCGGGACCGAACAAGTCCTCCTTAGGAGAATCGTCACACTGTCAGCGCGTTTATAATTCATTTAAATGCCGGGCGGCAGAGAGCCACCAGCGGTGACAGTGGAAACGTGCCAATACTTGTGAGAATGAGCAGAGGTGGGAACAGTTGAAGCGACGCTTAATGGATTCTCAAATCCTTCCTGTGGAACGTCCATGTTTCTCCATCTCACTGACAGAGGACATTCCCTGCACCATGCAGCCTTTCACTCATTCTCCAAGCACAAAAAAAAAAAAAAAAATCACTCCCATTGGCAAGTTGGAAAACACCCTCACCCCACCAGCAGGGGTCGCCCAATAACCAGCTCGGCCTGTGAGTGACTTGTGCTTCCCATTGGCTACCGTGGCCTATGTCACTGTGAGCATTTATACTTTGGTGCTGGCGTGTCCGTCATTCTCCCAATTACGCCGCCAAAAAGCCAGTTGGTTGAGTACAGAGGGTTTAAGTTTTGCTAACACATTTTTACTGTCATAGGAAACATAACTTGGCAATTCAGCTTTGCAATTTTAATGATTGTTCCTTTTCAAGATGATATAGTATATGTTTAAAAATTAGTTTAAAACTTTACTGCCACTGCTTTTTCACGAGCTCTGTATGCACTCGAGTCATAATCATTTTCATCACTGCCGTTTAAATCACTCAGGCAGGTTAGTGAGAAATTCATTTTGGGCTCCATCTTTGCAATATTTATCAGGAAAGAAAAACACATCGTGAGATCTGAAAATTTCCAGTATTGTGCAACCCCAGCTTGAATGGCTGCAACCGTATTTTATAATTTTTTTTTTTTTTTTAAAAAGTGAACCGCAACCATGGCAAAAACAGCAGGCTAGCAAGGAGCTGCACAGTATCTATGCAGAAATATCAATCAGCCTTTGGACACCGTTTCTCTCACAGCCAGCCCCATTGCAGCAAGTTTTAAACACTCCAATAAAAAAAGTCTGAAGCTGAAGGAAGATCCTAGAGAGAAGGTCATGCAGCAAATGCGTCACTGTATGTTTGTGTGCAACCCAGTGAGGATCAGTTTACGTCCTGAATAAAACACAGAGCGTAACAAAATGAGCGTTTAATCAAGGTCAGGATAATGTCACAAGCAGACGTGCGGGGGCCGTCGGGCCCCAAGCCGGACACTCCTACGCCGACACGTCCCTGGGCGTCCAGCTTCAGAGGGTGAGGAACGCCACCTGTGGGCACACGGCGGTATCTCAGCTGCTGCGGCGTTTCCTGCACATTACAGGCTGTCATGTGAGGGAATGCGACCACGTCTCTGAAATGGGCAGCAGAGCGTGGAGTCGGGAGATTACGTCCCACCCAGAGACCTCTGGGTGTCCAAGAAAGCCCCCACAACAGCATCTATAGAACCACTCGAAGGCGTGCCCTCAAACAAGGGGGGGGACCAAAGCAGGGTTTCCATACCACACCCTGGCACCCAAATAATTTTACTAATCATTTTTCATCTAACCCAAGAGTAACCAGGCTGTTAATCCGTTCGTGTAGATATCATCCTAACTTTTCTGTCGGCCTGTTAGTTTTGTCACTTTTAAATATTATCTTCCTGTTTATAATCAGTAGTCAACACTAATACTAAAATACTCACTTCTAACGAAAGTCAATTTGTGTGCTTATTAATGCCTCGTTCTGTTGTACAGATGAGGCGCAGTAAAGGAAAGCACCCTTTGCTAATGAGGTGGCGCGCTTCCTTCAGGGCGATTCGAGTGAGCAGCTGGTAGCATCTGTCAGATGCAGCGCTTCAGACGGGACCGATTCCTGGGAGATTTATTCCTGGATGATGAGAGCAGGGGAGGAGGGAGGAGAGGGATGTGTTACTCGAAGCCGTGAGCTTTCTGAGGCTGTTTTAGTCTCAGCGGCAAAGCTTAAAGTCCTTTCTGACTCCAAGGTAACCTGCATCCAGCTCACGAAGACCCTGGGACATCCCTGGAGACCTGGGCTGTGGCCATATCCAAATCACAACCCTATAGCAGCCAAGTCAGGAAATCATTCCTGGGCCAAGTCCGCAAAAGTCTGGGATGCAGAGGAGAAGAACACACACCCAACTTGGGTCTGGGAACAGGCCAGGGGAGGATCTACAGAGCTGCAGAGGCTGAAGATGATTTCACGCAAAGATTTTGCTTGGGATGTAAGCGGGACACGACGCCAGCGAAAGCCCGCGCCTTACTGAGTGCTCCGTGTTCAGAGATATCACCCAGAAGTTCTCAGAAGTCCTCCAAGCAGGCTGACAGGTAAAGAACGAGTCTGTAGTGTGTAATTACCCATAATCTGCCAGCAGAGCAGGAGAAGAAAAGGTTTCAGGAAACGGCAGCGTGCGGGCGGAGTTAACCCCTTCACCGCCTGAACCTCCAAGTGCTCCGGCGTTTCGGGAAAAAGCACTCTACTCAACAGAACCAGATTCAGGCTGGTTGGCGCCGTGACCCAGGGCCACAGGCCAGCGGCTGGGCTCACGGTCCATCACACCACATCTGCTTTCTTAAGTGGCGCCGACCCACTGCTGTGTTTACCGACTCACCTGAAAAGAGTTCATCGTGCGCAGAGACGGCGGCAGAGAGGAAGTGCTGGCAGTCAGAAGCTGCATCACTTCCTGGCAGGTGGATGATAGCAGGGTGAGGGGATGCACACCTACATCCTTTTCCCAGGCCTCAGTTACCCTGTGGAGACACACAGTAACCAGTAACTACCCAGAAAAATGCCAACGACGATCTCTCTCTCTCCCCGTCTCTCTCCCTGACACACACAGACACAGCAGGACAGCCCTGACTGCTGACACTCATTACAGGCTTATTCTCAATGTGTGTGTACATGCTTAATATATCAATGATGGGAAACCATCAAAGGGGCGGAGTCAATTCTCAGGAGGACAAAGGAGACGCGATTACTGCTTAATTACGGGAGTGGAGTTTATTTCCGTGGATGTGGAAAGCGAGGGATCCAGGAGGTTAAATATAATCCCCCGAACACAGCCTGGCAGGTACCTGTCTCCCCTGCCTGCTTCTGCCAGGCCAGTTCTGCATCGCTGGTCCCGCGAGGGACGCGGACGCCCCCCCACAGCTGCGGCCTGACATCCCCAAGAACCTACATGTCAGACTTGGGGGGGGGGGTACCCCTTTCCCATTTCACGGCATAGAGCCAGAGGTTGCCCTGCAGCTCTGATGAAGTCCTCCCTCAGGGGATGGGACCCAGCGAGACCTGAGATGCCCCCCCCCTTCTCACCATCGTCTCCTTAAGCACTCAGAACGGCTCCGACTGACACCCCAGCAGCCAGGCGCCCCAGTAGATCCTTACAGACATAAAGTGGGGGTCGTCATCCTTGTTCACATGCCCTCACTACATGAGAAGAACCATTTCCAGTTGGCCGAGGCGGCTACAAATCGAAGCCGGTCCAGTCAAACAGAGCACATCTGCAGTGACTAGACCATCGGAAACACATGGAAAAGATGGCCAGAACCTGGGCTTCGGCTGATCCGAGCGCCGATAAGACGTTCATTAAGACACGTGACCCTAGTGAGCTAGTAAACAGCAGAACGGAAGTCACGGTCGGCAACGAAAGATGCGGCGCTTGCTTGGAGCAGAGACGCATCCGCCAATTACCACGATAACCTCGTGGAGTGAGTGGCTGTCAAGTTCTGGAACATTCCTCCCCCGCCCTTTCCCCCCTGGAGGCGAGGCAGTTCCTGTCAGGGCCTGGTCCAGTCCTCCTTAAGAGACAAGGATGGGCCCCCCTGCCTCCCCCCGCCCCCATTCCCAGCTCTACTGGCTCATGAATGGAAGGATAATCAGTAGGAAGCATTCAGCGGCTGGGGGCTGCTCATTAAGATGAGTGAGACCCGGGCCGTCCGCATCCCCACAGCGCGAAGGCCAACGTGGCCCCCTCTCGGGGGAATCCACGGGGGGGGGGGGGCAGCAGGGCGTCTGAACACACGGCTGCCCGGCTTCCGGCACGGAGGCGTTAGAAAGCACGCGATCTGCCCGCCAAGTGGCCAGGAATGTCAGGAAAGAAGGATGGACAAGACAGAGAGAGACGTGAGAGCGCCACGGCGTAAGGCGACACGGACGCTGCTGCCGCGCAGCGACAGAGGCGGCGGGACGACGCTCGGTTCATGCTTCAGCTCTCCTTTTAAGCACCATTTCTGCGGTTACAACTCAGCGTCTGGTAATTTACATGAAAACACAGCAGCTGTACTTACCGTGAAATAAGACTGTCAGCCTACAGCAAACACCGCAAGGAAAGTTTGGCAGCTGGATCCGGATGCTCACAGATAGATGTGAAAATGTACAGGGGATCTTGTTTTTTTTAAATGGGCCAGCAATAGTAATAATTTAGGGGGGGGAAGGGGGGGGAGAGCACTGTCAAGACCGGAGATCACCAAGCTAATCATTAACCATTCACTCCATTAAGGGGCGCTGGTGAGTCCGTAATAAACACTAAAAGGAGGAGGCTGCAAATATGAGAAATATGGTCAGTCACTTACTCCTGGTGCATGCTGGGAAGGCAGGCAAGGTAGAGCACTTTGACAGCACCCCTGGCTTGACACGATGGGTGCTCACCAGGGGGACCGTCCTCAGGAGAAACGCAAGAGTTGGGGTCGGCCAGAGAAGCCAGGAGAGTGTCTGTGTTTAGCAGCCAAAGCTGGAGAAGAGAAGAGAGATCAGGACTACCCTCATACACGTCAAAACATAATGCATACAGTGGCCAACCTTAGCATCAGCCAATGTTCTGAATTGGTGAGTGTCAGGGAGGAGGTACTCCGGGGACCAATCACGTTTCAGCCCCTCGACCCGCTGGCTGTTGTATACGGCCATGGATGTGAATCTCCCAGTAGACACACCCACGGAACACTGCACATCTCTCTCTCTCTCTCTCACACAAAGTACCAGATTTGTACACACACAAACTTAAACCATAACTGTCTACATTCTTCTGCATGCAAAACCATATAGGACTGGACCCCACACACACACACACACACACACACACACACACACAGTACCAGGATGCAGGCCTTCCCGCTGGGAAACTGGATGCAGAACCGGAAGATGCTCTGCGTGCCGGACAGCTCCACTAGCCTGGCGGCCAGGGTACGCTCCAGGAAGAGGTGCCTGTGTTCAGGGAAACACAGACCATTCAGCGGATCGGAAGGCCGGCGTTTTCAATCCCATCAATGGTAGGAGTTACAGGTCATGTTAGAGTAAGGCCCTAAGTCTCCCCTCCCCGCCGAAATGCTTCAGGGGCACCAGATAAATGACCTCCTGCTCTGAGTGGTGTGATTATTTGTGTGTGTCTCAAAATGAGAGCAACATGAACTACATAAAAGCAGCATTTCAGTGCAGGTGTACTCCTGCTCGTCAAAATGGCAAATAAAGCATCATCGTGTTCCGCCTGCCTGCATGCTTACCTGTTTGTCCCGAGGTCACTGTCCCCGTCCTCAGGCGTGTCCCTCACTGTCACCTCCGTGATGTACAGCCTCAGGGCCCCTAGCAGAAACATGCTCAGTCAGGTATTCTGGAGCTCGAAAAAACAAAACAGACATCACCTCACACGCCGACGCACCGCATCCCCGGTCTGAGCACGCACCTGCAGCCACGGCCTCCCCAAGCGTCGCCCGGCAACTGGCACACAGCACCACCTCGCTTTTGGACACCCTCTGCAGGAGACAGAATGCGTCACAGAGGGCGACACCTGAATCACTCACCAACAGACACGCGGAGGACTATCTGATGGTGACAGAGTCCCTGTAAACTAGGGGCATCACCCCTCAAAAGAGTGATCTCTGCTGGTTTACGGTTCAGTCAGGCCCCCAGTTTGCCAGGTCTGATTAAGGGTGAATAATAATAATAATAATAATAATAACTATAATAATAATTATTATTATTTTCTTGATCCCCATTAGGAAAATGTGTCTTTTTACACCTCCCTCACCTTGCTCTTTGCAGAGTAAGCCGTCTATGAAGGGCAGCCACCCGTAGCGGCGCCCAGGGACCTGGGGGTTAAAGGTCTCGCTCAAGGACCAGCAGACCTTCTGACTACAGGCACACAGGCTTAGCCCACTAAGCCACACGCTGCCGCCTTAAATGTCTATACTCATGACACTATGGCAATATTTCTCAAACCAGTCCCTGTCTGTAGATGTGAGATGTAAATCCAGAAGCATAAGGATTGTAAAAGACCCCTCTCATCCTGGTAAACTATTTCAGCTTCTGCAAATCAGGCAGAAGGTTCCGCAACATCATGGCCAAGACAGAAAGACTCAAAAGGAGTTTTTAATCCTCAGGCCATTCGATTCCTTAGTCAGGACACGCCCCTCTCTCGCTACACGGTGTTATAGTTATAGTATTATTATAGTACTTTTATACTGTACTGGACAGCAACCATCCCTGGGGCTCATTCTCATCGTCATCATTCCATACAATGCACTTTAACTTTATTACTTTATCGCACATCTGTAAATCTGTTTCAAATCCGAATTATATCCAGTTCTATTTTAAAAATTTTATTTCTCCTTTTTATCTCTTTTCATATCCTTTGCAACAGTTGCACAATCTAAAAAGTGGTTCAGGATATTTCACTGCATGTTGTACCTGTATGACTATGTATGTGACAAAGAATCTTGAACTGGTGACCCCCAGACGGTCCATGTTTTTGCTCCCTCCCAGCACATCCGAACCAGGTATTCGGTATTCCTGATTGGCTGGGAGCTGGATGGGAGCAAAAATGTGGACTTTCTGGGGATCCCCTAAGACTGGGTAGAGAAACTGAGAGAATGCTCCACTCAGCTCCCACAACAAGCTGGTCACCTGGATTCTCCACATGGTGGCGCTCACCTGCACAGGGTCTGATCCATGTTCCAGGTCAGCGGGGGCAGGGATCTGTATGAGCCGCCCCCCCGCGTCCCCGTCACATGCCAGCAGGACAAAGGTGTCCCCTAGTAAACAGTCCTCTTGTCTAGGGAGCAACTTCTTGTTGGCAAAGGGATCGGGGTGACAGCACCAGTCCACCAGTGCGTTCCAGTTCCCGGTGGGCAGGGGGAGGACTCTTCGGAAAGTTCTGGAAAGACGAGACTGTCACGCGCCGGCAGGTGGCACATTACGTCACCTCTGTGTGGAGAGCTTTGAGGGATGGATATCAGAACAACAGGAAGCAAGAGCAAACTGGAAGAGGGACACACACACACACGCAGGCAGGCAGACAGACAGACAGAGACAGCAGGGGGCGTCAGAGGGCACATCAAACTGTGAGCCTCCTCACCTGGCTGGCAGCAGAGTCTGGCCACAGTGCTGACAGCAGAAAGCGTGACTCTGCTGAACACGCAGCTTGGCAAACACACTCTTGGGGACCTCTGTGTGAAACAGAACACACTGTCAGAGCAGCCTGGGGGAGGGGGGGGGTGGTTAGACGGTTAAGCACAATAATGGCTCCCTAACCTCCAGATGTGACTGAAGGAATGAGCTGTCAATCACTACCAAATTGTTATTTGATTGGTTCCCATTGGGCTATCCAGGCCAGTAATCCTGCCCACTAATTTGTTTCACCACCCACTGCACACTGTGGTTAATATGTCCATATGTGTGTAGTACTTTATGGGGAAAGTCAACTGGTAGATGGCACCTGTGCATTGGATCCTATAGGAAGGAGGTCAGTGAAACCATGAATACCTGTGTGCTGGTCCACCTCCAGACGCAGTCTCAGGTGCAGCCCCTCTCCTGCGGCTGTATTTGCCACCCTGCACGATCCTGGTACAAGAGTGACCCCTGGTGGTAGCAAAGTGCACAGCCGCTCCCTTGATGTCTTTATAAGCAGGGACGCGTCACCAGCAGATACGGAGACATCTGCAGGGTCTCCAGCAACATCTGCCCTGGGGGGGGGGTTAGGGTTAGTTTCTGCTGGCTGTCTGAGAGAACTGGGGCCAACTACAAAAAGACTTACATTATTAACCACTCCGCTATATTTTTCCACGTGTAGAGTAAATGGCATGTAATGTATGATTAAATGCATTGTGCTCTGTCAGGCTGGAAACCCCATGTTTAGACGCTACCAGTGATGTAATGGTGGGTATAACCAACGCTAAAGATGGATTTACCGTAAACCTACCTAGGGATGAGTTAAAACTGAAAACCACAAACGGCCGTAAAAATAAAAAATAAAATGAACTTGAAGTATACTTTTTTTGGTAAAGGCATGCACACCATGCTGTCTTAAAAAGATGCACGACCTTCCATATCAAATTATCCTAAATATTAGGATCAGCCTATAT
>JAODKF010000147.1:13427467-13448113 GCA_026779585.1 Mormyrus proboscirostris | reverse complement strand
AATCATCAAGAAAATCCCTGTTGATGGAAGACCTGCATGCTGAGAAGAAACACAATGAGCAAAGTCTGCTGTCATGGCAATGTCAAACACGTGTGTAAGCATGGGAGCAAGAATACATTTAACATCTGCAAACGTGGTTGTAAATGTACAGCTATAACTTTTAACAGCTAAAATAAGAATAAAAGTTACAGGTCTCACTGGCCAAACCACATAACAGGATAACTATAAGAAGCCATACGCTTTTGTTTAACTTTATAATTCCCGCATTCTTTGCCTTTTGTTCATACATATTCGGCGTTAACTTATATTCGTACTGTACATTCCAGTCATTTCATGCAAGGCACTAACACAGTACCGAAACAGCCTGTGTACCTTAACACCAGGATGCCGACCAGCACGTATACCTTAACACCAGTAGCCCGCTCTTTAACCGCTGCCTAAGCTCCAGGAAAACTCTGGCTTGCTTCTGGACTTCAGCCATGCTCTTTCCAAACTGGCCTTATTATGCACTACCGTGTTATCACTATTATCGCTTAACAAGACAACCTGGCCAGTCACGATATAGACAGTACGTTTCACTAACTCCTCACGGGTGCCGGGTGTTTAAATCATGCTTTCTAAAATCACCCCGGAGGCGAATGCTCCTACGAAAGGAAGTGATTATGTAAGACTAGTGCAATGAAAGGTTATACGGAAGTTATTCATTTTATGGACCCTAAACGACAATATCATTAGCTAAAACACAATAGTTTGTTATATACCGTGATATCATCTAAGTTGTTTGAATCTAGCCGATTTATATACGATTACTTATAAGTTTGAATATGTTTCAGATGTTTTTGTGTCCGACATAAGCAGGCGGAACCTTTCTGTTATGATTGTTTCGGAGTCGGACCAATTTAAAGCGGCACACGATGTACCGCAGTGGTTTCTGGGAGCTGTCAGTTGGGCCGTCGAAGCTTTGTACGCTTGAGCGACAACGGGTATCGCTGCGGTCCCCTTTTTGTTGGTTCTTTTCGATGGGAAAACGCCCAGGGGGCATGTAAGCTACGCTCGGTCACGGCTCCTGGAGTTTTGTTGTAGCGTTGCCGGCAGCGTCCGCCCCCTTACTCGGCCCGGAGCCGATACAGCTCTGCTGAGTGACTGACAGCGATGTGCGGCTGACCTGGAGTCGGTGAGACATTTCCTTTGCACTGACAAACAACAGCAAGCCGTGGTGTGAGCTGCGGGGCCAGCGACAATGGACACATCTGAAGCGTGTCGGGGTGTCGAAGAGGGTTAAGTAGTCAATGTAGTGGTAGGATACAGGGGTGTCGTGTTACTGTGTATCGGAGAATGTAGGTGTGTAGGTGGTTAGTGTGTAAGGTTAGTGTCATCAGTTTACAAACCCAGTGTCACGTTGTCAGATAGGTGGAATTAGGGGTTTGAGTGGAAAAGAATAAGAGTAACCAATACCTGGTAATTAAGGGATTGAAGACGGAAGAGTGATACTGGTGGTCGTTTGATTGTTTTGAGAAGTGAGATTAAACACAGCCTGACTGTCCTCTTTGTGAGAGGCTCAGATTAGACACACAGCCTGACTCTTATCTTTGTGGCATGCTCAGATTTGACACATCTCTGTCGGCAGATGTTAAAAGTGTGAAATCACATTCCCGCTGCTTCCTTGTATTCCCAGATAAAGACCTGACTGTGTAGCTTATCCGTCTACCTTTATGTATGGATTGGTGTTTTATAGTTGTGGTTGACTGATGGTCCAATCCATTTACAAGAAATGCACTACCATATTCAAAGCTGCTTGCTTTGTTTCTTCATACATACAACACATGATGCATGTTGGAAAGTGAGGATATACATTGTTTTCAGTCTTATAACACAGTAAACTTTTATGTTTCGAGCTGTAGCAGGAAATGAAATTTTCCTCTGTTAGGACACATTTACTTTTTACAGCCTGTTCTAGTTAATGGATTACATTTGGAAGCTGTCTTATGGTCTCACCAGTCAGTGTTTTGTCCAAATCTGTTTGTAACATCTGGATATATTTGCATGTATTTGTGTGATAATACTATCCTACCTTCAGTTTTGATTCAGGGGGTGTTGCCATGTTGAGGATTCCTTTTCACGGCCACATATTTGAGTGTGAGATGGTGCTGAGCTATAATAATACTTCCCTGCTTCTAGGTGGCATGTGACCTAACATTGGACTGTAGTGGCACCGCACAGGATGAATGCAGAGGAGGTGGAGCTTCTCAGTGACTCAAAGTACAGGAACTATGTGGCTGCCGTGGACAAGGCGCTGAAAAACTTTGAGTACTCCAGCGAATGGGCGGACCTCATCTCGGCACTGGGGAAGCTGAACAAGGTGAGGATTGTGTTACATCAGGTGACCTGTTTTGTTTGCCTGAGAATGGCTTTGGATGACAGCTGAGCATGTACAGTTAGGATTATATGTGTAATGACGATATCGAGAACAACAGTAAGCCGAACTATCACCTTTGTGATATTACCTCAGTGTTTCCACCTGCAGACAAAAGCCGTCTACTCTTCAGTGGTCAGTCTTTACTTTTATAAACCAGACTTATCTTCAGGATGCAATACATCAGATATTATCTGATTAAATAAGACTTGGGACTCAATGAGTAGTTAATTAGATTTTATGCATGATGATTTGCATGTGTGAAAGTTGTCACCAGGGACAGGAGAATAGCCCTCCTGTTCCTTCTGAATTTACTGCCTCTCTGTTGTGTGTGGGCATCCTGTCAGTGTCTGTGTTCACCTGTTTCAGGTGCTGCAGAACAATGCAAAGTACCAGGTGGTGCCCAAGAAGCTGACCATTGGCAAGCGGTTGGCGCAGTGCCTTCATCCGGCCCTGCCCAGTGGTGTCCACCGCAAGGCCCTGGAGACCTATGAGATCATCTTCAAGATCATTGGGCCCAAGCGGCTCGCCAAGGACCTCTTTCTGTACAGGTGACTGGCGTTCTGGTCAGGCATATAGTAAGCCCTGAGTGCCCTCTAGTGGTCATCTGCAGGGGGATTGGTGCACACCTGCTGACGCGTGCGCCCTGTTGTCTCCACAGTTCCGGCCTCTTCCCTCTGCTCAGCAATGCTGCCATGTCCGTGAAGCCAGTCCTTCTGGGCCTCTATGAGACCTACTACCTCCCTCTGGGCAAGACACTGAAGCCGGGGCTGCAGGGGCTGCTGACGGGGGTGCTTCCAGGCTTGGAGGAGGGCTCCGAGTATTATGACAGGTGATGGAGGGTGGAAACTGTGCCTGGGACAGGGCTATGAGTGGGGTGGGGGGGGGGGGGGATATGGGGTGTGTACATGGGGAAGGCCTTTGAGCGTAGGGTTTGAGCTAGAGGTAGGTCTGTGAGAATGGGGTCTGTGCATGGGGGAAGCCTTTGTGGGTGGGGTTTGAACCTGAGATAGATGTGTGAGGGTGGGGTCTGTGCATGGGGTAGGCCTTTGGGGGTGGGGTATGTTTCTGGGAGAAGCCTTTCTGGGTGGGGTCTGTTGATGGGGGTGACCTTTGAGGGTGGGGTTAGAGCCAGGGGAAGGCCTGTGAAGGTGGGGTCTGTGGCTGGGAGAGGCCTTTGGAGGTGTGGTCTGTGCAGGTGGGAAGACTTTGTGTGGGGTCTGCATGGAGGAAACCTTTGTGGGCGGGGTTTGAACCTCTCCAGCGCGTGATGAATGCAACCCGATTGGTCCTATTTACCACCCAGTGCCCTGACAGGCTGCTTTGCTGCTTATGTTGACGGGCTTTCGCTGGACTTTCTGTGTCTGTGTTTTCCGTTTGTGGTCATTGCTTAAATTCAAACCCCTACCCCCAAAAACCGTGCTCCCCAGAACCAACAACCTCCTGGAGAAGGTGGCAGCGGCGGTGGAGCAGAGCGCCTTCTACAGTGCGCTGTGGGGCAGTATCCTCACCAGCCCGGCGGTCCGCCTGCCCGGGGTCACCTTTGTCCTGCTGCATCTCAACCGGAAGCTCTCCATGGAGGACCAGCTCTACGTCATGGGCAGCGACATCGAGCTCATGGTGCGCCCGTCTCTCCTGGGCTGGGCCCGCAGAGCATCCTGACCCACGGAGGAGCCTGACCCGGTTCGGTTTTGTCTGGCCCATTTGTAGGTGGAAGCGGTCAGTACTTCGGTGCAAGACTCCAGCGTCCTGGTCCAGAGGAGCACACTGGACCTGATCCTCTTCTGCTTTCCGTTCCACATGAGCCAGGTACCGCGTGTGGCGCGATCGGTCCCAGGAGATCCGCTGTGTCTGACTCCGCTGCCGCTAAGTCGCACGTGTCCGTGTTGCAGGCGACAAGGCCAGACATGATCCGCATCTTGTCAGCAGCCCTGCATGTGGTTCTGCGGAGGGACATGTCACTGAATCGCAGGCTGTATGCCTGGATGCTGGGTAAGACACACACACACACACATACACACACACCATGACGTGCACTTCACAGAACCAGCCAACCATGCAGAGGTCAGTGTCACATGACGTAGTCTTTGTAATAAGTTATTTCTGGATTAATGTCGTCCTTGGGGTAGCATAGTCACGTCAAGTCAGATCAACTTGACTTGACCTGCCGTTACTTGACATAAGTCAGACTATATTATCATTTTAAAACATGCAGGCATACAAAGAAAAAGTGGTGTTTCTCAGAGATTTTAGAACCTAATTTATACACGATAACATAAATACACGAGACAATAAATAAATATATAGTGCTGTACAATATAGTGCAACATTCAACTAGTGCTGTGCGATGGGTTTGACTGTAAACCGCTTGCAGTAGAAGAGCAGTTCAGATAGAACAGGAAAAAGGGGTGCAGGATAAGGCAGTTTTCCATTGATATGTGCAACTGATACATAAAATGACTGGTGCGGATGGCTGGAAAACAGTTCTACAGTGGTGGACATTTCAAGTCCTGAAAGAAAAAATCCAGATCGAGGTTTTGTTTCAACTAACCAGTTGAATACTGTAATACTCTGTGACTGTGACTATTTATGCTCAACTGATTGGTTGAAACAAAATCTTGATCTGGATTTTTTTCTTTCAGGACTTGAAATGTCCATCTTTGCGGTTATGATTTAAGTTGTTCAATGGAATCCCAGGCAGGACAGAGTCAAGTTAAGCTAACACATTAGTTAAGGTGAATCTGTGTGGCTGCCTGTTCTTCACACATGCGTGTGGTATGCTTCATGGCTCTAGGGCAGCCCCTGTTACATGCAACCGCAGCAACTGTCATAAGTTAAGGCCACGCAATATCACATTGCAATATAATCATGCAATCACCAGGGATTACGATAACACGTGAAACATTGTCCGGATGCCTACCTTTCGGTGATATACGGATGTTTACTTTAACACCCACAATTTGGTAACCAGATTAGTAGTGTGCCTAAAATATTAATTAGATGTGTATTGTGACACCCAAAAGTTAAATTTGACATATGTTTAATAAATATGTTGGATTTTAAACTGCGAAAAGAACCGCCACGCCACTGACGCCCTCCTCAGTATCTCCTCTTTTAAACGATACTGTGGCTGCCGATGGGCCTCTTTCTTCACCGTCACTTCAGTGCCCGTTGCTTCCATGATGCAACAAAAGACTCGCATGTGCTGTGCTCCGCTAACCGAGTTTAATAAACTCAAGGATACGCCAAATTTATACAGATGACTGACATTTGGCTGTCACAATACTGTTTACAAATTGTGGGTATAAGTAAATATCATTATAGTACAGAAAAGCTTGCATCCAGACAAATGTTTCACCCATTATCTGAAGCCCTGGTGACTGCACAGCTGGCGTATATTTGTGATTCCGTTGCAATGTGATACGTGCAGCCCTATAATAAGTAACAGGCTAATTTCTTGCTGTTCTCCCTCTCGCTGTTCCTTGATCTGGATGTTGGCTGGTGAGTCCTTCCCTGCCCTTTCTGCTCCACAGCCCTCCACTGTGTGGATCTATTTCATTTTTTTCCTACCTGGGGGGAGGGGGGGTGGTGTACTTGGTCATATTCCTGGCAAAGTCACTCCCCCAGCATTAGTTACCCCCAAAGTACGTTATATTGCCAAAAGTATGTGGACGCCCCTAATTAAGCCACGCCTATTTTGCTGACACCAGTATATCATTAAGCACAGTCACACAATCTCCTGTAACTAACATTAGCGGCAGAATGGCTGGTTGTGCAGGAGAGGGTAGTGACTATCCACTTGGCACCATCACCGGATGACATCTTTCCAACAAGTCAGTTTGCCACATTTCTGCCCTGACAGAGCCGCCCTGGTCACCGCAAGTGAAGTGATTATGAAGGTCAAAATGTCTGAGAGAAACACAAGTTCACAGAAAGGGACCTGATCACCCAACATCAATACCCAGCCTGAATGGCAGCAGATACCACCAGCAATGTCCTAATGGAAAGCCTTCCAGAAGCACAGAGGCTATTATAGCAAAAATGGGACAACCAAATTCATATCAGTACCCTTTAGAATGACATGTTGGTGAAGCTGGTGTCCACATACTATTGGCCATATAGTGTTTGGCCCAGGCCATCATCCCCATAATGCCAAAATCATCCCATGTTAGATTGTCAAAGCGTGACGTCGCCGTGGTGACAGGTAACCATGTGCGTGACCTCCTCCCCAGGCTCCGACAATAACGGTGCGAGAACAGGCCCTCGCAGTTCCAGGCTCAGCAGTCCCGAAGAACATGCTTCTTATTACTTCAACACCTTCTCCAAGGATATGCTGGTCCAGGTAGGCTGCCTCAGTCGGCCCCCTCCCCCCATCCACGCCTGTGTGCTCCAGGGGCAGCTTCTTTCCCTACTCCTCAGTCCTGCCCGGGGGCTGAGCCTGGCTCAAGGCGGCCAGCGTTTTGTTCTGTGTGCTTTTTGTTCTTGAGCCATTCGATTGAAGCGGTTTGTTGGAGCTCCCCCGGTGGCAATGTTGGGAATTACAGGGGGCACAGCTGTCTGTGCTAGTAGAAAGAGCACATGGGGGCAGGGTGTCGGCATTATTAAACACAGAGTTTTGAAGGGAGTGAGCCTCCAATGACCCGGAGTGGACAGCTTATGTGGGGCTTCTTTTCAGGCAATGGTGGGGATCCTGCAGGGAAAGGCCCGTGGAGGAGAGGAAGAGAGCGTCCTGATGCACGACCTGAAGCCATTCCGGATTCTGATCAGCCTGCTGGACAAGCCAGAGCTGGGTGCGTTACACAGTACTATAGACATAGCTGGGTGCGTTACACGGTACTATAGACATAGCTGGGTGCGTTACACAGTACTATAGACACAAGTGGGTGCGCTACGCAGTGCTATGGGGTATTCTGCTGAGCGGTTTGAGGGGGCTGCCATCTCGGAGTGGCACCATCACTGCAGAGGCACTTCATAGCCTGCTGACCACAGCTGAAAATAACAGCAACATGAGTAGGTGGTTTTCAAGATGAACTTGCTTTTTCCATTACTGTTTCAGCAGCCAATGACAGCACACGTCAGCCTTCCTGATTTCCTGGATATGTTTGTCAAAGTAACTTTAAATACACATTATAGGCATAAAACAGAAAATATGACACTTTGAGGACAGCTATCATTGTCACACATGTAAATTTATAAGAAGGTGCCATAACAGAAATGGCAGCTTCTTTTCTTCTGGTACTTTGCCGGGTTACTCTATAGACACAGCTGGGTGCGTACCAGTGCCATACACAGATCTGAATTCATTTAACCAGTGCTGTAGATGCACTGTTATACCGTGTCATTGACATAAATGGGTGCGTTACACAATGCCGTAGACACAGTTGGGTGAGTTACACTGTACCATAGACACACATGGGTGCGTTACATGGTGCCACAGACACGAATGGGTGCACTACGTAGTGCACAGCTGGCTGCATCACACAGCACGCGCAGTATACAAACCATACTTATTTACAATTTGTGTACTTCCCTGGAACGACGGTAATTAATCATGTCATTCCCTGCAGTGAGTTAACCTGCAGATGAGTCACTCTGATGAAGTGCTTGACTCTTAAATGGTAATTTCACACTGCAGGACCAGCCATCCTGGAGGACGTGCTGATCGAGGTGTTCCGGACCCTGCACACGCAGTGCCAAGCTGAGCTGGACCTTCAGAACCAGAGTCCATTCAGCAAGGACCACAGTCAGCTTAGCAGGTTAACTCACTAAACTCACTAACTCACTAAATTCAACCCTCTAGTCAAGGTTCATCTCCTGTCTAAATCTCTAGTGATGCTCCTGGGTTCTGAGGTCACTTCCTGGTGTGATCATCTACTTCCTGTTACTTCATAGCAAGCTACGTGAGAATAAGAAAACAGCGGAGCTGATCAAAACGGCCAACTTGCTGTTTAACTCCTTCGAGCCGTTTTACATGTGGGATTACGTGGCGCGCTGGTTCGAGGACTGCTGCAGGTGCGTGTGTGTGCGCCAGCTGTCATGACGTGCAAAGCCACACCGTGCAAAGTGTGACATTAAGCCCCTCCCCCCCTGCCATATTCCAGCTGTAATACAAGGTCTTATCCCTGATTGCTGCCTTCCACTTCAGGAAAACCCACAATTCCCAGTCAGGTCATACTGGGGGCTCCACGAACCAGTGTCCTTTGCTACTTGAGTTCTGCCAGCTGGTGGATTTCCTGCTGGACATAGTTTCCCTGGTGAGTTTTTCACGACGTCCTCTGCATGTGCATACATCACATGTGTGGCTTTATTCTGCCGTGGTGCCAGGTTAGTCCTCTGTGTGCACACCCGTGCATAGGCGTGGTAGTATATCCACGAAGGCACTAACTCCTGAAAAACTCCTGACTTTCCATAAAGAAACACATCTTATTTAAAATACAGTCTGTGTGTAAGGTCTATTTTTAAAACTACACTGTCTGTGCTGTGTAGTTTTAGGGGCGTACTGTGTGTTTTATAGACCATCTAGCCTTCCTGTGTGATTTTAGATGTCATCCTGTCTGGATTGTCTGAGACCTCCTGTTTGTACTGCATCTATCTCACAGACCACCTGTCTGTACTTTTCCTGTCTCAGAGACCGCCTGTCTGTACTGCGTCTGTCTCAGAGACCGCCTGTCTGTACTGCGTCTGTCTCAGAGACCGCCTGTCTGTACTATGCTTGCTTCTCTCTGTTCACCTCTACTCTCTCTCTTTTCCAAGCCCACTAGAAGCATGCGTGTGATCTGCCAGGTAAAGTATCCCTCTTCCTGCCCCCCTCAGGCTCCTCCCACGCTGTCTGGCCTGTGGTCCATCTTCACTTTGTCACCTCAGTGGGTGACTTTAGGACAGCAGGACTTCCTGTTCTCCCTCCAGTTTGGCAAAACTGATTACGGCCCAGGAAGCATCCATTTTGCATGTGCAATAATTGTTACTAAAATATAATTCAGAATAATAACAATGTAATATATTCCTGTGCTCTATAAAAGTGTGTATCGGTGTTGTAAGTAATAAGGTAAGTCCAGAAGCTGAAGTTTATGCTGCATGGAGTCAGTAAGGAACCAAAGAGACCCCTGGCCTGCCTCTCTGACCCTTGACCCCCATGGCTCTGCCCTCACCAGGAAACATACATCGAGATTCAGACGGAGCACCTCCCACAGCTGCTGCTACGCATGGTGTCTGCATTGACTTCGAACCTGCAGGCGCTGGACTTGGGCGAAATCACCCACTGCCTTCGGCTCTGCTCCAAAATCCTTAGCAAGGTGCAGCCACCCCTGGTGTCACCAGTGACCGGGGCCCCCCGACCCCCCACCGGCACCCGTGACAAGGAGGACAAGCGGGTGAGATGCGTACTTCCTGTGGGGAAACCTCTGTGTGATGGTAACTCCCCATTCAGATAGGGATGGTTTGATTCACTAACATTCCCTTTGAAACTGTAACGCTCCCATTAGCTCGCTAACTGTAACGCTCCCATTAGCTCACTAACTGTACAGCTCCCATTTCGCTCGCTAACGGTACAGCTCCCATTTCGCTCGCTAACGGTACAGCTCCCATTTCGCTCGCTAACGGTACAGCTCCCATTTCGCTCGCTAACGGTAACACTCCCATTAGCTCGCTAACTGTACAGCTCCCATTAGCTTGCTAACTGTATTGCTCCCATTTAGCTTGCTAACCATACCAGCCCCTTTGATTTGCTAACTGTAACACTCCCTTTGACTCGCTAACACTTTAGCTCGCTAACTATAACGCTCCCTTTGACTTGCTAAATAACGCTCCCTTTAGTTCGCTAACTGTAATGCTTCCTGTAGCTTACTAATTGTAATGTTCTCTTTAGCCTGCCAAGGCAAGGCAAGTTTATTTATATAGCATATCTTCAAACACAGACGTCATTTAGAATGTGTTACGTAGAATAAGATCAAATAAAAGCAATTATTAAATGAAAATTAAAAACAAGTTAAATACCAAAGCTAAAGGGAGCTGTAATGCTCCCTTTGACTTGCTAATTGCAGGGGTGGGGGGGTAATGTTACGATGATTCCAAACAATTTGGAACATAATTGGATTGGTCTAGTTTGGGGGCCCAATATTATATGCTTTCATAGGGCATAGAATCAGTAGCAGCACCCCTAGCTAACTGCTATGCTTCCTTTGTTCTGCCAACACTCACTCTGGACAGAACTCAAAGCTTCCCTCGCTGTCGTTTTAACCATGGAATTGCACTCTGTCCACACTAACTGGCTGCTGCTTACAGAAGATCTAAGGCGATGGCCCCCCTAGATAACGACATCTGTGCGTGAATGTTGCAGCTGTCCCCTGGTTCTCAGCAGGGTCTGCTGCTCTTAAAGCATAATGACTGCAACACACCCTAGACCTGGGGGTCTGTGCCCATCTCTCTGTCCATTTTCTTACCTTCATGGTCTCTTCTCCACCCCAGAGAGATTAGACTGATCCTTGTGTAGCTGCTTAGCTGGGCTGGAGGACCTTGGATGCTCTGTGGTGCAGGTGGAGAGAACTTTCTCAGAATTGCTTTTGCCCCACCTCCCCCCATTCTTCCAGGGCTTCGCAGTGACTGAGGCCCCCCCCTCCGTCCCGCAGTCCCTGGCTCCTGAGGTGTTTGAGGACGAGAACGCTTCCAGCAGCCGTTCCTCGGAGAGCGGCTTCACTGATTTCATCCAGTACCAGGCCGAGCGGTCCGATGAGCCTGTCGCCTTGGAAACAGGCAGCCCATTGAGGGCGGGGCGTGCTGGCACTGGGTCCGCCCACAACCAGCCCCAGGATACGCCCGTCATGCAGGGCTGCCTGGAGTGCTTCCAGCAGTTCCTGACGCGCCTGGTAAAGTTGTACATCGTTCCGGAGGTGAAACCGGAGCAGGCGGGGCAGGATGAGCTGGGCCAGGAGGGGGCGCTGCAGAGTGGCAGGCTGGCTAGCCCTGGGGCTCAGCCGAGGCTGGAGGCTTTCAGTGCCGCGTGTCAACTCTTCCTGGAGTGTTCCAGCTTTCCTGTCTATATTGCCGAGGGCAACATGAAGTCATCACCTACGCGGGAGGAGCATTCAGGTATATGTCGCCAGGAGCGACCTGCACACAGTCCTCCATCTGCAGCCCCGCCTCTTACTCTCTGCTGCGTGTCTGCCTCACCTGCAGCCGGAGAGCATGCGCAGCTGCCCCTGTGGCTGCAGACACTGATGGACGCCTGCTACTTCGGGGGAGACTTTAGCATCCAGGCTGTGGCCATTTCCCTGGTCATGGATCTGGTGGGCCTCACGCAGTCTGTCGCCATGGTGACCGCTGAGAGTGTGGGCGGGCCGGACGTCGCACAACCTATGAGCCCCAGCCAAGGCCGTGTTGCCGTGGTGATCAGACCGCCACTTACACAGGGCATCCTGAAGTTCTTAGCGGAGAAGACAGACTTTTTCAAGGTATGTTGCAGACGCACTTTGTGTATTGATGTATATATCACATTATGGGGACAAAATGTCCCCACAGTGTGATTAAAAATGTGCTATTTAATTAAGGGGAAACTCTTTTATAAAAAAATTCATAAAAAATCTATGATTGCAATCAAAAAAAATGAATGTCGTGTATTTTGTTTGGTTACTTATGGTAGGTTAGGAGTGTGTAGGGTTTTAGGTTGTCATAGTTGGGAATAGTCCTAATTAATGGAGAGTCCCCAGAATAATATGAAAATGTGTGTGTGTGTGTGTGTGTTTATGGGGGTTTGCATAGATGACATTTGAGGACCAAATTGTCCCGAAAGTATAGTAAAACCTGCAATTTCCCTACTTTTGGGGACATCTTTTGAGGTCCCCATTTGGATAACATCAGTTTTATAAACATCTGTGAATGCAATTAAAAAAGTAAAAATGCCAAGTCTTGTATTTTGTTTGGTTCCTTATGATTAGGGTTAGGGATGGGTAGAGGTTAAGGGTATCATGGTTGGGATTAGGGTTTTTCCCATAGAAATGAAACAACGGTCCCCATTTAGATTGGTAGACCAAGTTGTGTCTGTGTGTGGTCTGTACTATCCAGGCCCAGTGACACTGTCCCTGCTCTCTGTCCCTGAGTATGTATACATGAAAATGTGATAAAGTGTATAAACGAAGCCCTGTGCTCCCCCAGCGAGTGGCCCTTATCCTGTGGGAGCAGCTTGGGGAAGGAAGCCCACAGCACCATCAGCGCAGTGTCGAGCTCTTCTACCAGCTGCACAACCTGGTGCCCTCAGCCAGCATCTGCGAAGACGTGATCAGCCAGCAGCTCATGCACCGGGACAAGGTGACAGAGGGAGGCACGGAGACGCTCGCGCAAGGGGAGACACGGAGACGCTCGCGCAGGGGGAGGCACGAAGACGCGCGCGCAGGGGGAGACACGGAGACACGCGCGCAGGTGGAGGCACGGAGACGCGCGCGCAGGTGGAGGCACGGAGGCGCTCGCGCAGGGGGAGGCACGGAGACGCTCGCGCAGGGGGAGGCACGGAGACGCGCGCGCAGGGGGAGGCACGGAGACGCGCGCGCAGGGGGAGGCACGGAGACGCTGACAGGCTGCACATCAGCGACCTGGCTCACAATGTCTGCCTCCTACCTCCACAGGAGATCCGTCTGGAAGCCCATGTGAAGTTCTCTGTACTCTGGCACTTGACCAGAGACCTGAACATCACCAAGTCCTCACCCTTCAACCGTACTTTTGACAGGTGGGTGTGGCCTGAGTCTGCTTCCCCAGTGTTGGTTGGCCATTTTGACCAGCACCTACCATTGGCTGTAACTATGCATCTTCTGTCATATCCAGAATGATGTATGTTTTATTTGCCGTTGGCCCAAGTATGAGTACAGCTACATTAGAAGGCTTTTTTTGACATCCCATCCCATCCCATCCCATCCCATCCCATCCCATCTTCCTCTCCTTTGCGAGCGCGTGTGACCGAGCGCGTGTGTGTGTACATATACTGCTTAGAGTGATGCTTGGCGTCTGAGTGCCATTTGTTCAGCATTTCAGGGTGTTAAGGGCTTTGCTCAAGGGCCAAACAGACCAAACAGACATATGACTATTGTGTTGAAGCTGGGGCTCAAACCAGTGACCTTCTGATCATAGGCCCAGAGGCCTAACCTGCTGAGCCCTCACCCCACTGTGAGTGTTCACAGCTTGAAGGATGAGGTAGACTATGCACCAAGAAAAGATTGCACTTTATAGTACTGAGCAACTACTCAGTACTATATAGATGAACGATTGTTGCTATGGGGCTTTGAAATTCCTCTATTCTGCCTCAAGATGGCACTGATGTGCCATTAACCTGGAATCCCACTTTATGTTCAGGTCCCTGTTCATCATGCTGGACAGCCTGAGTTACTGGGACGGGTCTAGCAGCGCTGTGGGCCGGGCCTGGCTAAACCAGGTCCTGCAGAGGCACGACATCGCTCGCGTCTTGGAGCCCCTGCTGCTGCTGCTGCTGCACCCCAAGACACACCGTGTGTCCATCCAGCGTGTGCAGGCCCAGATGCACTGGGCTCACAGCTGCCCACAGCCTGCCGACCCGGTCTATGTCAGGGACCTGGGTCCTGACGGTGAGTATGTTCTCTGCCGCCCCCATGTTCTTTACTGTCATCATTCTGTCTTCTGTCGGCTCTTACAATGTCACTGTCCCCTTTTTCCCCATCAGAATTCAACAAGCTGCCAGCAGATGGTGCTACTGTGGGGCCTGTGCGTGGCAGGGACCTGCCCTTGGAAGATATGGAGACTTTCAGCCTCACTGTGAACCCGCTTAGTGACAGTCTATCTGTGCTTAGCCTTAGCAGCGAGAACCTACAGCTTGGCTCTGATTTTCACCTTCCCCACCACCAGGGGGAGCCCCATTCCTCTGATTCTGGCTCCCAGTCCTCCAGAGCCTGCAGTTTTGATGATCCTGATGGCGCCAGCACCTTGGAAGTACCTGACCTTATTGAGGCTCCACCCATCCATAGCCTAGCCATGCCCCTGGAGGAGTCTGTCGATGACATGGTGGCAGAGGTGCTGTCTGACCTAATTGAACAGGTGGTTAAGATGGTGGAGAAATGTGGTGGGCGGGACCCACCAGCACTAGAAGTGTGGCCACAGTCCAGCTCGGACAGCACTGACTCCTCGGACTCATCCAGCTGCCTGCCGGACCAACAGCGCCCCCAACTCAACAGAATGGAGGCATGCAGGAATCCAGACCTCCTGTCCACAACCTCCGACACCGGGGATGAGGAACCCCATGGGAGCATGACCCGCCACAGCTCGTCCCCCTCTATTGTGACGCTGGCGGATGCTGCGGGTGAACGGCGCCCCCCGGTTGGCCCAACAGTGCGAAGGCGGAGTCACAGCAGCACACAGCTCAACTTGAAAGGCCGCATCCTAGAACGGCTGGGTGACCGCTCACCCGGTGCCAAGCCCAAGATCAAGAAGGCCAAGAGGAAAGAGGAGCGGGGGGGGCATACATTGGCGGAGCGTGCAGGGCAGACTGGAATCTTCTTTGGTGACAGCCTGGACCTGGAAAACTGGTACAGCTGCGGCGAGGGTGAGGTGTCCGAAATCGAGAGCGATGCAGGTTCACCCGGTGACGGCAGTGCCACGCCGGCAACCCCCCCGGCGCGCCTGAATGTGCACCCGCTCTACCAGCATGTGCTGCTCTACCTGCAGCCTTACGATTCATCGCGAGCCCTGCACGCCCTCTCCGGCATGGCCGCCATGCTGCGGGCCTCACCCGCCGCCTTTGTGAGCTCCATATCTACCACTAGCGTCAACAACGCCTACACACCACAGCTGTCGCTACTGCAGAACCTCCTGGCACGCCACCGCGTCTCCGTCGCCGGCCGCGACTTCTACTGCGCCATTCCACAGGACTCTCACTCACACCCCTTCCGCGGCGCTATGTTCATTGAGATCATCATCTCCCTTTGCCTGTCCTTCCTGCGCAGCTACTATTGCGCACATGCGCCGGCCACAGTGCAGGACCTGGCGGGCAACCGCAGCATGCGGCTGACCAGCATCGAGGTACTGACTCTTCTCTTCGGTGAACTCGCCAAGGCCATGGAGGCGTCGGCCAAGGGCTTCGCCAGCTTCATCTGTGACGTGCTGTCAAAGTGCAAGGTGCAGAAGGTGGTGCTGCACTGCCTGCTCTCCTCCATCTTTGGCGCGCAGAAGTGCCACGAGCGGCGCCTGGGCCGGCCCAACGTAGCTGCCGTGGAGGAGGGCCTCTCTGAGGACAGTGTCATCAACCTGTCAGAGGACCAACTTGATGGGTGCAGCGCCCTGCAGTCACAGCTGCTGCGCCTCTTGCAGAGCCTGGTGTTGCTGGAGCATCGGGTACTGGTGCCGGCCGAGGAAGGGACAGAGAGTGGCCCAGGGCCCGGTGCGGGCTCGGGGACAGGGTTTGAGCTGCTCGGAGAGGTGGAGCATGTGAGCCCGCAGCAGCCTGTCACATCGCTGCAGTACCTGCATGGGCAGCCCATCACAGCACAGGGCATGTTCCTGTGCGCTGTCATACGGGCGCTACACCAGCACTACGCCTGCAAGATGCACCCGCAGTGGATCAGCCTTATCACGGCCACCCTGCCCTACATGGGCCGTCTGCTGCGGCACATCGTGGCGTCCGTCACCCTACAGCTCTGCCGGAACCTGGACAACCTGATCCAGCAGTATCGCTATGAGACGGGCCTCTCGGAGTCCAGGTGCCATACCGACAGGCGGGCAGGGTACTGGGGTGAACCTTTAAGCCGTCCTTAGAGGGTACCACTTTAGTCATTTCCCATGTGTTAATCGCAGGCCCCAGTGGATGGCACTGTGCACTCCTCCCGACCTCATCCTGACGATGCTGGAGGGGATGACAGCCATCATACACTACTGCCTGCTAGACCCCTCCTCCCAGTATCATCAGGTAAGGATCCGTGCTGCTCTTCATATTGACATGTGAATAAGTTTCAGTTATTCAGTTTCAATATGTTTAACTGAAAACAACTGAGCTAGGCCTCACTGATGAGATGGGTTTATATGGGAATTGCTGTGAAGTTTTCAGGTTCCCATTTACTTATATCCGAAGCAGTGTACTATTTTTTGAGAATGCAGGGTCAGACCCTGAAGAAATTGAGGCTAAGGGCCTTGCTCATGGACCCAGCCATGACATCACAGTGCTAGCACTGGGTTTTGACCCAGCCACCTTCCTATCACAGGCACATGCTCCCCGCACCGTCACTCACACATTTAAGGCTTAAGGCTGTGTCCAGACACTCTCCCCTCTTTGTTCTTTTTCTAAACGTTCCTGAAGTGACAATGACATCCCATCTCACTCTGCCCCATGTGACCCAGTTGCAGGCCGGCGTGGATCAGAAGCAGCTGGCGGAGGCTCGCACTGGCATTCTCTCCATCCTGCACACCATCATGTCCTCCGTCACACTGCTCTGGAGCGTGCTCTACCTGGCCGACAGCTCCGAGCGTCCTGCGGCCGCCTCTGCCTCCTGCCTGTCCAACATCAACCTGGGCTCCACCAAGGTGTGGCCCGGCCGTTCCCCCCTGAGCCCTGTCCCGCTGGGTCCCGTATGTCCTCCCTGCATCTGTCCTGCCCCGCCGGGCTGACCCCCCCCCCCCCACCTGTCGTCCTCGCAGAACCTGCGGCAGCAGATCCTGGAGCTCCTGGGCCCCATCTCCATGAACCACGGGCCGCACTTCATGGCCGCCATTGCCTACGTCTGGAACGAGAGGAAGGCGGGGAAGAGTCCGGCCCGAAATAAGGTGAGTTTGACCCATCACAATAATGAGCTGTGCTCCGTGTGATGTCATCCTCCTGGAGCGGGGCGAGATGGTGCAGTCACGATCTCCATCATCGAACAGTTCCGTCCACTCGTTCGCGTCTCTGTTCGGCGAGCGCTTGCTCTTCTCATGCAGGTGATCCCCACGCCGAGTGAGGAGCAGCTAATCCTTGTGGAGTTGGTGCGGTCGGTCAGCGCCATGCGCACAGAGACTGTCATGCAGACGGTCAAAGATGTCCTGAAACAGCCCCCTGCCATCGCCAAAGAGAAGGTAAGACGATGGGTTTATCACTAGCACTGCATCAAGCAGGAGAGATCCCGTTGTATCGGGCCACAATACTGCTCCTTTATTCCTATATTTGGCACAAATTTCAAGTTCCTGTGTATTTGTTACCTGCCTGGTGGTGCAGCATGTACTGTAACATCCCTGCCAATCGAATTTCTGTTTCATAAGTTTCATAAATTTCAGCTTCCTATCTGCTGGAGGCAGCTTGTGTGGCAGACCCACTCAGCCCTATTGAGTCCCTGTGTCCCTTGGAGAGGAAACATGGTTAATTAAGCTGACATTGCTGCTACCTTCAGGACAGATAACTGTAACATTATCGACAGCAGCCATACGGTACTTCCTGCATGATAATGCAGAAGTTGCCTCTACTGCCCATTTCTTCCCCAGAAGCACCTGTCGCTGGAGGTCTGCATGCTGCAGTTCTTCTACGCCTATGTGCAGAGGTGAGCATGGCTGTCCGTGGACACACCCTTTTATTCTCCGGACAGCACGGGAATGGCTTGGCGCCGTGCCCGAACTTCTGCCTGAACCAATCAAATGGAGTCCCTTTTCACTCCCGGCCTGCAGGATCCCTGTGTCTAGCCTGGTGGACAGCTGGCCCTCTCTGTTGGCCCTGCTGAAAGACTCCATCCAGCTGGGCCTCCCCTCCCCTGGACAGTTCCTCATTTTGGGGTATGTGGTGTGTCCCCCTCCCCACGTTCTGTAACTCTCCTGATCTGTGTAGCACTATCTTCCATGATGGAGACAGATATTCCAGCCAAATCAAGTGGGCTTTATTGTCATACCATCTACATGCCAAGTATACAATGGCAGGAAATAACTAGTGATGGGCAAATTAAGCTTCATGAACCATCTGCTGTATTTTTTTACCCCACTAGATGGTGCTCTATGTTTACTTTAGGGCAGGATGTGAGCCCTTTTATGAACAGAGAGCAACATCTAGTGGGGTCAGAAAATACAGCAAATACAGGGAGGGATTTCACAAGACTTAAAGTACACAAATAGGGAGGCAGTACATGAGGGTTTTTATTCACGTGCAGTGTAGCGTGTATGTACATAGGTAAACAAGATGGCAGCAGTGCAACGCTGTGGAATAAATGTAGTGGGTAAAAACTAACAATAAATAGATAAATGAGTTAAAGTGACCAATGCCAGGGTTGGGGGGGGGGTAATTATTTAGCAATTCAGGAACCACAGCAAGGGCGTAACCAAGTCCAGCAAGGATTTGTAGCTGTGATTTTCACATGGCGTGTAGAGGCCTTCGTATGGTTCATGTTGCTGTATGTCTGACTTGCAGGGTTTTGAATGAGTTCATCCTGAAGAACCCAAACCTGGAGAACAAGAAGGACCAGCGTGAGCTTCAGGTGAGACAGTAGCCGCGTCGTCCCATCACGCTAATCTGAAGCTGGAGCTCCCAGAATGCCGTGCAGTAAACTTGGACGACTCACCCTTGGGTGTCCATGCAGGACGTGACCCACAAGATTGTGGAGGCGGTCGGCACTATCGCCGGCTCCTCGCTGGAGCAGACCACCTGGCTGAGGAGGAACCTGGAGGTGAAGGCCTCGCCACAGATCGTGGTGGATGGTGCCAGCCTGGAGGCGGACGTGGAAGGTATGTGTGTGTGTCCCTAACCTTTCCCTGTGCGTGTATGTGTGTGTGTGTCCGTGTCCCTAACGTTTCCCTGTGTGTGTGTGTGTGTGTGTGTGTGTGTGTGTGTCCGTCCATGTCCCTAACGTTTTCTTGTCTCTGTGTGTCCTTTACATTTTCCAATCTGAACAAGGGGAAACTTAATTTTACAAAAATCTGCGAATGCAATCAAAAACCTGAAAAATGCCAAAAGTCTTTGTTTGCTTAGTTACTTATGGTTAAGGTAAGGGCTGGATAGGGGTTAAGGGTGTCATTAGAACTAGGGTTATGCCCATAGACATGAATGGACAGTCCTCACCAAAAGATATGATTATAAATCTGTGTGTGTATTACTATCTGATGGTTCTGTATGTGTGTGTTTCAGATCTGATGCTGACTGTGATGGAAACCTCCAACTTCACTCCCTCTGTGTACAGTGTCCATGCCCTCACTCTGCTGGCTGAGGTATCCCCGCCCCTTATGAAAGCCCCACCCACGGGCCCGCCCCCCTGCAGCTCACCCTTTTACTCTGCACTCTGTGCTGCCGCAGGTCCTGGCCCATCTCCTGGACATGGTCTTTTACAGTGACGAGAAGGAAAGAGTGATCCCCCTGCTGGTCAACCTCATGCATTACGTCGTGCCCTACCTGCGTAACCACAGGTAAGCCATGCGCCCCGACTATCTGGCCACTGCTCAGTCAAACCCGGGTCCATGACTGACGCACCTGCTTATGTGTGAGTGCAGTGCCCACAACGCACCCAGCTACAGGGCCTGCATCCAACTTCTGAGCAGCCTCAGCGGCTACCAGTACACCCGCCGTGCCTGGAAGAAGGAGGCCTTCGACCTCTTTATGGACCACACCTTCTTCCAGATGGATCCCTCCTGTGTCAGCCAGTGAGTGCGGCCTCCTTTCCACCCCAGCACCCACCTTCGCCCCGTGGCCCCGATCCTCCAGCCCCGAGGTTTTGACCTTTTGACCTTCTGTCTTTCAGCTGGAGAGCCATCATCGACCACCTGATGACCCACGACAAAACCACGTTCCGAGACCTGATGAGTCAGTACCATGCCGACTGTTCTGAGCCCACGTGCCTTGCCGTGTTCAGTCGGCACATGTGTCATAAATCATGATGTTAACAGGTCGTCTGTGAATATGTGTGCATACAGCGCGTGTGGCCGTGGCCCAGAGCAGTTCTCTAAACCTGTTCTCAAACCGTGATGCCGAGCTTGAGCAGAGGGCCATGCTGATGAAGAGACTGGCCTTCACGGTGTACAGCAGCGAGGTGGACCAGTACCAGAAGTACCTTCCTGACATCCAGGGTTTGACCTCGTTCCTCTGAACACCTGTCCTGCCACATTTCTGTGTCTTGTACGGTCATGTGATTACCCATTAAATACTCAACTGTCTCCTGTACTCTCATCCCCCGTCAGTCATGATCTGTGCTCTCTCTCATACTCCTGCCCCCTGTTATGGTCTGTGCCCTTTCCTGCACTCCCGCCCCCATCATGATCTGTTCCCTCTCCTATACTCCCGCCCCCCCCAT
>JAODKF010000147.1:13400009-13427367 GCA_026779585.1 Mormyrus proboscirostris | reverse complement strand
CGTGCTCTGTGCCCTCTCCTGTACTCATACCCCCCATCCTGGTCTGTGCCCTTTCCTGTACTCCTGCCTCTCGTCGTGCTCTGTGCCCTCTTCTATACTCCCGCCCCCCATCGTGGTCTGTGCCCTTTCCTGCACTCCCGCCCCCATCATGGTCTGTGCCCTCTCCCGTACTCCCGCCCCCCCATCGTGGTCTGTGCCCTCTCTCGTACTCCCTCCCGCCATCATAGTCTGTGCCTTCTCCTATACTCCTGCCCCCCATCGTGGTCTGTGCCCTCTCCTGCACTCCCGCCCCCATCGTGGTCTGCGCCCTCTCTCGTACTCCTGTCTCCATCGTGGTCTGTGCGCTCCCCTGTACTCCCATCTCCCCACCATAGTCTTTGCTCTCTCTCGTACTCCCATGTTTAGCTGCGTTCTTCTGTGCCCCTCGCAGAGCGTCTTGTGGAGAGCTTACGTCTGCCACAGGTGCCCATCCTGCACGCTCAGGTGTTCCTGTTCTTCAGGGTGCTGCTGCTGCGCATGTCCCCTCAGCACTTGACCTCCTTGTGGCCGACCATGATCACGGAGCTGGTGAGACACACGCGGGCTCTGCCGCCCTCTTGCCCACATCACACTCCTTCAGACCGGCCCGTGAATGGACTTGCTTCTGCTAGTGAGTGGGATTTCGGTGAACAGTCTCTCACTGACTACCCCAACCAGGTACAAGTGTTTCTACTCATGGAGCAGGAGCTTACAGCAGATGAAGACATCTCCAGGTAAATGGCAAACTATACCCGTACCGTATTGTGACAGCATCCGCCCACACCTGCGTCTGATGGCCCTGCTTTCCTAGGACTTCGGGTCCCGCCGTGGCTGGGCTGGAGACCACCTACTCTGGAGGAAACGGCTTCTCCACCTCCTACAACAGCCAACGCTGGCTCAACCTGTACCTTTCAGCCTGCAAGCTGCTGGACTTAGCTCTGGCACTACCATCTGAGAGCCTGCCGCAATTCCAGATGTACGTCAGGCCGCTCGTCCCCATGGGGTGGTGCCTTCTATCTGCAGCCTGTGGAGAGCCTTTGTTCACACTCTCCCTGTCGCTCTTGTCCCAGGTATCGTTGGGCATTTATCCCTGAAGCATCTGACGACTTGGGGCTGGAAGGGAGGAGGCAAGGAACCCATCAGCGTGAATTCAAGCCCTATGTGGTTCGACTGGCGAAGCTGCTAAGGAAGCGGGCCAAGGTACCAGCCAGGATCTGTTTTTCCGAGTGTCTGTCTGTGCTCCCGCTCCCTCCTGTTCTCACTTTCTTATCTATCTTGATGTAGAAGAACCCAGAGGAAGATTGCTCGAGCCGGAACCTCACGTGGGAACCGGGTCGCCTCCTGCTGACGCTCTATGCCATCCGAAGCATGGAACAGCTGCTGCCTTTCTTCAACCTACTCAGCCAGGTGTTCAGCAGCAAGATGGGATGCCGCTCGGGCCCCGCCCCTGGCCCCGCCCCTGGTCCCGCCTTCAGTCCCGCCTACACCACCAAGGATGGTAAGCTGGAGAGCCAGAAGGTGTTCTGGAGCCGTGCCCGGCAGGCCATCGAGGAGATGGTGGAGAAGGACTTCCTGGAAGGTCTGATCAAGACGTGACGGGTCAAACCTGAAGGACCCAACAGTACCACCTCAGAAATTGCTAACTAAAGAATCAACTTTGTATATCTTTTTTTTGTATGTATAATGCCTGTACTTTACCTTTCAGAAGCAGCACTATTTAACTTAAATGATTTTTATTTGTATATATGGGGCACCTTTGTCCATGTGTGGGCCTTCTTGGCCAGTGTGAGCATCACTGTACCATTCCATAATGTCCTGTCTCACTGAATAAACCACTATAAGATCACTGTGCCAAGAGTGAAACGTTGCATGCTGGCTTTCAGGGGGCTGTTCCCGGCTCCATGGGATGATCACTTTAGCTGCACCTGCAGCATTGGTCCTGCTTCTAGAAATGTGTGGTATGTTCGGTCATGATGCTCTCCTGTTAGTATGGGAACATGAGAACAAGGGCTTAGTGGTTTTGATCTATTTTGGATCCAAGTGACAGGGTCCACAAGGAGCACATTTTTAGGGCCTCTGACACACATTCTCAGAAAAAAAAGGTAAAAAATTGTACCTTTGCTTGTCAATGGGGCTTGTACCATCAAGAGTCTGCCAATTGTACCCTTAGCTGTAAGTAAAAGGTACAGAAATGGACTCTGAGGGACATTTCTATATCATTGATGGTACAATAATGCTGTTTATACCTTTGGAATGTTCCTCATTAAAAAGTACAATTATAAGGGTACAGCTCCAGTGACAGGCAAGGGTACAAATTTTTACCCTTTTTTCTTAGGGTGCATTGTGTGTGTTCTGTGTTTTTGTCATGATGACCTCTTAACAGTTTGAGTGTGATTCAGTGATTTCCAGCCTAAATTTATTTATTTCTGAAGCTGATAGGCCAGTGATTGGTCTATAAGACATCGTTAAAGCACATGTTTATTTTAATAGAGGATTAAATATTCAGTTTTTCAGTTGTATGATTATTTGGTTGGTCCTAAACAATGACTGAATGGTTAATACTAATTAAGCTGAGTACTACTTTGTATTACTGTTGAAGGTGAACAAATAAACACAAATTGCGTTAACAAATTCAACTTTTTATTGGCGCCAATTTAGCAACAACATTTTAGCAATTAAGATGCTGATGTCGGTCTGCTATTGCTGATCACCAATCGGATCACGCTATCTAATTGTTAGTTAACCGGTTTTTAAAAAACTGCGGAATCTAAGGGAAGGATAAGGAAGTTTAAAATGACACACGACAGCCCGCTGTCCGATAAGATGGGTGAATTTAATACACCGCGACCCGTAGCTTGGTAATCGATGTGTCTGTCGCTTCTGTGACACATTTCGAATAGCGAATAGTATTCTAGTTGAATTAATTTTTATAAAACCCAGTGAATTCATTTTAAAGGCTTATTTGGTGTTTGACGCTCACGACAATATAGAATTTTTATTTTAAACCAAACGGATTATGATAGTGATATTTTGCACTAGTTCCGTAATTTAAGCGAACTGGCACCATAAGGAGATACAACACAAGTGGTCATATTTTGGGTTATTACGTATTTTTTGGTAATTTGTAAAAGAAATTAAAGATTTGATGTATTTCATGTATCGTTTAAGATCAGCGGAGTCGCCGTAAGACGCGTTATTGCGGGGGCAGCCGCTCCCCTCGGATAAGCGGGGGTGTCGCCAGTGCTTTAACGGTGGTCAGCTGACTCGGTCGAGGGGGGAGGAGAGATATTGGTGGCTAAATAAAGAAATAAATGAACGCCCGTTAAATCGGCGCAGCTTCCAGCACAAAGCGGCGTGAGGAAGAGGAGAGGCGAGCGAGGCGCCTCACGGAACTGCACTGATACGGGTCCTTGAGCGGAGGAGAGAAGGGCATCAGCGGCGGAGCGGCAGCGCCCAGAGCCAGCAGTCATCTCAGCACCGCTTACTGCCTGTGCGGCTTTTCCGCTCTCATCCGCCGCATAAAAATCGGAAACAAAGAAAAACACCCGCTGGAGAAGTGGACGGCGGCGGTTTTATTTGCAGGGAGGAAAATACAGCAGGTTTTTATATATAGGCTAAATATATAAATATATTCAGGCTCTCCCGGTAATTCTATAGAAACGCAGGCTTGTCGCATGCGGATTAATTGAGAGTCTGTCTTTATTATAATAGCCAAGTCGGTTACCAGCTTTTAAACGCTAGAAGAGGTAGTTTGTAACATCGGGCATCAGCAAATGTGTTAGAATAAGCGGCGAGAAGAGCGGTGCAACCTTGCTTGCGAGTGTCCATGTCAGACATCGCATATGAAGCTGGTATTTTAACGCGGCGCTGAGAAAACGCACATTTCTTTATTAGACCAGGGGGTTTCGGGCTCGTTTTCCCGGAAAAGCGCCGTGCATCCCAGCCTGTGCAGGATAGCCTCGGACACACGAGAGGCGCTGCGATCTGACGCTTTGGCGAGGCTGAAGCTGCGGAGAGAAGATGTCGGGGCAGACACTAACGGATCGCATTGCTGCGGCGCAGTACAGCCTGACGGGCTCTGAGGTGGCCCGGGCTGTCTGTAAGGCCACCACTCATGAGGTGATGGGCCCCAAGAAGAAGCACCTGGAATGTGAGTATGTCCTCGTGTCCAGCCCCAGTGGCTGCCAATGGCCGCCGTGACCGGCGTACGCGTGCGACCCACGTTTTAGTCAGGACATGGTGTAAAGGGGCAGTAACACCAAGAGGCTGCAGTATGGAGGCTGTAAAGCCATGGAGACTGGATGACATACATCCATTACACAACCCCACCCCCACTCTATTCTGGCAGGGACAGGCGGTCGCACACACACATCCGTCCCGTGATTTCTGCTCTCTGCCAAGAAGACATTCACTGAGACAGGTGTGTTCGTGTCTACAGTCATGGTGAGAAGGCCCATCATTACGTGGTCGGGATATAGCCTATATAAGTGTTCTCTGCCACCTGGGGGGTTTATTTGGCTGGGAGATTACCTCATCACAGCCACCCTGTCCCATGGGGGAAGGAGAATCTTGAAATTAAAGAATAAGAAATCATTTCACCCTGCCAGTTTGGGGATTACGCTCTTTCACTACTTGCAGACTAGGACATGGCTGTGCATTGTGTGGTGACCAAACTGAGCATATCACCAGTATATTATGGCAGTATGTATCAGATATGTATTCCGTATTCCCCACTGCACCTTCAGTGTCCATATTTAACTGGTCTGTATTCCTCATTGCATCTTCATTGTACATATCCAGTTGGCCTGTATTCCTCACTGTAGATATTTTTCTGCTCTTTAGTTTACACTGCCCCTTCACTGTTTGAATTGAACTGGTTTGTATTCCTCACTGCTCCTTTGTTGTATGTATTTAGCTGGTCTGTATTCCTCACTGAACCTTTATTGTGTGTATTTAGCTGGTCTGTATTCCTCACTGCACCTGTATTGTATGTATTTAGCTGGTCTGTATTCCTCACTGCACCTTTATTATGTGTATTTAGCTGGTCTGTATTCCTCACTGCACCTTTATTATGTGTATTTAGCTGGTCTGTATTCTTCACTGCACCTTTATTATGTGTATTTAGCTGGTCTGTATTCCTCACTGCTCCTTTATTGGGTGTATTTAGCTGGTCTGTATTCCTCACTGCTCCTTTATTGTATGTATTTAGCTGGTCTGTATTCCTCACTGCACCTGTATTGTATGTATTTAGCTGCTATGAATTTCACACTGCACCTTCACTGGATGTGTGCATGTTGTCTGTGCTTTGTAGTATGTAATACCAGGCAGGTCTGGTTAATGCTATGGGATTTTTAATACCGACAAGCATCAAAGCTTTAACCATCAATCTGCATTATGTTTTTGCCTTAGAGATACATCAGTGACTTGCTGGACTTTCTGCAAGGAATTATTAATCAATGTATGCAGTGTAAGAGTGCCTTTATCTGAGATGTACAGTAAGAGAGGGCTGGGTAGCATTGGCAGACCTCCAACTGGGTCCCTTTTTATTGGCTTCCTTTTTTGTAGTGAATATCAAAGCTGGCATCTGCAAGGTCAAAGGTCATGATTTTAAATCAGTTGAGCCAGCCACACTGGCCAGAACACTGCATATCTCTGAGCCCTGAATTACAGGATCTCTAAAGGATGGTGTTTACAGAGTGGACCTGTGGGCAGGTGGAGTGTATATTTGTGTAGTAAGAGCTGTCATTAGCGGCCCTGCTTGACTACCTGGATAGCCAAGCAGGTGTGGGCCTGGTCACTCTCCATGGCACACTGCTAGGGAAAACCAGGCGGTTTCTAGTTGTGATGTTGGAGAGCCAGTAGGGGGCACTCTTGCTTCTGAACCAAATAAAAATACTAATGCTGAGGGTACTGCAGAGCGTGCAGTGCTGGCAGAACGTTTCACTTGAGGTCTTGTGATCAGCTTCCTGGCACAAAATGGCCACCATGCATCATTGTGGTGGGGGCTGTATGTCGGTGTGAGTGAGATGAGTTAAAACCTTTTGATGTTAATTTAAAATGAGACTGTAGTATGGAGAAGGTTAGTGATTTATGGGGATAGGCTCTGTTGAGGAATGGTTGCTCTTAATTTAGGAATCTATATTAGTAAATAGAAATTCACGTATCCTTAAAGAATTAACAAATATTGATGCAAACAATGTCACAGGGCATACTTTCTGCCTGTCTCGCAGTTTTGTAGAGATGGCAAATAGGATGAGAATATTAAAAAGTGATGTGAATGCCCCTCCCACCCAAGAAGATGGAAGGTTCCTGGGACATACCACCTTTCAGTCATTCGGAGGGGTGTCTCATTTTATAAGGTGGGAGGAGGCGTGCTGTAAAGAAGCTCCCACAGTCCCACAGTACGGTCGGTTCACCCACAGAGCCTGTGTTTTCCTTAATCATCGCACTGTCAGTCAACAGCCTTGGGTGTCCACATTCAGCTGATGTTTGAAAATGTCAGCTTGTCCAGTTCAAATGATCCCACCCCTTCTTTCAGAACATGGACAGTACATAGGCAGGTGCACCTTTTGAAGGAGGTGGCAGCCTCAGAGGTTCACAATCAGCTGGTGAACTCATTGCAATCTCACAGTGAAAGGGCGGCTTTGTTTCTGACGATAGCAGTGTGTGTGAGTTTTTTTGTAATTACATTGTGGGAACCAAATTTCCACACAATGAGATAAAAGTCTGTAACATTTTATCTCATGGGGACATTTTTTTGGTCCCCACAAAGATAACATCGATTTTATAAAAATCTGTGACTGCAGTCAAAAAAAATGAAATAGCCATAAGTCTTATATTAATTGTGGTTACTTATAGTTAATTTAAGGCTGGGTAGGGGTTAAGGTTGCCCTAGTTGGGATTACGGTTTTCCCTAAAGTAATGAGTGGAAAATCCCAATAAAGATATGAATACATGGATTGTGTGTGTGTGTGTGTTTCTGTAGGTGTTGCTGTGTTAGGGCGTTAAGGCTGGTACGAGATTGTGCTGTGGTGGTGTCTCTCACATCAGGGCCGTTCTCTCTCCTCTGGTGTCCGTGGCAACAGATCAGCATCAATCCGAAAATGGTACTACTGTAACGATTCATATAAAAATAGGAAATAAATGATGACAGGCAGTAATGATAAGAGTACCGGCCGGAGGTGGGTCGCAGGGCTGCATCGCTGGGCTGCAGGATTGCCTTCTGTAGTCATGCAGTGAGGTCCTTCTAATAGATGCTGAGTAAGATGCTGACCATGAGCCTCACAGCTTGGGGTTATTGTCAAATCAAGGACTGTAGTATGAGGTTTGCCTGAGTGTGACCATAATTAACTGAACAGATCGTCCACTGGCTGTTTTGTAAGGCTGTATCCATGAACTTATCATCCTAAAAATGTATCAGGAAAATGAACATGCTTTCAGCATGAATGACTTCGTCTTTTCTTCCTTGTGGCTGAATGATGGACAGACTTGTAATCTGCTGCCTCTGCTGGCAGGTGACGCTTATAACACGTCGGCACCATGTCCGGCTGTGTAAGTGGAGGTAGCTGCTTTGGGCAGACAGTCTGTGGGTTATGAAGATGTCTTTGTGTGCATTTATTGTGTGTCTTCAATTGTCTGTGGTGGCTTTTGTTTAAAATGCTCTTTCCTTCTTCAAAATACTGCCCCACAAAGGCAAAACACAGTAACTACACTCTTACTGAAACAGAAAAAAGGCTTCAAAGTTTTATTACCGTCTACCCATATGTGTAATAGGCAGGTAAATTGTAGTGTACTGCTGTACTTATTCAGGACCAAGCATAGCTGAAATAAGATATTTTATCATGAGATAAAACAGAGTATCAGTGACCCGATTTTGGTTATGATAAAGTTTTCATAAAATATGCAGTTACTGTGTTTTGCCTTTGTGGGGCAGTATAGAGCAGTGTCATTATCTTTCAGGCTCCTTGCTGATTGGTTGTGTGTAGGTGCTCTTTATTTGGTTGAGATGATGATGATCTGCGCTGAGCTGTTAGGTACTTTAGAGAAAAGCATCTGCCATATAAATATAGACGCTCGCCGGGTTATGATGGGGTTACGTTCCGATAAATCTTAAAGCAAAAATGCGTTTGAATGCAGCACACCTAACCTAACAAGCATCATAGCCTAGCCTAGCTTACCATAAACATGCTCGGAACACTTACATTAGCCTACAGCTGGAAAAAACCATTAACACAGAGCCTATTTTATAACAAAGTGTTGAACGTCTTATGTAATTTAATTTATTTATTGAAAGCAAAATACAGAATGGAATTGGAATATCCATCGTAAAACTGAAATATTGCACGATGGACCATCGTAACCCGGGAAGCGTCTGTTCATGTAAATATAAAAGCGTCGGCAAAGTGATGTATTATTCTCATCATTATCATAATTATTACATTTTTATTAATATTATGTGGACCAGTTTATGTTTTAAAAATGATGCCTTTAACAGGAAGTGGGGATATCGTTTATTTTCCCACAATCCATTTCAGGAGCAGAGCCTTTGGCCGCAGTGAACGTAATGACGCTGACAGTGAAATAGCATGTTCAGTCACTCTGGGCAGGTAATTATAGTGCGAGTCACAGACAGCATGCTGAGCATGCCAGTGGGGCTTTGACTCCTCATTCCTGCAATTTTTCACTGTGCATTTCAGGTTGTGAGGTTCTCTGGATGTTCATACGTTTACTGTTTTTGGGTTTTGATTTTACATTCACCGTATAATAGGTTGAGTCATTTATATCATTATCTAACAGATCCTTACCTGGAGAGGGTGTGATCACTATGATTCAGGGAGGGTAGGAATGACTGCTACGTTTATCTGGTCAGCAGCGATTATTAGCTTGTGCGCCATTGAATGGGTGGTCAGGGAATATTGCCTCACGCGGAAAAAGTGAGTTGTTATCTTAACCAGACATTCAACTGACTTTCAAAATAATGTTCATAAGTCATTTTAATAAACATTATCTGTTGCATGTTCTATATCTGTGAGTTTGGATGGCAGTGTAGGTGGTACAGTGAGGTAGACTGTGGTGAAGGCCAGTAGACTTCTATACTGAGGACTTCATGGTAAAAAAAAAAAAATTGCAGTATTTGTAGCACAGCTGAGTAGGATAACACCAATAGCTCTTCCTCATAGTATGTCTGACGATGCCTCACTGTGCTCAGTTAATGGATACCAAACGTTAATCCAGCGGGGGGGCCTGCGTACATCTCATGTTTAAAGATGGTGACAGGTGGCTTTTAATAATGGTTGAATCAAAATGTGATTCCAGCACAATGGAGTATGAGACCCGCAGGATACCTGGAACAGGAATGGGAGGGCTGATCAGGTGCAGTACCCAACCATGTGGTCCAGATATGCGAGGGAGGAACAGCCCAGGGCTGACTTGAGCTATAGGCAGAAAGTGCAGCTGCCTGGGTCCCAGAATCACCTTTGTTGTGGAGGAGATTAAATGATCATCAGTTTTCTTATTGGGGGGACTCCCAAGTAAAGTTTTGCCAGGGGGCCAAGAAAAGGTAGAGATTGCCCTGGGGGCCTGTTTGAGATTAAGATTAATATTCAGATTAACATGGGCTTTGTTGACCCCAAGGGGAGATTCTGGTTCATACAGCAGTGAGAGTGTAGTGCACAAACAAACATGCATATAGTGCCAAACAGACAAGCCAAAAAGACAGCAGACATAGTGGAAACAAGTAAACACAGTGCAAAAAAAATGAATCGCATACACTGTGTGTTATTCTGGAGTTGATCAATTAAGAGGTGAATCCATATTCCACTAATTTGTGTCCTATGCCACAAACGTATAGCATCACCCGGCCTCATGAGGGCGCTGTGCATTTTTATAGGTTCTCTGTGTAACATGGCGGCTGCTGGCGAGCCTCCATTGCCAGGTGGTCCTGTTCAGCTGCTCCCCACAGATTACATCACAGCTTATCGGCCTCACAACAAAAAGTGTTTGGAAATTAAACCGTCTCCTTTTGGCTGGCTGCGTGGAAATGGGTTGCCATGACAACACGAGCCGGCACGCAATGCTCCCCCCTCCCCCCCCCCCCGCCTGATCGGACGGGCCAAGAAGGGCTGGACGAGTTCCTGCGGAACCGGCATCTAGCGACAGTTCCGGCTGTGGCGTGGGAGAGCTGGAGGGGACCTCATCAGTCACGTGTACACTGGCCTGTGATGCAGTCTTTTGGTGATGCTGTGTTTCTTAGTATGTGGATATAGCTTCTTTTTATGCCATTTGAACTAAAATAGTTACATTGCATGTAACTAAGATCTCCAGCCACCATAACAGAAGCAGTGAAAAGCCCAGCAGGCCGTGTGTTTGGTTTTGGAGAGGGTCAGGGGAACGTACCTCTTCTGGGAAGTCCAAGGTCCCTCTGGACGAGGGCAGTGCAGTGGCTAGTGGTATTACCTCACACCTCTAGAGACCAGGGTTCGAGTACGTGTGGAGTTTGCATCTCCTCATTTCTTTGTAGGGTTTCCTCTGTGTTTTTCCGTTTCCCCCAAAAACATGCTGAAGTGAATTGAAGTGTGTGTGCAACCTGACCTGTAATGTTCCTGTAATTTTGATCCTGTGATTTCCAGTTTTGTTCCTGTAATTTCCAGGATAGGCTCTAGAACCCGCGACACTGCATAGGACAAGTAGCTAAGGCACATGAGTGAATGGTACTGTATAATGTACTGTGTGCATTTGTGGCCCAGCTGGATTACTTTAATGGCTACTTTGTCTTTAAAAAAGATGAGGCTGGGGCAGCTGGCCTGGTTTCTGTTGCGTGAAGGAGGCCCCACATTTGTTGTGGGCTGGTTGTGTGGCCACACACCCCCCCCTCCCCAGGGTGCTGTTGGACAGCTTGGGAGGGTTACCCCGTGGAGTGATTCTCCTACAGAACTCCCCCTCAGCTGCTCTGTGCCCTGGCCACAAACACAGGTGGTCGTTTGCACAGAATTCTGGGAACAAAAGCCAAACGCACAATGTTGATTATAAATAACTGAAGTGTGTAAGAAATACGGCGATGTGACAGCAAAGTGACCTTGAGGCTCACATCTCTGTCACTGTAAGGCCTCGCCATCTGTCGTAGTAGAAGTGGTGGGAGCACATGGACTCTGATTGGATGATTGTCATGGGGTGGGCGGGCTTGCCTCTGGATGTGATGCTATAGCTGTTTCTGTCTCCCTTCTTTTTCTCTGCTATGGCGGCTGTTAGCTTACCTGCTGTAATCATTACTGTTAATGCTACTCCTGCTATTGTTACTCTTATTGCTCGTACTACTATGTATCATTACTGTTAATGCTACTCCTGCTATTGGTACTCCTAATGCTCCAGCTACTATCTATCATTACTGTTAATGCTACTCCTGCTATGGTGGCTGTTAGCATACGTGTTGCTAACATTACTGTTAATGCTACTCTTGCTATTGTTACTCTTAATGCTCCTGCTACTATCTATCATTACTGTTAATGCTACTTCTGCTCTGGTTGCTGTTAGCGTACCTGCCGCTATCATTACTGTTAATGCTACTCCTGCTCTGGTTGCTGTTAGCGTACCTATCGCTATCATTACTGTTACTCACACTGCTGTGCTGTGTGGCGCTACGAAAGCACATACTCAGGAGGCGGAGGTGTGACACAGCTGATTTGACCTTTGGAGAGGTGCACTGGAGAACAAGAGCTAACTCAAATCTGCTCTCACAAAAATATGGCATTTTTCACAGAGGCGAAGCCAATAAGGGGTATGGGAAAGCACCCAAAAATGTGATTGTTGATTGCTCCTCAAGTACCCCCCATTTTCATTGGCTGTGAGTGATGATGCTGATTGTAGAATGCGGGAAGCAGTTTTCCCAAACGATGCCGCTATATTGCATGAATATAGACATTTCCTAGTGGTTTCCTTTGTGCAGGTCCGGTTCCTATGTAGATATGGGGGGCTCAGTTGAAGTTACTTTGCTAACTGGTAGTTCGCTAGTTGGCAGGTAAAAACTCCCCAACCTATCGCATGCAATGAGGGCATGCACTCATGGAAAGTCATTGTCGCATTTTGCTTTATATTATTATGTTTTCACTTTCTCTTTCTGTTAGAGGCAAGAAAGTACACCTTCTGCACTGATGTGAATTAAAGATAGCGTTACTAGATGGTGTTTGTGGCATTTCACTGGTAGTTACATTCTAAATAACCTTCATGGTTCTGACCTGGCAAATGAACTAAACCCCAAATGTGAAGCAAGTATTGCAGAATGATGATGATTTTCATCAAAAGGAAGCAAAGTGCGTGACTTACTCTTGGTTAAGGATTAGAAGATATGAACAGCATATATTTTACTATTAATTTTCTGACACCCTTGGTCCCTGTGCTGCCTGATTGCATGGACTGGTGTATAGAGTAGCTTTTCGAGATAAACACAGAAACGCCACACTATGACCATGATTACTGTGCAATTTAAGGAAATGTTTCTTTGTTTATTATTTTGTGCATTAAATGAAGAAAGGAATTGGTAACAGTTTATATTTTTCTATTTGCACGCCCCCATCCCCCCAGGGGACCCACCTGATTTTTCAGTAACAGAAACTCATTTCTGAGTACATAAAATTGTACGATCTCATGAAAGTATCACGAAATTGTTTTATGAATCATTTACCATGATTATAACATCAAGAATCTCAGTTTTGAAAAGACCCGTCTCATTATTTATGCACTTATGTGAGTCACAGCCTGGCGTACAGTGAGTCAGCTGTTCTAACATGGGGGGAGGGGGGGGGGCTTGCAGCCTATCACAAACCTAACAATGGGAAGACCAGTGAGATTTTTTTTTTTTTCCCAGCTGATCAAAGCAAGAGATTTGTTGAATGTTAATTCGCAGTCAGAGCTAGTAGCAGTACTCTAATACATACGTCACTGCTGATGCTTAAAAATGTGATTTGGTGTTTTGAAAGATGTAAGGTCAGGGAATAGGGCTCATATATTTCACACATTTTTAATATTTGAGGTTCTGCTTAAGCTAGAATGAGCATCATCTTCAGATTATTTTTACAAACGGTGATTTGGCAAGGAGAAAACAGGAACATAACTTTTGTTCTCAATGAGCTCTGGTCGTTGACAGTGAAGGATGTCACGTAGCTCGCGTCTTATTTGTCTAGCACATGCTTTTTTCTTAAGTGACGTATAACTGAGACGGCAGGGTGAGCCAGTTTCTGGAGCAGTCAGGGTGAACGGCCTTACTCTTTGTATCCTAACCTGCTAGGCCACACCTCGCCTATATCAAAACGCATATTTGCGTTTTTTTCTGTGACTTGCAAAAGCTGTGTCGATGTTTAAAATCTGCAGAGGCTCCCTTCCTCGCTATTCGCCATCCTGAATGCTGTTCCTTCTACTTCCTGGGGTCATGGGAGTCCTGGGTATGGGGCACCTTCCCCTGCACCGATCCTGAAATTTTCAGAAGGAAATCTGATCCATCGATAATTGCCACTTACCCATGGTACCAGCACAAAGCAGCTGGCGTTCGCAACCACAGGTGCTGGAGTGTCTCCTCTGCTGCACCATTGTCCTCCTGTGGAAGTATCTTGTTTCAGTAAATTGTATAAATAGGGTTGTCCCTGTCATTGTGGTTCACAGTGTTAGCATTGTTCTGATTATAAGGGTCGTCATGGGTTGGGAAACTCAATGTAAGCATTTGGTTGGCCCTCAGCTTCTTCATGGCAGAAGTTTATCCTTGTGTGTTGGCCTGCAGGTTAGGAGTTCAGCCGTGGTTTGAGGCCATGTATTGAACAATAACACATTACTGTATAGTCACACTGATGCTACAGTTGAGTGTCACTGGGTCATTCCAGGTTTATTGCAGCATGATCAGTTGACAGCTCATAGTAATCCTGCATGGAGTGAAGTGTAAAGCCAGGTGTCTCTGAAGGAGCAACTCATGTACAACCAGCAAAGTGACAATTGTGACGCACATTCGGCTCTCTCCTCTGCTTCTCCTCAGATCTGATCCAGGCCACCAACGAGACCAACGTGAACATCCCACAGATGGCTGACACACTTTTCGAGAGGGCAACCAATGCCAGTTGGGTCGTGGTCTTCAAGGCGCTGGTGACGACACATCACATGATGGTCCACGGCAATGAGGTAAGCGTCACGCCCAGCGTAATCACACCTCTTTGGATAGTCAGGGATCAGACCAGGCTGTCCGGGTTCATTAACTGGTCCATCAGCTTGGAGCTCTCTAGGAGAGAGTTGAGTTTCACCAGACACGGTAAGCCGACTGTTTTTATTATTTAAAGATAGGCTTCTAAGAAATGGTCATTGAGCTAACCCCAAACATACCATACCAAACACCGGTATACTGTTTGACATTAGTGTGGCTGTTTCTGCTGATGGAAAGGTGGTAATTACATTATCATTGTTTTTGTTAATATCGCGTTAAAAATTAAAGAACGTAAAGTAGATATAGGCTTGATATTGTTTCGCTGATCGCTCAGGATGAGGTAGCAGCGGACGCTGGGTCGGTACAGCAGCCAGACAGATGCTTCTTGGGGCGGTTTATGTGTGAAGGTGGTTTCTTTGGCTCACCGCTGCGCTGCCAAGAGCCACCACGGCCGGCTGATCTCTGACCACCACGTTTTTGTGCAGAAGTCATGCCAATAGGTGACCCTAGCGCTAACGGCTTTTGCCTGTCCTGCATCTCACATGTAAAAAAATAAACTCACTGCTGTCTGCTTGGGCGGCATCTCATTTTTCATACCGCCATACCGTCCAGACATTATACCTCGGGATTTTGGCAGTATTTTCAGGAGCAACAATGCTTTGGTATTTTTAAATCTTGGCCAAAAAAAATTGCCAAGCTGGGGGCGGGATCCCCCCAGGTAAAATTTGCAGAAGGAATATATTTCGCCAGACAGCACACCCTGCTTGGATAATTTTGTCACCAAGAATTCAAAATGCCAAAAGTATACTATATTACCGTAATAAGCCTACATTGCAGTAGTATTCAAGTATTTGGGTTACAGGGGGGAAATTGTCAATTTTGCGTATTATTCATACATTTATTTTTGCTAAATGATCTTATATTGTTTGTTTGTTCAGTGAAAAGCAACACATCCAGCTTTCTGCCAGCAAGGTGGCACCTCTCATATTTCACGGTCACACATCACAGATTGATGATGTGGTTTAAAAAATTCCCTTATTTCTGTTGCTGAGGGGGACTTGAGAGGTCAGAAACCCCTGTGGACGAATTGGCCATTTGCTGACAGCAAGCCTCGGTCAAACCTAATGGGACCTGGCAAAGTAAACAGTATGAACTGGATTATCGAAATGCAGGGTTTCTCCTACTGTGGCTTTGAAAGCCACTTTTTTCTCTGTCCTAATCTTCACCCTACCTCTGTGCATGATAAGTGCATGGTGAGCTCTGTACGTGCTGTGTTCTGGGCCTCAGAATGATTCTTTAGTCACGGATTTTGGCGTAATTAGCAGGTCTTGCAGCAAAATGCATTTTGGCTGCACAACAGGCGCCCAGCTGACTGAGATTAAAGTTGGAGGCTCTGGAAACGTCCCCCTGGGGAGACCCTCACTGTCCGTGTGGCCATCTTTGTCCCCGACATCTTTACATTAAATGTGAACAAGTCATACACTTGCTTAACTTTATAGAAATAAGCATAACCCTAAGATTATTTCTGCAATGTTTATTCTCTGCAGAATATGGCTGACATGCCCACCTCTCCAAATTAAATTTAGCCATGATGTGTCAGCAAACCTGGGAGACTGTGAAGATATAAATGTTAATATTTATACATATATAAAAAATACAAATGTAGATATCATTGTAAAATGATTAATACCTAGAATCAAACATCAGTAAAATATTTTGCCTGCATGTGACAGCAAGTCCGTTTGGGCCCCGAGTCACAGCTGTTTTTCTTAAATGTTGTTCTGCTGTTTTTTAGCTCTGTTATCTAGCTCATAGCCTCCTAGTTCCAATTTGGGTCGACAGGCTCATATCTCAGATCTGAGCTCAGATCAGAGTCCTGTCCTTTGTAGTCTGAGAATTGTGACTTTTTTCCATGCTGAAGGAGGGCCAGTTTAATTCCATTTGGGTGTCTGGGCACATCGTTGTCCGGACGTCCTTCACCAGCCCCTTGGGTGCCGGGGCTGCTGTTTGCCAGAAGATTCTCCTCGCACGCCCTGTCTGTTTGGCAGCATACAGTGTATATGCCCCTGCCAGCACATCAGAGCAGCACTCATCAGTTGTCAGCCAGGGAGCTCCTGCGAACAGCCTGGGGTGGGATACCTGCTGCAATGCATGCTGGGAAGGCATTGCTCCTCCTAGTTAGAGAATACTGCCCTGCAAAGAGGCAAAACACAGTAACTGCACATTTTATCAAAAACTATCCTTGTTCGGCTATGTGTGCCTTTGAAAAAGACAGTGTGAAAATCACAATATCTACAAAATCCACACTAAAACCAAGGAGAAAATCAATTTTTTTAGACTCAGCATTAGTGTAGTTACTGTGAAGGATCGACACTAAATTATTGATAAAGATATTGAATGTTTCATTTTGAGAATTGATTCTCAGGTTAAAATATTGTTTTTTTTTAATCTGGTAATTTAAAGGGTTATTATATATATTACAGACTGTAGTGAAAACAGAAATAAAATCAGTGGTAATACGCATCCTTAGTTACTGTGTTTTACCTTTGTAGGGCAGAATAGTGCTCTGGTTGAGACAAAATTGAGACCTGATCCATTTGTTCTGCATGCTCCATTTCTGCAGAGATTCATCCAGTACCTCGCCTCCAGGAACACTCTTTTCAACCTCAGTAATTTTCTGGACAAAACCGGCTCCCATGGTGAGTAAGGCATGCTCAAGTTTGACCCACAGTTCACGTGCTCCAGATATCGACTAATTGATCAGCAGCCTGGTCCCCCTGTAGGAAAACCCTAAAACCGCTGGCCTCCCCCAGCCCCTCTCGGCCTAGCGGGGGCCTGCTGTCGCGCGCTACTCCACCACCCGTGTGTTGGTCTCCCCTTCCAGGCTATGACATGTCTACCTTCATCAGACGCTATAGCCGCTACCTGAACGAGAAGGCATTCACTTATCGGCAGATGGCCTTTGACTTCGCAAGGGTGAAGAAGGGGTATGTCAGCCTTCATCACGGGGGTGGGCTTCTGGGCCAGCAGGTACCCGGACGGTTGCTCATTAAGAAGCGATGAGCGACGTACTCGCCGGTGTTATTGTTCAACCAACACAGCCGCTAATCTGGCGCTAACCTGGCATGGCTGCTGTTTGGTTTGCATGCCTCGTCTCGCGTCAGAGCGACAATCTGCTTTCTCCCAAGCTCTGGAGCCGACTCGGCTGTCGCTCCTGCTGCCGGGCTACTGGCAAGGAGACGGTCAAGTAATGTTTACCCACAGTGGGGGGAGTCTGACTGTAGATCAGAATGATAAACTGGTACGGGCGCAGGGAACGAGGTGTGATTTCTGCCGCTTCGCTCACATGTTTACCTACATCTGCTATGCATCCCAGTGCCGATGGAGTGATGAGGACCATGACCACAGAGAAGCTTTTGAAGGGAATGCCGATTCTCCAGGGCCAGATCGATGCCCTGCTGGAGTTCGATGTGAGTGAAATCACAGTGTTTTACATGACGGGGACGCACAGCTAATGATGAATAATGCCAGTCTGCATGTTAACACAACTGGCAAACGCTGTCACCTGCCGGCCATGATTACCGGTTACCATAGCAACTGGTCAACGTGTCGTGGTTGTAAATTCAGGCAGCTTAAATCCCCAATACAAATCCAGTAAATATAATTCTTACTGGCCCATAAAATACAATTCAATTTTGTATGTTTTAAAATTTATTCAGCAATAACATCAGGCATGTTATTAAATATGGGAGAATTCATTGATGTAAATGGATGCACAAAGCTTTTGCTGGAATTGATCACGCTTCTAAATGGATCTTCGGTGTTTACACATTGGGCAAGATGAAGCTTCCCCTTCTCCCCCGTGACAGGTCCATCCTAACGAACTTGTCAATGGAGTCATCAATGCGGCCTTTCTCTTGCTCTTCAAAGACCTAATTAAGCTCTTTGCCTGCTATAACGATGGGATCATCAATCTGTTAGGTGAGGATTCCCCAGTAAAAGCCCATTTGTAGTATAATGACTCCTTTTCTGCACATTCACGGACGAGCTTCAGTGGCTTCATGTAGGCTATTCAGTCGGAGTTCAGGGCACGTAAATAACTAACTCAATGGCACCTGCTCCACGCAATTACATTAACTACACCTCTGCTGAATAGCCTGAATTGATATAATGTGTAATGTATATTATATACGATATGCGTTTGTGTAATTTGTGTAAATCGATTTTTGTTCTTCGTACGACAGAGAAGTTCTTTGAAATGAAGAGGGGTCAGTGCAAGGACGCTCTGGAGATCTACAAGCGCTTCCTGACACGGATGACTCGCGTGTCCGAGTTCCTCAAGATCGCCGAGGTGCCTGATGGCTGAGCCCAGGCTCCAGGTTCAAAATCACGAAGGCTGTCTAAGCTGGACCTCTAACATGCTCTCTCCCTTTTCCACAGCAAGTCGGAATCGACAAAAACGACATTCCTGAGCTCACTCAGGTCAGCTCCCCTGAAAACGGTCGCCTTTTATCGTGGATCCTCCTCTTTCATGGTGCTTCTACTAACATCGCTTGTGTGTGTTTGGTGTCGTCCAGTGTGTGTGTGCATGCTCTGTGGCCAAAGCCAACTCCCAGACTCCCTTACTCTGAGGTTCTGACCAATTGCGATTCGTTTTTCTGTGGCAGCCCTAGCCAATCACAGACATCCATGGTGCAGTTCACAGGTCATCCTATCCTCTCGCTTTGTTCCATCTGGGGCGGATCCCATGGTTCCATTGTGTCCTCTCTGCACTCTCACCCAGGTGATTGACAGCCACTCTGCCCATTCTCTTCTCACTTCCAGAGGTGCAGCTTGATCACACAGGCTGAGAGTGTGAGTAGTGCATAGACGGTGCATTCCGCATTTTGGAACAGCCAATGAGGGGGTATCTCTCAGGGTCCCAGTCACAGATATGCACACGTGATACCCCTCCTGTCCAGAGCAGTGCAGGCCTCACTGGACCGGGATCTGACTGGGGGTTTTTCTGGGATATCGCTCCACTGCAGGATAATGTATATTCTATCATGTGGACCAGTGTGTCCCAGTTCTCTGGAATCTTCCATACATCTATGTAGAGATTCTATAATGGACCAATCTGCCAGACCCGCTGCAAGGTGTGGAGGTCCAGCTGGAGCTGCTCTCCCAAAGAGCCTTAGTCGCAGTGGTCCGACATTCTGGAAGCCCCACAGAGGGCGGGTCTGTTGTCTTGCACTGAAGCATGCATTGAAGTTCCCCGCCTCAGGGCAAGGCCATGGGCTTCACTGGTAACGGGGGCTGAAGCTGGGGTTTGGGACTAGGGGCTGAAGCTGGGGGCCAAGGCTGGGGGAATTTGCATGGAGTGCTGAGGGACAGAGGTAGGCGGTCTCTGTGTCTGATATGGTCTACATATATTACCTATAGACCTCATATGGTCTTACATATACCACCTATAGACCTCATATGGTCTTACATATACCACCTATAGACCTCATATGATCTTACATATACTACCTATAGATCTGATATGGTCTACAATACATTAAACCCGTCTATAGACCAGATATGGTCTTCATAAAACCTGTCTATAAACCTGGTTTGGTCTACATGTACCACCTATATACCTGATATGGTCTTTGTATACCACCTATATACCTAATATGATCTACATACACCACCTATATACTTGATATAGTCTACATGAAAACTGTCTATAGATCTGATATGGTCTACATTAAACCTGTCCAGAGACATGATATGATCTTCGTATCTCCTGACCGTAAACCTAACATGGTCTATACAGTATATTCCTTCCTGATATGGTCTTCATATCTTCTATCCATAAACCTAATCTCAGCTGTGTGTCCCCTCTTTATAAACCCAAAATGTTTCATATAACCAATCTATAAACCTGATACAGTCTTCATACCAAGACCTGTATAAGTACTTCTGGGTATGAATGACTAGTGAACTCGGTTCAGACCTCCACATTCCGACAGGGTTGAGGCCTCACTTCCCCGGTATACACTCCAGGAGTGCCGGGAGCAGAGGTGTCAGACATATTTATCGATTGAAGTACCAGACAGCAACAACTACTGTGGGACTTCAGGGACTGGCTGTGTGACCAGGCTGCAGGTTCCAAGGCCAGATATCTGTCATTTTCTCTTCGAGAAAGGAGACTTATGAGAACTATAAACTACATTGGGTTAAAATGTCTGTAAAGTGACTAAATGTAATAAAATGCAGGGTAGCAATTAGCCAGAGGAAAAGCCGCTCCGAGGCTCTGGCCGGAACAAGGACCTTTACACCAGCCGTTTTTGGGTTACCATTCTGAGAACGGTACCCTTGTGAGAATGGCGTCTCAATGGATGCCTGTATTCCACGTTCTGTGTCATGCGATGGTAGCTGATAAATGGTCAGCTTGCTCTTACCTACGGAAAGCAAGTTGGGGAAGGCATAAAGGCGTAAATTTCTCCCTCGGAGATGAATAACGTATGAATTACAGTAAATGGTGATTTTGGAAGTGAGTGATTATCCTCGATTTATCCTAAGTCAGATAGTCCTGGGCAGACCAACATGACAGCACAGAAAAACCTAGGGGTGACATATATTGATAATGTTTGACTGCTTTTTGACTGGTGTCCAGTACTGATGGTACACTTCATACAGTGTGGGCAGCAGTATGGCTCTCATCAATATGTGTGGTGACTGCAGCTACCAGGGTTTCTCTTGTTGTATTCCCAGCGTCTTCTGGGATCTCCCTGTCCTTCATTATTCCCTGAGAAAATTGGCAGCGGAAAAGCGATAATGAAGAAGCACCCGTGACTAATTTGATGTCTCGCAGTGATTCTGGGATTTTTTTCACGGACAAAGCGTGTTTGGCTATGTCGCTCTGCTGCATTTGACTCCCAACGCATGTTTGGGTCTGATGCGTCTCTTTGTTGTTCTTGGGTGAGCATGCTGCATTGCATTATGGGCAGTGAAGTGGCATATTTTTAAAGCAGAGGTGGAAATTTCAGGTCAAATCCAGACCGTGATTTAGCTTTAACCAACCAGTGGAGTACTCTGTAACTGTGACTCTTTATGCTCAACTGGTTGGTTGAAGCTAAATCATGGTGTGGATTTGGACTTTCTGGACCTGAAATTTCCACCTCTGCATTTAAGCATGGGCATGCATTGTTCGTCCGCTACTGTGATAAAAATCGGAAGCCTTGAGCTGAAATTAGTGGTTCTGAGTGGAGCTGTATTCCTTTATTTCTGAGCTCTGTCGTTTTATGTCCCCTTCCTGTATCTCCTAACTCTGCATTGTCTAGTGGCCCCTCCTGATAGCCTCTGTTTCTTCTGCAACACTCCTTACTGTATGTGTCTCTTCCCTAGTGTGATGACATTTTTGCCTCAGGCCTTGTGATGCAAATTTGTATGCTCCTGCTCTCTTGTCTGAATCATTATTCTTGTGATGCTAACCTTGATGGCCTTGATTCCTTTTGTAATGTCATCACTATCATTATAACCTTTTGGTCCTTGATTTCTGTTGTAATTTCTTATCGCTATCCTGCTATTCGTGAAGCTCTTCATTTCTGTTGTAATTTGTTATCGCTGTCATGCTAACCTTAATGGCCTTGGTATCTGTTGTAATTTGTTATCGCTGTCATGCTAACCTTGAGGGAACTGATTTCTGTCATAATTTCTTGTTCCTCTGATTCCAACCTTTAGGCCCGAATCTCTGGTTTACTTATGGCCCTTGTGTTGCTTGTTTTTAGGCACCTGAAAGTCTCCTGGAGTCACTGGAGACACACCTGAACACACTGGAAGGAAAAAAGGGGTAAGTGGTCCTAACTGGCTAAACTGTCAATGGAAGAGACCTAAATTAAAATGTAATGAAATTAAGAATGTATAAAACTTCATTTCCAATTTATAGATTTTACATGTGACAGTTCATGTTAGACCATAAACACAACTTCAATAGCAGAGGCTAGTCCAAAGCTGACATTGAAACTTGTGAGTCATATATGCTTTTCATGTATTAGAGGTGAAAACCTCTGATGGTCTGTGATGTCTTTTTCAGCATAATTGGTTGGTGAGGAAGGAACTGGCTCTGAAAATAGTATCAGCAGTTGTGAGGATGTGCTGAAGGATCACAGAGATAAACCTTTGAAAAATGAACAAATAAATGAAATTACATTTAGAATTTTTAGTTACAGTTAATGAGTGTCTATCCAAGTAGTGGTCATTGCTGTCAGATACCAGGTTCATAGTAGGTGAGAATAGTGGGAGGTCCCAATACTGATCCATGAGGGACACCTATAGAAAAGGGTAACGGCGATGAGCAGTTACTTGGCTATGTGATTGAAAGCGGAGGTCAGGCAAGTGAGAAGCAAAGAAGATGGGCACTGTTCCCGTCACCCCAAGCTATTTTCCCAAAAGCACATTCTCATAACTGAACATGAATTTTCACGAATTGTATTCATAATTACTGTGTGTTTTAAGAAAATATGTTTTTATATATATTTTGTGCTCTTAGTAGAAAGACGTGGGTGACAAACTTCATTCCTCTTTGAATGCATCCCTCCCCATTTTAACTATCCCGCTTACCCCTCCTTAAAAAATTATCTGGAGCGGCCACTGCCCCAAGGCACTGGAAGGAGGAAACAAGGGTTGAATGATTATATGCATATATGTGTGAAATATATGCATATTTAATGTAAGTGCTGAATGTAAAATGTTCTGAGATCAGAAGGCTTAATTTATAGTGAGTTGTACAGTGCCTTGGAAAAGTAGTCACGCCATTCAATATTACAGTGTTTAGTTACGAATAATATTTACATATGCAAGTATCTCCTGTTTTACGAATGTTCGCTTTACGCCACTTTGCTTTCACAGAAGACCTACATTCGCACCTGTTTTCACTAGCTGAAAAAAACTCCAAGAGGTTTGTTTGCTTTTACGAAAAAAGGAGAAAAGCAAAAAGACTGTTTAGCGTTGGTTTATCACCGATAACAGACATACAGTCATGGGGTCACATAACATTTGACGGACGTCAATGACGGACTGCATATACGACAGTAGTTCCATAAGATTGTCAGGAGCTCACCTCGTAATGCTGTACTGTACCTGTCATAGTGCAGCATATTATTCACGTGTCTGTGGTGATGCTGGTGTAAACAAACCTACTGTGTTGCTCTGGCATTCACCAAAGGCGCATATGAAAATACACATATCCAATGGAATAAATAAAATAGGGAATGCAGCTCCAAAACTTAGTAATTTACGCCAAATAAAATTCATTCAGTAATTTCAAGAGTGATACCCGTGACCTACAGCATACTTATATATTTTAAATAAGAAACAATAATGCATTAATAAATGACATCATAAACCCCCTTCTCATGGGTCTTATGAGTCTCATGAGAACGGTCTAGCGACCGCCTCAACTAAACGTGGCGAACTCACTAACTTGTCGAATTGAGAGTAGTGGAGCCACAGTCATCGTGTGGTCGGGCATTAGGAATGTTAATTTCTTAAAGCAGGGGATACCTGTATACCTATTTACAGAGGTTTTTGTTCGGTCTGTCTGTGCTCCTGTCCGTCTTTCTTTCAATCATGAGAGAATGATGAAACGCAGCTCCATTGCATAAAAGTCATAATCACGCTTGTCGCATGGATGGCAGCTTTTTCTATGTGGTTGCAGCATCTCCAAAACACAGGGTTTGAGATGAATCAGTTGCTCACCTGGCAGCTTCGTCGGCTGGTCATGATGTCGCCTGATGACTCATGGCCGACAGCCATCCTCATGTGTCTTTGACCTTGCGGCTCTTTGTAATTCATTCCTGGCCTGAGCTGCCCTCGTCACCAACTGGTGTCCTCGTCCTCCGTCGTTAAAGCTCCATGTCACAGTACAGGACAGGGACCTCAGGGCAGGGGGCGCCAGGGGAAGGAGCTGAACATTCATGCCTTTGCTTAGAACCTGTGCATTACGAAAAATCATTAGTGTTTAAATTGCTGGACGCTCTGAAAAAGCAAACTTTGCGTTGAAATGAAGAGGGTCGCTATCTTTTCGAGGCACTGTGACACCATGTGTGCTGAAGCACTCCAGACTCTTAACTCTGTTTCTTTGTTCTCTGTCCTGTTCGTTTGAACGCACAGGGAGGGGTAAGTATTCTCCTCCACCCGCACTCTCTATCTAGGGCAGTGTTTCCCAACCCGGTCCTCAGGGACCCCCAGACAGTCCATGTTTTTGCTCCCTCCCAGCTTACAAAAATGTGGACTGTCTGGCAGGGAGCTGGGAGGGAGCAAATACACGGACCGGCTGGTGGGCTCCGAGGACCGGGGTGGGGAACACTTGGCTTTGCTGCTGCATTTGTCCTGTCGAAGAATGTAGCCTCATAGACTCCGGACACTAATTACGTGGTTTCACTGGACACATCTATAGCCGACATGTAACGCCTGTGAGACCGTGTCAACCTGGAAAATGAAAAATTCTTGCTCCTGTTTGTTGCCCACATTCTGTGGGCGACATGTTTACCCTGACTGAGTCTAACGGTGTTCCTTTCTTTGCAGCTCCCCAGGCAAGGTGAGTCTGAGACCCCGAATCACTAACCTCCCGCGTCGTCCTGCGACACGCGCCATACCGCAGTGCCGTACATCTGCATGGCGTCAGCGGGCGATCGTGTTTCGAGGTGGTGAAGTGGGCGCCCCAGTGACCCTCTCTGTATGTATGCCAGGGCTCTCCCACCAAAAACGGCTCCCCGGCTTCCACCCCGGCTAAAGCCACTGATCAGGCTGGCGGTCCAACGGCTGAGGCTTTTCCCACCCCCCCAGCCAATGCCGCCACCTCCGCTGCTCCAGCTGCTCCGTCTGCCTCCACGTTAGTTGTCTTGCGTCGTGCGAGAGTTTCAAGCATAACCGTGTGTGACAAATTGTCCGGCCATTGGAATGAAAAAAAGCAAACACTGCAGAAAAATATCTGACCCTTCCATTCCGCACTGTAAGCATAACCCTAGAAAAATCCTCTCGGGGGGTACCTGGGCACCCCCGGAAGGCAGTGCAGAAAGCCGACTTTTATTATGAAAACAGATTGGCCCCTTCAGTCCAAAGTAAAACAGAGGTGGACGTTTATGCAGGAAACAGTATGAATAAACCAGGAAATATCCATGTAGGAAATGTATAATCTGGTTTAAGAGTGAATGACAGATTATTGAATGTTTATAAACCTTAAAGCTGCCCATTTGTGTTTTGTATACTTTTAAGAGACAAATGGGCTAAATGAAACAGGAGCTGATTTTTACTTTGTTCAAAATGAGGACAGGGATGCTAGGTTATATCGACATCCTCACCAGGATTCTGACACCAATGTTGAACCTTTAACCAGGTCAGTGATGCAGATGTGAGGCATTAGTCTTTTAGTCACCCTCAACCTCTCTCCCTCTCTTGCTTCCTGTGTTTTTCTGCAGTGCGCTATCCAATGACCTCCTGGATCTGGACCTCTTATCTGCCGCACCCCAGTCGGCTGGAGCAGCTGCTGCAGCCCCAACCACATCCTCCTGGGGAGGTAGGCAAACCCTCCACTTCCTGAGCTTTAATGGTTTTTGCAGAGGGTCTAATTGGCTGGGACAGCTGCCACTCAAAGTGCAACTGACCTATCAGATGGAGGAAGTAGCATCTCGCTACAGCATTTCAATTTTTCTCATCCAGAACTGTAATGACGCTGCTATTCCATGCAACATCTATAAAACCCCCTTGGTCCTGGGTGCATGCAATATAGATTGCCAGCAGATGATGAAACATCCCATCATTCAGCTGCCTTGGCAAATTCTTAAAGTGGCAAATGTTGGGTATAACATTTTTTAAAAAACAATAATGTGTTAAAGAACAAGTTGGCTCAGCAATGTCTAACAGCAGTATAACTTACAAACTTCTCATTTATACATGACTCTCTCTCCCATGCTGCACTGCTGTTTATCACAGATCTTCTGGCAGGTGGTAAGTGAACAGCGCCCCCTATAGAACTTTAGTAGACACAGAAACAGCTCCTGCAGGCTGAAACTTGCATTGCAGCCGCTGATTACTTGCTGATCACTCGCCTGGACATTTCCCATGTCTGCCACTCATGTGGTTTTGTGCTTTTGTGGTGTTTTTTTTATCTGCCTGGTCTGAGGGGTCTCCATGTCTTTTTGCCCCTCTCTGCTTGTCTGACGGGGATGATTACGGGGGGATGGTGGTCCGCAGACGCCCTGGGTGCCCCAGCCGCCCCCACTAGCTCAGAGGCCCTGCTAGCTGAGCCCTCCCTTGCCGGCGACTCTGCTCCTTCTGCGGCTGGCCCTAGCGCCGCTCCCGCCGCTGCCCCTGCCTGCGAGGCCACACCGGCGCCTGCCACTCTAGCCGCTCCACCTGCCACCTCTAGCACCTCTGACATGGATCTTTTTGGAGGTCAGTCGGGCCTCTGTAAGCGGGTCCATCCCACTGGCCCAATTCGTGTCCGCAGACCACAGTGCCCTGACACTCGCAGTTTCTCCCTGTACCCCTTACAGTTAATTGCGCCCTTTTTTTACCGCCGTGGCTCATACGTGACACAGAGCTGACGGACCTTCAAACAGCAGAGCTCCTGCTCCGGTCCCAGTTCTGTGTCCAGATGAAGCTTTCTGGTGTCGGCTCTTAAAGGTCATCTGCCCCTATGAAAGCCCTCAGAGATGCCCTGCTTCAAAAGCTGTCCTCTTTAGATTGCTGATCTAGCTCCTGTGATGCCTCAGGGCTGGCTGGTTGTCTTCGTTATACAGCTGGATCTCCATCCCTATGGAGTCCAGCTCCACTCTGTCAGCCTGGCTGCTGGTCCCCATCTCAGAAACGTGGAACCTGCTTTTGTCTGGACGGACACTTTTTGAAGTTTGATTTCCTGACTTGTTATTCTGTCTCCTATTCTACACCAATGCTTGCTGCTCCCTGGCACTCCCAGACGCATTCGCAGCCTCTCCAGGTGACGGTCCGGCTGCCTCAGAGGGCGGGGCTGCAGCTGCTACGCCCGTCCCTGCTGCAGATGCATGCGCTGGATCCGGTGGGTGATGACACAGCCTGCGCGTGAGTGCGCGTGTGTCTGTGACAGTCAGCTAAGTCGACCAGGCGCATTATAAGGACTCTCCATGGGGACAGTAGCTCAGGGGCCCCGGGCCCCCG
>JAODKF010000147.1:13329757-13392856 GCA_026779585.1 Mormyrus proboscirostris | reverse complement strand
CCTCAACGCCAGAAGTATGTGGTTTCTGTTGTTGACTAGGAATGAGAAAAAAAAAGCCCGAGAACTATAGGAAAGGATTGTGTGCTTATCTCAATGTTATCTTCCCTTGAACAATAAGACATAAAAAGACATAAAAATGGTGTATTTTGTTCTGCTCCTGAATGATGGACGTGTGTGTGTTTGATGCCTGTTCCGTCTGGCCTTCCCCCCGAGCTGACGTACAGGCGATTGTCTGGTGTGTGTATCGTTCATTGCTGATAGCTTTCGGTGTACATAAATCCCTTAAAATATCTTATTTCCTGTGTATCTATATCTATTCAAGAGCATATTGATGTCGGTCTAATATCAAACCGAATCAAAAGGCCATTATTTTATCTCCCATCTGCAGTCTAATTTGGGAACAAATATGGGTATATGAGATATAGATATATAAATAAAAATATATATATATGTAAACGGTTTGCAAGCTCCTCACACCTGGAACAGCCTTTTCACTTTATAATGTTTATTTATTTGTTTATTTATTTAATATTTATTGGTTTAGTTTTATGTTTTTATGTTGAGCTTCTTGCTCTGTTATTTATATCTCGTTTAAATTTGTACTGTTTACATTTCTGGACATTTTGTCTGCAGATTTTATTGACCTTTATTCTTATTTTGAGAAATTTGTTACATTTTGTTTATCGTAGACGTTGTGCACATAAGGAGGAATTGTCCCATGATTACTTGAAAGCAGAGATAAGCCCATTTAAATAATAACTACACTTGTATAGTGGCCTAGGAAGCGCATTTGTTCTTTGCTGTTTTGTTTTTCTGTCTCTATCAGTGAACTATTGTGTTTTGACCCTCATAGTAAGTAGTGTTCTATTCCTGCCAACCCGTGTTCAGCCCTCATAGTGTTATTTTTCTAATACATTAGAGCGAGCAGGCGTTTGGTTCCTAACCCTCGCTTGGGGTCACCCCACACACCTGTGCCCCCTTCCCTTTCACCCTGGTTGATGTACACATGGTGTTTTCTGTTCCTCTTCCCTTTGGTGAACAGTGGTGTTGTAAGTGTAGGCACTGGCAAACGTCTTAACAGTTCATTGAAATGTCCAGGAGAGGTCGCCGTTGACCACAGTTTCTGTTTGTTTCTACGGCAGCTCAATAGGACCTGTGGAATCAGTTTGACCGTAGATGCCGTACACTGTTGTTCCCTCCCAAGTGACCGTGTCAGCAATCGTTGTGAAAAAACAATGGATAAAAGAACAAGACTTTAACTTTTGTTTAAAGATAGCTTTTGTTTTCTTTCTGATTTACCCCCAGTGCATGTATGCTCTTTGAAATGCAATAAATACATTGACTTAAGGAAACATTGGTGCCTCTCCAGGATGAATGCCTGTGTCTGTGTTTTGCTCATAAAATTTTATAAATGAATGTAACATTCCACTTCTCAGATACTGAATCTGCATAAGGATGTCAAAAATAAGGTACTTATTTATAAAAGGTGTTACAGTTTATTCCCCTACTAAATCCAGACACCGTGTTAACCATTAAAAAAATTTATTCATTTTTTCTAAAAATGTTACAAAGTAAAACTAGCACCAAGGATTTGTGATACAAAGCACCAGCACAGTCGTGTAGGACAACACAATGTAGCTTCTGCTGTGAGAGAAATAAGCTTAAATCAATAAACCCCCCCCCCCCCCCCAGAATTTATGATTCTGTTCTGTCAAAATTTAACACTGACGAAAGAATTTATTTTGAGCTTATTTAAAATAAAATCATAACCATTAAGTACTTCATAATTAAGATTATCCTCTCATAACCTTAAGTGAGCACCAAATGTTTCTATCTAAAGAAAAAATCTTTCTGCGTCATTTCTCAAATCAGAAAATGCCTGTTTTGAGACAACTGTGCTGGCTACACACAAGCAAACTATTCAGAAGATCTGGCACCAGCCCATGTCATCTGAAGTAGCAGAAGCACGGCCATGCTGTGATAATACGTTTTGGAGAACATACTAGAAGCTGTCACATTTTTGCACCTGGAATTTCTCTCAGTATCACACACTTTTTTTTGTAAGAATGTTTGCATCTATTAACCAAATAAATTAAAAAAAAATATAAGCTGACAGAATTTGCCCTTTCTCACACGTTTCTGTCCTCTTGGTGATCAACATCGGAAAAGTCCGGGAAAGACACACATACAACAGAAAGACTTTACACAAAGGTGTGAACGGAAACGCCAAGCAAAATGGCCACATGGCAAGACTCGGGGGGGCCCAGGGAACGGGAGTCCCTCAGGTGCTGAGACATTCTTCAGAGTTGCCGTGGATCCAGTGGCAGATCTGAGCATATTTGGCCGGCGTGATCCTCACAGCCACGTTGTAGTCCCGCTGCACCCCGTCAACATCCAGCCATCTGTGGCCCGAAAACACGCCGATGATCTTCCTCTTCCACTTCTTCTTTCCTGGGTCTCTCAGGCGCACGTAGACCCCTGAGCCACTGGATCCTGGTTGGGCATCGCAGTACTGATACAGCAGGTCACTGGATTCGTCTGACACCGAGCAGAACCGGTACACCAGCTGGCCTGGACGGTCGTCATCAAAGCCAGAGAAGTGTATGCGCCCAGCGGGCAATTTCTTGACGGATGGCACGAAGCCCAAATCCATGGAGGGCTGCTTCTGCGGACGCTTGAGGGTCAGCAGGGCATAATCGTAGTCCAAGGCCACATCTTTGGACACGTCTTTGAACCAGCCTTTTGGGATCTGAGTCTGCTTCACACGTGTCCATTGGAAAGACGGCTGCTTGGGCTGCACACTGCGCCCACTACGGTTCTTCTTCACCCTTTGCCCTTCCTCTGCACCGTCGCCCCTCCCTTGTCCTCTCCGCTTTCCTCCACCTCCTTGGCGCCCTCTTCTCCTGCCTTCGCTGCTACGGCTGGAGCGCACCTTTAGAAACCCAACCCGTAGCTTCCTGGCACCTTTCACATAGTCCTGGCCATCATGGATGCAGTGGGCGGCCGTCAGCACGTGTTTCGGGGACAGTAGGATACCTGAGCATCCCGTGGAGACCTTCACGGCGGTGGAGAATGGATAGTTGGTGGAGAACTGCAAGTCAGAGATGGTGAAGCGGCCATCCATGCCGTAGAGTTCCCTCCTGCGGCGGGTTCCAAAGGAGATGTTTCTCTTGGGTTCCCCCAACCCCTCATTGGGGTTCCGCAGGGACACAGTGGTGCCGGTCCGCGTGCCATTCTCATACAGGGTCTCATAGGACAGACACTTCTCTAGGTCCTCGAGGCTGGGCTGGGCGAGCTGGTCTTGGCACTCGATGCCACAGGCATGGCCAGGCTCCGCCCGGATCTCAGCCTCGAACGCTGTGCTGCCAAGAGACACCGTGTCCCTGTCCCGCACTAGCGGCACTCTCTGCTGGGGCCAAACATTCTGGCTGTCTCCATTCGTCACGCTCTCGGCCACAACTAGGGCCACGGCTAATGTGGCTACAGAGAGCAGAGCACATAGGGAAACGGGGCCCATGATGGCAGTGCTGTAGGTCTGGAACAGAAAAAAGGAGCAAAGTTTCCGTTTGGCAGCGTCAGACAGACAATAATACTCTTCAAGGTACGATGAGGACACCATCACGCAGGGATGTTAGCACTTAGCATTAGTCTGCTATCTGAAATCACTCACCATTGTGCTGCCTTATCACAAGAATAGGTGCTTACCACACATTTTGTATACCACTACGTATTCATGCCCTTTTGCTATAGTTGTGTCATTAGCCTTTTATGATCTCATCAGTTATATGATGTTACTGCTGTGTAGCATCACAGGAGGCATTATGCGCACAATCTTCTAGCAGAATAGTGACTGCCATGTTGTACTTACTAAAAGGAGTCTGTGCACATAAAGGAGGGTGAGTTTGTGGTATGATGGCTCACTAAAACTGGTATGATTTCTGTTTTGTGTGACAAGTTAATTCAGGGTATGCATGACATCACTCCAGTGTCACCCAATCCGCTGTGGCCATGAAATGCAATAATGCTAGAAGCCTCAGATGAGATTACATTAGTAATTTTTAGCTCTTATTTCTTAGGGCTGTCATGCTTCCACAGGGCAAAGATGTTTGTCAACATCTTGCGCTGCCGCACAAATTTAAAAAGCGCATTAAAGAAATAGTTCACTCTTCCTATTTACAGACTCTCTCTCTTTTGGCAGTGTCACCCATGCACGCCCCAGAAGACATTTTGGATTGATGGATGGATGGATGGATGGCTTGCTGGCTGGCACTAGGCAAAAATATGACTGCATCATTCCCCTGATGTTTGCCATTACACGCCTCACACCCCGGAGACCACAGCCATGTTATGACCTGTAACAGTATTTACAATCCTGCTGATAAGGGTTATCACCACCTCATACACTGTTACTAGGGGTTAACTGCAGCTGATACAGTGTTACTAGGGGTTATCACCACCTCATACAGTGTTACTAGGGGTTATCACCACCTCATACAGTGTTACTAGGGTTTAACAGCAGCTCATACATACAGTGTTACTAGGGGTTAACAGCAGCTCATACATACAGTGTTTCTAGGGGTTAACAGCAGCTCATACAGTGTTACCAAATGTTATCCTCACTTGATGTGCTGCAACGAGGTTTATCACCATTCATACAGTGTCACTACGGATTATCACCGCCTCCTCCAACACTTCTGCTAAGCCTTATATGATGCTCTCATTAGCTGAAGGGGATTATCCACATATACTGTGTACCAGTCAAGTGTTTGGACGCGTCAGGTCACTTACAAAAACGAGTGATGGTGTTGCATCACATGACCTGGCCAACTTAAACACAGTAGAAATGGTTTTGGAGGAATTTGACCAAAGACTGAAGGAAAAGCAGCCAATGAGTGCTCAGTATGTATGTGGGAAGCATTTCCAGGAGGCCACCTCATGAAACTGGCATTGGGGAGAAGGTAGGAGCAGCTCCTGGAAAATAATGCCAGGGCAATTCTTTAACTGAAAGAATTTTCCATTGCATTTTCAACTATCAAGTACTATTAGCCTTTGCCACTCTGCATCACTAGAGATTCATGCAAAGCCTTAATAAAAGATACTTTATTGATCCCTGTGGGGAAATTGTCTTTACAGCTCCCTCAACTTGCTCTTTGTGGAGTAAGTTCCCACACAGGGCAGCCACCTGTAACAGTGCCCAGGGAGCTGGGGCTTAAGAGATATATTGAGGCTGGGTTTGAACCAGAAACCTTGTAATTACAGACACACAGGCTTAGCTCATTGTAACCCATTGAGCCACACACTGCTCTAACTACACTATCAGGAAAAAAAGGTACAGCCCTATTACAAACAATAAAGTTCTGGTGTAAAATGTTCCTCAAAGTCCATTTCTATACCTTAAAAGGTACATTTACTTACAGCTAAGGTACAATTGGCAGCTCCTGGAGAACTCTACCCTCAATTGTACAAATTAGTAATTTTTCTGACAATGTGGGAGCGGTCTGATTTTAATAAAAATTAACGTGAAGAAAGATTTTAATCTAAATTAGTTCACATTTGTTTGGGGGACGGGGCTAAAGAATATTATAGGTGCTCCAAAGCAACACTGAAATGGCCTTAACGACGAAACTGCGGCACTGTTAAATGGCGACAAAAGATTTCGACAGTAGAGGGCAGCAGTGGTTCATGTACCCTACATGCGTTTATTGATATTTATTTCATTGAATAAGCACCCCGTTATAGCATATTTGTTTCTCTTCAGTCCGATATAAAGCAGATATGATCCTTAAGGATGAAAAAATTGCCAATGCATTATAAAACCTGTAGCATTTAAGGTACTGTATTTTGTAGACTAGTGATTTGCAGTTATCCTGGGTTCGTTTGCACTTGCTCCTGAATTTTAAAACTTATCATTTTATATAAATCGATTTTATATACTGTGCTTACATAACCAAAAACACAGCCAAAGACATTGTTTATGCACAAATTTCCATTGTGTTTATTTTATACTGACGTTTAATGCTCATTCAATTTATAAGACTTCAACGACATTTTCACATCTGTTGAATTTTTCAGAGAAACTTTTTAATCTATTCCGCAGTATAAGCAAATCCTTCTTCAGTTAAATAATGGAGCTGTAATAGTGGGTAAATAATGATCGAATTCATTGTAGCCTATATTTAAAAAATCTAGGCATTTTTATTTTTTCAGTTGCTTGACAGAATCGATAACTCAAAGATGAAGCAGTTTTCCTCAGATTCGTATTCAGTATTACTGTTCAAATTAAGTGCAGAGACTAAGGGCCCAACAGCAAACTATGCATCAGCGGTACTCAGTAGTTCTGATCGTTATACCTATCAAAGTTTGAGTGAATTCGCTCAGAATCAATGTCATACATACCATACTGTACCTCGTTATCAAATCAACTGGAAAGAAACTCGTCAATTGCACAAGAAATATACTGCTTATTTCAATACAGAAAGTACAGCCCAAGTTTCACGTGTATGAAGTCATAGCCTCTTCAGCTTATTGTTAGCGTCCCACATGCAAGTGCATTGCGCCGCTGCACCGTGTCCCGCAACAAAACTTAATGATGCATCACAAGATGTGGCAGTAACTATCGCACACAAAATACAATAAATAAAACAAATCAATTACATTTAATAACTTACGCTATAAAATATTCAATCAAACAACTGGATTATTTACTACGAAACTGATCTTATAGTTATTCATTACACTTTAAAGGTAAAAATTTGTGTGGGGGACGTACCTGATATAGTTCAATGCGTGACAATGAAAGATCCAGTATCTGTAAGTTTAGACAATCACCAGCAGGTCTTGTTTCAAATTGCTATCATTCCCAGTTTCTGTAAGAACTGGGAAAGCCCGCTTCTCGCAGCATTTGCACCGAGGACGGAGGCAACATCCAAAGCGCTCTTTATGGATTACACTTGATGCTTGTGGAAAAAAAAAGATTTGCGACGAAGAAGTTTGCGTTGGGAGGGACCAGCAGTCAAGACAGGGACCGGACCGTGTTAAGTTCATAAACAAAGCAGTGCCGCAACTCGGGGGTTTGGCTCTGCACAAAGAGAGTCCTGATGCTGTTGAACGCAAACTGTGCGGCATTCAAAGCGGTTCCATTCATTCATTTTTCGGGGCATCCGTCCCGAACCCTCCGCCGACGCCCGGCTGAGTGCTGGCTATCACGTGACCACGTACCCGGTCCGAGCGCTTACAGATAAACCAAAGTATACATAGGCTACATCTGAACCCATGCATACATACACGCAAAGCAACTGTGTGAGTGTGAAATATAAATACGTTAGCATCCCTGACGATTCTGCCCCAGTGCAAACTGAGAAATGTACAATATGTTTTTATTTGTTTGTTTATTTAAGTGTTTTTTCACAATATCTGGAAGTTGTGTTCGGCTATATTTGGGGTGTTTAATTTTTCGGAGAGAGACGCAATATTATGCTATCATTAGGTTTGTCCTGAATGTCTAACTGACTTTGCAGTATTTGCGAACTATTTTACAGTTGACTAATTGTAGTGTGTGTGAGAGCTTGGTTGAGTATTAGATTTGATGTAGACTATTTGTTGGCTGGCTATAGGCAGCAAAAGGAAATTCTATTTGCATATTAGACTTAGGGCTGTCAAACTTAACGCATTAATGTGTGCGATTAATTTTAAAACCACACAGTGTTAATGCATTTATTGAGTTTCCTGTAGCACATTGTTCATCTACTCCTGTTATGTTTTTCGGGCTTTTGAGGTAACCTTATAATCACTTCTGTATATTTCTCACAGAGGCCTGATTTGGACATAGCCCGCATAAGAACATTCATTTTTATTCCATTGATCGATGACAGTTGATAAAGTTCACAGATTATTTAATGACAAGTCCTTTGCTTTTTTATTGCCCATTACATGATAGATTTCTTTGTCATTCCACATATATTCCCCTACATTGTGGAATGCTTTATCAGTCTATGTTCGGGATGTCGATTCGGTCTCAGTCTTTAAATCTCAAATGAAGACCTATTACTTCAGTTTTTCTTACCCGCAACCTAACACATAACACACCGTAACTATGGCTGCTGGTGCTGCTGTTCATGCCGTTTTTATCTACTGTGTTTGTCCATTTATGTGTCGACGCATGTTCTGACCATCCATGCTCTCTGCCTTCCCACATGTGCGGGTGGAGCCCCAGGCGGGCACCATCTGAGCTGGAGTCCTGCTTCGGTCCCATGGAGGGGTGACGTCACAAATGGGACCTATGAACTGTATCATGGTGGGTGCAGCCTTCGGTGCCGCCCTACACAGGCCAACGTGGAAAACAGACTCATTGACGGACTTTGTCTTGATCCTTAATCACAGCTTATACCCAGCCTTTAGCAAGCAAGCCCACTCTTTTCTGTTTTTGGTAATGTTAGTATGCCCGGGGTAGGGGGGGTGTGAGGCTTTCGAGCTGCCAAACCGGATGGAGATACAGCTGGTCAGCACGCTCTCTATGTCGCCTCGGTAGAGAGTGGTGAGGATGGGGGAGGAAAGGTCTGCTCTCTTCATCCGGCGCAGGAAATGCAAACGCTGCTGCGCCCGTTTTACCAGTGACGTTGTGTTCGGTGATCAGTCCAGATTGTCAGTCATCTGCACCCCCAGGAATCTGATGCTGCCGGCCGCCTCCACAACACTGTCGTCAGTGACGAGGGGCGAATGACTGGGCTGTTTCCCCCTGAAGTCAATGATCATCTCCTTGGTCTTCTCCACATTCAGGATCAGCTTGTTGTCACGGCACCATCCCGCCAGTCGCTTCACCTCCTCTCCATTGGGCAGGCTGCTGTCGTCCCTAACGAGACCCACCACTATTGTGTCATCTGCATATTTTATGATGTAATTCGAGGCAGATGCAGCGCCGCAGTCGTGAGTCAGCAACGTGAACAACAGAGGACTAAGGACACAGCCCTGAGGGGAACCGACGGAGAGAGAGATGGAGCTGGAGATGTTGTTACCCAGTCTCACTGGCTGTGGCCTGGCAGTGAGGAAGTCCAGCAGCCAGTTTCGCATGGCGGCGCTGATACCCAGGAGGCGCAGTTTGCACACCAGCTGCTGGGGGATGATTGTATTGAACACTGAACTAAAATCAACAAACAGCATTCATGCGTTGATGTTCTTGTCCTCCAATATATATATATATATATATATATATATATGTAAACCAGAATACAATAAAAAATTCCACTGATATTGTCATGACCTGCTTGCATGATCCTCCTCTTTGCCACGCCCCCCTTGTTACCTCCTGTGAATCCCCGATTGTTCTCAGCTGTTCTGCATTTCCATCCCTTAGTCTTGTCCATTGAAGTTTGTTGCAGTCTGCCCTGCGCTTCCCTCGTTTCCCCGTAATAAACGCTCGTGTCCTGGATCCTCGCCTGCCTGCCTCGTCTACCACCGGTCACAGCAGATATCTCATTGGATGACAAGAGGAGTAGAGCTATGGTTCACAAAACTATCCCTGGGTGGCCCGTATGTTTATTAAATTTCACCAACAATTCACTTAATTAATTAACTTAATTACTGGATTCATTAAGCATTGATTACCCTAACAATCTGTTCTAGTGGGTGAGTTCAATAAACGCTTGGATATATTGGATGGTAACTGAAAATACAGGGGTGACTAGACAAGAGATTTTAAAATAGCTAAGCTGACACTTTGGTGGTCATAAAGTCATCGTTTTATACCAACATAAACATAATTTAAACATAATGTCCTTTGGCTTAGCGGGAGCTTTTTCTCTGTAGTGCTGTGTTTGTAGTGGTTACTGTCTGTTACCCTGGTTGGACATGTAGTAGGATTTGTTGGCCTTGTCCACATGTGGAATAATAAATTAGCGTTTGTTCAATAACGAACTGCATTACTGGAGCCTGGGCAAGAAGATAAAAAACAAGAACTGAGAAGAAAAGGTGAAGGACCGCGAGGTTATGAGGTCAGGTGAAAAGTGAATTTGTGAAAACATCAACCTGAAGCTGAGAGACCAAACAGAAAAAGCAAATGACAGAAAAAGCAAATGAGCCACATACACACAAAACAAGCCGGTGTGAGGATTAATGACTGAACACGTTAGTTACCATCATCAGGCCTTTGGTTGAGCAAAGCTTTGCTGATAATGTTGAGTCGGTTGATAATTCAACTTCAGGCAGCAGAGAAGGATCTGTTGAAGGCGTGCCTCAGGTACTTGCACTTAGACACATCACAAATGCCTCTTATATCCTCTACAGTACACGTGCATGTGCATATGTGTGTGTGTGTGTGTGTGTTCCCAGAACTCCCAGCAGGCATGGGAGTGGAATCTGCACAAAGCATGCTTTTGCCCAACATGCCAAAGTAAACATCCAGTAAATCAAGAGTATTGAAAATATGGCTGTGTTCCACAAGCAATTACTCTCATGGAATGTAAAACACTTTGAAAAGAGTGTGGAACAACAGCTTATCCTTGACTAGATCTAACAGGTCCAGTAAAGAACTGCACGGCTAATCTAACACTCCCGTGTCTCCTTCAAGCCGTCCTGCTTTCAAGGTAGGTCAGTTTACACGCCTGTACAGTGCGTTGTGTGCTAGAGCCGCAGCTGTATCAACATGCAGCATGTTGAGAATCCTGTACCAAATGGCCGACAGCAGTGCATGACTCCTCTGTTTTGTGCAGAAACTAATGTCTCCTTATAAAGTTGTTAAGATGAACGTTTTTTTAGAACACAAGCTGCTCGATTTAACCCTTTGCCAGCTGCTGAGGATCTGAAGGATCTGCCGGTGGTAAAAGCATGTCGCCTCTCAATGGATGAGTGCCTGATGTTGATAAACACATTGATAATTAATGTGACGAGTCCAGACTGGCTCTAAACACAAGCATCCTTCTTCCATCAGCACAGAAAAGGCAGCTGCAATTAGAAGGCAAACTCCCTAAGATAAGAACATCCAGAACTCCTCTCAGCTACTTAGGCCTACTATGAACCTGATTCAGGACTGGTGCTCTATGCACCTGTAGCCATGTCACATTGATCTGCATCTACTTCACAGCTGAGTCGGTCCTACACCGTGCTGTACTCAAGGTGGTGGCTATCGGGACTTCCCTCCTGCACAGTGGTTAACTGCACCGGACTCCTGCACAGGGTTAACTGAAACACCCTCCTGCACAGGGTAAACTGGATGACCCTCCTACACAGGGTTAATCGGACAGTCTTGCAGCACAGTGGTTAACTGGACCACCCTTCCGTACAGTGGCTGCAAACTGGACTGCCCTCCTGCACAGTAGTTAACTGGACCGCCCTCCTGCACAGTAGTTAACTGAACAGCCCTCCTGCACAGTAGTTAATCCTGCATAGTGATTAATCTATTTGCCCTCCTGCACAGTAGTTAACTAGACCGCCCTCCTACATAGTGGTTAATCTAACTGCCCTCCTGCACAGTGGTTAACTGGACCACCTTCCTGCACAGTAGTTAACTGAACAGCCCTCCTGCACAGTGGTTAACTAGACCACCCTCCTGCATAGTGGTTAATCTAACTTCCCTCCTGCGCAGTGGTTAACTGAACAGCCCTCCTGCACAATGGTTATCCAGCTTCTGTCTCCTTACACCAAGCTGCCGCACGATTTGGCCCTGACTCTGTTCTTCTACCGGTACCTGGTATGCGTCACCAGCTCACAGATGCTTAATTTTGCGCTGCCCAGCCCATTTTTTTCTTTCTCCACCACTGAAATCCAATAAACCCCAAGAACAAAAGCGGCTGTGTGAAGTCCCGGGCTGAACAATAGCCACAGGCATGCCTCTGCACACGAAGTGGCCCGAGGCTGAGAGCTGGCTTTGCTTCTACGTGATGAGTCAAGGTCCACCGACACCATGTGCTGGGCTCTCAGGTGTATCGTGTCTGGCATGAGCCGACGTGTGATCTAACACCACAGAGAGGAGGAGCTCCACCGCCGAGGCTGAGCCCCCAGTCCAAGAGACAAGGGAAGCTAAAAACTTTCCCGAAAGTGTCCACGCCATTCTCAGGTATCTTCAGTAGTTCTCTGCGGTCCAGAACAGGCATCACCCATTTCCTGTTATGCCGCATGGGAGAAATTAGCCTTTGAAACCCACAGGAGGTGAGATTACTGTGTGCTATCAATTACTGCTTGATTCCACCCAACGGGGGGGGCGATATGGTGACTAACAAAACACGTCGATGATTAACAGCACGTTATAATCCCACCCACCATGAGTATGAAAGCCATAATCTCCACTGAGCAGAGCCGCCTGGCACTTTTCTTATCACAGCGTGATTCTACATCTTAAAAACATCACTATGGAATTTGGATATTCTTACTAAGTCTACCCCAATCTTCCACCAGTCATGGTGATTTTACACAAATACGACCATATTGCCAGAATCACTTATTACAACTTTAAAAACATTATTTAGAAGAATATTACTCCACTGGAAATCAGCAAACCTTCCCAGATTGTCATTATGGTTGACCGATTTGTCTCAATTTATAGGATTAGAAAAGATCAAATATTGACTTACGGTGTCTAGGGATAAATTCTTCTCTGTTTGGGGTCTGATTTTGTCTTACTTAGGTAAGATTAAAACTACTATTTCATAATGGTAGTCCTCTTTTTGGTGAGGCTGGGGTGGGGGGGGTGTCCCAGGTTTACTCTTTATAATTTTGCTCTTTATCGGATTCTAACGATTTAGGATGATATTGGAGAAGTTTGTCTTTTGTAACCACTTGCTATTTATGTCTTTTTACGTGTATATGTGTGACTATAAGTGACAATGTATATCTCTGTATGTATGTTTGGCAATGGGTAATATAGGCCAGCAATGTATGCAGCTTCCCCTTTTAGTTACTTATCTCTGTAATTTGTTACTAGTGATTTTTTTTTTGGCCCATGTGAGCGAACCCTGTGCTATGGGGAGGGGTGCGGGGTTGTTCACTGTTCATACCATGTTAAAGAGAAAAATGGGGCCATGACTTGTGAAATGCTCATTGTACTCAATCTTATTCACATTTCCAATAAAAAATATATTATAAAAAAACATTATTATTCTCCTTTAGCATCTTAAAAGCATTTACTGCAAAAGTGAACTACACTGGTTTGCCTTACGTTGATTATAACTGAACATACAGAATGTGTTATTTAGTTGTTCAGTAATCGTATGTTAATTAAACATAATAAAACATACACAACAAGTTAATACTTATTCTTATCTTTGCTTTTATTTGGAAATGTAATAATTGATATTATATATATAATTACACTACACTGTCATACCATAAATTAGTTATTAATTAACATTGTCACTCCAAAAGCTTAATCACCCACATTAATCAGCTCCACCCACTCCAAGACCTCTACCCATAATGCTTCAGTCCTAATGTTACACACCTGGTTAATCCCTGTTACTCTGCAGCTGTACCTAGGGCCACATGGAGAGCACTGGAGAACTGTGTCAACCAGTGCCTGGTAGCAGGTCATAGTGTTGTATCTCATAACCATGTTTTCTGCTGCACAAGTCTGAAGTTGGATCAGTCTCCTAATTAATTATAGTGCACCAATTACAGCTAACGTAATTCCGTCAGTAATTTGTTTATAATGTGATGCACAGAATGGTTCCATTAATCATTTAAGTTAATATAGTGTAGTAAATACTGATAACATTGCCTTGCATTGAAATGGCACTCCGTCCAGGCTGACCCTGGCTTTGTGCCCCCTGCTGCCTATGATAAGCTCCACCCATCCCCCCAAACCCCCCACCCTGCCATCCCTGACCATGATGGATGGATGGATGGATGGATGGATGGATGGCTGGCCTGTAACACAGCTATTCCCAGCGATTCTCCGGACCAAATAAACAAAAGCTTCCCTTGAACCTGAGGACGGGATCTGGCCTCCACGCGTTCAGTGCCTCCACGCGCTTCTGGCGTGACCGGCGGCACATTTAGGTAACCTTGACAAAACAGGGCCGCCTGCATCCGTGCTTAGCCAAAGTTCCCTGTATGTCGAAATCATAAATGTTCAGGCAGAATGGGTAGAGACCTGCAGGTAAAATAGAACAGACCTCTGACAGCTTGAGCAGAGCTCAAGCTAATGGCCCAAGTGATCCAGTGCTGCCAGAATGAATCATCAGACATCCAGAGTCAGCATGACTCAGCAGTAACCTGAAACAAAATAAGCCAGCGTCATACACACACGTGCCAACACAGTCAAAACATACAAAACAACGAAAATTAGGTCAGAGGTCCATCGAGACCATGTTTGTTCAATGTCCCCTCATTCAGCTTAACTCGCCTTTATGTATCGAGCGCTTTTGTAGAGGTCACGTGTTTTTACAGTATGAAACCGCAGAGAATCAGTCCATCATGAGGCCACTGCTTCTCTGCCTTCCCCGTGGCTCAAAATAATACCTGTCCGTACTCTGCCCATTGTAGGAGGTGTTCTGGTTAATTTAACCTGCCTCTGTCGCTAAAATCCAAGGAGCAGATTGTTCTTGCATGTTAGGGTTATTTTCCTGAATTTAACTTTCACCTGTGGTAAACTGGCGCATTTTAAAACCGTTATTTTATAAATTGTTTTCTGTTGACTTGTTTAGAATTACCGGTAACATTACTTGGGCATAAATAGTAAGATTTCCCTTGCTTGCCTTTTAATGTATATTGTCATTTGACATAACAAACTTAGTTAACGATCAACTTTTGCAGCATAGCAATAAAACGCCTAGCTGATCAGAATTAATAAAAGCGGGTTCAAGGTGTCTGATAAGGTAAAGGACTCGCTCACCTCTCCTGTCTCAAGCGATCCGATCCCATCCACTTGTTGCCGTATAGTCGGGTCACCATTAGTCTATTTAAAGGAACCGACATGGCACACGGCTCTGCCGAACGGGACAGCCCCAAGTGGGAAATGAGCAAGTCGGGGAACCAAGGTAAAACCTTCATTTATGCCAAGAAGAGGGGGTACGAAGTGACACGAAACCCCCACCTGAATAAGGTAAGGTGTTTTCAAAGTTCCGGTTTTATACGGCCTCGTACAGCCGCCACCCGAGTTATAGCACTGGGACTATAATTAGATTTTAAGAGGCGCGGCAGGGGCGCAGAAGCAGCCAGTCCCACGAATCCTCGCTTCTGGTGACGGCGCCCATTGCGTCCTGTCCTGTTACACCAAGTTGTATCGCGCTGTATTGTATTGAACTTTATTATATTGAGCCGTCATTTTTTGCCTTTGCACTTAGGAAAACGGCTGTCAAATACTGACCGTGCGAGAAGATTCTTAGATAAAGGGTGACTCCTACCGGTTTGTTGTTGTTGTTTTTCTCATGTTAAACTTGACGCGAAAATATAACAGCTCGTTTTACATTAGTTACTCCTGGGTATTTGAGTCGAGGAACAGGTGCGCTTTCGCGCTTTAAAGCTAATGATCTGGACGGGCAGCGGTTGCAAATAAGTGGCGGTCCATAGCGGTCATCCTCGCCGGTTTATGACCAGCCTGACATTCCCTGAGTTGCACAGCAGGGAATACACTTCAGGTAGCGACCTGCGTGCTGCAAATGCCAAACTGGGTAATCCGAGTACGCCTCACTTCATTCTCAGATACCTTCCACAACAAACCTAGGTTACGGTGACTATGATGCATTGCTGTCTTTTTGTAGTTATAAAGAACGGGCTTCTGACGGAGAATGACAGATGTGTTGCAGACTGACCTTTTCTTGGGCTTCAAATTGTAAAGGCTAATCTCCTTGTGACCTTCACTCAGTCTGTCCATGAGCCCTTGCAAAAGTGAGTACATGAGTCAGTACTCAGGACTTTGGCTATTGACCATGGTATTGCCTATATGTATAGAAAAACTGAGAGACAAAATATAATTCCGTGTAAGAACTTGTGTTACTGGCATTTTGGACTTTCTATCTGTGTAATAGATTCTGTTGTGGGTTCATCATTTCTGTGCCGGTGTACAAAGTCAGCTGAGGTTGGTGAGTAACTGATAAGGGTCCAGCAATAACTACTGACAAAGCTGACGGAAGCAGCTCTCCAGCATAAGGCCGTTGGTCATGGTTATCACAGTCCCATCGCTGTCCTCATCTGGTTGCATATTAGCCTGTTCAGAAGAGAGTAATAAAACCCGTTGGAGGATGATAAGACAGGGTTTGGCAATTCAGGGTCATCAATCGCTTTCTGAGATCTGGCTGGGCCTTTTCCCCGATACCCCCAAAGATGAGACTGGGGTTCTGGAACTATTCAAATATGAATGCTGATAGTGTGATGGCCCGATTCACACATAAGCAATTCAGGCCTATCTTACAAACATGGATAATTCACTCCATGACATTAACACACTGGGGGTGGGATCACACCTTGATGGTCAGTCAGTAACAGAGCATCCTCTGGTAGTTGCTTTTGCTTTATACTGAGCAGTTGATGCCATACAGTGTTGGTGCACACAGGTAACATGTCTTTTGCTTTTTGTAGTTGGCTGGTCAACAATTTTCCCGCCACTGTTCCCAACCTGTGCCCGCCATTCCCCCCACCCCATGAAAATGCCACTTAGGATGCCACTTAGGATGGCGCTGGGTCAAGTCTGCACCCCCTCAGAAGATGCCATACTAGGTGGCTGCCTGCATTGCATTATTGGTCGACCGGCCCTGTTCAGTATATCTGGTTGATGGTTGGCTCAGTGCAACTCTGAGGGATGGTTTGTTTGGTGGTTTTTTTGAGGAACTTATGCCGTGTTTGCAGTGGAGCTCAGGTAGAGGTTACTGGCCTCTGGTGAGGAGTTACTGCTGTTCTGATACATGTCAGACATGGACAACATTGACTCGCCTTATGGGTGGAGCTGGAGAGACGATGTTCGACCATCCACATCTACCCCCACACTGCACTCTGATGTAGTGCTCTTTGGAAAAGGTTTCGGCTTGTGAAGACTGTTTGAGCAGAAAGGGGGGAAATCATAGCAGAAGTGACCCTTAACCGTTTCCTGTCACGGTGCACAATTGGGCCACTGTGAGGCAGAATGATGCACTATACCTTTTCCAGGGTTAAGTGTGCCCCCACCCACTTATGTTGGGGGATAACAGGCTGATTGAAGCCCCCCACCTCTGCCTTGTCGCTCAGGACACACTCTCTCTTTGTAAGATTAGAGTCAGATTTTGAGGGCCTTTTTAAATTGTCCGCTTCTCTTCAGAGCTTCATAGGCCAGGCACTGTACCAGGCCAGAAATTTATACTCTCAGGTAGACAGTTTTATTGGACGTACAGAAAATGTTTTGCCGCTAAGTTCAAAGGCAATATGAATGAAGCAGTCAGGGCAGAATTTCAAGCTGCGTTATGAGTGCTGAGTCTTTTTCTAACATTGGTCTCCCCACCTCATCTCTACCCACAACAATTTTGTTGCTATCATCTGGGGTAGAGAAATTTCTGAGGCAACCCTGTAAGGTAAAATGTGATATTTTCATGATTGGAAACTATGTAGCACAATTTGCATGCAATAATTTTTCCTCATACTTGTTTACAACCAGGGCCGCAGTAGAGGCATGGATGCCCTGGCAGATTTGAAGGGCCCAGCACTTCACAGGGGCCCTTGAATATGTAAATTTTATGTAAAATTGGGCGAGACGGCCGGCAGTGACATTTTGCGCACAGAATTTCTAGTTACGTATCTGTTTATTACAGGAAATACCCAGTGACCCTCTTAGACATTATTTATAATATAATATAACTAACCAGTTATAGTGCTGAGTGGTTAATGAAGAAGCATGTTAATGATCAGCTGTAACCCCTGTACCCTAATGCTGAATATTGAAACTGACCTCATTCCAGTTCCTCGTTCCATTCACAGTGCTCTACTGCCATGTCTTGCAGTACTTCATGGAATTATGGGGGTGAATGGGTTAAATCAACAGGACTCTGCTCCTTATGCTTGGCTACTGTCAGGAGACCTCGACTTATCTAGGCTGCAGATCAGGCTTGGGTGGGGCTCGGCCAATCAGGAATGCCAGCTCGACTGGTGAGCGTATCACCCAAGGACACTCTGTTCATGCCAGACGTGCTCTCCAGAAAGTGCATCAGTGAGGCAATATCTCCTCTCACTTGCCAGTTTCTTTCCCTTGTCAGTAGTTCTTATTTTTTATCGCAGCCTGTAATACTGACAGACCAATGGTCTGGTGGGACCTTGAAGAGCTCACATTCTTGCTGCCAGTGTTCGTCCTTCAGAAAGAAGGAATGTCTAAACCTGACTGATGTGACAGCTTCCCCATGCTTTGGGACTACTGGGGTCCAGGGCGCCCTGACAGACTCACTCCTGAGCCACTCACCATCAGCCCACCATGCTGTGTTAACAGGTCTGTGGAAGCCCTGTGCAAGGCATGCTGGGACACCTGGGAGAGGTGCACCACCTATCTTCGAGCGCCCTTCAGAGTGAACTCAAATCTGCTACTTCAGCTGGCTGGTCAGCCGATTTCGAAGACTTACTTTCCGTTGACTCAGTAAAGCCCCCTAGAGGTGTGAAAGTGTTACTATTGCCTTCTGGTATCCAAGGTAAAGGTTGCTGGGGGTCTTACAGCAGTCTGCTGGCATTGGTGTGTGTTTAGAGGTTGGACTCTAGGGTGGGTCCTGGTTTGCCTGAGCGTCAATCTGGACTCTCTGAGTTATACTGAAACCATAATAAAATGAGACTGTTCATATTACAAAGAGGTGCTGAACTGTCTTGGTGAGGATAGGGATCAGATAAGGCACGCTATTTTTGTTATTATCTGAGGGGGCGGGGGGGGGGTCCCATTAGCACTGTTGCCTCATACATCTGGCACCAGAGTTTGCAGCTCCCACCTTTATCCGTGTGTGGAGTTTGCATTACTCCCCGTGTCATTGTGGGGTCTCCTCCGGTTTCCCGGTGAATTGGAGTTATCACATTGTTCGTAGGTGTAAATGGTGCGTATGCCCTACAATGGGTTGGCGCCCCTGAAATGACTGACACGCATATCATCGTGTAGTGACCACTGCTTGGTGAAGGTCCTGAAGTTAAACGTGTGTAATCCGGTTAAAAGTATCCTTTTTAAACCTGATTCTCCCCCATCTTGTGCCTCTAATAATGCCCCCAATTCATGCCAGTAGCGGGACCCCACCTTCTGTGGGTCACGCCTGTGTGGGGCCGCTTCCTGTCCCAGTGCGTTTCCCGCTGTGATGGAAGTGGTGTTTGTTTTTCTCGCATAGGAACAGATCTCCCCTGAGCTTCCTTCCCTGAGGATTGGCTGCTGGAAGGGGCTGTGGTGAGGGTGGCCTGGGTAGGGGCTCCTAAGCCCATATGTTTGCTCAGACTTGTGAGTAGAGCAGCAGTTCCTATAAGCCCAGAGATTCGGATGCATTGCTGTGCTCTGGGTGCCTGATCGGCTGCTGGCTTGTGGCTCGGTAGGTCTGGTTCCTCAGCACCATGCAACTGTTTCCTGATTCTTTTTAGTAGGTACTGGCCGGTAAGCAAATTGACATATCATTTCTCTGTACATTAATGACAAATAATTTTTTTCATCAAAATAAAGGAAATTTCTTAGTCTTTTCACTAACCTATACCTTCCCGTCATTTCTTCAAAAACCACACTGAAACTACTCATTGAAATGCAATGATTTTTCAACAGTTTGACCAAAAATATTGGTCAGTTTCACCTTCAGTTTTCTCATAGAAGTCCACAAAAATCCAGTAAAGCTTAAAAAACAAAAATTTTCAGAAGATTGTTAGAAAAATGTTGCAATTAATGACAGAATGTGAGGTCTCTATTCATCAGGTCAGGGAGTACCCCAGTTGCTGAATCTCACAGCTAAAGATAATGATTTGAAAATGCTTGGGTCATTCTTTGCTTTGGAAGTAAACATTCTGATTAACAAATATAACCTGGGCCATTTTTCAACTTTTACCTGCCAGCAGTTGAGCCATTGCTGCTTAATGAAGTCTAAATAGACCTAGATTCTTTCTCCCCATCAGAACTGCATACAGTGAATGTTTCAGATGTCTGGGGTTGGATTATCCAACATCAACATTAGTTCTGTATGAGACTGATAATCCAGGACACAAATGCACTTTTTACCCTGGACTGGGTTGACAAATGGAGAGTAAATTACTGGAAATGCGCAGAACTGGTCTGTGGTTCCTAACTCACAGAGTCTGGTGAGAGAGTTTGCTGGATGCCAGAGGTGTCCTGGGAAACCCTGAGGGACTGTCCTGGTTGTGTGGGGGCTCAGTGTGGAAGTGTGGTGAGTTCATTGGGCCTTAAGTCCAGCTGGGTCAATGAGTACTCAAGAACCCTTGGTTTGAGTTATGTAAATATTAGCCTTGGACTATGTGCTTGCGCCCAAGGGAGTCAAGGGGATCAGCATCTCCACTATTTGAAGGAGTTTAGCTAAAGGAGAAGCCACGCTTGCTTGTATTGACATTTGCAGGCTTTTTGTATGTTCATGTAGGCTCTACGGGTCCCTCCAACCCACCTAAGCAAATGGAGAAAAAGCTCTAAGGGCAGAGTCCAATGATAAGGAAAAGGCCTTTCAACGAGGGACATTTTAGTGATGAGGGAAAGACCCTTTAATGAGGGACAGTCCAGTGATGAGGGAAAGGCCCTTTAATGAGGGACAGTCCAGTGATGAGGGAAAGGCCCTTCAATGAGGGACATTTCAGTGGTGAAGGAAAGGCCCTTCAACGAGGGACATTTCAGTGATGAGGGAAAGGCCCTTCAACGAAGGACAGTCCAGTGATGAGGGAAAGGCCCTTTAATGAGGGACAGCCCAGTGATGAGGGAAAGGCCCTTCAACGAGGGACATTTCAGTGATGAGGGAAAGGCCCTTCAACGAGGGACAGTCCAGTGATGAGGGAAAGGCCCTTCAACGAGGGATATTTCAGTGATGGGGGAAAGGCCCTTTAACGAGGGACAGTCCAGTGATGAGGGAAATGCCCTTCAACGAGGGACATTTCAGTGATGAGGGAAAGGCCCTTTAACGAGGGACAGTCCAGTGATGAGGGAAAGGCCCTTCAACGAGGGACATTTCAGTGATGATGGAAAGTGATTTAATAAGGGACAGGTCCAGTGACAAGGGAAAGGCCCTTTCACAAAGGATAGTTCCGGTAATGAGGGACAGATCCGCTGACAATGGAAAGAACCTTTAATGAGAGACATGGGGAGTGACAAGGGAAAGGCCTTTTAACGAGGGACTAGGCCAGTGATGGGGGGAAAAGAACTTTGATGAGGGACAGCATTCAGTGACGAGGAAAAGGAGTTTTGACAAAGACCATTAACTCCACTGATGGAGGCTTCTGGTTCTCTGGGGAGATGTGTCAAGGCTGCTCTGAAAGAACATGTTTGATTCCGGTGCTGCAGAAAAGCAGCTCTTGAGCCTGGATGATGTTGTTCATCTAGCCTGGGATCACTCCACTCCGCATTCTGTCTTTCCTGTCTGCATTTGGCAGCCGGCAATCCTCTCACTGTTTTCTTTGTGTCTAGACTTAGTGGGTAAAACAAAACTTAGCTATGGGAAAGGACAGTGTGGGATTAATGAGCAGCAAAGGGGCTCAAGCTTGCAGATATTTCCCTGGAGAGGTCTGCTGTGTATGGATGCTCGAATGCATGCTTATTCGCATATGAATGTTTCACACGTGGAGGACAGTGCATCAGGCTGCGGTCGTGTGCCTGCCTGTGTGTCTGTTCTCCTGTAAGACAGGCCGGCTGAGTCACACTGACCTCCAGATGTTGTACGTGTCAGCCACATGGTCAGGATTGCATCCATCCCAAAAACAAAGCATACAAAAAAAAGATGAAATGATACTAAATCATAATATTCTACCTTAATATGTCTTAACTTTAAATCGGCCACTTCAGAGATTTTTTTCAGTCTTGTAATTTGGCAGTGGGATCGCATGGCCGGAATGAGCTGGATGAGTTTGATTGCAGCTGATACCCCTGTTGACTCAAACCTGCTCCTTTTATACAGTTTTTCTTAAATCTGTTTCCCTGCAGAGTTTGTCTATTTTTAAACTCTGGTTTGGCTGCCTTCTGCCAGTTCTGCTGTCTCTTTAAACATTGGTTTGGCAGGAGGCATCTGCAGCCTTTGGTATCGCAAGCGAGTCCTTAAGGAAGCCCTGCAAGCAGTACCCTCAACACAGCACCTTCCTGTCTGGCAGCATGATGTTCTGAGCATCAGCTTGATTCTGTGGCTTATTCAAGAAGAGACACACCAGTCGTGACCGGCTTCTATCGTAGTTTATACTATTTAGACGTTTGTGCTGAGTCGGGGGAGACAGAAAAACAAGGAAACAAGAAAAATATGGGAATTAAAATAACAGTGATCTAGGTGCTTTGGATGGTATTGTGGCACAGTGGATAGCACAGTTCCCTGACACTCGTAGGATCAGGGTTCAAATCCCTGCCGTGGCTCCCTGTGTGTGGAGTTTGCATGTTCGTCCTTTGTCTTTGTGAGGTTTCCTCCATGTACTCCAGTTCTCCCCCCCCACAGTCCAAAAACTTGCTGAGGTTAATTGGAGTTTTCGTATTGCTCTTATGTGTGTGTGATCTGTGATTGGTTGGCACTCCATCCTGGGTTGTTCCCTGTATTGAACACATAGCCTCCAGACCCCCCATGACCCTGAATAGGACAAGTGGCTGCAGAAGGTAGATGGATGATCAAGGTGTCAAATTGCAGAATGTCCCATCTGAGTCTGCTGTGTGCTTGCCAGTGTCATGGCCAGTCAGAACTCCTATTTCCAGCAAAAATCTGAAGGAACCAAGTTTGTGAATAGAAACAACAATAAAGTTTTTTTCCCTAGAAATTAGATACAAACAACTTAAATATTGCTTTGTGACAAAAAAGTTACTTTACTTGGTTATTTTAGCTTAGCTGCAATATGTTTATGCCATTTTGCTTTGGGAACATTGATACAACAGTAAGCTTTTGCTTAGCTGCCAGTTATAGAAAGCATGACAATCTCCAAGCAACTGCCAGAGATGGATGTTCACTGACCTGGACTGAACCCAGACGTTTTCATTTCCCCAGAGGACCTTTTAGCCTTTTTCCACACATACAAGAACACGAATCTTCTGCTTCATCATTTAGAAATAGAAGCACACCAACAATTTGCAGTTAGAAGTTTCACTGGGGGTGAATCAGCCTCTTAGTAGGTACTTTTAATGAAGAATCATGTTTAAAACCATATACTAGCCTGAAATGTTCTTCAGAAGATACTGAAATTGATGATGGTGTTTAACCTGGTTGCCATCTGAGTTTAATTCACTTTCATTTCTAGCAGCGCTTTAGATCTCTGTATTTATTTACTCTGCCTTGTCCTACTTCTGGGCCCCCGTCTGTTTGGAACAGCTGCTGGGGCTGATGGTTGGCTGACAGGAGATGGTCCATGATGAGATGACTGACAGGAGATGTTCCATGATAATGTTTGGTTGGAGATGGTGCATGTTGAGATGATTGGCTGGAGATGGTCCATGATGGGATGATTGGAGGGAGATGGTCCATGATGAGATGATTAACAGGTCTTATGTAGTGGCTGTGGTACATACAGTCCATACCTTCTACTAACATCTGCATGGACTGCTTTGTTATTTAAGTGCTTGTGTGTGTGTGTGTGGTACGAGCTATACCTTACCTTCTGGGTACCAAATGTGATTTTTTTTACCTTATGGGAACCAGTTTCCCAATAAAGTAAAACTCGATTTTCTAAAAATCTGTGACTGCGATCAAAAGACTAAAAATGCAAAAAACGATTGTATTTTGTTTAGTTACTTACGGCTATGGTTAGGGCTGGGTAGAGGCTAAGGTTGTCGTAGTTAGCATTAGCATTTTTAGAATGCCCATAGAAATGAATGAGCGGTCCCCACAAAGATGTGATTACAGGCCTGTGTTGTCGTTGTTGGGATTAGGGTTATGCTCAAAGAAATTAACGAATCAATGTGTGTGTGTGTGTGTGTGTGCATGTGGAAGACATTACAGAGCCATATTGCAGGAACTTGTCAGATACTACAACAATGTGCTGTACATGTCAAACTCTCTATTTAAGAGTGCATTTTAAGAAGAGTATTTAATATATTCATACTTTACAATTACGCTGAGCAGGATACCTCTCTGCTCTCCACCAGCTGATCCCGGTGCCCTCATAATTAAAAACAAGCTTTTCATTTTTCAGTTGTGGTTTTCAGTATTTTTCAGTATTTGGTGAATCAGCTTTGGTTGAATAATTGTTTGCTCTCAGCGAAGTCGTTTTCAGAGTCCATTCGGAAGGCTTTGCATAGGTTTCAGATATAATTTGTGTGTTTATTTTTCAACTTTTTCTTGACTCCCCACTATTATCTACGAATGCTTCTCTGCCCCTTCCAACTGGATCCCAGCTCACCTCATCCCAACGCAGGCACTGGATGGCCTGAGTCTCACACAATAACACAACGTCCATTGTCTTTTTACATTTATGGTCATGATGAAGTCACCGTCTGACTAAGAGAAGCTGCGGATAGGGTGTGGGATACAAATGTGGTCGAACAGCTGCCTCACCACAGCACTGCTGGAAGTGAAAGACAGGGGAGTTACACATCTTCAGTCTCTGGCCTGTTTTGATACAGAAAAGAGTGCAGCATTGGAATTAATGGAAGATCCCATCTGAACGCTGCTCTCTGTAGGATTATTATTGTATCAAAGTTTTCATCAACTAATTGCTTTACTTTGGGGGAAAACAGCCTTGTTTTGAAACAGGATAAATATTGCTATGTGTCATATTCAATATGCCTGTATATTATTTATAGACAATAGTTTACCTCTCCTGCAAATACACATCTGTTGTAGCACTGATAGCAAGGAAATTAATTTGGGCTGCATGCTGAATATATTATTCTCCCAAATAAACAAGACAACCCCCGTGTTTTTGAAGTTATAGAAGGCACTTAGCTCATCAGCCGGGCACGAGTGAGTCTCACACAGCGTTTGATCTTTCCCTGGTCGTCAGCTGGCTCTTTGAAGGGAGCAGAGAAGGAGATGCTGGCGCTCCAGCAACTTCTGGAGCTGGACCGGTGCAGGTCCCAGAGCCGGTGCTGGGGAGGAGCAGGGACGGGTGTGTGGACTGAGGTTGTGTGGCTACCCACCACACAGGAAGGTTAAGCCCTCTGGCGGAGAGCTGCGGCTGGAGCGTATTGGAGTAGCAATGGACTACTAAGCAGTATTTTACTGTTGAGCACTTCTCTGTAGATCTGTAGTGGGGGGGGGGGGGCTGTTCAGTTGTTTCTTGTGAATCAGTCATAATGGCTGTACTGTAAGGGCCATTCTAGGGTTTTTTTAAGGTATGGATCCTAGTTCATAGAGAGGGACCAACCTTACTATTAGCCAATGATATGTTACAAATTGGTGAGTGACAGGGGAAGGAGCACTCCACAAGCCAATCAGGTTTCAGCTGGGGTCAACGCTTCGGTGGTCCTTTCCCTGAATGGCTGCTTGTCTAATTCTTTTTTTTTACTCTGTAATCTATGAGTGGTTTAGTAGAGGCTGATGTGCTGATTGTTGTGCTAAGTGACCATTTCTGTATTGTCTGCTTCAGAGTTTGGCTGCCATCTATCTGGCAAAATAAATATGTTTCATCTGTGGCTTTGAATCAAAACGCACACTCTTAGCTTTATTACACCGGTCGGAATGTTTCACGGCCCTAAAAATGCCCCCCCCCCCCACAATGAACGACCCCATACGCTTCTAATGAATTTCAGCCTTTAGGTAACTGTTGCCTTCCTGCAGTTTGTTTTTTGGTGAATGATGCTGTCACAGCTGTGTTTACATTGCATGTACACAAATAACTCAGCCCATGAATCGGGGACACTTTGCTGCACCTGTCTGGGCACGAGGCCCCCTGCTGGTCAGGCTTTAAGGTTACGACCCCAGGGCAAAATGGGCAGGAGGTTAGACAGCATGAGCAAAGGCAGGACCGCAGCTGTCATAGGAGCAGCAAGCAGCAGGACTTGGACTCATATGGTGGAGAGCGTTGGTCCTGATGAACTGTGCAGTGTCCAGGCCCCATTAAGCATCTGGTTAATTACCATGTTAATTGGACCCATTTCATGTTTTCATTTAAGTACCAAGGCTGGTAGCTGAAAGCTGCTTAGATTGTGAGGAGTGGTATTGAGAATCACACAAACAGACCAATGAAGAGCCTACAGGAAGCAATTGGGTCTGCCTGGGTCATAATGATGGCGCCCCCTACAGGGCATGGCCTTCACCTTGGAGGAGCGCCTGCAGCTGGGCATCCATGGCCTCCTGCCCCCCTGCTTCATCAGCCAGGACGTTCAGCTGCTCCGGGTCCTCAAGAACTATGAGATGAAGAAGGATGATTTGGACAGGTTAGTAAGGCAACAGGGGACCTCCGAGCCGCTGCCAGCCGCCTCCTCGTCTGATTCAGATTCAGATTCAGATTCAGATTCAGAATCAGATTCAGATTCAGATTCAGATTCAGATTCAGAATCAGATTCAGATTCAGATTCAGATTCAGAATCAGAATACTTCCTTTATCCCAAAGGAAACTGCTTAAATTGCTAAAGCTCAACTGTCGCTCTTCTATTTTCTGTTCCCTGTGTCTCTATATGACCCAGCATTATTTCCAATAACGAAAGCTAAATCTAAAACTATAAGAAAACATTTTCATAAACTAAAATAAAATAGGATATAAGAATGAAATAAAAAAAAACTACAACCAAGTGAAAATTATAAATATTGTCTCCGAAACTATTAATTTTTATTTTATTTTATTAAAATAAAAACAAACGTCAAATACTTTCCATTGGCGTTTTAAGATACTATTTATCTACAGTAATGATTTGTTTATCTTTCCCCTTTGATGGAAGTCATTTGAGGAAATGTAATCCAGAGTATTGCCTTTAGATGACCATCATAATACCTGGAACATTTTTTGTCCATCCTGAGGACATTATTCCATAATGTGCTCTGTGGTTGCATGTAGGATTTTCTATAGATAAAACACTTAAAATAACTTTCAAGCTATCCTTAGAAATAAAATTACTAAAACTTAAACAGAAACTAAAATATATACAAACTAAAAATGTTTGTTTAAATAAACTTATAAGACCACACTGAAAACTAACTGAAACTAAACTGGATTTCACATTTAAATTTAAAACAGAAATCAAAACTAAATGAAAAAATCAAAACTATAACACCAGCGGGATGAACCTTCGGAAGAGCCTCTGCCTGCTGGTGCTGGTTTTCCAAGCTCTATTCAAGCCACTTATCTCCACTTTCGCTCTCTGACCCTTTCGCTTGCTCATTCCTGTCCTCTTAGTTCATGCTCCCTGCTCCTCCACACCTTCATTACTCACAGGGTGTCTGTGTCCTCGTACTTGTCCTCGTCTTTGATGTGCACGTGTCCCATCAGAAAGTCCGCCCATTTCGACGTCACTCATGTTGAACAACGTTACAGGCTTTGCTGACGGCAGAATTAAAGGCCCTTGCATCCATCTGCAAAATAATGGCAGCATCACTCAGACTTCAAAGTGTGACCTGAATCCTCTTTGATCCGAAATGTTAGAAGTTATAATTCTGCAAAAGCTCCAGTGCAATGAAATGAAATCGCAGCTGCCGATAGCATTTAAAATTAAGCTGCAAGTGCTCTTTCTGATTCATCTGCTGTTTGGTGAGAAGCTTTTTCCAGCTGAAAGATCCTGCCCTTTCTGTCTTGCGTGCGTAATCTCGAAGCCCATGACAGTGTGCGTACAAGCTACACTCTGCCGCGTCCATTGACATCTCATCTGTAGAGAACTTATCATGTGGTCATGTGACTAGAACAAGGATGATGGGTGTTCATGGTTCGCAGATACCTGGCCTGGGTCACAAGCTGTCTCCAAGCTGGCCAGTTAGCCTATGGGACCGGGTTAGGTGAACAAAATGAATGACACGTGATGTAGTATTTTTGATGTGACGCGCCACATCTGTCTTTCCTTCTCTCACACAGATATGTGTTCCTGATGGGCCTGCAGGACCGTAATGAGAAACTCTTCTACAGACTGCTCACTTCAGACCTCGAGCGCTTCATGCCCATAGTCTACACCCCTACTGTCGGCCTGGCATGCCAACAGTACGGCCTCATCTTCAGGAGACCCAGGTACAGACAGATAGACACACCACACGCATCCTCAAGGGGTAGCGCTAGAGAGACCAGTCCAGTTATAATCCACGTTTTTTAGAGCAGGGGCAGCACGGTGGTGCAGTGGTTAGCGCGGATGCTTCACATCTCTGGGGCCAGGGTTCGAGGCTCCTCCCCAGCTCTGTGTTTGCATGCTCTCCCCGTGTCATCATGGGGTTTCCTCTGGGTACATCAGTTTCCCATCCACAGTCTAAAAACATGCTGAGGATAATCGAAGTTGCCAAATTGCCTGTAGGTGTGAATGGTGTGTGACTGTGCCCTGCGATGGGTTGGTTTGTTCCCTGCCTTGTGTCCATAGCCTCTGGGACAGGTTCCAGACCCCCCATGACCCTGAATGGGATGTGTGGTTACAGAATATGGATGGATTTTCACAAGTCCCTGTCGCTCAGGGACCCTTGAAACCATCCTAGCTTCCCACCAGCCCCTACACACACTGCCCCTTGGCTGATTATGGAGCACTCCACAGGATCCCAGCTCTGCTCCTCAGAGTGGTACACTGCTTCTTGTTAAACTTCAGGTTTTGTTAATGCTGATTCAGTCACATGACTTTGCCAAACACTCACCATGAAGACCCAGGCTCAGCAATCCCTGCTCTGGATTATCCTGCGCCGAGTATGAGTAACAGCAGCTCGGAAACTGTGAGCCCTGCTGATTTTGGCTGGCCCGCCTTTCTCAGAGTTATAATGTCGGGCACTTTGGCAGGGCTCGAGCCGTATGGTTTGTCGCTCCTTTGTTAGCCTCTTTATACCGATGTATATGGTGACTTGTCTGTGTCGAAAGGGCCTGTCATCGGGCTGCAGCCTGATCATTGCCTTTCCCTCCCTCTGGGGCCTCTTCAACTGTTCCTCCATTTGTTCAAAGTCCATTTTGCTCAAAACTTCAGTATCATATTCGACAGTACAATAAATGTAGGAAGAATGTAACTTTCCAGCACGCACCCCGGAGAAATTGCAGTAAGTCCCTCTAGCGTGCAGGCGCAGTGGGGTTTGATCCGGCTGGCGATGAGGTCTCTGTGTCATGGACGTCTACGGGTTTGGATCGTCAAGATAATAGGTATTTACAGCTCCTCTGGCAGCTGTAAAGACAGAGATCTACATAGACTTTATATACAGTTTGCTTCTTACCATATGTCAATGCAAAGTGCAGCTATCTGAAGGTGCATTAGCTCACACTATCGTGAGTGCAGTTTGAAGGAGCTTTAATGCGATGAGTGTGTCCCTGAGTCTCTCCACGTCACAGTCCTGCAGGCAAGGTGTGGAACCTGCAGCAGCAGCCTTTTAAAGATGCATTGGGTGGAGGGTCTGTATTCTATCTGTATTGTATCCTGAGGTGATAGATTTTGTTTCAACCAACCAGTTGAGTATAAAGAGTGACAGTCACAGAGTACTCAACTGGTTTGTTGAAACAAAATCCCGGTCTGGATTTGTACTCTCTGGAGCTGAACTATCCAGCTCTGATTGTATCCAAAGCTCAGTGGAAAGTCATGGAGGGCAGAAGGTTGTGAGGATTCCTTAAGACCACAGGCATAGGAGATCCAGTGGTGCAGGATCACTTGTGCATTGAATACACCTGGATGAACAGAAACAGATGTTTTCCAGTGCTCTAGTGCTGGGGTCTCCAACTCCGGTCTTGGAGAGCTACTATCCAGTAGGTTTTCTATCCTACCTGGCTACTGATGAGCCACATCTGCACCTGGTATTTACCCAAAGACAGGTGTGGCTCATTAGAAGCCAGGTAGGATAGAAAACCTGATGGATAGTAGCTCTCTTGGACCGGAGTTGGAGACCCCTGCTCTAGTGACTAAGAAGAACGAACGATAGTTCTTTCGTGTGATGGTTTTTGTTAACACTGGTTTCCAATACTGGTTTATGCTACATATAAAACGTTTTTGTTATTCAGGGCTTGCAAGGAAATGGAGACAAGGAGTTAGAAACAGTGACTGAAGAGAGTTATATGAGGATGGGACGAGAATCAAGAATAATTTTGGATTTAGAGAATGTCATTAGGGATCCGTTTTCCTTGGGAATGTTCAGGAACTCGTAAAAGAATATTCGGAATGGAGGTCAGCCATCCCTAGCCAAAAGAACACATGCACTCCACTCTATCACCAGTGTCATGTTTCTATTTCTATCATGACAGGGATTGCGAGAAACGCTATAATGGGCTATAAACAAAACCACATGTACCGCTTTTAGAGTTAGCCATACTGGCACCTGGTTGTGATTGTGCCAGGAGACACACTGTAGGTCGGGGTCACCCTTGGACACACTCTGGCATTAACACCTCATCCTGGCCCTTCCTGCTTAAACTCTCATTAAGACACAAACACATGACGAATGGTGGTTTGCCTGATGTCCCTCAGATGTGAAGCAAAGGCAGGTGTAAGATGAAGGATGATGTAAAGAGCCTTTAGATCATTGCTGGGATTTGTTCTATTGTGTAGAGCTGCTGTAAAACGCCTTGATTTCGTACATGATCAGTGGATGGTGCTCTGGTTGAGAATGACGTACACCGAACATCACACGTGACTGTGTGCCTGCGGTCCACAGGTTCGAGCTGTCAGCGTGTTCAATGTGCCTGTTTGACTTACAATGTGATTTTCTGCCGTTCTTGTCTTTCTTAGGGGAGGGGGTTTGTTCCTATTTGAGCTGATTTGGTTGTTTTGGGTTGTCTTTGAATCTGTACCATTTTAAGATAGAGTAACATAAGTAAACATCTATAAATGTTCTCCACTGATTAAGCTCCTGGCTTAAGGGACTGTCCAATGCCAGACTCATTGCACCCCAACCCCCCCTTGCCAAGGATCACTGCTGGTCTAAACGCTGACAGGGTATTGGATAGCAGTTTTGGGAACTTCTGAGTCTGTTTTACCAAGTAGCACAGCCTTCTTCCAGTTCTGACAGGTCTTGGTGCTGCCGGTTTAGTGACCTGGGGCTGGGAGTTGAATGCCTGTTCTGTGTTTTGAAACACCGGGTCCATTATCTGCTGCTCTGGGCCCTAGCAAACTGCGATTGGCTGCCAGGGTGAGTGAATGCAGAGAAGCTGACTACCCTGTTAGCCTCACAAGGATGATGTTTATCACCCTGGCAGCATCCAAACACCAGTAACACAGGGAGGAGGACGATTCAGCATCGTGCAGCACGTCTGGACCGAGTGACCCCGCTGAACTCCCGTAGTGGCCTTGCTGTTTCCACTGGCATTTCGGAAATCAGAACAGGAAGGCCTGTACAGGGATATGACGTCTTCAGCGGAACGTTCACTAGAAGTTTGTTAATGACCATCTGAGCTCTGTGAGAACTCGGTCCCTGTTGTTTGTGGCTGTTTGTGTGCCGAGTCCCAGAATGTTTCAGGTTTCAAAGGTCTCATTTTTTTCCCTCACAGACTCCATATTTAGCTGCGGTCTTTGTTGTGGTTGTTCTCCTTCTCGCAGAGAGTGAGATTTTAAATGAGAGGTCAACTGGGACTCGGTAGAGCAACACGTGGTGCAGGCAGGAGGAGAGCGGAGGACCAGCGTGTCCTGAGCTCCCCTTGTCTTCCCTGCCTCCTGCTGTCTGTAACTCACCCTCCTTAACACCCCTGGTGTCCTTAATCCTGACATGCCAACACAGGATGCAGATGGAAACCAAATGCATGCATTTTCCTGAAGACCTGATGGCTACGACATGAACAAATGAAATGATGCATCATTTGCCATTTGCACGAGGGCATTGTGCAAGGGAATGTGTCTTTGCACATATCCCATCTTGCTCTCTTATGAGAGCAAGGCTTGGGGGATTTGAACCAGCAACCTTCTGAACAACAGGCACAGAGGGCAAGGAGACTGCAAACAGACATGTTACTCTGTATTCGTTTATAGCAGGCACTGGCCAGCGAAGAGCTGAGATTGCTATGAAAGAAACATTTCTAAGGTTCTCTCATCACCCATTTAAACATGTTTATATTTCAGCCTGGAATAATAGGCTTGTTTAATCTGTGATGTGGTTTTCCTTTGGGGTGGATGCAGACTCACAAACACGCGCTCACAGATCTGTCTTTGTTCATTAAAGGGACATACCGTACCCCTCCATTCTGCCCTCACAAGGTGCGAAAACACATAACAAAGTTTCAGCTGTTTTAGTTTAAAACAAAAACTTTACCTGATAATAAAAATACTATATGTACGAGACCCACACCCTTCACGGTCTGTTTTTGTCCTTATGGGGAAAATACCTCCACAAGAACAGAAATCTAGAGCCTTTAGCCACAAGGTTTAAGGATCTTTTTCCTTAATGATTGTGCTGCATAGGTCTCTGGAGCTGGTGAAGCAGCCCAGAGTTTTCAGAGTTCGCTTTTGGCAAAACCACCCAAGAAAACGAGTCTCTGAAAACTGCCCACGTCTCTGATTTGGTACTTGGTTGTATGTAATTCTGAGACCTGCAGTGAAGCCCTCCTCTCTGATTGGCTGTACGCTGAGCCGTACTGGTCAGTTTCAGGGCCGCTCGCTGACACAGCTTCACACACAAGGATGCGTATTAATGGAAACTCCCTGAGCCGATGGCTCTACCATGTGCAGCTCCATAATTCCGTTTAACTTGACGTCTGATTCATTTCCCAGAGAGGCCTGCAGAAAGGCCTTTCCATTCATGCAGTTATATAAGGATGAGTAATGCAGCTCCCGTGTCAGTGTTACCCACTGCTGCCCCAGTGTAACTGCAAGTCTGCTGCAGTATGATGATATTTTATTTCCCATTTGGAGAAATACAGCTACATTGGAATGCTTCTTTTCACATATCCCATCTTGCTCTCCTTTGAGACACATATAAGGGTCGAAATGCACTGTTCCCCCCCCGGGATTAGAACTAGCAACCTTGCGATCACAGACACATACAGTGTAATTAGCACATGTGCATCTGGAGCTCCTTCAGCCCTCCTATAGTTCCTGCTTTTTTTTAAAATGCTTGCATGGGAGATGGCTATCAGGTGGTCACGTGACACACTGTGCTGTGGTCACATGACACTATGCCGTGGACCTACTTTAGCTGGCTTGATTGCACACTGATACCCCCTACAGACAGATTTCAGTATTCAGAGGGGTGTACATCAACCTGAGGCGGTTTGTGAGATTTGTGTTTCTGTCCATCTCTCTGTTTCCATGTGAATTCACACTTATACACAAACATTTATTACTTCGTTGATGAAAAGCTAATTGAAGGAAAAAAAACAATGTACTGGTACATGTGTATGTGCAGTATCTGTCTGACAGAAATGTGTGTCACGTTAGTGTGCTCCTCTAAAAATAATACAAAATCATGCAAAAAAATTATTGCTTGAAAAGGTTAAAAAATCTAGTCACAAATTTTTGAAGGCGTAAATATTGAGGAAGGAAATGTAATTCTCTTTTGACAGCCAGGTTGCAGAATTGACTGCCATAATGAGGGCTTCCACAAGTTTTGTCTTTGTGTTACAGGGGGCTGTTCATCTCCATCCATGACCGTTTTCACATCTCCACGCTGCTGCGGAGCTGGCCAGAGAACGACATCCGGGTGAGCTGCCTGTGTTTCGTGGTCTCAGCCAGTTGGTCAAATCTGATATGATCGACATGTTGACCAGTTGAGAGAAAAGATCTGCTGTGTTATGATTGACAGGCTGTAGTTGTGACAGACGGGGAGCGAATCCTGGGCCTCGGGGACCTAGGCACTTGCGGCATGGGCATCCCGGTGGGCAAGCTGGCACTGTACACAGCCTGTGGAGGCGTGCCACCCCAGCACTGTCTGCCCGTTATCCTGGATGTTGGGACAGATAACCAGGTATGCCCAGCTCCCAGGGGAAAAAGTCTCAAAGGGAGACCACAGAATCCAGCTAGAGGTCTAAACAGAGCATCCTGCGGCAGTGCTAAGTGCTAAACAGTGCTAAGTGCTAAACAGTGCTAAATGCTAAACAGGCAGCTTTAGCCACTGCTAGCTTGTGCTGCTAGATGCTAAGCCATCAAGCATATTGCTGAATGTGTGGCCTGCTTTGGTCACATGTGATCGTATCACTGGCGCCCGGGGCGTGGCGCTCACCAGAGATGGTAAATCCATCGCAAAAACATCATTCCTTCTCTTTCTTCATATCTTCCTTTTCTCTCCACACACACTCCGACCTCTCTGGGACTTAATTAGTGCTATCTGGAAGCGAGTGAGATGGAAAGATGCAACAGGCCAGACGAGTTGATTACAGAATAATCACTTTTGGCACAGGTGCTGTGGAATGCTTGATGCTGGACAGTGGCCTGATGGCAGGTGTAGGGTGTCGGGCAAAGGGGCTGACTGGGCAATAACTTAAGGGTGTCACAGTCCACAGACACAAACCTGCAGACACAGAATTGCTCCAGAATGCCACTTCAGGCCCAACAGCAGCAAAGCAATATTGGAAAATGGATACTGTGGCATTCTGCAGGTCTTTGGTGTCTGTAGAGTCCCCTGAGTGTTCGATCGTGTCTATTCATGAGAAATGTGTCAGGGCTTCCAGCAGAAAGAGGCCTGTAATCACCTGTGGCCTCATCGCGGCCCCTGCGACCGATCCCAGGCACGCTCAGATCCCAGACAGGAGCACGCTCATTCACACGTAAGCGTACATATATGCGCACGTATGCAGAGACAGCCTAGCGACCTGCCTCTCCTCCCCCGTGGAATCTGGGTTGGTGAGGACAGCTCTCAATGAGGCGTGACGTGGTTCTGGACCATTTAAGCCCGATTCACTGCTGGCTTCTGCAGAACCAGCCACTGGCATGCTGCAGTTCTTTGAGGCGGAATGCAGATTTGCAGATTACGTAGGGCCTCGTTTTCAGGGGAAGCAAACCCCATGGCAGCAGAGGGGCCGCTCCCTGTGAAAGGAGCACAGATTACAGCGTGACCCACTGACACTGGAGGGGTGGCAAAGCAGATGCAGATTTCACATTGTGTATAAATAAAAGCCCTTTACTCACATGCATATTGAAACAGAACCCATTATTCTGCCTGAAGAGAATCCCGATGTCCTTTTGTTAGCGGTAAATGCATCACTGGACATTTCTCATGTCTCCCCACACAATATTGCCAGTGGTACAGTCCACGGTGCAGTTAAATTGGCTGGATTTCTTCATTAGCAGGGGTTTTGGGGGGATGTTTGCACAACCCTATATGAGGAGCTATGAGCCTGTTTTCTTTTGCAGACTCTCCTGAACGACCCCCTGTACATTGGACTGCGGCAGAAGCGAGTGCGAGGTCAGGCGTACGACGAGCTGCTGGATGAGTTCATGAAGGCCGTGACAGACAGGTACCATGCTGACGTCATCACGGGAAGGGGACACTGGGCGTCCAGCGTGATGAACTTGGTGTACCCGGTGCAGATCAGGGATGCTGGAGGCTGGCTGCTGAGACACAGAAGAACTTGAGGTGGTGGATTCTGTCTTGGCTGTAAATCCTCACAGGGATCAGCACATTGGCTGGGGTGCCAAGGCTGTGCTTCCTGTCCTGTCCAATGTTACACTTCCATGCTGGACAGGCCATCAGAGCAGATCTGTAAACCTCCAAGACTGCGGATCTCAGCGGCCACATCAGAGAAGATACCCTTTCATCCATAATAATCAATGTCAGTGGAGGTCATCGTGTTCAGCACATTAAATGCAGGTTCCAATATGTAGGAGGTCATGGGGTGGCTCATTAATATTCATAAAGGAAGTGTTGCCTGATTGGCTGGTGAGCTGGATAGCAAGGGAAGGCTCAGCTCATAAAGGAGGCACTACTTGATTGGTCAGTGAAATGCTGCTATAGTGTTTCCTTTATGAATATTAATGAGCCTCCCCCTGCCCTCCTGTGTTTCGGAAGTTCACTCTCAGGACCTATGCGGAGGTCGTGGTGAAATGACAGCACAGGTAGACAGGGGAAAGCCTTGGTCATGTGATCGGACGTGCTGTTTACAGAGAGTTCCAGTTCGGCATCCATCTCGCAAGCCACATCACAGCTGGAACAGGACCCATGTTCTGCGATGCTTTTTGGGAAATGTGCACTTGTGTCTATTTAAAGAAGTGCGCTCCAGCCAGCGAAGGGCGCCCTGACTTTCATGGCCGTGTAGTGGCTCAAGCAGAGAGCTACGCGGGGGGGGGGGGGGACGAAGGAGCTTCTTCCTTCTGAGGGTTTGCAGGCGGGTGTAGTGACATGGGAGATTGACGCTGTGGGTTACAGTGGCTCTGCAAGAGTGGAACTGGCCCAGCGGGGGTCTCAGAAGGCCGGGACCCTCCCCTCTGCAGTCTGGGATATTTCTGACCAGACGCACGGTGCGGAATGCGAGTCTGTACAGCTGAGCCTCGTCCCAGCGGGCTTTCGGCGGAGCCCGAACAGACAGTCCCTCGGGTCACAAAGGCGGCTGGGAAATAAATGCTACTCATCTTAGAAAGGACCAGCGCTGTCTGCACAACCGGACCGAGCCGACAAGCATTGAGATGCCGCTTGGGCAGAGCCTATGTGACTTAATTAAATCCACAAGGCCACATTCTCAGCCTTTCTGAGTAACCCACAAGTTTTTTATTCTCCTTACTTTGCCCCAGACGATCCCCCCCCCCCTTGCCCTCAGGGCCAATTGCCAGCCATCCCCTTTTTAGCTATATTAAGCTGAGGACGCATTAAGCTGTTGTCAAGGCGACAGAGGCGTGCGGCATTGGGCTGGAGGACTTCCATCAGACGGAGGAGCAGCAGATGGCAAAACGCGGATGAGCGACAGGCATCTGTGATTGGGTTTTCTGAAGGGGCCCGGGGCCCCGAGCTGAGGGAGGGTTTCACTACACGGAAGGGGTTACAGTCAGACCTGCGGATGTAGAAGCTGCAGACGTTAACTTAGTGATCGAAAGAGAGGGCTTGTTTTCTAAAGGAGGAATGCCATATTCCATAATGGGTTTCCATAAGACTCTATAGACAGACTTGCCTCGCGACCAGTTTGGCAGTATGGAGAACCTGCAGTTAGTCTGTCTACAGAGCGATACAGATCAGCCTTGATGCCCCCCCCCCACCTGGTCCCGTGTCTGCGTGACGCTCACGTAGCCTGTGGAGCTCTTTTTGCACCTACCGATCAGGAATGCTTGGATTATTCTCAGCAGTAATTGAGGGCCTCATTAAGAGGTCCTCCCTCGTACAGCTTTCCAATGGCCATTAAAGGACAAAGCCTCACCATATTACCCCCATGGACAGAGCAACGCTGGTCGATGAGTCTTTGTGTATGAAACTCCGCGCAGCACCATGCAGCATGGGGCACGTGACCGGGGCTGAAGTGGCACTCGGCAGGAAACCATTTTGGGGCCCGGTGAGCAACCCCCCCCCCCCCCCAAAAAAAAAAAAAAACTCAAGCAGTACTGGGTGAAGCAACATAGATGTCATGTGATCATTTTTCACCTTTCACGGTCACCTTCAGCTGTGCCTTATTACGTGCTGATTCTGAGCCAAATATGTGCTAATATTATAGACTTATCTTTAAAGCTAAATATCAAACTCAGTGTTATTACAAGGTTTAAAATCTTTAGTTATTAACCTTTCAGACTTCAGTCCACTATAAATTCTGCTTGTTTTAAGGCAGCTTGGTCTTACCTCTCCACCTTATTATCCTTTATAATGAGTTAGACCATCCATCCATCCATCCATCCATCGGTCCCCATAGCAGCTTATCCAGGGCAGAATGGGGGTTTCAGGTAGACTCCATCATATGAAACGTGTCAAATGTAGGAGGCCCCGTTTGGCTTGATGATTCAACAAATCTGACCTTCACCGAATGCTGATGTTTCTCTGTGATGGACGGGCCTGGAATCGGCTGATGGCCCTTTGGAGAATCGACAGCCCCTTTGAAAGACCGGGAATGTAAATAAGTGTTTCTCCGTTTCCATGACAAAAACCATTGTCATGTAATTGTCAGGATGGACACATCAATGAAGGCGGTGGAAAACTGGTGATGGATTTATTATACTTTGTTCGGATCCAGGCAGATGTGATTGGAGTGGTGGACCAGGTACTGCTCAGTTCAGTTTTAATGACTGTTTACATTGCATCTCGAATTATACTAGTCAACTGAACTACTGCGTGATATTAGCAGAGCCTAGTGGGAAAGCGACAAACCTGCCAGAACATTTTTACAAAGCTAAAGAAAAGCTGACCGATTGCCAACTAAGATTTTCATTTTATTCCGAATCGAACATCTTTTTCCACGGGCAAACAATTTGTTTAAATGGAACCGATTTGTGACTAGAATTGGCGTTTTTAAGCAACGTCATTATGTTTTGACCACAGTTCTAGGTCTTCAGTAAAAGCCCCACTGTCTGGATCACAATGCCAGTCATATAATCCAAGGCTCTCCATTTTATTCCATTTAATCTCTTTGACATTCACACGTCTTGTGTAATTTGTAAGGGCTCAGGTAGCCTTGTGATTCTGAGAGTATTGTGATGTGGGAGTTGTGGGTTTCAGCTCTGCCGTATACCTCGGACGAACGGCGCAGAATGGAATGCATGCGGGGTAAAGTCATGGACAAAGCATCTGTCTGCGGTTAGTTTACTTCAGCAAACACTATAAGACACAGTCCTCAGATGGAAAGCTGAGAAGCTCCTCCACTGTATGAACTACAAAGGGGCACTTGCTGGTCACTTCCTGAATTCCTTTCTTTTAACCCACTCAGCCGGTCCTGCATATGACTAAGAGAGTCCCCCAGAGCTGTAGCCAGGATTTTTAAAATTCCGAGGTCGAAAACGTTAGTTCTTCCTAGTTGTGCCCTGTAGTGGATCATGGTTATCAGAGTTGCGGAAAAAAATACTGAGGTACTTGAACTTAGTGTCCTCGATGGTAGATACGGCCGTGGCGTCACCCGTCTAATCCGAGGGAGCTGTGCTTCATTTAATACATCTCTTGGTACCAGGCCGCTGATCGATCACCATGGAAACGTGAAATCGCCACATTCCATGCCTCAGCCATTGTTCTGTGTTGCGGAGAGGGGGACTCTGGTTTGCGCCAATATTAAATAAGCTCCTGATATGATCCATTAACTGCAACTGTATAGAGTTTATTCTCTGTTCTCTTGCTCTTAAATTTAAACAGCAGGCTGAAGGCTTGAAGTTTTGAAAAAAGCCAGAGGACAATGACCAGAAACCACAAAACTCGTAAGATAATTCAGCATCACCAGTCTGTCTGTTGTTCGGCACAGTGTTAAACTGTATTCCATCCTGGAGAAGGCTAAACAGGGGGACGTGTCCTACATGTGCCTCTGAAACTGTGTCGTTTCGCCTCGGTGTCCCCGTGTCAGTAGCTTTGCCTTCAGCAGAAGGCCGGCTGAGCAGCTTGGGAGACCCACGGGCCCTGGTGCTTTTGTGTGCGTCTTACAGCACACTGAAAGGTGCATTGTGGCTTTGGGCTCCAGTCACAGAGAGTGGCTGTGTGTGCACAATGGGCCCCAGCCGGGCTTTTATTCGCCTTCCACGGCTTCATCTGCCGAGGCAGGTCTCTGAGGGCTTCTTCCACAGGAAGTGACCCCTGCCGAAGGGATCAGCTGACCTAGTCTCAGCGCCTGATTGGTGTACATGTGACAGTCAGGGGGGAAAGTTAGAATCTGATATTAATGCGTCGTGAATGGGTCCTGTCATTAAAAGAACCCAAAAGCATACATAAATGACTCGAACAAAGCGAGATGTCCACATCACTTCTGCTGAAGCGGAAATTATTGGCCACATTGACGCAAATACTGCAGTCATTATACTGGGTTACACTAACCCAGTGCTAAAAATGCCTGAAACACTTCATTTTTATTTTATTGTGAGGTCTCCTCATCAGCAAACTTGAGTGTTGTGTAGGCAGATGATCTGGGCGTTTGTTCGGAGCTCAGCCCAGCTGCAATTATGCCCAGTCAACTCCTCCTCTCATGTTTGCAGTGTGCTGTTTTGCCTCATGTGCTCGTCACTTTGAACAAAAGTGTCTGATAAATAAAGTAAATGTAAACTGTAAAAAATTATTTAAACCACATCCAAATTATAAAACAGAATGTCCACAGTTAAACACTGTTACGTGTGATTGGAGTTTGCTCTTTATAATATATGAAACGCAATGAGATTAAGCAGGAAGGTCACGGATGTTGGAAGTTATTTCTGAGAGGAATAAAAATATGAATGAGGTTTTGTCTTTAGAGTGCCTTGTGTGTTTTGAAGAGCCATTTCTAAGGGCAGGTGATGTGTTATCTCCATCGCAAATTACAAGTCAGTGATTCAGGAGCACTGACAACAATAGCAGGTCATTAAGGAGAGTGCCGTAGATCTGAGATGAAAATTCTTAAATTCCAGTGAATGACAACTGACTATTTAGAACCAAACCAGGTGGGGGATCTAATTAATTGATCAGTCATTTCTGCCTCATATTAAATTGTGAATTGGAAACTGGGAACATACACATTGCACTTGGAGTTAAAATCCAGTGTGTACATGATTGAAAGTGTGTAGGAAATTAATCAGAGGAGGGTTATATTACATAGGGCATAGAGGCTGTTGAAACTCATTCTGATACTAATGTCTGCATGTAAGGAGAATGTCATCAAAGACGCATAGTGTCCTGTGTCTCCTATGGAACTGCATCATAAATATGAAGGAGCCTGTTTTAGGTGCCTCCAGGACAGACCTACCACACAGCACAGACGTCATCTTCACGTCAGAACATTTACACTCATACAGGCTGCAGCTGAATTTATGAGCCACAAAGTGAACAACTAACAAACTTGACAATAAACAGAACAGATAATGGACCCATGGGCACGGTATTTAAAGCAAAAGTGTTCCAGAAATGCGTCTCGATCGACAAGCAAAACACAGAATTGCTCTCCACCGTGTAAGTAATGGAGCTACCTCTCTCTCATTGGCTCATTCTTCTGTTGTGTCCTTAAATTCCACTCCAGCCTTGTTACTGAAACCCAGTGTCTAAATGTTCAGTTTAAGCTGCAAGGCTTTCCACTATTTCACAAACACAAAGTGTCGTCTAGTTTTGGGGGATACTCTTTCCCAGATTTATGTATACGTTGAAATTAAAGCTTGATTCAGTTCAGGCTAAGCTGTTTCGCTGCGTCCAGCATCTTAAGTCGACCTTGAATTTCTTCAGCACATAATGGATTTTTGATTTGCTCGGATTTTGTGGGAAATAAGATGATCTGATATCAGCTGTGAACCAAGCAGAAACGGTAACTGTGAGGGGCTGAGCTTGGGTGAAGTGTTGTATTGCTGCGGGAAATTAATTAGCAGCTAGGGACCAAAATGAATGAATGAAGCGTAGGTGGCCCTGATTTGAATAGTTGATGGACAAAAGTTTATATATGGTCAGCTGGATGGATTCTGTAGGGATTCTGAATGTGTGTCTGCTATGTTGGGGGAGGGGGCGACTTATTTGTGTTAGTGACATTTTGCGGTTAATTGGGGTTGGTTTGTTTGCCATTAACAAAGGGAAACTGATACTTTGTTCTCTTGTTTTTGCTGAATAAAAGGTGTTTGTTTTGTTAAACACTGGCATCCCAGAATCCCAGAACCTACAGAAATGTTAAAGCAGACTGAGGGTCGCAGGGGTGTCTGACGTCTACCTGAAAGTACTGAGGAAAATGCAAGTCTGATACCATAGGAGGTGTTTAGATCTACAACTGGGCGATCGGACCTAAACGGCTGCAGACTTCGAACACACTACTAGTGTGTGTGTGTGTGTGTTATGTTTATATTACATTGTGGGGACCCAATGTTCCCCACAATGTGATAAAAACATATTTTTTTCAGGTCCCCATAAAGATCTGTGAATGCAATCAGAAAATTCAAAATACCAAAAATCTTGTTTTGTTTTGTTACTTATTGTTTTTTTTCCTCTTTTTTTTCCTGGTTACTTATTGTTAAGGTTAGGGCTGGGTATGTGTTAAGGTCGTCATGATGGGATTAGAGTTTTCCCCCTTCAAATGAATGGAGAGTCCCCACAAAGATACAATTACAAACCTGTGTGTGTGTGTGCATGTACATGTGTGTGCATGTGTGTGTGCGTGTGTGGACCCACAGCTGGTGCACCAGTAGAATATGACCCTGTACCTTTGGCAGAGTGTGCAGTGAATGTTGAGTCACTACAAAGGTTTATAAATAAACATTTCTAAACGTGAAACATTCACCGTTCAAACCGGGGCCAGTGTGTGACTCTGCAGATTCTGTGTCTGTGATCGGGAGGATGTCATTTCGAATCCCGTGGCCGACGGAGCGATCCTGTCACCGTTGGGCCCTAGAGCCAGACCCCTACCCCCCCATTGCTCCAGGGCCTGGCTGACCCTGCTCTCAGGCCTTCGTATTTGCATCTCTTTGGATAAAACCGTCTGCTAAATAAACAGTAATAAAATGTAATGAGCCCCAGAGCAGCGTGTTGAGGTTCAGCTCTGTTTTATTCTCAGATGCTCAGTTCACTGTGACTGGGGAAAGAGCGCCCTCTTTAGGGAAGAGGCACCAGGCCCGGTGCTATTCCTCCAGCAAGCAGAGAGCTACTATCATGATTATCCATGTAATGCAGTGAAGTTGTCGGGCTGGGTGTACAGTCATGACGCTGCTTAGTTCAGATCCATGAAGAGGTTTTTTTGGCCCATTGAACCAGAGGTTCCTCCACTAGTGGCCTTCTGGTGGATCTCACACGTCTTTCTGTTGACCCTCGTTTGTTGCGACGGTCTGAAATCTTCTTGTTTTCTAGTGTTCTAGCTGCTTATTGTAACTTGCACACTCGCAATGCTATCGTATTTAACGCTGCATTCACGGGTACCAGATTGACCTGTTGTCTTATATTCTTCAGATATGGAATTAACTGCTTGATCCAGTTTGAAGATTTTGCCAACACAAATGCTTTCCGTCTGCTCGACAAGTACCGCAACAAGTACTGCACCTTCAATGACGACATCCAAGGTAGGATGTGACTGCTTTTAGCATTCAGGTAAGGGCGCAGCGTGGGCAGTGTTTGGTGTACAGTATAGGGCGCAGCGTGGGCAGTGTTCGGTGTACAGTATAGGGCGCAGCGTGGGCAGTGTTCGGTGTACAGTATAGTGCGCAGCGTGGGCAGTGTTTGGTGTACAGTATAGGGCGCAGCGTGGGCAGTGTTCGGTGTACAGTATAGGGCACAGCTGGGCAGTGTTTGGTGTACAGTATAGGGCACAGCGTGGGCAGTGTTCGGTGTACAGTATAGGGCACAGCGTGGGCAGTGAGCGGTGTACAGTATAGGGCACAGCGTGGGCAGTGTTCGGTGTACAGGGAATAGTGTGGGCTGTAATGGTGTACAGTACAGAATACTGTAGTATGGTCAAACACATATGCATGTATACACATCAATCCAGACAGAACAGTAATGTACTACTTTATACAGGTACACATACCCAATATTCTGTATGGTCCTCCAATTTGCAGACTACATTAACCCACAGACAGAATAAACACAAGTCCTGTACACGTCAGCCCAAAGTCTGGTCTAGGGGGAAAGCTTCTGCACTGCTGGTGTATTGTGGGTAATCTGCACTGCGGCATCCGTCTCCCTAAACCTTTGTGACCATTGGCCAGCATTCTTACAAATGAAAGACTGCATTCTCGGAGAATTGTCTCTAATCACAGTAGCTGACGATTTAAATACGGTAATTTGAACCACATTTCTCCCTGATTGGTTTCAGCACATCTGTTAGCAGTTACTGCACAGAAGCTGAGACTAATGGTTCAATCAAGCTTGCCTCATGTGATTGGCTGTGTCTTCTCCGTCCACGCTTTCCCTCCATTTAAAGATATAGCTTATGTATCTCCTTTTCCCACCCACCCCCAGGTACAGCTGCAGTGGCAGTGGCCGGCCTCCTTGCTGCCCTGCGCATCACCAAGAGCAGGATGTCAGACCATACCATCGTGTTCCAGGGTGCAGGGGAGGTACGTGTCGGGTGCCTCTGTTGAGGGAAGTGGATGCGTCAGTGTAATTTTCTGCTCTTAATTGTTCCACAGAAACTGCACAGTGCTCCACGACCATGCCACCCGGCATGCTTGTAAAAATAAAAACACTGTCATAAAACTGAAAACTGTTGAACAGAATTTGTATTAAGCACCAGTCTCATTTGTAAGTGTGCTTGGATAAATATTCATTAGTTTTTTGTACTTGGTGTGGAACTATAATTCCCATTAGACCAGTCACTGGTGTCTGAGTGTCTTGCACTACAAAGTGTGTCAGCATATTTGCTTATAGAGAGATGTTTGTGAAAGGCACATGGCACCAGACTGCCCGCCTGGGGTGGAGTTCAGAAAAGTCAGACCCTGCTTTCTCTGATCAGCTGCCAGGCTGTGGGCAGGGTGGCCCACAATCTTTATAGTGCGCTCACTTGTTTTGCTGTTCTGCAGGCTGCCATGGGAATTGCTGATCTCATCACTAAGGCGATGGAGACGGAGGGCCTCCCTCCAGAAGAGTCCCTCAAAAAGATCTGGATGGTTGACTCCAAAGGCCTCATCGTCAAGGTTACCAGCATGGCTGATTTATCAGTGATGATTCATGCTGATTTTTTCAAAAATATTTTATTTTGAAAGTTTTAAATAAGAAACACAAAACACACAGGAAACAGCAGGGGAAAAACAAGAACAACAACCAGTGTCCTTCAACAATATATCCGAAAGGCACTCAACAATCAATCACCAAATAACTGAGGCGATAAGAGAGAGGACGAGGCGGGGCTAGGGACGTGGTGAATTCAACAAATACAAGAAAGAGATAATAATATTATTATTAATAATAATAATAATAATAATAATAATAATAATACGGCACCAACAAAGATGGGAAGAAGTATTATTGATGTTGATTTTGTGTGGCTTCTCTGGCCTCTCTGAGTAACTATAAGTATGAAATCAGAGCTGAACTCCCTTGCTTAAACAGAGATGAGAATCCTGCTCATTGTAAGGTAATCACTGTTTCTATACTGAACACTAAAAAGTAGCTTACTATATTATGTTTATCGAAAAGTTTAATTTAATTCGCCATATAAATGAAGGCTTCCCTCTGCATAATCAGGCCTGAGATATGAATTAGTTCATTTCTGAATCACTGCAAAGATTGCGAGTTATTCTGTCGTTGCAATAGCTCCACCTTAGTAACGAAAAGATACTGCATCTGTTTAAGTACTGCCACCTAGTGGCTAAACACGATCTATCTACTACAATCTGCCCCCTATAGAGTCACATAAACAAACACAAAAGCAACACACACCTCTGTTTGGGCCTCAGGAAATCTAGGAACCGGACTGAAGTACACCCTGAAGTACATCCAGGCTTTCTCATGCGTTTCACCTACTGTCTCCTAGGGGCGTGGCTACCTGACCCATGAGAAGGAGCGGTTTGCCCATGAGCACGCCCAGATGGCGCGGCTTGAGGACGTCGTTCGCGATCTGAAGCCTACTGTAATAATAGGTACAGAAGGCCAAAGGCCAACGACCAGCTGATCCTTCACATGTTCCCAAGTCAATACAGAAGCGATGACCTGCTCTGGCCTCGTTTCACATGGACTGTGCCAGTGCAGGATAACATTTGCATCATGTGCCACTTAGTTAGCAGAACCTTTTGTACAAAGCGATACACTGTCAAGAGCCCAACCAGACATAAGTGCAGCTAGGCTGAGCTTCCATTGACCAGTAACAAGGGCAAATTAGCACTGAAGTCTGAACTATAAAACGTTAGAAAAACAATAAGGTAATAAGAGAGTTATCAAGAAACCATACCTAAGAAATGTCTAGAGTGAGACTTGGTGACGTGGTGGACTTCTCACGTTGGCTAGCTGACCAAGGAGGATGAGACAAGGTGTGGGTCATGATGAGCAGCTTTTGGAGATGGGTGCTGCCCTGATAATGGCTCTGAAAGCCAACAGCATGGACCTCAACTACAGGGAACTAATGAGGAGAACCAAGGAGAAGCCTAACGCTGCTGCATTTTGAATCATCCGCAGTGGTCTGGCAGTTTGACAACTGATATTTTAGTATCCTCACTAGGCATAGGCTGATGATGTCATTTGTTCCATGGGCTAGGGGTGGCTGCAATCGCTGGAGCATTCAGTGAGCAAATTATCAAGGACATGGCATCCTTTAATAAGAGGCCCGTCATCTTCGCCCTCAGCAACCCTACCAGCAAAGCAGAATGCACGGCAGAGCAGTGCTACAGAATCACAGAGGTATCCCTTCACTGTCCACCTTCTAGATGTGCGGCAAAAATCTGTACAGAGAAAATGAACAGCAGATGGTGCAGTTCTGATTTAAGGAAATAGGAGTAGATTGCACAACACTGATAAGTATAGATAATGAAGAACAGAGGGTACAGTATTAATCTGCATACTGAGATAATAAATCATTTTGTGTTTTCCGTGTTTCAGGGACGGGGAATCTTTGCCAGCGGAAGCCCCTTTGACCCTGTCACTCTCCCTGATGGGCGGTGCTTCTTCCCCGGACAGGGCAACAATGCCTATGTGTTCCCTGGCTTGGCCCTGGGAATCGTTGCCTGTTCGATGAGGCACATTCCCGATGCCGTTTTCCTCACCACAGCTGAGGTAGCGTTGTCGTAAGATGCCGTAAGACTTGTACCGTTCAGAATGGCACAAAAATATATATGTACCTCCCCCCACTCCTGCTCCCTCTCTCACTGTCTCAGCCCCTCCCACACCCTCTTACTTTTAGCCCCACCCATACTCACTCCCTATCTTACTCTCTGCTCCTCCCACACCAACTCCTTTTCTTACTCCTAGCCCCTCCCACACCTACTCTTAGTGCCTTAACCCCTCCCACTCCCTCTCTTACTGTCTCAGCTCCTCCCACACTCAATTCCTCTCATACTCCCTTAGCTCCTTCCATACCTACTCCATCCATCTTAGTCTCTGCATTAGCCCCTCTCACACTCCCTCTTTCTGCATAAGCCTCTCCCACAACCAGCCCCCCTCTTACTTAGCCCCTCCCATACCCACTGGCTCTCTTACTCCTCACCTGGTGTGCTGGTGACTTCCTGTATATGTGGCTGTAATAGTACCTTCTGCTTGGTTTGTTTTAAAGGCCATTGCTGAACAGGTAACAGAGAAGGACCTCTCTGAAGGGAGACTCTACCCTCCTCTTACCCAGATCCGTGAGGTCTCCTGTAAGCTGGCTGTTAAGGTGAGAGGCTGCCCATGTTATCTCTCCTTTACAATGTGCCTTTATAGTAATAACCTCAGACTTCTTTGAACTCATTGCTAGTCCCGACACAGCTGTGTGTCTTTGTTCTGTCTGTATGTTCATTGCAGGTAGTGCAATATGCATATGAACACCAGATGGCAGCATTGAGTCCAGAACCAGAGGACAAGGAAGCACTGGTGCGCTCACTGATGTATGACACGGACTACGAGGAGTTTGTTGCGGACTCATACCACTGGCCAGAGGATGCCATGAATGTACAGACTTGTAAATTGTGACCTGGGGGGGAGGGGCAAAGGGCTGGTGGGGGTGGGGAGAGTGAGATTCCAGTGATTGTCATGCTCAAGCTGTACATGTAGAAAATCAATCCCATGTGTATAAATACATAAAACTATACAGTGCTTTAAATTTCTTCATCCGCAGAGCAGCAATGTGATGCTAAGTAAACATTTTAAAAATCGGTATCACTGTGTGTTCTTTCGCTACACTGAGTAACAGGATAAGCAGTGCGGACAACCAGGCAGACCCTGTGGTTTTCTGCAGGAAGTACTGGGCCACGTCGCAAGAGTCGTCTCAAGTCCCACTCGCAATCCTGTTTACCTGTGGGGGGGGTGGTGCGGGAATTTCAGGTAATGGTAAATTCTTGCCAATTTTGTGTGATTGTCTTTTAAGAAGAGCACTGAATAAAATTTGCTGGGTGGGGGGATCCCTTGATAAATTTAGCAGAACCCCCCACCCCCACTACTGAGCTTGTTATAGGTGCTTCCTTGTGCTTGTTTGACAATTTATGTCACAGAAACAAACAGCTGATATCCGTGTGATATTTTGGAACCTCAGAGTTCTTCTTTATTAGCACAGTGCTCTATCTGTTAAACTCTAGGACAGCTGTTTATGGAACAACAGTGGCTTGTATAGTATGCGAAATATGAGCAAAAACATAACATCCTCTACAAAGGACAAAAATCACTTGCTGGATCTCAGCAGGATATCACATTTCTCTCTGTCTGGCAAGGACAGGGACAAAATCTGACCAAAATCAGTCTGTGATTGCTTCTAGTGGCTTCTGGAAAGCTGAGCAGGATGTCCTGCAGTTTAGTACATGGCCAGCCAGGCAGCATAGCACAGGAGAGAGGCACCCATGCCCCCACTCTCTGGCACTCAACAGGCACCTGTCCACTGTGCAGCCAAGAACGCAGCTCACACTCTGACTGTGGCCCACGATGTCAAACTTTCCTGGGGAAAAATACCTTCAGATAAGCAACCCCAGAGCTTGGTTTGGTTTGATTATTTTTTCATTTATAAGGAAATATGAAATAAAATGTTTAAACGTTTTCTGTTAAATATGAGAAGTCGCCATGGACGCATGTGGCCATAAGCATCACAGCAGTTATACTTTGAATTATGGGTTTTGCTTTATGGGAAATTATAGTGCTGATATAAAATCCAGACTATAGCAGTACTTTCATTTTTCCCTGCATGAAAAAATATCTGAATTCTGAGACATTATGGGAATTTGACCTGGCCCTACGAATTCTTTCCATGTGCTGGATCGTCTTTACTGTGTGTTGGCTGCGGGACCCATTCAGATGCTCGCATAAGAAGTCACATTTCCCTACACACATGGAACATTAAAGTCTGATAGTAACACACTGGTTTGTAGGTCGACAATATAGGAGATGCTGCAAACACAAGTAAATGGCATCGATTTATCACTGAAGCTTAAGCTGTCTGAAATCTGTTTTATTTTTGTCTACTATTGGGATGGTCAGAAAGATACAGCCTGGGGGAGCGTCACCAGTATAAATAGGTTGGAAAGACTGGCTGGCACCCAGTAAGCATTGTGGAAAACAGGGCCAAGCGAAGCTCCAGGTGCAGTCAATAATCTACCATAAAAACAGCCAGATCAATGGCTGAGAGGACAGAGACCACACCTCTTCTCCCCTTTTTTCCTTCTCTCATTGGCTATCAGCCCCAGACTCTGTAAGCCCTGGTGGCAAAATCAATAAAAAGGTCTCAGATTCACTTCTCTCATTGTGACTGTCATTAGCGTTTACATTTTCTGTACTCTGCTCACGCTGGCGATTGTGGGTATTCCCAGAAAACTACAGATGTCTGCCCTTGGTATTGCATCATTTTTACAGGACAATCCTACTAATGTGGATTGTCTGACTGTAACATATATGTAATTCATTTGTAGCACTCTGTAAACAGAAAAGGAGTTTCAAGGCCTTGGATACGGAGAATCTAAAAATAATATCAATGGGTCTCATTCACCAACCGTTCTTACAAACAAATTTGTTCTTAAACCCCACGTATGCACTTTTTAACAAAGATTCTGACATTCACCAATTTTTTCTTATCTGAATTTGTTCCTAGCTAAGAACAGAAACTACACTCACTCAAGACCATTCGTACGCACATTTGAGTAAAGAGAGTTTGTTCAAAATAATTGGTTATAGCAGATTTGTTTATTCTACAGTTTATAAAATGATAGTATTTTAATAATTTATAAAAGTAAAATATAAAAAACAATTTTAATGTGTAAAAATTATTTTAATGGTAGTAATGGCGATCATGCAGATTTTAAATAGGTCAGAATCTTCATAAAAAAGTGTGTATGTGGGGTTTAAGAAAAAATTTGTTCGTAAGAACGGTTGGTGAATGAGGCCCAATGACTAGGTATGCGATTTGATGATATTAGATTAAAATGTCTCCATGATCTCATCACCCAATGTCTAAGGCTGAGCCCAGGCACCCTGTGCGGGAAACTCATTTCACCTGATGGTATCCATGATCTCATTCTTTCGGTCACTACCCAGAGTTCATGACCATAGGTGAGGGTAGGAACATAGATCGACTGGTTGATCAAAACCTTTGCCTTCCAGCTCAGCTCTCTCTTCAGCTGAAGAGACACTGCACTGACATTATACCAATCCGCTTGTCAATCTCCCTCACTTGTGAAATAGACCCCAAGATACATAAACTCCTTCCCTTGGGGCAGCAACGCATCCCCCGCCAGGAGAGGGCAATCCACCCATTTCCAATCGAGAACCATGGCTTCAGGTTTGGAAGTGCTGATCCGCATCCCAGCCATCTCACATTCAGTTGCAAACCGCCTCAGTGCATGCTGCAGGTCGATGATGCCAACAGTACCACATAATCAAAGCAAAGATGCAATCCTGAGGCCCGTGAAAAGAACCCTCTCCACTCCTGTCTACACCTAGAAACTTTGTTCATAAAAATTATGAACAAACTCAGTGACAAAGGGCAGCTCCAACAGAGTCCAACTTCCACCGGCAACAAGTCTGACTTACTGCTGGCAAAGCGAACCAAGCTCTCGTTCTGTTAGTATAGGGACCTGATGGCCCGCAACAATAGACCCCGTACCCCACACTCCTGTAGCACCCCCTCACAGGACCCCCTTGTGGGACACAATTGTATGCCTTTTCCACAAAGCACATGTAGACTGGTTGGGCAAATTTCCATGAACCCTCTAGTTTCCTTGTGAAGGTGAAGAGCTAGTCTAGTGTTCTGCAGCTAGGACAGAATCTGCATTGTTCCTCCTGGATCTGAGGTTCAGCCAAAAGACAGACCCTCCTCTTCACTACCCTGGGATAGACCTTCCCAGGGAGGCAGAGGAGTGTGATCCCCCTGTAGTTGGAAACATCCTCCAGTCCCTTTTCTTAAAAATTTGGACCACCACCCCAGTCTGCCAATCCAAAGGCACTGTCCCCAGTTTCCATGCAATGTTGAAGAGGCGTGGCAGCTAAGTTTGCCAGAACCTTTTCGAGGCCGACCAAAAGTCCTTCTCCATAGACTAACCAAACTCCTCCCACACCCAAGATTTTGATTTAGCAAACTAGAAGTGAGACCAAGACATGTGATTGGTCAGTCCCACCTCCTCTGGTTGCTTGGAGCCGTCTCCTGTACAATTTGATTGGTTATCTCTCTGAACCAATCATTTTTCCTTCTGCCCTCAGAACATTTCTGTGTAAGTAAAATATCCCATGAGCTAATATTCGTCTCCTTTCATCTCAGAAATTTTCCTGAGACCATCTTAGGAAGCACATGAAGCAATGGATTCCAGTCCATCACAGAGCACACTTATTTGCAAATATTATTTTGGCAGCTCTGAGACATCAGTTTACCCAGTTTGGGAATCAAGTCCACAACTCTGGACATTTGAGGCTACCACCCGGCCCTAGATTCCCACAACACTGCTTTTTTTCCTTTCTCACACATTTGTATGCGTAATCCTCAATAACATTCCTTAAAACCTGTATGAGCAATGCATGCACTGCTCAAGACTCAAATTAAACTATCAAGACGTACAGCAGATGGCGCTCAAGGATAAATTTCATCTACCTTAAAACGCAACTGGAACGTATACGCTCACTGTTTCTAATTTCAGAAAGCATCCGATACAAAAAAGTGTTAACTGGGATTTACTAGGCAAATGGGTCATAATAGACTTACGCTTGTGTATGACCCTGACCTGGCCGTCACTCCACATGCACATCAATTAATAGTGCAACTACCCCTCGCGTATGCAGTTTCTATTCACAAATTCAGTGTAGAGTTCAGTTTTTTTATTTTATTCTGTCCTAAATGCGGTTTAAATAAACAGATTAAATCGGCCGACTTTATATAACAAAACTCGAATAAAATTGATCTAATGTAACAAGTCCACTGAAACCACGACTATCAGTTTTTATTATTAAGGAAATGGATTTAAATAACGAGGACTATTCTGCCACATAAAGTGTTAGATCATTGATGTACATTCAATTTTGGCTCATACTAATTACATAACCAGTAAATGCGGGAATCCGCTCTCACGGCGGAGGAGCCGCATGTGAACTGGCGCACTCCGCCGAACGGGTACGGGGCTCGGAGTCGAGCCTGAACGGCAGGATAAAAAAACGAATCCCGCCACCGACAGTCCGTAGCTACAGCGGGATGGGAGCAGGTCAGCAGGCCGCAATCCGTTGAGACACGTGGCACCGCGCGCTAAAGTTATTTGAAATGATTGTGAACCACGTGTCGGTACCGGAAGCGGTGCTCGAGCGCGGCAGGTTAGAAATAAGCCTGTGGTTTGGCGCTGAGGTAAGGCTTCGCTGTTAAGGGCGCCATTTAAAATGTATTAACTCACTTGGGAATACTACATATGTCATTAATTTTTATCGCAAACTACATTAAATTCACAAACGGAGTGCTAAATTAATGTTTACATTTAAGATATATCCGTAAATATATTGTTACTTTCTCGACGCTGCGAAATATTTTGAAGCTAACGTAATGGTACACGTATTACGATTAACTGTAAATTTAAAAAAACGAAATGATGGACTTTATGAATGTTGATACGGAGGAAGGCAAAATGCGGAGTTGACAAAGCACTGCTTGAAGCAAAACAGGAATGTAGGTCACATAAAGCTATTTCTGTAATTCCGCGTGGCATTTCACCCCCACCAACAGTATCACTCGGGGTGTTTGGGAACCCTGGCTCCCTCGAACCCTGGACCCAAAATGTGTGAGTGAGAGAGAGGACAGAGAGACCCAAAATCCAGATCACTGTACGGGTATCATCAGTCATCCATCTGTTTGAATTTTTCACCTTTGAGATGTGTTCTGTATTTTACCGCAAACGATTCAAGTCTCGCAAAGGTTCCTTGCATTTGCGCAGTCTTGTGGCAAAGACTAAGTAGACAAGTCAATAATAATAATAATAATCAGCAGAGCTTGAAATGGCAGTGCCGCGGTAACGTGGGAGCGTTCGACCGCGGCGCACGTTGCGCTTTTCCCACTGCGGCACATACACCGCTTGCTCTCATTATCCTGCTGCCTAATCGCCAGATGGACTAACACATGCTGCAAACGCGGCACACAAGTAATGGGTTTATTTCTGACCTCAATCTATCACTTCTGGTTCTTGCATGAACCTGACCGTTGAGTTGCAACGTGGTGACTCTGGAACGTGGACCTAGTGATATATCTAATTAAATGGCTCTCAGCTCATTTTGATGTCAGTTGTGACGGTAGGTTTGACCCTTTTGTGTAGGCAGAAGACACACAAGGAAAGGCATAGTACGAATTCGGTATTTTGTGTCGGGGGGATAGCTATGTCATGCTGAACCAAGTTACCAGTTCTCTTACGCAGTTATGGGAACAACGCAGAATACAGCCCATCAATTTACATTACAGTTTAGGACATGTATAGGGGACATGAAATGGAAAATGACTGTTAGTGTGTCATGACCTGTCCTGGGTATTTTTAGAAGTTGTGGTAAAAGACTCCAGTTTGGCTGGTTTATAATCATGGTATTGCCCTGGTTAAGAGGTTCCACTGGTTCTCACTTTAGAGAGAGGAATGGAGGTCAATCTACTCATCAATTAAATTCTAGTGCTATAATCTTAAAAGAAGCAAACATGGTGACGAAGCTGAATAGGAGAAGTGTATATAAAAGTGATATACCTTCCTGGTCCTGTTTCTTAATCTGAATAGACAATGATGAGATCTGTTAAATTGGCCAGTTCACTTGAGTTCAAGAATGCAGCAGTTTTTCCAATTAGACTGATTTCCCTCAATATAATGTGAAATATTTTAATAATTACCTAATATATAATTTACAGCATAATACCAATGATGACTGACAGAAGATAACGTGATGGTATTTGAAATGTCATTTTCTATTTAATTATGAACAACGTAGGAAAATAATCATACTGGTATCAAACGAAGCAGTGTGAGATCAATGTACACGCATAACATTTGCGTCCATGCTTTATAGAGGTTACCTACTCCCACAAATCTTAGCTACCACTGAAGGAGTACCTGGATAAAATTTAATTATAAAAGCAATAACTGGAATTATGACATCACAAGAATGACCAACAGTATTTGCATTTCTGAGTGGAATGCTCATCCTACAATTGCTTCAATAAATGTATAATGTAGCAAAACAAGTCTTGTACTTTTGGACATATTAGCACCCGTTGCACTAAAAAGAAAATATGAAATATACTTTTTGCTTTATTATTGTAAAATACCTTGTCTATATGTTAACTAAATTTTCTTGTTAATTTTAAATTAATGCTTGATCATTGTTAACTCTGTACTGGGTTTAGACTGACTGAAGTAACAGTCAATTATACTGTAATGAAAATGGAACCGGGCACAGTTCATTTATTCATACTGCATTAACATGGATGTATTTAAAACAATGGAATAGATCATTGTTCCCTGTTTCTTCATTAATTATTCTGTGCCACTGGTTGAATGCCATTGAGAAATACATCAAACGGTGTTCAGCTCTCCTAAAACCCATTAAATTAACATGCATATTGAATCTGTTTCCAATAACTTCCTTAATGAATTGCGAGTGCTTGACAATAGGCAAGCCTTTCGTTAATGGCAGAACTAAATGTTAAAAGTGGTTGTATGCTGACTGTGTATGAGGGGGAGAGTGTGTGATGTAAATGAAGACTAGAGCACTCTAGCCCCCATTAATAACCTGCACTGCTTTGATATAGCAGAGCCTAGTGAGGTGGTGCGTTCTCTGGATCGCTTGTGGCACGAAAATCTGGCCCGCATCTTATCTCTTTACCTGCTCAAGGGTCATCTGGAAATGCTCCGCGCACACAGGCGACCTGATTTGTTGAGTGTTGCATACCAAGGGGCTTCAATGGCAGTCATAATTAAAGTGATAGGGTGAGTGTTAGCAGTGTTAGGGTGTGGCTATGTGTTTTAAGGTGTTAGACTTTGGATGTCAGTAGTGACCTTGTGTGAGTCCACCTGTGTTTAAATGACCTCCTCCCTATTGCACTAACCCGCGTCATCATGAAGTGCTTTGCAAGGCTTGTCATGGCACACATCAAAAGCAGCCTCTCCCGTTCACTGGATCCGCTACAGTTTGCATACTGGTCAAACAGGTCGATTGAGGATACCATATCCTCTGCATTTTACCTCTCCTTATCCCACCTGGAGAAACAAAGCACTTATGTCAGAATGCTGTTCATAGATTTCAGTTCAGCATTTAACAGTGTCATCCCCCAAAGGCTGAGCAGGAAACTGAGCGAGCTTGGACTGTACACCTCTCTGTGTAACTGGATCCTGGACTTTCTGTTAGAAAGGCCACAGTCCGTCCGTATCGGCAACAACATCTCCAGCACCATCATACAGAGCTCAGGCACGCCACAGGGGTGTGTCCTCTCTCCACTACTGTTCACTCTGGTGACCCACCACTGCACTGCCATGCACAACTCAAACCACATCATCAAGTTTGCTGATGACACGACTGTAGTTGGGCTCATTAGACACAACGACGAATCGGTGTACAGAGATGAGGTTCAGCAGCTGGCTGTCTGGTGCTGTGAGAACAACCTGTCACTAAATGTGGGCAAGATGAAGGAAATGATTGTCGGCTTCAGGAGGAATCACTCTGCCAACAAGCCACTCAGCATCAACGGCTCCCCGGTAGAGACAGTAAAGAACACTGAGTTTCTGGGAGTACACGTCTCAGACGACCTCAACTGGACCAGCAACCTCGCCCCCATCACCACAAAGGCTCAGCAACGTCTGAGTCAACTGAAGCGGGCCTACTTACCTCCCCCCATCCTCACCGTGTTCTACAGGGGCACCATAGAGAGCATCCTGACCAGCTCCATCTCTGTCTTGTTCGGCAGTGCCAGTGGTGCTGACAGGAAGAGCCTGCAGAGGATTGTCAAAGCAGCTGGTAACATCATTGGAACATCTCTCCCCTCACTGCAGGAGATCTTCCATAAGCGCTGCATTAGAAAAGCCTCCTGCATCGTGCAGGACTCCTCCCACCCCTCACATGGACTCTTCATGCTGCTCCCATCTGGCAGACAATACTGCAGCATTAAAGCCCGAACGACCAGGCTGCGAAAGAGCATTTTCCCACATGCCATCAGACTCATTAACATGCTGCCTGTTCTCCCACTCCTAACCACACACACCTGAACTGTGAATATGACTACCTTATTTGCACTTATGCACTTTACTTTACACATTACAGTGCACAAAACACATTCATGATTCATGCCAAACTGCACTTACAAACTTTCTTTTGTCAGAATATTCATATTCATATTCAGTTGAACAATAATGCATGCGTAACTACATTCCAGCATTGCAATTACAATTTTTCTACTTGTCTGCCACTGTAATATTTGCACATTCTGAATACCTCCTATAACTAAATTGCACATTCTTTAATTCTTTACTTAATATGAGCACATATTTACAGCTTAATGTATGTTTATTCTATGTTTTTTTTTTAATCCTCTGAACTGGAGTCATGTCATGTCATCTCACTCTATATATTGCTATATTGCGTAGTATAGTGTATATTGCTGAGATGACAAAGTTCACTTTGACTTTGACAATGAAAGTGTCCCAGCTACCCTTAACAATTTATATACACTAAAAACTGGATATAAAAAATGAGTAGGGGAGCCGGACAAAGTAATAAACTTTAAATGTATTGAATTGTATTGTGCTGTGACAGTTCATGCAGTGATGCAAGGTTGGCCAACATGCACGGGATATATAAAGTATAATCAGTTTGTGTGTCAATGAATGTGTATATATTGTGTGTACACACACACACATATATATCAGCACATACATGTATATAAGCATGTATTTAGCATTTTCTATGTAGGTATTGTAGATATGTTTGACCTGCTCAAATTAAAAGTAGCTCCCAGGCCGAAAGAGTGTGGGCACCCCTGGTCTGCAGCACTTTGAACTGCACTTGTGTGAAATATATAAATTGAACTTCAAATTAATATCTCATATCACTTTTGTCTAATATTGCCAGTGCAGACTGAAATTTACCAGTGCTTATTAATGGAGTACGTTGCACCGTTTTTTTTTTTTAATTGTGTGAAACTAAAAGATTGATAAGATTTAATAATGAAATATAAACAAATTCCAAACGTATAAATAAAAGGCTGCGTCCCATTTTGATCAAAGTCGCTCCTCCCCATAACTAAGAAATAGCTTCACAAAACAACTTGTTCATTCTTCATTGTTTTGGAGTGGCAGTGTAGTTTGTAATTATGTGTGAAGTTTAGCCTAAAAGCTTTGTGTGTTTCTCATACTTATTTAACAGATAGATCGCAGTTCTGACTCCAATGTGAAAGTGGCCAGGAGCTTGAAAAGTCCCCAGTTGAGACAGCCCAGGAACTAGGGACTAGGTTCTGGAATATTGGTGTGAAAGCGCCTAATATTCACCAGGAACCCTGAATCTTTTTCCAAACCAGCACTGACATTCTTCATTTACCATTGAATTCTTATCAGCACCTTGTCAATGGATATCATCACACTTTCTTATCCCTGTTGCTGCTTATTTAACAGATTTGGTACCTTGCTTCCCACTCACACCCATTCAGAGGCCTTCTTGTCTTCTTTAAATGGTGCTTTTCCTTTGCCGCAAAGAACCAAGCCATACCCTGGATAGACTGTTTTCTATTTTGAATGATCTGAGTCATACCTGAACCATGCCTGCTCTGACATGACCCTGCTTTCTAGGGCAATGACTACTCAGAGCTGGTTGCATCAGCACCAGAGATATCAGTGATTTGTGTTGATATGCATGGATTATTTGAAGGAAAAAAGGGCATATTCTATATATTATTCTTTAATATATATTATTAGTAGTATCACACCTTGTGATTTATTGATGAATTCCCAATAACTCAGAACTTTAAAATTTTCCAACCTTTTACTTAAACGAGTACTAGAGAATGGTGGAACATAATGAATTTGTAATGCAAATTTACATTAGATAATGCTAATTCTGCTGGCATTTGATGCTAAAATAACATGGTGATTTTCACAGATGCTGCTGGAAATTAGTCCATAGTAAATTATGATATACACCTTGTGAACAGTAAATAAGAGTGTCTTCAGTTTTTCATCACTGTCGCTCTCCAAACCAAGCCAACCATTCTGCTGTGATCAAATCCAGCTGGAATCGTTCTGTAACTAGTGTCTGTTCACAGGAAAGTTCTGGTATGGCCTGGTTCCTGTAGTTTTCTGAATATGAGTAAGATGTTTTAGCCCAATGTTTAGATTTCTCTGTCAATTATGTATAACATGTCTATCAGTCAAACCCAAACCAAGCCCAAGATAAAGGAATGAGCTCAGATATGTGACCAAATAGAGAACTAGTCCAAAAATGTAAAAACCTGCATAGAAAACTAGTGTCAAACTGAAACATGTCCCTTACCTGCTCTGTACTTAGCCAAGGCGTATGATGGAGCTCATTGTCTAACATGTGGTTACTACAAGCACAGTTGATTGCCCCTTGACCTTGGTGGAATCAGTGCAAATTTACATTCCGATTGTGTCAGGGAAGGTTATTTGATGTTTAAATGGAGCTAGGCTTCAAAGAGATGCAGAAGCCTTGTGGTAAATTTACAGTATCTAGTCTAAGGGCATCGTATGATTACAGCCGGGATTTTCTGTAGCCATTGTGCACTATCCTTGATCACTGCCTACACAGATATCTCATTATCTTTTGTTGACCAGCACAATAGTCACAGGGGGCAGCTACAGCCTGTACAGCGGCCTCACATAATACCTGTAAACAGCATACCTAATTGAAAATAAGGACCAACACCAGACTGTTTTTAATAGAGGATTGTATGAATAGATGAATTAAAAACTGGCCATGAGCTTTGTGTATGAGAAAGACAGATATCGGTCTGTGTGTGTGGAAGAGTAAGACTGATAACTGAGCTGTGTGTATATTCACATTATTGCATCTATTCGTCCGTCTATCTGTCCATCCTTCTGTCCACATATCCTGGTCAGGGTTGGGGGGAGGGTACTGAAGACTATCCCACGCAGCACAGGGTACAACAATGCATTGCAGTATAGGTCATGGATGTTAGTGCCCTTCCAGATTTTAAGCCAATATGGAGGTGATATTAGGAGATGGCAAGTTAAATTTATATTCTTTAACACTGTTCATTGAGAAGTATGGACATAAAAAACTGTAATGTGGATACCTCTCCTATACTGTATATACATGAGTCTAACCATGAAATCAACTGGTTAAAGTAATGTGCCTTTTCAGCTGGGAACCCATCAGTAGTGAGAAAGCCCAGAAAATGTAATGATGTGTGATGCCTGGTGTTGACCCAGTGTGGAAATGTCCAAGTGCTTTATGTCACTCAGTGAAGCTGCAGTTCTAGTGAATTCCTGTGATGTGTCAGCTGGCCAGTATCCACTAGGGTTATGACAAATCTCAAATTTATTAGCCTGGGGTTGTAATTGATGAACTTTTACCTAAAACTCACAAAAATGACTTTGGTTTTGCCAGAACATGAAAAAACCTATGAGGAATACATGGAAATGAGTACATATAGCATTTTTAGTGTTTTTAATAGTGTTTCAGATTTGTGTATTAGTGTTGATAAATTTGCTGTTAAGATATTTGTCAGTTTTGCAAGTAGAATGAATCTCCTCCATCAACTTTACAGCTCTCTCAGCTACTATGTTGGAGTGAGGCACATCAAGCACTGATGGTTAATTTTTCCAGTGAGTAGAGAAGCATTTTAAAGCTTTGGGACACTGATGTTTGGATATTGCTCACAGCAGGTCTTCATAATCCATCTCTGAGTAGTGTTGGTTAGAAAACCAGACCCGCGATCATGTAGTTGCAATGAAATCACAAGTTACCCTCAGTTGTTCTCGCCAATTTGGAAGAAGGAAAAATGCAATAAGTGCAAAAATTCCTTGTGAGTACCACCTGGCACTGTGAAGTGATGGCAGCTTGTGCCATTTGATACGAGGCCATTTTTTTGGGGTGCTAGGTGCAGGAGGTTTTTCCATTATCCAATAAAGTTAACTTCAAAAAAGTGATCTGTGGGTAAAAGTTCATCATATGCAACATCAGGAAAATTCAAGTTTTGAAAAAAAATTTTGTAGTCATAACCCTAGTATCCATCCTAACCTGAAATGGGTGTTTTGTGATATGATGAGGTTAACTGGCCATTCCAGACTGCAAGAAAGTGGGAAGCACATAGAAGCAAACAAATAGCAAGCCTGACCATATCCCAGATGATTTTGTATGAATTTAGTTACGATGAACTGGAACAGAGCAGGGGAATTCTCAGGTGGTGTGATGGATAAAAAAATATACAGAAACTGGATCTGATACCCAGCTGTCGTCTGTGTGTGTGTGTGTGTGTGTGTGTGTGTGTGTGTGGATTATGTTTATATTATATTGTGGGGACCAAGTGTTCCCCACAATGAGATAAAAACCTGTTATTCTGACATTGTGGAGACCATTTCTCATGCCTGTTTAATGCAAAGATATAATTACAAACCTGTGTGTGTGTGTGTGAATGAGAGAGAGACTGTGTGAGGAAAAATAGTGTGTAACATCTAGTTGAGCTTTGTGTGTTCATGGGACTGTCTATTGTGGTGGTTTATAGTTGCTTTCTTTGATTCTTATTTTGAACCTGTTGTAGGCTAATCATCAGCTTCTTGTCCTACACTCTCTGTCCCTTATGCTCTGTCATTATACCCTAGTAAATACCATTTGATCATGTAAAAGACTGGTTAGCCCCCACATTTTGCTTGATTTATTATTTATTGGGTGTTAAGTACATATTGGTTTGGTCCTTTTCAACTTGTTAGCTTCTGCAATGCTGGTGCATGATCCTCTGGGTTTAATTCCTCTGCTTGCTGCTGCTAAGTGTCCTGAATGTGTAGATGCCTTTCTGTCTCATGTGGGGAACTGCAAGAATCTTCCCTCCAGCTCATTGGTGATGACTATATTAACAACTGTAATGATGTTTGACCCACGGTAGCCGTATTTCGTGCATGATCATTGCCTTTGCTTTGTTTGTTCATGTCCTGCCTACCTAAACTGGTGCATGAACTACAGTCAATGCAAAAGATAAAAGAAAGTGAAGATAGCCCTCCAGGTTAAAGCTAATTTTGATGTAAATGACAGGCAGGAGCCTGGAGTGGTTAGAATTAAATTTGCCTTCCTTTAAAGCCTCTGTGTAGGCATTTTTTTTATCTGCAGGTATGCGCTATTTGCACTGCAGTATTCTTGTATATACAGATCTACGTGCTTGTTCTGTCTCCTCCTTATTGCGGGGTTATTTAATCTTAACATGACTTTGGACAGCTGTCCTGTAGTGTCAGTTGAAGCCCAGCTCATGCAAGCTTGATTTGGTCATCCTACTGACCCAGAGAGACTCGCGGTTCGGACATGGCACCGCAGGCTCTTGTAAACTGTAGTGGGTCTCTGCCCCCAAAAGTGCCGCCTCACATTTTTGGTTGAGCTGGATGACAGATCCAGCTGAGGGCCATGGAAGGTTTCAAGTTGGAAGAGCACTAATGCGTAGGCTGGTGATGTGGGGTGGGACTCTGGTGCCCTTTGAACCAGGCCAAGCAGATCATAAGGCTGCATGTCCAGACTCTGGGCTTACTCAGGCCTGAAGTGATATGATATGAAGGCTGGGCCACATCTTCTGGCCAGATTCAAAAAAGAAGAGGGAGTAACCGGGAAAGATGCCTTCACATTGGGCTGTGGCAAACGGGATTCCACACACCACCCCACACACCTGGCTGCTTATATTTCCCTTGTGCTGAAATTGTTGGGGCTCTGGTGTGAAAATGTGTACCACCCCCCCTCTTCTATATCCAAGTCACTTGCCTAGGCAAAAAACCGTTTCCCATAGTCAAGTCTCACGGTTCATGGTCGACGATTTTTACTCTTGTTCACCCCCACCCCTCTCAGCCATCTCGCTATTGTCCCTGCAGCAAGGTTTCCTTTGCGCCTCAGCATAGAATGCTATGGACCTATGGCGAAGACCAGCTTCAGCTAGGGCAGCAGTGCAATTATTATGAGTGAGCACTTGTTCCTTCAGTTCACAGCACCCGACTAAGCCATTTATAAGGACCTCAACTTATATCCAGTCCATAATATTCACAATAAAAACAGCTTTACAGCTTTGAAATAACCTTTTCCTTTTTTCTGGTTGTTACAGATGTATACTCAAATGGATTGGCATTCAGTCTAGAGTATACTCTGCCCCTCTGACCCCATTCTGTATAGCAGTAGAAAGACGGATTTTGTAATAGATTCACCAAAACTTGTTATTTCATTACAGTATATGTTCCAAGCAGCCAAATTATCAAAAATCACTGACGGCCCAGAACCCTTCGTGACCCAATATCCTTCCATTATTCACGCCACCCTCCGTTGGACATATCCTTGAATAGGAATTCTTAACAGTGGGGAAATGTTATTTTAAGCACTCGCATAACCCCTTCAGTAAACGCAAAGCTGGTCATAATTTGAGCCACAATGCAGTACCAGATTCAACGCGTTTTAGATGTGCAGACATTGTCTAAAATGGACACGAAATGGAAAACATTATTTACACTTGGAAATATGTCCCATCAGCAAAACTGAGACATTTTCTTGTTTCTTTCACCAAAATTGCAAAGGCTAAACACATCTTTCTAGAGAAATAAACATCACCGTCATCACCGTACTTTTCAGCACAAAATATATCAAGTGAGGCAGCTAGCTCAGCGCAGTTGCTTTTTTCTGGAGGAAGTAATCAGCTCAACATCATATATTTATATGTACCATTATGCAGGTATGTACTTCATATATTATATTAGTTTAAGTTAGATATTGTTTGGAGTATACTGCATTTGTTTGTGCTTAT